>JACATO010000343.1:1312500-1987912 GCA_018389105.1 Nautilus pompilius | reverse complement strand
ACCTATCACCATGACAGCGCGGATAAATAGAAGCTCTTTTCATCACGTAATGAAATGCAATCTTTTTCTTTTTTTTTTTCAGCATCGGCGATGTGTATCATTTTCTCATCCTAAAAGGGTCGGAGCTGAAAGGGCGACTCTAAGCTGACCCCTAAGTGGAAACTGGCCAAACGAGTGACAGCCAGCTCGGCAGGATTCTCCATTTCCGCGTGTAACAGAACAACGAGGGTCACACTTCAATTTGCTAAAGATTGTAATAAGAGAGATTTAATTATGTATTATGACGTTAAATCTGCGACTCTCCGAAGCGTAAGATGATACCCAAATGCTGCTTTATTCGGAGTCAATGTTTTAAATACCCGGTGTCAGCTCGATGCTCGAGTGACAGGGTCATACGACTGTTTTTTTAAAGTCCAAGGAACTAAGCTTGAAATTACTACGTACCTCGAAAAATACCCCGCTTTGTTTTTTTCTTTTTTTTGAATCGTTCAATCCAAACGATCAGGAAAGAGATGACAAGCAACAACAACGACGAATAAAACAAAGCCCGTTTTTGGTAGGAGAAAAGGATTAACACTGAGCGAGAAAATAGCCGACGTTACGGTTTCTTTCGCTGTTCAATCTATAACGAAGGAAACGCAACTCTGCTTTATTCGCGGTTGTTGTTAATGCCGTCCACCAGGCAAGAGAACCTGTTTTACCATTTTAAAACAAACGTTGCCATTAAATCCGCAGTGCCAAATGCCTTTAATCCGAAGATAACGATTATTCTTTGCAGGTGTTTTTGTCGTTGTTGTTTGTTGTTTTTTTTTATTGATTCGTTTTTCGCTAATTCGAGCATTTTTGTCTCCCGAGCCAGACAGGGGAGATAACAATCAATCTCTCTTTAACCTACCGGCGTGGTTTTCTTTCTTTGTGAAAAAAAAAACAAACTCTAACCATCTCCTAGATACTCTGGCTGCAATCAGTGTGCGAACACGGTACATCGGCTTGGTTAATAGTTGTCATAAAGATGTGTGTGCGCGCGCCAGTCTAAATGCGAGCCAAAACTGTTATTCGCTTTGGTCGGACGAAATAGGAAGACATAAAAATCACGGCGATAGACACTTTTTAAAATAACAACAACAGCAACTAGAGAGCGGAACCCATGGGAAGTAAATCGAATCTGTCCTTGAGGAGTGCGTCGTAAAAATCGGGGCCAAATAAAAATCAAATAAGATTCACGGTTATAGAGTTAAAATCCTTTCTGCTTTTCTTTTGACGGAATTTCAAAGAAAAGATTTGTTCTGTGCATAATATAACGGCAGTATTCTGAAGGAAAGGGTTTTGGTCGGTTTATTGAAAATTATTGATTAACGTTCGATAAATATTAATTTATATAAATTTAGTCATTAAGTCTGTAAGCTTGACGGTGAAAATTGTATTCCTTTCAATATTTACTACAGGATTTTGCAACACTATTATTATTACTTTGTGTTTGTTGATATTTTATATTATAAAATATAATATTTTGCTTGCAGGCCTATATTATTTTCTTTCAGTGTCTTTTCGAGGAAATGCTTCAAGATAAGGAACATATCATATCAACTGATGTCACTTTTTAGATATTTTATTTATTTATTTGTCTTTATAAGCAAAAATTGCCAACATAAACAAGAAAGTAATCCATAAATTGCTACGCTTTAATTCAAGATTATTCAGTATTGAAAAAAATATTTAAGCGAGATTTATGGCAGCTCATGTTTTATAAACAATCAGTTTATGGAATATAAATTTATTTATCTGAAATTTTCTTCTTCAGAAAAAGATGTTGAGGTTTTTGGTCAGACAGCGTTCTGTTTGTAGTTTTTACAAGTTTATTTGTTCATCCATTCATTTACTTGTCTGCTTATTTTTCAGATACAGTGTTAGGAAAGAAGTCCGTATGTAGGGCAGATTTTATATCGATTTATGACTAACAGGGCACTAAAAGGGAATAGCGAGGAGAAGCAACTAACCAAACCTTTACTGGCCAGTGAGACGATCGGTACGGATGAGCAGCCGAGTTTGCTGCAGTCGGCACGTTTATTTCCATTTTTGAGAGGCTGCAAAGAACAAAGACAAAAGCGTTTACCAATTTTCAAATAATATAGGGCACCGAAACAAACCTTTGAGTTAATGAGAGATACGTTATCATGAAATCATATTCATTTATCTGCGTCTGTTTTGTGGAAAGATGGGATAGGAACTGAAACGTTACCTGTTATTTAGGTTTAAAAATCTTTAGTTTCGAGAGAGAGAGAGAGAGAGAGAGAGAGAGAGAGAGAGAGAGAGAGAGAGAGAGAGAGAGAGAGATGACGTCATCACATAGAGAGATGATGTCAGCACATAGAGAGATGATGTCAGCACAGAGAGAGATGATGTCAGCACAGAGAGAGATGACGGCAGCACATAGAGAGATGATGTCAGCACAGAGAGATGACGTCAGCACAGAGAGAGATGACGTCAGCACAGAGAGAGATGATGTCAGCACAGAGAGAGATGATGTCAGCACAGAGAGAGATGACGTCAGTACAGAGAGAGAGATGACGTCAGTACAGAGAGAGAAAGATGGTAGGAGAGGGTTTTCTGCTTAGATCTCTTCTCTCCAGCCACGGCGGCGTGATTACTCAGCCAGAACGTGATGGGGTGGAGTGGCGGTGAGCGCGGGCCCGCTCCTAATGCACCGGTAACGACGGGCTGTCGGTCCGGACGGTGTAACTTTAGTCTCCTCGGTCCGTTCGCCACCGACGGAAGCTAATCAAGTGTTCAGGCGCGTGCGTGAAAGACGTGTGTCCGCTGTGTTATCATTGCCTCACTGCCATGGATGGCGAACCGTGCACGCGAAGCTGCTTCTCTTCCTCACGTTAAACACTTCCTTCGGTTTTAGGGACGGGTGATTTGTTTTGTTGTTTGTGTGCATTTTTTTTTGTCTTTTTCCTTAAACGCACCGGCCGGCCATCTCTGTTAGGATCTACGTACTACTGCCTCAGACTTGAGCCCGACCTGAGCTGCAGATGCAAATTAGGTTAACCACGTGATGTTTCAGGTGATCCCCGCAGCACTATATTTGACCTGGACAAGCGCATTTGCAGTCAGTCTAACAGATGTGGGAAATAAGTACAGACATTATAGCGCTCGATGAAGGAAGGCATGGTGGCAGTAGGTGCCGCGGTGGCTTCGTTGAGCGGCTGCTCCGAAACAGCGATCGTTCGGGATTCGCCAGCGATGGCAGAAAGTGGAAAAGATGTCTGCTGCGAGGAAGAAATTGTAACCTCAAAAACGTAGTGACAGAAAGAGGAGGACCGATGGCAAAGTCCATCCGTCGTCAAACAATAGACCAACTGGCAGAGACATTCAACACGAGACAATCTTCGCCCGTCGCCAGCCGAACCTCGCGAAGAACGTTCAGGAGACCGTTTCGTAAACCAGTGATCACACGCAGGTAGCAACATGAACAGGCGCCTCGTGTGGCGGTGAGGGGCGCGCAGACACTGGACTATGGCGGACTGGCGGAAAGCCATGCGGTCCGACGAGTCACGCTTCATCTCCTTTTGCACAAATGAAAGAAAGCAGATTTGAAGAATGACACGCGAATCATATGTGGTCTCAACTGTCCAGCCCTTTTGGTGTCTTCAGAAGGCAGAACGAATCCCGACGCTTACTTCAGCATCATCTCTGATCAAGTGCGCCCAGCGATGCTCTATGTGCACCATAGGAGATGGCTACTTCGGAGTCTACGATGCTCCCTCCCATCCACCATGTTCAAATCGTGCGTTCATGGTTTTCAGGAGCATGACGAAGGTTTTAGGTGTCTCCCACGGCCACCACAATTCCCAGATTTTAATCAAATCGTATATCTGTGGGATGAACTTGAAAGATGCCTTCGCCATGGCTCGTCGTGTCATAGCCAGTATCCGGGGGGGGGTGAAGCTGGCCCAGCCCCTTATTAGACAAAGGTCCTAATAATGTAGTCTGCCAGTGTACATGTTAATACTGTTTTGTACTTTTCAATGTATTGTAGTGTTTTAGCTTAAGCGGACATTCAACTAATCTGGCTACTTTTTTTTTCTGCTTATTAACAAACAATTATGAAAACAAAAATCAAACAAAAAATACAAAGAGATTGATATGGGTAGATGTCAGGAGAGCAATGGCCTGCTCTACTCACGCAGATCTCGCGTAGTTACGCGGAATGGATAACCGTTGGGAAAGTCCACACGCTACAACTCTTCATTTTGAGATGTGGCGAGAAACCGGAAGGCCCGAAACAAACTCACGCGACCAGCTTTTGAGGACGAGCGAGAAGAAACTCCGACTCTCATCCGTAGCAGATACCCCCCCCACCACCCCGTCCTTTCCCACCAACAAACAAAAGGGTGGCGTCTGCTCGAAGTGGGAGTAAAACGTTAGCTTTTTTGTCCCAGTGCGTGCTCGCGCGACCTTTTCAAAGGCCAGCTGACCTGTGATTTATCTTTCTTGGGGGAGAGGAGGGGGGTGGGGTCAGAAGGAAGGTCTTTCCGCTTTTCTACCAGTGCTGTTAACGATCAGATTTTCTATATCAGTGCTGAATGATTTTTAAAACTTTCTGCCGTGCACCGTTTCGTTGAGAATCGTGACGGTTTTTTTGTTTTTCCATATTCAAAGGACTAAAGTAGTAATTAAACGCTGAAAATGAGAGTATGCAAGGAGCACGGCGCGTGGCGACTAACACGTGCGAGTAATCACTTGCAGATGCTGATTTACCAACGTGATAGAAGGGCGATGCTGGGAAGGAGATTAGAGCTTAGTATGGGAATAAAGAAATAAGATAACTTTTGCAACAAAAAAAGGGGAGGGCAGGCCGCTGTGATAAACGCGAGAAGGCAAAGATGGAGAGCGAGCGAGTAAGAATTGGTGTCAGTTATAAGTTACATTTTGCTGGGCGGAGAATATTCGGGTTTCTTGTCTCCTTTCTCTGCCCGGATTTCGATTCCGCTATTGCCTTCACCCGCGGCGTCTTTGTTTACTCTAGAAATCAGAGTCCACGCCCTGTCACCGTGTTTTCTCGAATTTATTGTTTTAAAAAAAAAGAAAACAATTATATTATGATAATGCATTTTTTTTAAATTTTTTTTTTTTTAAATCCTGCTAAAGGACCCAGTCAGTGCTTCTTACGCGGACAAATTACCATTTGTATATTTGATATAAAGATAATTAATTAAAGCATAGCTCACGACACGAGTTGCTGCATAAAGTGACAGTTCCCCACCGCGGATACAGCTCTGATTTTTAAGTACTTTTCGCTGCGTGCAGCGACAACAGGAAGGAAATCCGCCCTCTTTTCGCTGTTTTACGCTAAACAATAATACTTTCCTTTAATCTGACTCGTTGTAACAACAACACAATTTTAATTCTTATTACGTTTAGTTAGTTTTACAAGAGGGGCAGGAAGCCATCACGCCACATACAATTTCCGTCGAAAGGAAGTGCCCATCAGTTTAATATTTTAAACCGGCTCACTAAGATCGTCCAGATGAAGCTGCAGAGCCGGGACTCGTTTGGAAATTCCTAGTACTGTCAAACTTAAACTACGCGCGATAGTTTACTCCATTCTATTGCAGTTATATCACCGTTTTTTTTTGTTGGGGGGGTTTCAAAATCATAACTTGTCAATACATTGGCCAATTTAAAGTTGTGCTCTGATATCTTTAGCTGTGGATAGCCGAAGAAGTCTACTGATTCATCAGTCGCGTAAAATCTTTAATTTATATGAAATCCATTATCAGGTCTCCTCTCAAGTGTTACATACACAAAACGGATAAATCTGCCAGTTTAAAATCATTTTGGCGTGTCCTTACAGGGTTCCTTCTTATTGTTTTCATCATAATGTATTAGAGAAATCTATTTTTAAAGATTCTACATAGAAATTGTGATTCACCCGCTTTTTTCCAAATCCCTGTAAAAAAAAATAAATCTAAAATATATATATATGATCGTTTGTTTTTCTAATTCATTCCCTTACTTTTTCAACGATCGGGATTCGTGCTTCCTCATTCTAATGACATATCCGACAGCAGGGTAGTGCCCATCCGGTATTCCCCTCAAGCTCGCGGGTTAGGGTGATGTCTCCTGCCTGTAATTCAGACTTTCCGGCAGACTTCATCGTTTTCAACATGCAGTTATAACGCCATGTGTATTTCTTACCGAAAGTATTGAAAGTTGTAGTAAGGGTTGGTTGGGTATAAGGTTTCTATCATACTACTTTTGACCTAAAATGGCAGTTTAAGAGATTTTACAGTGGTATAGCATTTAACACAACTGTTTGTGCGTGTGTGTGTGTGTGTGTGTGCGTGTGTGTGTGCGTGCCTGTGTGCGTGTGTGCGTGTGCGTGCGTGTGTGCGTGTGTATGCGTGTGTGCGTGCGTGTGTGCATGTGTATGTGCGTGTGTGCGTGTGTGCGTGCGTGCGTGTGTGTGTGCGTGTGTGTGTGCGTGTGTGTGTGCGTGCTGTGTGCGTGTGTGTGTGCGTGTGCGTGCGTGTGTGCGTGTGTGTGTGCGTGTGTGCGTGCGTGTGTGCGTGCGTGTGTGGTGTGCGTGCGTGTGTGCGTGTGTATGTGTGTGCGTGTGTGTGTGCGTGTGTGCGTGCGTGTGTTGCGTGCGTGTGTGTGTGCGTGCGTGCGTGTGTGCGTGTGTGTGTGCGTGTGTGTGCGTGCGTGTGTGCGTGTGTGCGTGCGTGCGTGTGTGCGTGTGTGCGTGCGTGTGTGGCGTGTGTGCGTGTGTGCGTGTGTGCGTGTGTGTGTGTGTGTGCGTGTGTTGACCATTGGCCATCTCGTCGCTGCTTCTTAAGCCGCTCGGCAGTAGAAAGACTTTCTCGCTTAGCAGACATATTTTTTTCTTGCGAAGTCAATTTGGATGACATCAGCATTTAAGATTTAAGTTTACCTCAATCACACCTGTGTAGCAGCTGCTCAGCTCGAGTCTCCCCCCCTCTCTTTCCCTTCCCCTTCATTTTTAGTAGTTCGATAAATTATCAAACTTCTTTTTTACTGAAATCTACATCCAGTGAATCTAGTTTCTACCTTCCGTTTCTGTTTTCTCAACCTTACACACACACACACACACAACACACACACACACACACACACAGACGCACGCACGCATTCGCATCCGGTACACACTGCCAGCGTATCTTGCCATTTCTATAGTGCACCGATGGCTGCCATAAAGGTACTCGCCGAACGTGCTGCCCCCTACTCGCACAACAGCTCGCATGACGATACACGCACGTGGCTACGCACAATTGCGTGCATAACAGTCCGCAGTGGGAAGAAAAGGGAATTTTTCTCATGTTACTCACATATCGCCACTTACTCTGATTATTCTTGCAATGGATGAAGTACATAATTATGCTGCGTATTGGAGAAGAAAATATATATATCTTTTCGCGGGTGGAAGCAACACGAAGCCAGGTAGCAAACCATGTCGTGTCATTCGCTCTTCGTATTACGCCGAGCAACAGAATTAATGTTGGGCTACATCCTCGCCTCTCGACGTTTTAATTATTTCCATCATCCCAACTCTCCAATTACCTCGTCTGACAGCGCCTCCGAAAATACTGACAGTCAGAGAACTGTGAATGGATTACCGATGCTTTCGGCCGACCGAGTTTAATGCATTCCTGTTCATCTGAAGCTGTCGATATTGGATTTCGCGAAGCGAGGAATTGTCTGGTCTATAGTGTTTGTTAATGGAGCGCTAATGAGCTTGAGCGGGGGGAGCGGGGGAATCAATGCTGTTTCTATGTATTCTGACATCGCTGATTGTTTGATATAAAACGTCTATTTTTGAAGAAAAAAAAAACAGAATACCCACCCATCTCTTGAATGACCGCAGCTGCCCGAACGGAGCCGGGAAGAAGACAACAGTCAGATTTCTCCGGTTCCTTGTTCTGGCCTGCGAGGATCGGTCGTCTGTCTCTAAATATCTCTGGACCAGCTCAACAGAAAGTCTGAGCGGGTAGACATATAAACAGATTGGGAAGGCTGTCTTAAAAGGAAACGGGACGGAAAATAAATCAGTGAAAACAAATTAACTCTGGCGAACTTCTTGGTTTATTTCTGAAAATCGTGTTCTTTTTGTCCTTTAATGAACAAATTTAAAGGTCTTGTTTTACGTACTGTTGCTATTTTGTAAATAAAAGGTATTTCTTGGAAGTGCCCTTCCTGAATTAAAATATCGTTTCTATTCGATTTAATTTTAAAAGGTAAGTGTAATATATATATATATATATTTGAGAGAGAGAGAGAGAGAGAGGAGAGAGAGAGAGAGGAGAGAGAGAGAGAGAGAGAGAGAGAGACGTCAGTACAGAGAGAGAGAGATTACCTCAAAAGAGAGAGAGATAGAGAGATGTTAGCACACGGAGAGAAATGACGTCAGTAGAGAGAGAGAGAGAGATGTTAGTACACGGAGAGAAATTACCTCAATAGAGAGAGAGAGATAGAGAGATGTTAGTACACGGAAAGAAATGACGTCAGTAGAGAGAGATAGAGAGATGTTAGTACACGGAGAGAAATTACCTCAATAGAGAGAGAGATAGAGAGATGTTAGTACACGGAGAGAAATTACCTCAATAGAGAGAGAGATAGAGAGATGTTAGTACACGGAAGAAATGACGTCAGTAGAGAGAGAGATAGAGAGATGTTAGTACACGGAGAGAAATTACCTCAATAGAGAGAGAGATAGAGAGATGTTAGTACACGGAAAGAAATGACGTCAGTAGAGAGAGATAGAGAGATGTTAGTACACGGAGAGAAATTACCTCAATAGAGAGAGAGATAGAGAGATGTTAGTACACGGAGAGAATTACCTCAATAGAGAGAGAGATAGAGAGATGTTAGTACACGGAAAGAAATGACGTCAGTAGAGAGAGATAGAGAGATGTTAGTACACGGAGAGAAATTACCTCAATAGAGAGAGAGATAGAGAGATGTTAGTACACGGAGAGAAATTACCTCATAGAGAGAGAGAGAGATAGAGAGATGTTAGTACACGGAAAGAAATGACGTCAGTAGAGAGAGAGAGAGATGTTAGTACACGGAAAGAAATGACGTCAGTAGAGAGAGATAGAGAGATGTTAGTACACGGAGAGAATTACCTCAATAGAGAGAGAGATAGAGAGATGTTAGTACACGGAAAGAAATGACGTCAGTAGAGAGAGATAGAGAGATGTTAGTACACGGAGAGAAATTACCTCAATAGAGAGAGAGATAGAGAGATGTTAGTACACGGAGAGAAATTACCTCAATAGAGAGAGAGATAGAGAGATGTTAGTACACGGAAAGAAATGACGTCAGTAGAGAGAGATAGAGAGATGTTAGTACACGGAAAGAAATGACGTCAGTAGAGAGAGATAGAGAGATGTTAGTACACGGAGAGAAATTACCTCAATAGAGAGAGAGAGATAGAGAGATGTTAGTACACGGAGAGAAATTACCTTAATAGAGAGAGAGATAGAGAGGTGTTAGCACACGAAGAGAAATGACGTCAGTAGAGAGAGATGACGTCAGTAGGCCATAGTTAATCCTTTCCAAATAGATTATCTTCCCTAAACAATTATCTTTTCTTCTTGCGCCAAAAAAAGAGTCAGAAATGATGCCTAATTTCCAAGACGACATAAATGAGTTGTGAAATAGGTTGTCGAAAAGATCTCCAGTAAATATCGGCGACAAATTTCTGGAATAAAATCGCATGCAAATTTACATTCTGCTAAGCTTATTGATCAGTCAGTTATATTAGCAGTTTACGGTTTACGAGATTCTTAAATAAATTCTATAGAAGAAAAATAAAGTGCTCCAAGGGCTGCCAATTAGAAAGAGAACGTTAAAGTTTTTGTTTACTGCACTGTAAGTGACTGACTCATTTTGTTGTCAAAACAAGAAAACTGCTTTAGACAAATGCTTTCTTTTTTTAAAAAAAAATCATAAGTAATTAAATTACAGATATAGATAGAATCTTTAATTATTGTTAGTGATGAGGGATATTTGTCATGTTTCAGGTTGGTATTTATGTTTAATGGAAAAATGTAATTACCTAAATTAAATTAAAAACCAAAAACAAACGACCAACCTTTAACAAAATGCTTTCCGTAATATTTATGTTAACTTGTGGTCAGTATATTATGGGAAATGTTATTGTTTAACTTCAGAACTTTTCAAATTTAGGCGGTGTATTGTCAATGGGAAGTTTTGGTTTATCATGGGAGATTCTCGCTTCTAGAGTAAATAGCATATGATTCTTATAAGATCTTCTATCCCCTTTAATAAAACTTATAACGTATACGAATAATTTAATACTTATATGCAAAACAAAGGTTGCACTAAATTTATGGCACATGCATAAAATCCTTTCTAGAATAATATTAATCACTGTCATGATAAACATTACAAGCAGACAGAAGGTCATCATGACTTACACCAGCCCTCCCCTTTCCGGTTCCCCCTTCTTTATCTAAGAGTACCACTTACGATTTTAAAACTAATTTACATTTTTCAACGTATTTTGGGGTTTTAGAAAATTATTTGTTCGGCTTTTTACATTTACTAACAGTATGATGAATCATAATTTCAAATGGGCTAAGATTTTAGCAATTAAATGTCAAATTATTTTTTAGTAATAGAATTGTTATAAGCTAAATCAATTACCGATGAGTGAAGTTGGTAATGACAATAGCAGCCAATTTAAGAATCTAAGGAACCATCGTTTCTCTCCCCTCCGGGAGGGGGAGCATGGATAAACTATGATGACTTCCGGGCCTCTTTGCTACACATGCTAAAGTAGACTATGTACAATCTTGATTAAAAATAGTTCAATACGCTTACACCTATTTATTAGGCTGTATACTTAGCTGGAATATCAAATACCTAAACGTACAGTCAGCGATTTGAAAAATGTGCTGTGATTGCTCACATACTAGTTTCGATCAAGTTGGCAAATAACATTTGGCAGTTTAAAATCTTCTTTCTGTTTGTTCGTATGAGCACTGGCAATTTTATCTCTGCGCTCGTAAAGTTTCTCCGGCACTGACCGACTGAGTCAGCCCAGAACAAACCCACAAAGCTGTAGTCGATAACCATTAAAATGCAATCTGTTATAAACCAGTGATATTTAATCTGTCAAAGGGGCTAAACAACCAGGCGATTGTAATTCACTTTTCTTTTTCTTTATTTATATATATATATATACATATAGTACCTATCAGAAACATCTGTTATTCGCTCTCTCTCTTTTTTTTTTTCAGAAATCAAGACAACGTTGACATTACGACAGAAGATAATATCCATTATATGCGCAGAACGAACGGCGAAGTAAAATGCACAAAGATGAACAATTTGACCGTTAAAGTAAATAGCAGCTCTGTTTGTTTATTTGTTTGTTGTTTTTTATGCTTTTGTATCTCTTGTACGACAAATGTTTGCACAACCAGAGCCAAAAAAGTTTGGCATCACCCCAGAATTTTATAATTTGACTTGGGGAAGGCGAATTAAACCAGCTGAATTTTCATAACGGTGTTATGTTAACTTACTGAAATGCTTGCTCAGCTATCCTCGTGCTTAGTGGGAAATGGCGAAAACTGAGAGATGCGACAATTAGAAATCTACCCGGCAAATACCTGATTCTTGAAAATATACCTATATATTAACCTTGACGAGTGTCACTCGGTTAGAAGTATTCAAATGCAGACATCTAGAAGGGTAAAGCTAAATGAACATGATTCGAAGATAGACTTTGTTATTGTCATTTCTAGGGTGATACAAAACTTTTGGTCGTGACTGTAGACGAGCGCTTCAAAAGAAGAAGAAAAAAATCTTTAAGTGTCCGGAACGAACTGGCTACAGGAGTTTCCTTGCATCTGCTGAAGTATGTCTCAATCCAAAATCTTAGCGATATAAAACCTTCGGAAAGCAGGGACGAGGAAACGGATTAGCCGCGAAGAAGAACCGTTCGCAAAACCTGATGTTCAAAGTGGCCTATCAGATGTTGTCAGCGTTAACCACTACCGTTGCCAGGTGTGTTGATGACTACTTGTTTCAGTAATTTAATACGAAACTTAAACAATCCAATGATAAAGCAAAACCGGCAAGTTTCATTAGGTGTCGATTTTGCATTGCATCAGTTACTATGTTTGGTTGATGAAGTACTGATTCAAACTAGAAACAAACGTGCCGGTAATAATTTACCTTCGCGATGTTTTCACTAAAGATCTGTAGCATAACTACGACGTGTAATTTGCTTAAATAATGCCTAGTTAGACTGGATGACAAAGATCATTCCCAATTGTTTCACCTTTGAAGTTACGCGACGTTACAAGATATCGCAGTGAGATATTTGCAGGCGGACTTCATAGTATCTCATACTGAACGTCTCCACTGAGCAACACCTGTTTAATGCAGGCCAAGAAAGAGGCAATTGAGATGCTCCAAGACTTTTTTTTTGCTTTCTTGCTCTCTCTCTCTCTCTCCTAAGAATCTCTTTCAGGGGAAATAGTTCTACGCATTTTTCCATCACAAATAAATTTTAAGACTTTAGTATTCCATGCCCACCCACCAGGTACTTACTATTCTTAGGCCAAGACGCGACGCTGAGCATATCCGATTTCTTTCGTTGTCCGCAACAGCCCATAAGAAGCCCTACGACTCGTAGACAGACAGCAAGTATCCCCACGCACTAGACAAACCAAATCTGATCCACTAATCTACTTGAGAAATAGGGCTGTCCGATGCATTCCATACGAGACTTCAAGCATCAATGGCACTTCATAATATCCTGTCGCGCCTTTTAATTTCCTCCTACTGTCGAATACTTGCAAAAAGCATTTTAAATTGCATTTTATAAAGTTGTACCTTGAAAAATCCCGTGGTTGGCTCACATTTTTTTTAAAGTGACATCGTTAGATCGGAACCTTTCTTAAGAAAGTTAAATAACAAGACATAAAAATACAAACTCGCTTATGATTTGTTTTGTGTTCTGCTTACACGAAGCCATACCGAAGTTAGAGCAGCCTAGCAGACATGTGGCTGAAACACTCAAAAGTCAAACTCTTCCAAATTCCTAGTTCAGCCAAGAATATATTGTTCGAGTCACACTCACATTAAGGACAGTTATCCTTTCTGAGGTCTCATTACTTTTTACAACACTGTTACTATATTGTGTTTTAGTTATTATATTTTCGGTGTAATGCGAATAGAAGAGCTAAGAACACACACACAAAAAAATTATGGGTGTATTTTAGTTTAGTTTTGTAAATGATAATCAATATTCAGCTTATTCACGTCGTTACATGCTTTCAAATGGTGACAGCGCACTAATCATGTACACAGTTCTGTACAAAAGTCCCACTTATCTTTTCAAAAACACTGAATAATAAATAACTGAATAAAAATAGCAAAGAAATCAATTGCTGATAGACAGAAAATAATATTTCTCAATGAGCAACGTAAAATTCCATGCAAAATAGGTAGTGTAACCGGAATTCCAAGATGGGTCATTTAACAAAATATCGAGAGATGTAAAGATACTGGTTCCGTTTATAATAGGGAAAGGTGAGGAAGACCCAGAAAACTGTCTTAAACTGTTTAACGGTACCTGGAGATAATTTCTCTGAGAGATGGAAAGACATCCAGAAAGGACATTAAGCAAGAGCTGCCAGATTTCTCTCAGACGTTCCGATTCATGATTCTGCAGTACGGAGATCTTTGAATGAAATGGACCTAAAGAAAGATGGCGATCAAGAAATTTCTTTTACCAAGAGGGAATAAGACTAAAACAGCTAAAATATGGCCACTCGGCGCTGAAACTGAACGCAAGAACAATGAATCAAATTCTTTTTTCAAGGTTTGAAATTTTTGGGTTTAGGAGAAAGTCAGGATTTAAGAATAAGAATTAGAGAAAAACATAAGAAAATGTGTCTGCAGCCTACAGTGAAGCCTGATGACGGATTCTATTCAGGTTTTGGAGATGTATCTCGGCCATGGGTGTTGGAGATTTAGTAAGAATAGAAGGAGGAATGCAGCCAGATACAAGCAGATTCTCGTTTACCATGCTATTCCTTCAGTATTTGGTTATATTCATATTTCTATATAACAACAATTCAAAACACACTGCCAATGCAAAAAAGAAAGTGGAGCACTAGATTTGTTAGAGCGGCTTCCCCAAAGCCCCGACCTCAGCAGCATTGAACATGTCTGGCTGGGACCGCTTGAACAGGATAAAAATGAACACCAAACAAAATCCAAGACGGGGAGTCTTCCAGATGTATGGAACAAAATTCCAGCTAATGTTATTTTAAAATTACAAGTCTCTAAACAAGTATTCAAGCATCATGAAAGACAAGGTGGTACATACTAAATATTAGCATACACAGTTTTTATTTCATCATTTTCATCCTGTCTGTTGTATGTCTCGTTAGTTTATTCCTTTCTACAACTAAATTTACAAAGAAAAATGTATAATACCTAAGACCTTTGCACACCGCATACATACATACATACACTCTCACTCGCCATCTCTTAGTACTTACCAATAAAAACAAATGCTTATTTGTTTTCATCTTTCTTATACAACTACACGTTTTCGATGAGTAAATGTCAGTAAACAGAGAAGCGAGCTTTAGGTTCTGAAAAACGGCGCTGTCAAGTCAAACATACAGATCGCTGCGATAAACTCGCGGAAAACAAAAAGATACAGTATCTGCGATCCCCTGATGAACTGTTCCAAAGCACTTTACCCAACTCTTTCATAACTCGCTGTGGATGATGGACGCAGCAGCTGTTCCAGTGTATAAAGACCAGCAGGGTCTCTATCCTAAAGTAAGGACTTTATGAATATATTCTTGGTCGGTGCTAGCGAAACCCGATCAAATCGACGCTGGTCGACATCTAATCGAATGACTGATGATAGCCAGCACTCGATCGCTGAGTGTTTTCGACTTAGTCTTTTACTTTAGGGCGGTATAAATAATAGCGATGCCATTGCGATTTATTACATTTGAAAAAAAAAAAGATGACCAAACGAGCCTTTGACAGATTGTGCGGTTAAAATTAAAATAGTATTAAAGCAGAATAAATTAATTTTGGGTATATTTACAGAGAGATAGTATCGTGCATTTTATCCCAAGAATTTATTAAACTTTGAAACTACTCCTTTCAAAAATGCTTCCCTCCACCTAGTTTCTAAAGGGTTAATACGAACGCAGCAAAATTTATCCCCAAAACAAGTTGGCAGTTTGTCAAGGCAAAAACGAACTGGGGTGCATATAAAATTAATTATTCATTTTATCTTATTATTGTTGTTGAAATTTTTATATTAAAGCGTGCACTTTTGACAATACTCACCTGTAATTTACAGCTGTGGCTTAGAGATACCATCAGCTGTCTGAACAGACGTCATTTGATATGGCAGCGCTGAGTCAGGAAATGAAAATAATAATCGTCAGGCATCTAAATCAAAGATAAATTTGCTGTAGAGATGTTTGCTGCAGAAGAACCATAATTTAACAAACAGCGACAAGATTAAGGAGAATAGGGTTTGTTTTTTTTAAATGTTTACCTACCTGTATCACTGTTTCACGTAGTAATTACTGAGGTGTGGGGAGTTTAATGTTAACGATAAACAAAAACCGGTGTCTGGGTAGGATTTCGAAGGTCATCTCAAGTCTGTAACACTCGGCCCTTTGTAGTTCTTCTATTTTTACATACATCAAAGGGCACGTGTCCTTTTGGTGTAAGAGGCACATGCCGACCTTCATTGGGAGCGGATGGTACTTCATGAATGGTTAGAGATCGCCGCGTTAGGTAGATAGGCCGTTCTCCGGCCATGACAAATCCACAAGATTTGTTCCTTGGTTTGGATAGGAACTGCTAATTTTATTGCATTTTCCCAGATCCTAAAAAGAACCGTTTTAGTCGATTCTGGCAAGTAATTAAAAAAAAAAATAAATAGATAAATAAAAAGTAAAAATGTATAAAATAATTAAGGGAACAGGTGTGCTGTAGAAACTGTGTTCACGAATGACGACGGCGACAGAACGAACCGAAGAGGTGATCGCATCCTGCTTCTGACGCTGATATTTGTGTAATGCTATTAAAAGTACTATATTCGGTTGCTCTTTCGAAGAGGCAGCATTGAGATATGGAATTCTGGGAAAGCATATGCCGGAAACAGTGTTTCTGTGAGAGTTGGTAATTGCAAAAGAAGCAAACCATTTCTGATAATATGTCATTACAGTTTGGGCATTAACGCGTAAACATTCGATAATGGAATCGTAAGATTTATTAGGATATATTTTAAAAAATGACTTTGTAGCATTTTTGAAAGCAGACATTGTTCAAAACCTGTTCTTGCGTGTGATGAAAAATGTTTAAAACGGCATGAGTTAATTCCCTTTGCTGCAGTCTTGGTGAACGGTGTAAGTAACATCGGTGAGTTTATCTCGCTGACACACTACAATGCAAAGCATCTGTTGACTTTCGACTATCGCGGGATCATTTCAAGTGGACCTTGGAAATCAGTTCTTCTAAAAATTCAGAAGTCTGAATATAGTTTCTACTTCGGAAAAAAGGGAAGCGGGTAGTTCTGTCGTCCTTCTAGATCTCGTCGAACCTAACCATGCTCCCATTAGTCTACCACCGTCGTACAACAGTCTGTCTTTTACTACGATGGCAGAGCATTTTGCCATTCGTGATATATCATCGTTTCGTCTGTGAGTTCTCTCTTCCCTGTCGAAATCAGCTGCTTGATTGCTAGGATTTTACACGACGAAATTCTGCCAAGAATCTGTGTTCGACGAAGTTCAGCGATTTGATAACATCGGCATTGTGAAAAACAACGTAGCTCTGGAATCAACGTGTCATGTCGACAATGGAATACAGGTGGGTATCGATAGAGTGTTGCAGCTGGGTGTTTTGTGTCCAACCCTGTTGTGATAGTCTGTTCGGTTTAGTCGCGACAGCCATCAAAGGCTATTCCGTTGTCCAGCTAAGACAGTCTGCCATCTCAGTACAGGTAATACACCTTTTGTAAAGAAAACCTTTTCATACCTTTTGTTTGTTGGTCTATCTCTTTCTATAGGGGATTAAGATCAGATCTGGGGGTAAGAAATTACTGGAAAATTCATCTTTGAATAAATTTGTAACTTACATCTAAAAGACAAAGTAAGGAATCGTATGATAGTCCCACACGCAGACCCGAATGTTCGAACAAATTCACATCGCTTAGCTTTTTGCTTGTAAAGGCGGGCGCCTGCTCTCTCAAATCTTCTAAAGCAACACATGTCCATGCAGACGAAGAACCATTTGCACACCAACTGGGCATAAGATTCTGGTATAGAACCACTAGCTGACTGTGAAAACGATATTCCGTCTTCCGATTTTACGCTATCATGTGTCTCTTGATTTTCGCTTAGGCTCTACATGTGAGCTAACGATAGTTTCACATCACAGGGACGTCATGTCCCAGACAATAAACAGCGGCCTGCTGAACTATAGACTCCTGTCTGAAACATCGGTATTAGTTCGTGGTCTACATTTTCATCTTAGAATCAGCTTTATTGTGCGCATAAACTATTGTCAGCTTTGATATCTGGCTCATTCGTTTCCTTCCTTTGATTTTCCTTCGAAGATGATGAACAAAAAAAAAAAAAAATCTATAGAAGATCAGTGGATGGAGAAAAGAAACGTGTCGTTTCTTCGAGTCAATGTCGAAATGTGTAATTTCCTGCAGGTGTCGCCAGGTGAAAAGGAGGCGCTGCTGGGGGGGGAGGTCACGCGACTGGTTTGTGGCTAATCGAGTTTGTCTTTCATCAGAAATCACGACTCTGCTTTCACAAACAGCCTACGTTTGCGTGAAGCTGCGGGTTCGTCGAAGAGAACCATTTTAGAAACCTACAGCTCGTACGTTTGTCCATCACTCAGCATCTCAGGCGAACTGAAAATGGCGTCGCGGACTTTAAATTGTTAGGTTTTCATGCAACATTATCGAAATATCACTATACGTTATGTACTATATGAACGAAAGTGAAATCGATTGATTATCAACCACCCCGTTCAAGTCTGTTTTCAAGTACCAGCCACATGTCGGTAAACAGTACTCGATAATGGTTGTGAAGCGCAAAAGGTAAGATTACTGATGCAAGAGGACACAAAGGTAAAGAAATCTGATTGCAGGTATGCTACCAGTATTCTTTTTGTAAAATATTGCCGCTATCAACCTATTTTTTTTCTTTTAATTTGTCAGAAAGCGTTTTGCCTGGTCGCCTTGGCCAGGCCAAGAAGATCGTGCGTTGTGACTGGCCGTACGGCATCTCTTTCTACGGCTGGCTCTAACAAGCAAAAGTCTCCGTGAAATATCGGGAGCTTAGCTGAGACTTTCGGAACAGTCTTTAATTACATTTTATCCGTCTTCACGGGTCGTTTAAAGTCGACACTGCGCAGTTGCTAAAGAAATGGATCCTAAGAACGAAGCGGGATGACATAAATCAGTCTTTGCTGAGTCCGGGCCGTGCTTGCTCTTCCGGTCCCATTTTGCGCTTTCTCACGCACTTGTAGCAAGCAGCTCGCTAACGTAAGTTTCTTCCGGGTGACCCGGTTTCTTCACGTTCTCAATCGGAAATTTCTTAGAGCACTGCCTCGTTGAACGAACCGAAGTCAATGGACTCCGGTCGCCTTCGTTCGATTATTTCCCCCTCTCTGTTTTTTTTATCGGCTAATGTTTCTTCTGCCACCGAGAACAAAGGCTTCAGTGGGGAAATAGAGACTGAGAGGGGTCGACTCAAAAATATAATCTTCATGATTCCATAGAGTCGTAAGTATCACCATATCGTTTTTGAAGATAAATAGAAAACGATAATTTGTTTGTAGCCAGTGTTTTAATTCTGTGGTGGGGACGTGAGGGTTAAAACATAACGGCAAAGAACGAGGAATGCGATACCAGGAAACCAAAGTAAGAATCAACATCTTACAGGAGGCACCATCCTTCTATTTCCCAATCTTCTTCCAGCGCCATCTTGATATTTTTCTACTGGTTTTTTTTTTTTTTTTTTTGTTTGTTTGTTTGTTTTTTTTCTTTGTTTTCTTTTTTTTTAAATATCGATTTATTTTGCAGAAATGACAGAATCTAGGAGTTGAAATGCGCCCGGTAAATTGTCTGTCGATTTAGCCGAAAGAAGTCGATATTCCATTAGCTAGCGGAGCTGGTACGCTTAGCGTTGCCGCTTTTCTCTCTCCCTCTTTTAGCATAATCCAGTCTTTTATATCTGACAGCTTTAAAGATACATCCGTTTAGTACTTTTTTCTCCAATGGATGTTTGAAATAACTTAAACTAACTTAATAAAACGTGAAGTCTTTCTTGTTAATAATTAAATCTGAAGAACTTGTTCAATGACGTTATTTCGATCTGCACGCACAGATGTGGCTGGATTTTGTATTATTTAGAAATTCGAATTTCAAAATTTTAAATTAATAAGTAAAATAATATGGTTCAAATTCGGAAATAAACATTTTCCACAGTATATACGCAGGCTTGCAGTGGTTCCCTTTAAAGCATCAAGGAATTCCTGCGACCCTTACTTCCATCAACAACAGCACGTGCCGTTCCTACATTCTAGGAGATGGAATAACAGCATCTTCGCGTGTCTTTCGTGAGGCTGAAGGTTCCTCTTGTGCGGGCAATCTCTCTCTCTCTCTACTGACGTCTCTCTCTCTCTACTGACGTCTCTCTCTCTCTCTACTGACGTCTATCTCTCTACTGACGTCTCGCTCTCTCTCTTCTCTCTCTCTCTTCTCTCTCTCTCTTACTGACGTCTCTCTCTCTCTCTACTACTGACGTCTATCTCTCTACTGACGTCTATCTCTCTCTCTCTCTCTCTCTCTATGACGTCTCTCTCTCTCTCTCTCTCTCTCTCTCTCTCTCTCTATGACGTCTCTCTCTCTCTCTTACTGACGTCTCTCTCTCTCTCTACTGACGTCTCTCTCTCTCTACTGACGTCTCTCTCTCTCTCTCTACTGACGTTCTCTCTCTCTCTCTCTCTCTCTCTCTCTCTCTCTCTCTCTCTCTCTCTCTCTCTCTCTCTCTCTACTGACGTCTCTCTCTCTCTACTGACGTCTATCTCTCTACTGACGTCTCTCTCTCTCTCTCTCTCTCTCTTCTCTCTCTCTCTCTCTCTCTCTCTTCTCTCTACTGACGTCTCTCTCTCCCTCTCAACTGACGTCTCTCTCTCAACTGACGTCTCTCTCTCTCTCTCTCTCTCTCTCTCTCTCTCTCTCTCTCTCTCTCTCCCTCTCTACTGACGTCTCTCTCTCTCTACTGACGTCTATCTCTCTACTGACGTCTCTCTCTCTCTCTCTCTCTCTCTCTCTACTGACGTCTCTCTCTCTCTACTGACGTCTATCTCTCTACTGACGTCTCTCTCTCTCTACTGACGTCTCTCTCTCTCTACTGACGTCTATCTCTCTACTGACGTCTCTCTCTCTCTCTCTCTCTCTCTCTCTCTCTGGGATAGTTCCATTATGTCGGTTTTAATTTTAAGTGGCTCTCACGCCGACATTACTCTGTCACTGTGTTCTATTGCTTTTGTAGTTTTTGTTATATAAATCTAATAATATTTTTCAAATAACGTCATCCCTAAGGATTCGCTTCATGCGCAGGGACTTAAAACACGCTTATTTTCTCGTAAAAAACCGAATTTACTATAGTTGGCGGGAGATGTAGCGCAGCACGACGCGGTGATTTATCTGCCAATAGCCTATTGACGAAGAACAACGCCAGTCTGCGTTACGCGTGGAAATCTTTAATTCCCACAGTGACAAATCTTGAGTAGTAATTTTGTTATTCGTTATACATATTTACATATATACACACACATAAACTAAAATTGGTGGAATGTGCTGTGTAAGAGTCAGGGTATGACACAAAATCGACGAAGTTTTGCAGTTATTCTAAGAAGAAGCCCCCTGTGTTGTTGTTTTGTTTTTTTTTCTGTCTACGTACAGAAAATATGGTAAAGAATGACGCTTTTATTTAATGAATGATGTTGAGTTGTCAGGCTTCTCATAGTTTTCCATCATGAATCTTTAAACATGAGAAATATCTGAAGCTATTTCCCAAGTTCGCTATCATCAATTTTCGATAGAGAACCTAATAAAAGTGGCTTGTTGTTGATTTTTTTTTTTAAATGAAGGAATTTAATATCCTCATTTTACTTATTAACGAAGCATTTGTAGAGTGGCTGCCCTATCTGCAAAACCCGATATCAGAAAGTATCTGGCACCACAAATATGGATACGAACAAAGATTTTGTCAGAGTTGCTTCGGTTGTTATTGGTGTACAGGGATGTCTAAAAGATTTCGTGAAAAGAAAACACGTAGTGTCGCGATAATCCGCTAGGTAGCGTTGCCAATTCTAGATGTGAGATAAAAGTGGAATGCCCGAAAGTAGAGAGTCAGTGGTAGCATGCTGCAGTTGGGAAACTGCACTGATTCATATTTCTAGTTTGGAGGTCTTGCAAAAGACATGACAGCTTTCTACTTCTTGATGGCAATTAAACTAGCCCTGAAAACTGAATTCCTACAAAGAACACGGTGTGTAAACCGATAAATATCAAAATATTTTTCATTTAAAAATTGCTTAACTTTTAAAATTTCAATTCTAACTATAATAGAATGATTTTAAAATAATGTCGTACAGAAATATCAGTGTACAGGAGATATAGACACAAATCATTTTAATAAAAAGTAAAGCCAGGCTTTTAGATGATTATTATTATTATTATTATTATTATTATTATTATTATATTATTATTATTATTATTATTATTATTATTATATTATTATTATTATTATTATTATTATTATTATTATTATATATTATTATTATTATTATTATTATTATTATTATTATATATTATTATTATTATTATTATTATTATTCTTATTATTATTATTATTATTATTATTATTATTATTATTATTCAGTAGAATGTTAGTTAGGACAATGTAAGACGCAACTTTCCGTGACTCCAGCTGGACTTTCCCGCTAAGCCTACTACGTTTTGGCGCATTTAAGGGTTAATAAAAAATGTTGAAATATTTGCTATTAAAAATACACAAAAGAGATTTAACGCCTGCATAATTCTTTACAAACAGTAAACAGATGAAGTTACAATAAGTACTCTTCGATATTTAAAGAGGTTCTTTTATTAGTCAAAAGTGCTGACGTCGTCCTTAAAGGAAACAAAGACAGATTACACTTATAGCCAAAAGACCAAAGTAAAGCAAAACAACGAATCCCTAAATGTTTGATTTGCTGTTTAAAAAAAAAATATTTTTTTTGTCTCCGACAGACAGGTTATGGCTTTCTTGGAAGTAATTTGCCTTTATAATTACCACCGCGGAGCCAATTTGAAAAGGCACAATTAGACTTCAATAAAACAGGAATTATTTTCTCGGGTTATTGTACTTTGAGAAATCACGTGGTACGGACTTCCGGTCGATACAGCTACACGAAAGGGGAAGAAAAAACGAAAAAGAGAAGGAAACGAACGTTCTCTTTATTTCTTGCCTTTCAGATCGATAATCCTTTCTTCTGAAAAATGAGAAAATAAGAGGTTATTAGTACACTTTCTGCTGCGAAAATGTGCAGTGAATGAACATCGGGATGAGCAGGTTCTTAGGGCTGAGGAATTTCAAAGCCGGCGAAATGGAATTAAGATAACTCTTTTCTGCGTTTGCACGCGGGTGGGGGAATGAAATAAACAGAATTAAATTCAAAGCTGTTTGTTCGTTTTGGATGCAGTCGGGCGAATTTCAGCCGGCACCGTCTGGTTAGTTATCATACTGCGACAACAACAGATTAATCTTCTATACTCCCGGGGAGACAGCCCTAACAAATACAAATGGCACCGGTTACTGGGGTGAAAGCCGGCCGTAAAATCCCAGCAAGAACCGCTGAGAGGATCCAAAGTTTATCGGGAAATCCGGAGAGAAATACGACTGGGCTTCGAGGAGGCGATGGCATAAAATTTACGTTAGAGAAGGCGGAGGTTTGGGGGAGCGGAAAATATCATAATTCCAAGAAAAAAAATCGAGCGCGGACACTTTGAGGAAACAGTTTCTCGAGCTTTGCGATATTTGTGTCGTTTTTTTTTCTTCTCTTAATTTAATGTTAGGATGGCCGGCCGTTCTTTGCTAAAAAAAAAAATAAAATAAATCAATATTTGCATTTCCCAATTAATTTCCATCGGAAGTGAATACACAATACGTGATTTCTTTTTTTCTTTTTTTGGATTTCTTAAAATGCATATTCTTCCGCATTATGCTGAAGCATCCGTCGGGGGGGGTTTTTCTCCATAACAAGTAGATAGATCGTGCGGCTACGCGGAGGAGACGGGCCGAGCCGTTGACGACTGGAATGGTTCGTCATAGCGATAGACCAACCATCTTTGGCCGATGATACGTTGCCATGGTTAATCAGATATTGGAGCAAACTCTCTTGCGAATTACGAGGATGAATCTTGACAACACTGTCTTTACCCCCTATCTTGCTGTTTTCCTCCCACCATCGATCATTTCAGCAGATAGCGAATATATTGCGAGTAATTGATGGAAGATAGCTGACTTCAGGCGTGAAAACGCAGAATATCTAATTCGAATATATATATATATATATTTTTTTTTCAATTCCATCATTCTTTTTCTGCTCGTTAATGGTATTTTGAGAAACTTAGATTTTAATACTTTTAATATCTGGTGTTTGTCTAATGCATTAAGAAAAAGTAGGAACAAATTCGGTATTATATAAAAAAAAATTCAACATCTTAATGGACAGCTTCTTTACTCCACCACTCGAATGAAGTAACTCTACATTCAGACAGCTGTCAACTACTCTTTGCAGATGGCAGATGTCGCGATCTTCTGGAAGGTCAGATGAAGTCTTATCGGTTTATCTCAAAGAAGTTTAGTATGCACGACTGGCTTTGCTACCACCATGAGTGCTAGTGGTAGCTACCACTTCCTTTTGCAGAACTATACGCCATCTGGCGGTGTGGTTATTAAGCCGACCACGGGGTTTAGTTTTAATTTTCTGAGGTAGGAAAGCGCTCCGGGCCGAGTTAATTTTCCATAAATTCTCCAGAATCTTACGGCTTTTTTTTTTTTAAAAATAAATAAATAAATAAATAAATTCTACGTCATTAAATACTAAAATTTCCGAAATGACAAAAAAAAAAGAGGGGGGCGTTTTGTTAATTCTCACACGTTGAATAAACTATTCCTATTTGTGGAACGAGACGTAGGTGCTGGGTTTAAGTTGTCCGGGCACGTGCGGAGTCTCGGACAGTAGAACCCGTAGTTAGCATTGTGATTCATCCCGCCTCGTCTGCGGCAGATCGATAACTCCCTCTGAGCCACGATCTGGCATAAGAGACAAACCCATATGGAAGAAAAAAAAAATAAAGACATCGCATGAAGCTTTTTAAATGTGACTGGTGACAGTTTTTACGATCGGGGGTTGTTTAGGATGCGGGTCACGGTGATGTTCATGAAGCTCAAGCCTCGTTCGCATTCAGCTACTGCGGAGAACAACGTGTGCGCGAACGGAGGTTTCAAATCCCGAGTCCCCTCTCCGACCGCTGCAGACCCGGTGTTTATCCCAGGTGTTACAATTAAGAAATGTTTTAATTTCCGGGAGGGGTGGGGGTGAAAGAATAAGGGCTGAGAGATGAAAACTACGAGAGCAAGGGGAGGAGGCTGTATAGCACCATAGTAAGCACTGGAAAAGTTTCACAAGAATCATGATGGCCGCTTGGGGCCTTGGATAAAACGCTACATCTACATTCTCGGCTTCTTGTACTTTTTTGCGCGACTTTGTTGAAGAACTTCTCGGATGCGGTGCGATTATCTTTCGTGTCCTCCCGTGTCCCGTACTTTCGGTTCTTCAGCTGATATGTTAATTTAGTTCATTTACATGATCACACGGCGGCCCTATTGCTGGTTGCTCACTCCAGTTAACAGTCCGCGCTTTATACGCCAGACATCAATAAAACCGTGTAAAGAATTAAGTAGAATCCAAACGATGTTGCTTTAGACCGGTAAGAATTAAGTCTGTGTAGTTTTTCAATTGATCTAACAAATTCTTCTAGTCTTCATCAATTAAGAATTCAATGTAAAGGCCATAGTGTTTCTGAACTGAGGTTTGCAGTTGCATTTACGTTCTTAACGGATATGTATCTGAGTGATTGAACTGTAGCTTCTATTATTGGACATAGATTCGCTACTGTTATAACACGGAACTGTTTGATGATGTAGGTAGTTTACAAAACTAAAAAAAATGCCGACTGGTTTATTTCAGCGTATAGTTCACCAGCCTGATTGTTCAGATCCGTCGCATGGTGGAAGATACTTTCCAAAGCCGGTAATAACGGCCGCAGTGATTTCAAGACAACAGCCAAAGGTGGCTCTGGACTAATTGGAAATAATGACCCCACGGGCATCTACTTTTGTTCAAGTTGTTCTGCAGTCTTAGACTATTGTTTAAAATAAGAATACAAGGAGGACATCGAACGTTGGCTCTCTTATGACCTTTGAAGATTCCGCAGCTGGTACTAGTGATGCTAGAAGTCCTCTCCGAGCAAAGCCTGTAATCCACCGTATCTTCCACAGACGTTTGCAGCTCCATCAAATGCGCGAGCAGTCATCTGTTTAGACTCTAGTTTAGAAGCGTTTAACTCTTTTAAGACGTGGGTTTACACGAAGGCAGCCGATTTGGTTTTTATAATCCGAACTTCTAGAGATGCAGTTACTGGCCCAACACTGACAAATACCTGGCTCCTAGTTCCATCGGTGCACTCACCAGCCATGCATGCAGATTTCTTAGAGGTGGCCAGAGAGTCAGTCCTCCAGAGTCCAACTTCTCGGTTAACGGGTGACAACGCATTTAATATTGGTTTAAATGAATGCAGCCTCTTGCCTAAATAGATAACATGCTGCAGCAGCCATGTTTGTTCGCATTAAGCGGGCTGCGCATTGAGCGCTCTTAACAGTCTCATCGAGTTCTCCTGAACCTGGCTTCAGCGGTGACCGGCTCACGAGGCTTTCGGCAGGTGGACACAGACTCCAGGCTCGGCGTCTCGCAACCTTTTCCCGCGGTTTTCCACCAGCACCGTCTTTGCTGATCAGTTTGATGAACCCAGCTCCTCCAGTTTTGCCGACTGTAGAGTGCGAACCTTTCCTTCTTCGTGCGGATTCTTTGCAAATGGCGCAGCTGCAGCAGCAGCCATCTTTTGTAAGTTCCAAAAATAGAAAACGCTTCACGTTCACACACCGCGAACAGGCTGTAGGTTGTGAAGAGGGTGATGGTTCTTCTGTGGGCAGCTCTGTTTGTTCTCCAGGCTGTTAGGGTGATGACGTATCACCAGAACCTTCAGACGGGATGATGGCGTGTTCTCTGTTCTCCGTATGCTTTAAATCTCTGGCGGTTTTTAAGGACTTTGAGTGAAAAGTCTGTTGAATTGTTTTTGTCTTTTAATCTTCACTTCGATCTGATAAAAAGATACGAATAAGTCGAATGTTCTGTTAGGATAATGAAAATTGCGCCAAACACAGCGCAGCTTTTAAAGTTCGAAAAGAAAATAAAAATGTTTTTAATTTAAATAATTTTCTAAAAAATGATTATAATATAATAATAAAATATTTGATAATAATAATTTAAAAGATAATGCACAACAATTCTCCAATTATTCTCAAAACGTTTTACTTCATTAACTATAATTATGATTATATTCTATTGATAACAAAATCAGATGATCACGATATCATGTGTTGTTTGTTATGTTTGAAATGACAAATTATCATTATTTAATTAATATATTTAATTTGTGATAAATAAAACTGATTTACAGTATATATGAAAATTAATCAATGTGCATGTTTTTTGCGGGATAATATTTGATAGAAGAATTGCGCAATTAGTGGAATACACAAAGATATCCACGGATGAATTTCAGATTTCATGGATGATGATATTGAACGTGCTAGTTGACTGCTAGCGGGTGATGGAGCCTGGGAGAATTTAGGATGGAGTAGAAAAATCCTCTGCACGAGCCTCTTCTTCGCCGTATGCAGGAGACATCGTCTAGTCTTTGTCAGGCTAAGAACGGCTAATTGTTTCACGAGTTCATCACACCCACTGGCCGCTTTCGCCCTGTCAACGTTTCTTCTTTCGTTTAGTGGGGGTGGTGCTGAATAATCGAGTAGTCGGATTATTGACCAAGCTTTTCGGAAATTGTTTTTTTTCGTCGATTGTCACAGCCTTTCCTATTTTCAGGTGGAGTGACTCCATTGAACCTGTGGTTTTGGACGGCTTGTTTGTCTTCCGTTATCTCACGGTCATTTTTCTCCTTACTCGGAAGAGTTCAGATGGTGAGGTGCGTTGTTTTACTGCGTGCACCAAGGATGGCTCTCGACTCTGTAGTAGTCCTGTAGACTTGAAAGTTCGTGCGATCTGTAATAGGTCAGGGCCTGAATTCACTAAGAATTTATGTAAACGAGTATATATTTTTCTTTTCCAACAACCTAAGGAATTTTGACCTCTCGCTGTCTCTTTGAAGGACGCGAGATGCAGTTTCAAAGCGACAGAACAACGACTAATAGTTGTTCCAGACTGATGCTGAGACGTGGTTTGAGGTCGCCACGTGACGAAGATTCCAAATACACGCACGCCCAGATGTTGTCGATTACTACCCAACTTCTTCAGCGCATTCACTCAGCTTTCTCTCCTTTTACGGTGAACAACTTAACCGTGTAAAGTTTGTCAAAGAACTGCTGAGAAACTGATTTACACCCGGTTACTTCACCGATCGTCAGCGACTGTCAATTCCTGCTGATTCTTCAAACAGTGCCACACCATGACATTTTGGTACCTAATGACAGAGCAACTACTCAGACCGGCGGACATCTTCTGCAGCATAGCGCTGGACACCAAATCATGCAAATTTTACAAGACTTCTCCGCAAGATAGTCGTCTTTTGAATCTACAATGTTACAAGAATCATAGCACAGTTTCCACAATAGTCCTTGAAGTCTGAGTCTCTAGTTCATTAATAATAAAAAAAAACAAACAGGTAGATAATGAATGCTCGGCGTGGTTGATTCATCAATAAGAAAGGACGCTTTTCCTTCACTCTTTAATCTGACCACAAGCACATTTCTGTGCATTTCATTCGAGATATAGTCTATTGTGTTTGCAGTAGTGTATCCTGAAGGCAGAGTGAATCATAAAAGTCTCACAATTTCGCTTCCATCCGTGAATTTGCTACTTTGTTAACTGCATGTTCCATTATCTGCAGCTTTACTTCTTGCATAATCTTTACAGATATACTATTACTGCCGATTCCTCTGTATTTTCGAAGAGATGCTAGTTGGGGGCGATCGACTAAATCTAGAATAGCTCTCAGACCGCTCTGCCCATTCTGTTGCTATAGAAACGCCTTTACTCTTGTGTAGGGAAGAAACTTTACTACAGCTATCGATCGCATTCAAGCTTACCACTACTGAACGCTATCCAAGGATAATCCTTTTTTTGTTTGTTGCCCACGTATCAGCCGACCAAATGCCAGGCTATGAGCACCTCTAATTTTGATAAGACGCCGACACATCTCTCGAACAGCTAGGTCTGCCTTCGTGATTTACTCTCGCCGAACATGACTCACTGTGTCCTTTGTGAGCTCAGCTAAAGGTGGTGATATATCGTTGCTTTCTTTTTCTGAATATTTTAAGGCCTACTAAACGATCAGTCACATCGTTTGCAAAGATAGGTGGCGGGCGGGCACTACCTTTTGCAGTCAACTGTCGATGCAATAACAGTCTCATTTTGAGTTCTGTTTGTAGCCATAGACGGAGCAGATTTGTTGAGTTCTTAGAGAAGTAATTTGTGATTGAAATCTGCTCGGACCTATCTGTTGCCTGAAAATGCGGCAACACGCGGGATTCTAGAATACAGTAATCAACGTTCGTTCGAACGTGCCATTAATTAATTTTGCCTTTATGCAGCATACGAGATAACTGGTATATTTTACTGCCACCAGATGGCAGCGAGAACCTGCTGCAGACCGAAGGCATTACGGAAAGCGGTTCTGAGAAGAATGTGGAGGAACAACGTCTCCCCCCTACTCTCTCCGTGTCTCTCCTATTACATTTCTGCTGTTGATAAAGAAACACTTCCTCAACTTAAGACTGTAGATGGTTCATCAACTTTACTGTTTTTTTTTCTAGTGTCCAGAATATCCGTTTTTATCGATACTCTATTTAAAAAAATAGATGACAGAAACTTGAATACAATTTCTTTTTTTTCTAACTTCTCACGCAAACGAACGAGTATGAGCCGAACTAAAATGATTTAATATTTTTTAATCGATTTTGGATAATATATTTGAATTCACAGAAAGATTCCTGAAATCTCAGCCAACGACGACTGCAGAGTTGGAAATTTGAAAAATAACACAAAAAACCTAGGGTCTTGTGAGAAGACACCTAAACATGTTGTCTGTTTGTTTTCCCAGCTGAGGCCCAGTTTAATTTCCTATTCCTTTATTACAAGGCAGAATTTAATAAAGGATTTCATTTATAGTTATTTCCACATTTTTCGTTGCTAACACTGGACAACAACAACAAAAAAATAGCTTTTCGTCTGCTACTGAGGTATATGCAGGTGTCCTTTATCAAATCAAGCAGCTGATTCCAAGTCTGAAAGTCAGAATTGACTCAGCATGTCAGGATTTGTAGTTACAGAAAAATATCATTGTCAGTCATTGTTTATTAATAAATCAAGCACATCGCAAAATTGCAAAAAATAAATTCATTTCACAATATAAACACATTGTATATTGTACAGTAACTGTTATCCATAAGCTCTCACACACTGAACAATATAAACTCATTGTATACAGTATACATTAACTGTTTAGAAATGTTTAAGTACTTGATTTTATGCTTGTGAATAGCAGTGGTTTGTCTCTGAAGAAACCAACAATAGTCCCCCATCATGTCAGAGTTTAATCTTCCCTGGTAGCGGGTCTCCATTGCCATGCTCATCACTCACAGCACCAAGGCTGGTTGGGAAGAAATCCAAGTGTGAACAAAGAAAATGCAACTTCAGTGACATACGTTAACCCATTTTTACAAAGGCTTTTATCATGTTGAACCAACTCTGCATAGCTGTCTGCTTTGTGGTTCCCAAGGAGATTGTGGACTACCAGTTTGAAAGCCTCCCATGCAGCCAGCAGTGGGTTAAGCCTTGACTGGAAGGTTGGATCCAAAAATAAATCACAAATTTGTGGTCTGACAAATATTTATTCCAGCCTTCAACTTGGCATCAGTTAAAATCGCTCCAAATTTTTCTTTCAGATAAACAAATCCTGCACCTTCAACACTCATTGCCTTTACAAAGCTCTTCATTAGGCCCAGCCTTATATGCAGTGGTGGACGGACGTACGAGTGGCACATGTCGCACACTGAGTTTTCCTGGAGTGTGGTCTGTTCTAGATGGTAAGACATACTTTTACCTAGTAGCAGATTGGTTGTTGTCCAGCGCAGTCAGTCTTGGAACATAGTTCCCCGCAATTAATTTTCGCTATATTGTAAAGTTCGTTAAAAAACAACAATTTTTAAATGTAAATAAATTTTTTTAAAGAATTTCTTGACCGATCTTAAAACATTTTTTGTTAGATTTATCAGAAAATTGGTTCATTATTCCGTTGTTTATTTCAGTGTACATTTTCATGTTTACAGTTCTGTATATTTAACTCTTTAATGGATTTTATTATCGGATATGCGAATTAACGAGGAGAGAGAGGGGGGGAGAGAGCCCCGTAGTACTATATGACATGTGTAATGGTAAGGAAGGCGGATATTAAATGAATGTTGAAGATAATGTACCACTTGAACCGAAACGTCCCTGAATTCAGATTAGAGGCACAAATAAAAAATAATAATAAAAAAAAACTCGTGACAACTGTCAAATCTTTTTTTTAAAAGACTCCCTTGAACGACGAAGCCGCTTTGGCAGTTGGCTAGCAGCGATTTCACTTACTGCTGGTCTTTGACTTCCTGTACGTAAACAGTTTCAGCTGATGAGCCCATTCCGCGTACTTACGCGACGTTGCTGATGTGTGAATTACCATTCACCGGAGGCGCGGTTAAAGTATACTGCATATCTCTGGCGCTGGCTCCTCCGGTCTCTGGAGAAACGCCCGTTGAGGCTTACCGATTCATAAGGAAATCTATTCGTTTTTCCAAGCTACCAACCTGTCGATTTGAAAATCAGATTTCTATTATTTATAATAAACCTAAGACCTGGCGGTATAACCGATCTCCCGACCGCGTCGGTCGTCGGAATGCCGCCATGTAAATCAGATAATTCCTCTTCCGCTTCCGCTTCCGCGCACGTGTCGTTTCTGCTCACAAAACTGTTACGTTGACAAAGTAGATTTCGGAAGTTTTTGTCGGAAAATATTGACACGTGCCCCCCTTCGTGAAACTTTGGGGTTTTTTTTTTTCTTTAATTGCAAATTTTAATTTGCTCTCATAAATAACGACATTTACGAAAGGAGACGGCGCCGATTCTTTGCGGGGCCCGGATATCTTTGGAGGAGAAGCAGCTCTTTTCGCACTCCACAGGAAAAAAAAGAAGAAAAAAAAACCATAAAAATAGCAAAATAACGCGATTAATTAATTTTATTTATCTATTTGAATATTCCATATTTACAGATGTAATTGTTAACGAAGAAAAACAACTTTGTAAAGCAAATTAAATTGCTTTTAGCCAACTGAAGGACAAAAAAAAACCTCGAAATATTATCGTTTTATTCTTGCATGGGTTTCCCTCGTGGCGACAGGATGTTGTTACTCATCAAATTAGCATTTTCAGAGTAAGTAATCCGCGAGCGATGCATTCTTAGAGGAATATGCAATTAAGAGTAATATTTCGCTTTACTGTTCTTTGATCTCATTTGGGTAGAGATTCCCGCTCTTTAGTGCCCGCAAACGAGCTTCACAGATGCTGTTGCTGATGGTACTTTATCCCAAATTAAATTTAACTCGCCCAAGAACGCGAGCCATGAAAATAGAGCTTTCGGAAAAACAATTTACAGTAATACACTTCTGACGACGACCTGCTGCTGGATATGGTTTACTGTTGAGCGATGGATATGAAAACCGGTGCAGCAAAGGCTATATATATATATATATATAATATATATATATATATATATAATAACTCTCTTAAAATTTCTTTTAAACGAGATTACGTTCCCGCTGTTGAAAGACGAAAGATGATTCGTTCGTTCGTTCGCGTAATTTGTGTGTGTGTGTGTGTGTGTGTTGCTTTTCTAACATCGTTTACAGAATAGCAAAAACGAAATGCTGAAGAGTAATGTAGAAAAATTCGATATTTCTCTAGGATGACAGTAGATTAGTGGTGAAGCTAGCAATTCAGGCAGAGAACGTAAAACGTCGCTCTGACGTTGAATTTCTGTTCCAGACATATCCATTGTAATATCCCCCTACAAAGAAATCTGTTCACCGATTTCTAGCCCTATTCAGAGTTATTAACAGGAGAATTAAAGGTCGACATGTTAAATTGTTCTGCAATACCGACTGCAGCGTTTGCCGATTTATTGCTCCATTGGCTCTGAAAAGCTACCTAATCATTTGACAGCAGGCCATCAGAAAGACCCGAGATCGGTTCACTGAACAATATTTGTCATGCAGTTATTTTGTCGATTTGTTGCGCTCCACTGGCTTATCCGGTGATACCTAACTTCTCCTAGCAAAGATTTGGCCGTTGTTTTTCCTTTTTGATTTTTTTTTTTAAATATCTAAATTTTTTGACATTTTTCAAGGCAGGGGTCACACGACGGCCGGACGCCAACAAACTTAAGAAACAGGTAAATTTAGATAAATAGATGCATACGTTTAGACGCAAACGTTCCACGCGCTGAGTTCCGTGTCACTCGATGATGCACGAAGCACGTGATTAGACAGCATCACGTGTAACGCCGTATCTTCACGTACATAAGCTCCATTGTTTCGGCCTAACAATTCCGCTTTCGTCTCCTGCTCCAGAGGAATGCCTCCCCCGATTGGCTGACAGACCCGCAGGAATCGTTCTCTGGAAGTGGAAGGCAGCACCATCTCTAAGACGGCGTTGCCTAGCTGCGGTAGAGCTGGTCTCTATCCAGCGCGGCCGTGGACATCCCGCCCATACGTCAGGCTCGAAACGACTCGGGAACGGTCAAATAACGGTTCCAGTTCTGCCGCCATGGGTTCTTGGCGAAGTTTATCGACGGGAGCAGATAAGAGAGGCACCCGGCTGTACGAGCCGCACGTTCTGTTTTGTTTACCGGGTGGACGGGCACCGTGGGGATGGGGTGTCCGTGCCTCCGCCGCATTCTGGGAATTACTCTTGGCTGGTAGAATAGCTGTGGGGAGATTTCAAACGCCATCCGCCAGCCATCGTTTGTTATTCTTCATTCGGTCGGCACTAGTCTCTGCGGTTGTCAGCTTCAAACAGAGAGTTGCAGCAAAATGTTCTCACCTGTAAAGGTGAAGCGCGACGAGGTGTCGGGTATGCTTATTTCCGCGAATGACTGTGCGTTTTTGAGCTGGGTTGTCTTCCTTAGCGACGTTCCCTCCCGCTGTAAGTATTTTGGCAGTAGCGCCGAGCCCCCTCGAGGCATCGTTGTTCGCCTTTCTTGGATTTCGTTCCACCTGCCGTCACGTGACCTCCCTGCGCGGGCACCAAGCAGGGTCTCGATTCCCTTCCGCTTCTTTTCGCAATATTTGGCCAATCGCTGAACTTCACTGATTAAACAGAGCGGGGGGGGTGTGTTTTTGTCTCTGTTTCTTTGTTATATTTTCAATGTATTTGTTTTCTTTCTTTTTTTTTACCATTTAAATAAACGGGTTTTGCTATTTTGTCAGGAAATTCTCTCTCAATCGTTCGCCTGGAATTTTAAAAAAAGTTTCCTTTGTCGTATTAAATTTCTATTTTTGGTGTTTTTTTTTATTATTATAAAAACGAAGATTGCCGTCATTCGCCCGAACAATCTACGGAGCAACAACCGACCGGCAGAGAATGAGATATTTTTCTACGGTCGGCTAGATTCCCGGAATACTGATGATCGCCGCCAGACAGGTCTGCCTGGTGCTGCCGGCGTCAGACATCAGGTTATCTCCCCCCCCTCCTCCACCTAAACTTAGCCAGCGATGATACCGATGAGGAATTCCAGTGTTCTCGCTGCTGTCGCTGTTTTTGATGGGGGGTTTTTTTTAAAAATTATTTATTTAATTAAGCTTCCGTCTGTTTCATTCAAATAAATCAAGCCGTGGAATTCTGGTTTGTTTTTTTTTTTTTTTAGAAAATTTGAAGAATAATTCCCACGAATTTCTGGTCAACCGATAGTTTTGCCGATTTCACGGCTCACTCTGTGGCCAAGAATATTGGCGGAGACCAAACGTTTTATCGCCCCAGCCCACCCTTCCCCTCTGCTTTGCCTCATATTATTATCTTTTTAGCCCGGGTCTAGAATGGTTTTCTTGAGGGAAGGAAAAAATCAACAACAACATTGTCGCAAAAAGATCTTCAGCGAGTGGAGAAGACGAGTAAATACCAAGAGCAAAAAAGGCCCAGTCCTTCAAGGCTACAGAGATAAGCAGTTCTAAGGGTAGAGAAAGTGAAGGCTTCACCATTGCGTGTATAGTCAACTCCTAAGCATTTCGGATTTATTTAAAAAAATACTTTTTACAATAAAGACGATGAGATAAGAGAGTTAGGAAAACAATGCATAATTAACATGTGAAAGTAGATATATTCACGTCATTTATTTTCCTAGTGCATTTATTAAACATAGAAAGATCACGTGACGAACACTTTCCATGCCAGCTTCAAAAGCTTGATTACTCTGAGTTGATTAATTACTTTTGAGATAATTGATAATTCGTCAGTAAAATGGAATTTAGTGTTTAAAAGGTGCACAAATAAAAAATCCAGTTCGTTCATTAATTCATTTACTGCTACTAAGGCGACTGAGACATATTAACTTTTCGTTCTTAGCTTGAATAGCAATAACTCCTTCACTCACACGACACCAAAGTAGGAAACATAGGCAATGAACTTTGACTTTAATTCAGTGGTTCCGAAAGTGGGGGTCCCCCCCCCTGGGGTCGGTGGGAAGATCCAGGGGGAGGGGGCGGTGAGGGAAAAGGGGACGGCAGGGGACCATTCAGAATCAAGGGAACGAAAAGACTTGTTTCTCTTTACAAACATCTGTCGATAAATGACACCCTACTCGCAAAATAAGTAAATAAATAATAAAAGTATTTTAAAAAAAACACGAACAAGATTAATATGGAACCCAATTTTTTAAAATAAAATTAATTAAATATTTTGTTTTAAAAGATTCTTAATTAGATTGATATCTTGTAAACTCGGCCGATTCAAGGACATATGATGTAGTAGATCCTTTCATCCAAAAAGCTAATCCGCTCCATTGCACCGTTGAAGCGGCAGAGAGTCCACCATGTGTATATATGAATGCTAGATAACATAGAACATGTCTTCCCGTTCTACTCTTTAATACTTCCATAAAATAATTAAAAATCGACGAAACCAATGGTGACGGATCAGTGTACACGGAAACATGGTTTTGTTTTATTTTGTGGCCCGAAGTCGGAGTTAAAGCCCGAACGTTTGTATGTTGGCGACGTGACCTGGACAGGACGCCACTCGCCAGCCAGACCGGACGTCGTGGGGACTGGGGATCATCACGTTTTCACGTCGGCAAGAGCCAAGGCTCTGGGTTTGTGAGCATTGCGAGTTACCTTCAATCTTGTACTGCACATACACATAATGTAAAGGCATGCTTGAGTGGGAATGTGGGTATGGTGAGAACAGGGATGTAATTACGCTGGTGACGTTATGACGAAAACTTGGGTATGTGGGTGATAGGAGGGGGAGAGGGTTAATAAGCGTATGACTGTGGAATGACGAAGTGTGGGTGCGTGGGTAGACGGATCTATTCAGGATTGCAATTATTCTTTTTACTATAAATTTTATATTTAAAATCAGAATTTTTTTGGTTCCCGAACAAATATGGCCGCAGCACAGCGAACAAAAAAGAAGTGCAGGCAATATGGTGTGGAATATGGATTTATACCAGCACCAAATAACCAACAGCAACCAATGTGCCTATTGTGTGAAAGAGTCTTTTCAAATGAAGCCATGAAACCTTCCAGGCTCCTTGAACATTTGAAGAAAATGCACTTTGATAAAGCAGACAAAAACTTAGCATATTTCCAGTCACTTCGAGAAAACCTCAGGAAATGTGTTTGCTAGCTCTTCACAACAAACCAGTGATGGTTTACGTGCTTCGTACAACATCTCATTGCTGATTGCTAGATCTGGTAAGCCTCATGCAATCGGAGAAGAGCTTATTCTGCCAGCAGTAAGTGAGGTTCTGCGCACAGTTTTACACAAGTCACCTGACCAAATTATTAAAGCTGTTCCTCTCAGTGAAAACTCTGTTCAAAGAAGGGTGGATGAAATGGCTGAAAACATTGAAGACACGTTGTGCAACATGCTTAGGACAACAGAATTTGGCTTACAGTTAGATGAGTCCACTTTGCCAGGCAATTAATCTTTGCTTCTTGCTTATGTTCGCTTCGTCAAAGATGAAAGTTTGGTTCAAGAGGTGCTATTTGCAAGACAACTAAAAACAGATACAAAAGGGGAGTCGATATTTCGTGTTGTTGAGAAATTTTTCAAAGACGAGGACATCCCGCTTACCAACATTCTTGCTTGTGTAACAAATGGGGCACCATCGATGACAGGTCATCATCTTGGCTTCCCCGCTTCCTTGAGAAAACTGTACCTGGTGTACTTACGGTGCACTGTGCAATCCACAGGCAACATCTAGTCGCAAAAAACCTAAGTGATCGACTTCACAAATCATTAAGCACAGTTATCACAGCGATAACTAAAATCAAGCCTCATACTCTCAATTCCTGACTGTTTAGGCAGCTCTGCACTGAGAATGATGGAGATTTTGAACCTTTGCTGTTGCTCATTGAAGTTATATGGCTGTCAAAGGGAAATTGTCTGAGACGCTTCTATTCACTTTTTGAAACAGCTGTAGAATTCCTTCAAGACTCCAATGCTTCTTTCAATGATGAACTGAGAAACACCAAGCATTTCCTATTTTCGGATAGAAGCAATCGATTATTTTTAACGTGGGAATCAGAGTTTAGTAACGCGTTATTCTATTGGAATATTTGCTTACTAGAATTATGGGATCGCACGCACGCACGCACACACACACACACACACACACACACAACTTCTCTCTTTCATTTATTTCATGATTTATGTCTCACGAGAAAAAAATAGACTTAACTTTAGATTTTTAAAATTTTTGTAGCATATGAATAGCTAGTGCAGGTTAAATCGCAGAAAGGTTCTTTGACAAAATCTAAAAGTAAAATATGACCTATATAAATACGTATATGAATTACTTTTGAAAAGTTTTTTAGATAGTTTAAATCTAAAAGCTTTTGAGTACAGATAATTCTACATGGGCATGAGTATTCACTTTTACTGGTGATGCTATTACTGTTTCAAAGAAGCAGGCCTAGTTGGCAGAATTGAATTCCAAACTGCCGTAAGACGCCCCGCTGCGATATCTAGGAAACCAAAACGTGTGGACAGACTGAACTCTCGCACCTGCTGGATATTAAACACAATCTAGTGATAAGTTTACACAAGCCACTCGCTTGTCAAAGAGATTCCAGAAAACTGTCACGGTGTGCGAGACTTGTCGCCTCCCGCCATAGACTTGTTAGGGTGATCAATCTTGGGTCAGCGTGTCAAAACTGACAGATGACCTTAGAAAAAAATACATCACCTCTAATTTCTGGCAGGAATTCCAAATAACTTAAAACCTCCACCGACGCGAATTCATTACCTTCGTGAGTGCATAATGTCTCTCTCTCTCTCTCTCTCTCTCTCTCTCTCTCTCTCTTCTCTCTCTCTCTCTCTCTCTCTCTCTTACATCAGATTCTAAAATTAGTATATGTTTTAATTTTTCATGTATATCTTTCTTTCCTGGACTGATCCCTTAAAACAAAAACTACTACAAGACTCTAGATATTAAAACATCTTTCAGGTTGGTATCCAAAACCGTACTGAGCATCTAGTGCAGTCAACTAATTTTGCTTTGACATACCATTGACTTCCTCAGTAGGCAGATTGCAACGCATGCGCTGTAGACCAGTTTAACTACGTAGAGTTTAACTTACTAGGTGCCCAGCGGGACTCATTACTTGCATTTTACAGTAAATCTAATTAATATGAATTGACGGTTAATTTTAATATTAGCCTAATCATTTCACGGATTATCTGGAAATCTTAGGCAGTATATTTAATGGCTTAGTCACTGATGCAACGAGTTTAGATGACCTAGGGTAATATCGAAATAAGGTGCCTCTGACTGGCTTGCTTTCATCGGGCAGTTAAGTGTTATTATCTGAAAATTACAGATAATTGTTCTGATACCGAATTATTGTCTTCTGGGTTTTAAAGGCACTGAATTCCATATACGCTTTCACAAATTATTATTATTATTATTATTATGAGAGAGAGAGAGAGATGACGTCATTAGAGAGAGTGACAGAGAGAGATGACGTCAGTATAGAGAGAGAGATGACGTCAGTATAGAGAGAGAGAGATGACGTCATTAGAGAGAGAGAGTGACAGAGAGAGATGACATCAGTAGAGAGAGAGAGATGACGTCATTAGAGAGAGTGACAAGAGAGATGACGTCAGTATATAGAGCGAGAGAGAGATGACGTCATTAGAGAGAGTGACAGAGAGAGATGACATCAGTAGAGAGAGAGCGAGAGAATGTGTGTGTGGTGGCAAAATTAATGAATAATATCATCATGAGAGAAGGCGTTTTTGTTGATTTCTGTGAAGGTTTTGGAATAAAATAGACGATAGAATGAATAAACAAATTAGATGATTGAACAAGCGCTTTCACTGTTGTCATGTGATGAATGCAGATCCTTGTTATAATCCTATAATTTCACATGTATATTTGTTGTAATGTGCGTGCAATAACTGTTCGAAAATCTATTTTCAGTATGTGGCAGGATACCTCTTGCGTCGTGTCCAGGTTGTAGAAATATGGACATAGAATGTACAAGTTTATCAGTAGTTACGATGTATGGGTTTTCGTAGTCTCCTCCAATTCATGCTTTGTTGTTTATATTAGTTGTTAGGCCCTTAGTTTAATATTTATACGTGCTCAGAGGGATTCATATCCGAGCTCTCTGGGCCCCAAGAAAACAACCACGGTTTATTCCCTGTCATCCAAGCTGCAGTAAATGTGGGTGCATAATGACATATTTCCTGCAAGATATGGGGATTTCAGTCCGTGATCTCTTGAACAAATGCCGACAGAAGTTATTTTAAAATGTAGTGCGTGCCAACAAGGAAATTCAGTCCATCATTGTACGTTTTCTTTCCTCCCGATGCTATTTGCCAGTCCACATCACATCCACGGCCGTCCAGAGAATGAGAACTGGGAAGACTACAAATTAGCCAGTATGTTGTGCATCAGGGATGGCGATGATCCTAATTTACATTTGTCGTAAATGACTTTTGTCGGGTACAGTATACTCGAGTCTGTACCGTGACGTCGAACGGTTGTTGACGACCACTGCAGATTTGAAAGAGAACAGGTCATTGGCGAATAAACTGACGGCAAGGGATACGACTGCAAACGACATCACTGCAGTCTCGTCTTGAATAAAAAGGTTTATCCCGACTATGTTTCTCGCTGAACCTCCTTTACAGCCCGCTCTATAACAGTTCGTTTCTCTGCTTTCCAGTGAACCATGGCCCATCAACTATGGTTTGGGAAAACATTAAGGTTAGAAAGGATTTCCGAACAACGATAAACACCAGGTTGGGGGGGGCTGCGAGACGCACAGACAGACAGCGTAATTGACGGAATTAAATGGCACAAGCAGGTGGGCCGTTAATCGTTACGGACAAGATCAGGATCCCGACTCCAAAACACTGTACAGATCGAAAAGCTGTTTTTCTTATATTCCGGGCAGACCTGCTGCCGCCGTACCCGGTCATGCGTGCAGCTACCAACGTCACGCCGAGTCGAGTGGTCTCGATGGATCATTCGGAGCTGGTACCGAGGTAGCGAGATGCTCCAGTGCAAGACTTGCTTAGAAATGGGGGGGGGGGATAAACACGGAAACGTCAGTCAACGAACAGCGAAAAAAAATGAGGGGGGGCAATGACTGGTGCCACATTGGAAAAGAGGCGCTGGATGGTTTCCGTAGAAACTCCACGTGAAGGACACGTGTTTGTGGTATAACGCACCCCTTCGCCAACCCTGGACCAGCTCAGAGAACGACGCACCAACCATCACAGCGCTTTCATGGCGTTGTTGGGATGTTTGCTGGAGATGGCAGTAGCCAGTGAACTAAGGGCCGTGTGAAGATCGATCGTCTGAAGCTGAAACGAGAGCAGAAAGTCATACCAGCGGTTGGTTTCCAGCGTATCGACACGATGATGGACGACGAACCCCCCCCTACAACTGACGTCCAGGGGAATTCCGAGTCAACTTCTGAAAAGAAAGGACAGTGGTTAGCAATGATTTCGAGGTAAACGGGGGTCTGTGCACGCACCTGTCGACTTATTTGTGTTTAATTTCATTGGCGCTTCTTCGATCGAATGGCGAAAACTTAAAAATTTTAGAGAGGAAGCGATTCCCAGAATCTGTTGGGGAAATCTACTTTGCACGTTCTTAAAATTATCCTTGTAATTTGGCCTTTTTTTTCTAAATAAGAAAAAAAAAACAATCAAACATAGGGGTTATTTGAACTAGGAAGGGCTCAGGAGTCACCTTTAAATGCTGGTCTATGAGTGAGCGCACGTGTCTCTGCAGAACCTTTAAACAAGTGTTACAAATGCTTCGTGTCAGACAGAATTGCGGCCGTCCCTTCCGCCAGAGCCCACGACCCCCTCTTTCTACTTCCTCCTTACCGTTTTCGAAATCCGATTGTGGATCATTTATTGCCTGACATATTTTTTTTTTCCATCTGGATTTTATATGATACATTGTTTACTGTCGCCCCAGACCCGGCCTCTCTGATTTAACGTTGATGTGGAAGCCGAATTACTACGCTTACGTTTGCATCTCATGCTGAAGTCCCACATTCTATTAGCATCCTGCCGTGTTTTATGCTTAAAAAAAATACATAAAAGGAAAATATTTTTTTAAAAAATCGTTCTAAAGCACAACATTGTGTAGAATATCAAGCATCTATTTGGTTAATCTAGCTACTGCCATAACCAAATGTTTTGCATTCCTCTAAGAAGACCAACGAGATTTACCTTATAAATGCCCGGGGTGTTTGTTTTTTTAAAAAAAATTACTTCTTAGTGAGTCACACCAGTTGTCATTCATGATCTATAGGGTCTCTTTAGAAATCGGGCATATGCTTGTTGCTCTAACATTAATGCAAAACCAGAAAGAGGTTTCCACTTTTGCCGTAACACTGTTGCGCCATTTCAGCTGCTTTAGTTTGACTTGATCAAGCAAACCTAGAAAATTCTGCGATACAAAAAGTTGGTCGTGTCTGTACGGACATTATCTTTTTTTTTACAGTATTAACTCGTCGATACTCAGTAACCATTTCACTTGAACTCCCTCTCCAAGATTTTCCGAACATTAAAATATTTGAAGTTTATTTAGTTTTACCGTGGATCCTGGGAGGGACGGGGTTCAAATTAGAATCTTGGCTGGCAGTGGGAGGGAGAGACCGGGGATGAAGGTAGCAGGGGTCCGGTTGCGACACTGGCGATATCTTCGGGAATGAGTGGAAAAGCTTTCGACAGCGTTTCCGATCTGTGAGGTGGCGTTACTTAATTAGAAGCCCACCGGTACTTCTCACAAAGGAAGTTTAAAGGTGATTACTTACCAGTTTAAAAAAATTTTTTTCGTTGTTGTTTCACTTTCCCACCCCGCGTGAGTCAAATGTTTCTTACTTTGGGCGCGGCGCTAGATCATGTCGAGATTAGGCGTGTTAAGAGATCTGGTCCACGCGCGATACTGCGTCTGCCTCAGGACCTGGTTGTAATAAAGGGTAAATAAGTATTCCAGACAGGAAGTTAGGTACATACGGTACTTTCTCTGATGGTTCGAATTAGCTACTAATAAAGTTCTTGCAGTCACGTCGGGACAATAAGGGAACCATTTCTGTAGAGCCTGGATGGACTTTGTTTATAAAAAAAATTGAACTGAAAAACTTACGTAAGAAATGTATCAAAGATTTTCTTTGGATTATCTTCCTAGGACATTAAGATTATTCGCTCTTGAGCCGGGTAAATATTGTAACATTAAAGCCCTAGATTCCTCACGGTGTAAACGAATGTGCTGAACCAGATTGGTCTGGCATTTTCCTGGAGCGTCATCCAACTTACCTGGAGCCACCAATCTGTCACGAGCAACCAGCTTCAATGGAGAGAGAGAGAGAGAGAGAGAGAGAGAGAGAGAGAGAGAGCTGACGTCAGTACAAAGAGAGAAAGAAAGAGAAAGATGGAGAGAGAGAGAGATGGAGAGAGAGAGAGAGATGACGTCAGTACAAAGAGAGAAAGAAAGAGAAAGATGGAGAGAGAGAGAGAGATGACGTCAGTACAAAGATATATATATATATAAAGAGAGAGAGAGAGAGATGACGTCAGTACAAAGAGATATATATATATATAAAGAGAGAGAGGAGAGAGAGAGAGATGACGTCAGTACAAAGAGAGAAAGAAAGAGAAAGATGGAGAGAGAAGAGAGAGAGATGACGTCAGTACAAAGAGATATATATATATATATATATATATAGAGAGAGAGAGAGAGAGAGAGAGATGACATCAGTACAAAGAGATATATATATATATTATATATATATATATAAAGAGAGAGAGAGAGATGACATCAGTACAAAGATATATATATATATATATAAAGAGAGAGATGGAGAGAGAGAGAGAGAGTACTCCCCCTAAGGCTTTTACATTGTTTGGTGCACAGCAAAAAACAATTCTTTTATATAATTCCGGTTGTCACTACTAACCCCAACTGAACCCCCCCCCAGAGATCTGGCGTAAATTATAACGTTTCGGCAGAAGGAAATGTTTTGAATTCTGCTGAAGTCTTACGTGCCATTTCACCAAAACAACTATAGGTGACTGGCCCTTGTTCTAGTAGTGTATGATACTTGATGAATAAAACGGATTTGTTTCAGAGGTATTAAAATCAGCCCCCGTCTTCCCTACTTTGTTTGCCCCTTTACATCAAAGCAATACCGAAAATTCAAATCTATTTAGTTTTCGCACTCGAGTAGTTCTACTGAATTATTAAACGCGTTTTTTTCAAAGTGGGAGAAATTCCTTAAGTACCAAAAATACTTCTTGCCAGGCATCAAACATCGGAATCTATAAAAAATATTTCATTTAATATTTCTTTTTTGTTTCGTGTATTGCTGCTATTATTCTTTCCTTTCTTTCTTTTTTTTAAATTAAAAGTTTAGGGATTAACTTTCATATGCTGTCTAATTAAAAGGCACCAGAAAATGTCAGCTCGTTAAAGCTTCCATAAACATGCGAAGAGAAACTGTCAATAATAATAATAAAAAAAATAAAGAAACACATGAAAAGTTTTGATGTAATTTATTAAATTGTCTCAGCATTGGCCACCAGTGTAGCACACCATCGTAATTAGAAACCAAAAGAAATCTCTCGGTCAATGAACGCCGGCTTTAAAGAACCTGAATTCCTGTTTTAAGTGCACGTTTTTTTATTTGTGTTTTATTGTTGTTGTTTTTTTCCGTTTGTCTCGTTACCTTCATCTTTCGTGAGAATTTAAGCAAGCCTTCTCCGATTGAACATGATAGCCAAGAACCACCGCTGTCCGTCCACATCAATTGTAGTTGGATACGTCGGAAACGCGACAAAACATAAGTGAGAAACAAAGTGTATAGAATCTCAACACAATTATGGCTGTTCATTGAATCTAATTTCCTGTGAGCTGGTCGGCACGTACAATTGTAATAGCTAGTAATTTGACGAGAATTTCCAGGTTGGTTAACATCGGGTAGAATTTAGTTTTCTCAAAAAAGCCTTTTATTGGTTTAGTGCTTTTTGGTATCGCATTTCTTCGCCGGAGTGAGTCCCTGCTGCCAAATCTGGCTATGGCCGAGAGTCCAAAAAAGAAGAAAAAGAGAGTAAAAATCTTGAGTGCTGGGAATCGGTTTTGGCGTACGATAAGTTGCTTGCTATAAGATTTAATTAAGGCGGCGTATCGTCGAGTTTATAAGTTGCTGTAGAGCTGCAGTAAATCTGAGGCATTTCTATGCCGGTGATACGGCACCACGTGATCATTCAGTGAGGCTGGTGGATCTTCCTAAAGTGCTTGCGTCGATCTCGGACAAAGACTGCTAGCGTATGGGGAAAGGTCGGCGGTGGTGGTTAGGGTCAACGCAACCATCAAAGAAATTATATTTATCCGCCAACAAGAAGACCTTGTCGACATCGCGAGTCGTCTGCTTTCGTATGTTCTGGATAATGTTTCGTTTTCGCCCTTTGAATATACGCGCATTTTGTGATCTGTTTGGTCGGTAATGGCAAATTAAGCAGCATCATGGTAAGGAGCGCATTCGGGCAGTTTTTAAGTCAGTTGCACGGAACAGTTTCGGGCGAGAGATGGGGAAAAATAGGGCAGGAAGAACTAAGTTCATCGTAAAAAATATCGTCCAGGTAAAAATTTTTTTTAAAATCTGTGTCCGTTTTTTGAGTCTTCCCTGATTTATCTTCGGCCTCTGTTCATCAACACGATAAACTGAAACTTCATGCCACGCCCCACGGCACAGGGCGAGGCTTCTGAGAAGCTCTCCAACATATCACAACAATTTATGATTAGGGTTCAGCGTTGAAGTCAGTACTCATTAATTATCAAATGCATATCAGAATAATTGATTTTTAGAAAAGTCCCTTATCGTCCCTCGGGGCGCTCGAATCCATACAGACTTCACGCGCATCGCTGTCTTTTATCTTGCATGGCGAGTCGTGCGCTTCTGAAAAAGTATTGGAAAATTAAAGTTACCGAAATTTAGTTACGACGAAGTTATCAGTGGAGATTGTTTTAGTCACGGAATCAACCAATGGACTTCGGCGATCTAACAGTGCCAGCGCCGGTATTGTCATCGGTGCCTCTAGCGGGAGTGCGCGCCCCTGAACAGCCCTGGAGAAGAAGTGGAGAACTCGCACTCAGCCGGTTGAGGGAAGAAGAGCGAGAAGAAGCTACGGTGCCAACGGGGGAGTTGAACTACGGCTTTCGGCCATGGCAGTCCGGGCTGTCGGCCCAATCTCCCGTTAATAAAACCATTACGGAAAAAAAAAAGAAAATGGCGTTCTGGCTTGCAGAAAGGCTGACTATACGCCAAGAAGTAGTTAACCGGCTTACCTGTTTTAGTCGAGCCGTTCTCCTGATTGCCACGCGTGCAATGGATTCAGCTGGGCGGTTAGCGGGTTGGACTGGGCCAGCTGAGAACGCAACACTGCCAGATTAGGGTCCCGTGTTCCGACTGTAGACTCGCAACAACAAAAAACAAGGTAGTTTTCAATTTGAATGCGTGGACATTTCGACCACCACCACCAACGATTCAAACCATCTACTTACACCAGTGGGATTGTCTATTTAATTCAAGTTTCGCGTTTTTTAAGTATTTCGATATTTCTGACTGTATTAAGATAAACATTAAAACAGCATTTAATTACCGTTTCTGTTTTATCTACGGTAAAACTCAGGAAAACTCCGAAAACGCCGTAGGCTTTACACAAACAGACCGACCTCATACGCGTGATCAGTGTTCTGCTAGCATGACGCTCTACAGATGGACACCTATCTCATTAGCGTTGTTTTAAAACCTACCCTTTATATCCCATGTAGTGTACCCGTTAAAAAAGTAATTTTTCTTGTTGTTTTTTATCCCCCCTTTTTTTCCTTCCCCCAGATGTCCCGTGTGACTTTAACTCAAATCGCGTGTAGATTATCCATTTAAGTTACTGTTTGATACATTATCTGTCTATCGCAGATATCTAATTAACTCTTTTTTTTTCCCTCAAGCGATAAAGATATGGATTTTGCTCATCCTAAATTAATATTTTATATGCTAGAATAAATCAAATTATGATGACATGATGTATTTTACAAAAATAGCTATAACTGGTAAGTTCCATTTTTTCAGCTGTTTTGAATATTTTGTACATGGCAAGAACGTCTCGGACGCCTCGTATATGGTAGACAGCATCGCAATAATTCTGTCTAGTAGCAGCTATGGGGATAAAATCTATAAACTTAGGATTCAAAACTGAGAACCGCCACACAAAAGCAGTTAATTGTTAATGAACTTTCTTAATTTTTTAAAAAAAAGCATAAAAATTCAGATAAATCATTTATCTGAATATATAAACCGCTAATCGTGACATCATTACCACTTACAGCTCTTAATTATTATTCTATTTTTTTTTAAAATCAGAGTATCCACCATTAATGTGAAGAACTGCTGCATACATTTTGCATAATCTGTTCAGTAAATTTTTGAAATGTTGCCTTGTGAGTAACCTCTATTTCTCTTGCGAGTAGTTGATGTACAATATTGGTTGGATTCTTCGATTTTTGTTAAACTCAGAACTTCAGTAGAACATCGTTTTAAAAAAAGGGATCTCCTCGGATTCTTTTCTAGCAGGATTGGCAGCCTATTGAGTTTCTCGCCATTGTCTTCGCGCAGTATAAATCCCTCACCCACTAAATGATGCGATGAAGAATATTTTGAAAATTCCATTAATTTCTGTCGAATCACCAGCGAAAAGCCATATATTTCAATCCTGCTCTCATCCAACCACGGTACATTGCACTGCTGCTTCAAGGTTTAATTCTGATGTTGTACCTAGCTAAGATTGTTGTTTTTTTCCTTTCTCTCTTTATCATGTCTAAACCGGGATTTTTCCTAGCTTGCAACTCAGCCAATCAATCAAACCTTCCTTAACCATCTTTTGGCGGCAGAGGCTGGGGTGCTGATTGCTGCAGAGGAATTGTGGTCAGCAGCTGATTGCCTTATCTGTCAAGAAGCAAAGATTTTTGCTCTATACTCTCGAACCAGCGACCCATCAACCATTTCCGTAGTTTCCTCTTTCTTTCCAGACTCTTTAAATTCATGGCTGAGCGAGTTGACTTCATCCTATAAAAAGTTCCTCGCTCACTACAACCTCGTGAAACTCCATCTCTCTCCACAATTATCTTTTGGGACTAATCAGCGTTATGAAGGGCAATATTGGATGGATAGCCTTGTTTCGTATGGAATTTCGCTTTAGATGCCACTTTTATCTGCCAACAAATTTATACCAGTTATCAATAATGAAATTTATTAACATTGATACAAAATATAGCATGACTTGACAATTATTCGAATCTGTAGTAAGATACGATATCGAATGACACGAAAACCTTCTACTTGCAATATGGACTAAATTTTCATAATTATACAAAGGACTTAAAATAATAACAGCATTACAGTAAATAGCTTATTTGTTCTGGTACATTATTCGTTAAAAAGATTTATTTCTCTAGAATAATGCATTTTTAGTGGAAATAAATTGTTGAGAAAGCAAATAACTGACTTTAAAAAAAAAAAAACTCAGCTCATAATTTTGGACGCAAGAATATATTAATTCAAATAATCTTTTGGATGCTAAATTTAAATTTTAAATCTCTTATATCAGTTAGTGTGCGCCGGGCGTGTACCGTAAGTGACGAGTTGTTTCTGTACGACGATTTTTTAACGCGGTATCCTGGGAGGTTAAGGAAATGGAGTTCTCGCTATCGTTAATTATTAATATCAGCTATTCTCACCTCCACCCCTTTTTTTTTTTTTACAAAGACAGGGAGAATTATATCGGGGCTATACCACCACACCAGCGGTGCGGTATTCGGCGACTTCCGGTTTCTTCATTCTTTTGTTGACGTCCGTTTTTCTTTCGCCTTACACTTGTCCATGCTTAAATCTGCCCCATTTTTCTTTCTGTTTATTGTTCCAGGGTTCCGACATGGGAGGGGAGAGCTGCTGGTTCCCTTCGGTGGTGATCAGAGCTCGCGGGTGGTGGTGGTGGTACCTCCTGACGTGCCGAGCGTCATCTGTACCATTCCAGACCACTCGGCGATTGTCGACTGTTCCTGGGATCTGAGCTGGTGTCAGTGTCGTTCTGCAGGAATCCGAAAGACTGGCACTCCTACGCCCCCCCCCACCTCACCCCACGGGCTGCTGCTCCTGAGAGGAGCTATACCTTGTCAAACACCTGTCCTCTATGAACTCGCCTGAACAATGTGCAACACACAGCCTTTATCCACTTCCCCCCCTTTAAGTAGGGGTCCACAGCCAACTTTACCCCCGCTTGACGAATGGAGCTTGTTCTTCATCAGCGAACCAAAAGTCTATCGCTTACACGCCATATGCCGCCATCTTTCACGGTTGACGTGACGCACCTACCCTGTGCAAATTGTATTGATGTCGGGTGCTGAAGATCTCGTCATAAGTCCTCTGCTCAACGTCGCCCATTGTCAATGAAGGATGTGTAACACTACAGCTATTTGGCGTTGTTAGTTATCCCACCGTACAAATCACGTTGATTGAATAGTCTCCCCTGCGATGTATTTGTACACAATGGCGTTACAGGAGAAAGCGAGAAACAAAAGCATCCCGGCGGAAAGTCATCGAAACGTTTCCTTTGTTAGTTCCACTGACAAGACGATCGGGAAAATGGCCGAACTAACCGCCTAGTCTCGCCAACAAAGTATTAAGTACAACGACGGATATTTACGTATTTTAGTTTCTTATTCTCTTTTCTAACTTTTCTAATTTTAATACAGTTTTTTTCCATCCCGACTCCCACACTGCTGCCCTTTCTGTTTGTACGCCCGGGAGAGGAGAGGGTGGGGGGGGTGGTCTCCCTTCCCCGTGAGCCGGGCCCATCAGGCGGCGAGAGTCGGTCGGGGAGCCAATCACAACGAACCGTGCGGCGAGCAGCTCCGATTGGGCCACCGCTTCTATTATGGCCAGAAAACAGAGGCATCCTGTCGCTGTTGCCGCGAGCCTAATTAAGCGTGTAATTTTCTGAGCGGCAGACTGAGAAGGTGGATCGGTCTTGAAAGGACGGACTCAAATTTCAGGCGCCATCTGCAGGCCTCGTCCGCGCGCTCGCTGGCTCTTTGTTGTGGCGGAGTTAATGACGGAGCGCAGAGCAGCCAGAACTGTGTGTGTGTGTGTGTGTGTGTACACACACATATATATATATACGTAATACAATGTAGCCTCTACCCCTCCAACCTTCCACAGGAGACCCTGTGACTCACAAAACCCCCACAGCGACGAGGCTCCGCTCGTAGTTCGCAGAAAAATGTCCCAGGCGAATGAAGAAAACGGGCGATTAAAGAACGAGTTGTTTCCGTCGTTGCTGTCATCATCTCTGCCCGCGGGAGGCTCTTGAGAAAAGCCGTCCCCTTTCCTTATTACGTAGCATGATGACGACACGATTGGGTCGTGATCTGTACTTGTAATTGATTATTGCCCACTGTAACCCTCCCCAACCCACCCCTTTTTCTTTTACCCCCCTACACGGTTTGTCGGCGAAGGAGCAGGAGGCTTGAGCAACTCGAATCTGCCCAGTTATTCCCATGTTTTATTGCCAGCATTTCCCGACGTCGGCGATGCGTGACCACCAGCGATGCGAACAAAGGACTCGGCCCTCACGACTTGAATCGTTTAGCTGTATGGAGTCCATTCAGTACACGAGGTGGAAGCCATACATTTCTTCCTTCTAATTGTCTAAAATAAAGCGCATTTCCACGTAAAAATCTAGTTAACGCAGAGGACAGGAGCGTGTAAAATGCTAACAAATAAGAAAATTAATTAAATTAGATGCAGATCTTAAATAGAGTATGTTTCCTCGGTCCCTCTCAACCTTCTTCCGAAAGAATTTCTATTAAATACGTAGGAGCCGCATATTACTTTATCTTCTCTTCCCCCCCCATCCACTTACATGTGACAGGTGTTTTCGGCTAAAACAATTCAATGTCCGTCGCACTCGCGAAGTTAGATTACCTTTTTAACCACGACACTTACTCCTGTTGCATTTGTTTCGGAAACTCGAAATAGAAGTCTGACACGATCATTCACAAGTAGTAAGCGGGTCGCTGCAGACCACGCATGACTGATCACCGTTTCTGGTTCTTATTGTTCTATTGGTAAGGCAACAGTTGGGGGGGGAGGGGATAGCAGATAAGTGAATCTCTGAAGATGCACGGAATTTTAGATATTCTAATCAAAGGTGAGTGATTTTAACTATGTAGGGTACACGAGTCCGTCCGTGGACACTTGTTGATTTTACTTAATAGTTAAGTTTGCTCTGATTCCATCCGAAGCTGACCCGGAACATTACAACCACCTCCCATCCGCACCGTTATCTATCTCGAAGCGATTCCTCGATGGGTGTCCAAGGCAGTAGTTCCCTCTGGAATAAGGTCCGGATGGTCTCCAAGCTCGTTTCTTGAGGTTCCGACGAATTCAAACTACCAGTGGTTCGAACCGAAGACGCCACTGTGTTAAAATCGCCTTTAAATTTAAGGGGCGGTCGGTGTGATCAAAAAAACGAAACTTACTGTAAATATTTTAACAAATAAACGGTGAACCAAACATAGCTTGAACGATATCAGCAATGAAGATATCGAACGGAATCACTTTGACCCTACGCACACTCTATAATGTCAAGCTATTTACTCGTTTTACTATTCCCTCTAATAGTATTCTTCGTACATCTTTAACATTTTTTTAAAAAAATATATACCTCTACAGTTGTTCTTACTATTCCTGAATAACTAAACATTCTGGGGAAAAAAACTGTCCGTAGGAAGAGGGTTCAAACTGCAGAAAAGTCGGTGTATTATGTACACATAATTATATACAAAAATAATTTTTGCTTTTTTTTACTACTCTCGCGGGATTTTGTGTGTGTGTGTGTGGTGTGTGTGTGTGTGTGTGTGTGTGTGTGTGTGTGTGTGTGTGTGTGTTTAAAAAACAGGTAAACTGGCTTAGTCGGGACCCTTCTCTCTTTGGACGGTATTTTTCCTACAGTCGATGATATAAAAATAAAGAATGAACTTTTGTTTGATTGTCTGATTAATGAGCATGTTTGTACTTCCCTATATATATATAATGTAGACATTTACTGGCAGCCATCAATGAAATTCACGAATAAAGTATCCTATATTTCATCCATTGATCGACTTATTAGGGCGCATAAATCACGTGGCTGTAAGCATGAAACTGCTAAAAATCCACACATAAAAAAACAACAAAAACACGTGCGAGTGCACACACACACACACACACTCGTAATAGATATCGACAGTTGCCTTTTAATTCTATCGCCTTTTTAGAGATGAACGAGTCTGGATCTACGAGAGAAAACCCCCCTGGGGGCGATATCGATGTAAATCAGGTTTCAAGACAACCCGAACGTATCACTCAGAAAAGCATTCTCTCATTCGGCGGACGATGGCTGGATTATTCCCTACCATCGCACCGTATTCAATTATCTTCTGGCAGCAGCTACAGGGTGCGCGCGCAGACACAACCAGCCAACCGGTCGGTGCTGAGAACCTCGTGGCGCCGCCTCGTATCAACCGCAGGAAGATGTGTCCGCCCAGTTTTTCTTTTTGTTGTTGTTGTTGTTGTTTTTGTTTTTTTTTTTTGCATATCATTTCTGTAAACAAAAAAAACCGGCTTCTCGAGCGGTCGGACCTAAAACTAACGCTCACTCGTTCCGCCATGAGAGTAGTTCGTCGGGCTTGTTATCGCCAGGCCAGGCAGGTGCTACAGCGGAAGACGGGAAGAGGGATCCAGGAGACCCCCTTCACGCGAACGTCGAGTGTGCGGACTCAGTATCGTTTAAAGACTTCGAACAAAGGATCGAGCATTAAGGGCCCGCGCTTATGGCCGCCAGTTGACGCCACAGACGTCTCCCCCTAATAATAAATATAACGGCCTCCAACAACACCGCGCAGATTTCTAGCACCGGCTTTCTCACGGTTGGTATTCTCACCCTAGCGGATCGTCCGGGTAACGTCACGTGGTTACTAGCAGCGCCAGTAGTAGTGGTGGTGTCCATTACCGAACAAGCGACGACCAGGAATTCCCGACAACCACCGTCTTCGTAATCGGAGCGCCCCCTCCCCCCCCCGGTCGGGATGCGTGTCTGCTCGTTTCTCTCTCCCACCCCATCCCCTTCCCCCATTCCTTCCTTTCCAGCTCTGTGGGAATTACCTCCGTCCACGGCGGTGTCAGTCACGCGGTGCTCCCTGAACCGAAGGTGGTTGTTTATAAGAAAAGTCGGTAGCTGGTTCACTCGTTTTTACCCTAACCCCGACAAAGTCAACTCCCCTGCACGAAGACAGACCCCGGACTCTTCGAACACCGCTCGGTAAAGAAGTCGGTCGGTGACGCGTCTCCGCGGGATTGGTCAACCGTGACGACCCCGGCACGGTTTCGGTGTTACCGCTCGGGGCTCGTAAACTTAGCTCGTCTCTCTTATATTCGCTATTTACCGCAGCCATGTTTACGACGCTACTTCTAACGGATGCCGGCTGTTTTCTCCTTTCGTCTCTTTTGATTAGTTTTTTTTTTTTTTTAAAAAGAGTAAACAACAGCCGAAATATATCGCAGGGAGAATAACGCCCCCATTATCTCTTTTCTTCTTCTTCTCTTCAGTTTCAGCCGAGAAATCGGACACAGCAGACATCATCCCGTCTCACGTCCGAAGTCCAGCAGAAGTCGGTGAACAGAAGGTACTCTGAGAACGCTTTCCGCTCGGTTAACGGTAGCACCGTCAGGAAACGGTCGGGGGGGGGGTGAAGCGAAATTGGCGGCGAAACGGAGGAGGATGAGGAGGCAGTGCGGCAAACTATCCGCTACTGATACTTTAACAAACACTTCCTACTATTTGTCTTTCCTTCTCCTTGCCGGCTGAAACAGCTTCGTCGCAAAGCCTGAATCTCTGCTGGGTTGGCTGCCACGGCTGCTTCTGCTATTGATTAGAACTTGCAGAAGTCTCTCATCTTCTCGCATTTAGCTCTTTAAATAATTAAAACTCTAAAGTAGCGTCCACAAAGAACTGGTCAGAAAAGTATCGTCTGCACTTTAAAAGAAAATAACCTGACGTACATATATGTATGTATATATAATATTTTTTTTTATTTTTAAAGAAAAGGAAAACAGAAAATAGTATACAGATGATTTCCATCACTTCGAGTAGAATAATTCGCCCGGATTGGTTTAATCAAAAGGTTAGGGTATACTGCTTCTCCGGGAAGTACATTTGGAACTAATCGGATAATCCGACATAAATTTCTCTGCTTTTATTGATTTCGAGCACACGCATTTACAATGCATAACACCGTGATCTCCGGAATTCCCATCTGATACCTCTTCACCTCGGAAGTAATTTGACCCGGTCACCAGGAAAATCCCGGTGTTGATGCTGAATATGTATGACAGAATAATTCCGTCTGCTTTTATTGATTTAGCCTATTACTCGTAACTGCAATTTCTCATAGCTTCATTTATTTTGATTATAAATTCTTTTTCTTTTTTTTTTTTAATTAGAAGCATTAGCATTACAGTTCTTGATTACATTAATGTTGTTTCCATTATTTAAAAAAAAAAAAAAAAAACAAGTTAGTTATGCATTCCGCATATCAGGCGCGCACTCTTGGTAACCCGTTCTTTTTGATTATCTTCAAAGGCAGACGTCGATTTGTTATCACTGCGTAGCTAAGTTCTGACGACACGTCATTGCCAGTAGGTGATACTCTTGATTAAGTTTTCTCCCGGCGTTACTGAGTAAGAGGCTGGATTTTAATTATCGCAATTGTGATATTTGAGTCAGCGCCGCTAAGCGGTACTCTTAAAAACCTCTTCTATTGCCGTGAAAATATTAACTACGCCGAAAACAAAATGGAAAGGTGGGGGGGGGGAGAGACGGCCGTAGTTAAGAGATTAAGCTTTAATTGGTCGCGCGCGCCGGCATCCACGTGACTTCCTGTGCGGCTGAGGCGGACACAAGCCATTTTCGTCGGTGAGTCGGTCGGTAACAATGGCGGGCATGTTGTATACAAGTGAGGCCAGCGACGCAAGATTGAAGCTTTTGCATTTATCACCTGCATCTCTAAGGGACTCATCTTAAAGCTGAAGTTCGCCACAGAGCCGTTTATTCGAAAACCAGCCGACAGCCAGGGAGGGGTTAATTTGCGAGCGTAGGTCTGCGATCTGAAATACGAAAGTACGACGACGAATAAATGAAAACATTTACCCGCTGCAAAAAGAATTATTTTTAAAAAATAATTAATTAATTAATTAATTAATAATAATAATAATAATAATAATGATAAAAGCCCGAATATTTAACGGATTGATGTTCTTTCGATAAAATCAACACACAAATTTCCTCAGTGTAAATGGAGAGGGAGAAGAAGAGGAAGAAGAAGGAAAAAGATAATTTACTGAAACCATCGCAAAAAAGAAAGAAAACTAAAATTAATTGTTTGTAGTTGGTAGGGAAGAAAAAATTACAAGCATCGCTTAGAAATATGAAGCCATTTTACTCGGTCTGTCCTAATTGCAACGGATCATTTAGTATTTCGATCGAGGACATCAACTGTGCAGACCTGGGAAGAAATTATCGCTTCTGTCAGCGTGCGTGCGTGTGTGTCTGCTTTAATCTGTTAATGACGTGTGTTTCTAACTCTCCGGCCTACAATCAGGCACATCCAGTGATTGCGCCATCTGTGCCGTAACCGAATGCTCATGGGCGACCAATACCCAGGGCCGTATTCTTCCTAATTACAACAGTGGAGCTAACTAACTAACTCCCGGCTTGTGCGCGGCGTCAGCAGCGGTGAGACGAGACGAGACGAGACGAGACGAGACGAGACGGTCGGTGGCAGAACCCTAATTAAATCGACGAGGGATCTAAAAAAAACACGCGCCGTCTTCTGGTTTCCATCAAAAAAAGAAAACGTTTGGTATCGCCGAGCGTAAAAAAAAAAAAAAAAAAAAACGGCCGAGAAGAGGGGTGTGGTGGGGTGGGGTATTGCGAGGTGAGCAAAACAAAAACATCCTCATTAGTGGTGGTGAAGGGGACAGAAATGCTCTCTCTCTCTCTTCCTTCCCACCTTTGTCATGACGTCAATCTTCTCTCCTCTCTCCTCCTCTCTCTCTCTCTCTCTCTCTCTCTTCTTTCTCTCTCTATACACTATTAAAATCCTTCACACAAAATTATAACTTTTTTGAATTTTTGATATTATTCCAAAGACCTCCTATTTTCCTTTGAGCAATTCAATAATACAGAGAAACCGCATACACGGATCGATACGCAGGCACAGAGAAAGAGAGAGAGAGAGAAGAGAGAGAGAGAGAGAGAGAGAAGAAGGAGAGAGAAGATGGGAGAGAGAAGATACATCAGTACAAAGAGAGAAAGAAAGAGAAAGATGGATCAGAGGAGGACAAAGAGAGAAAGAAAAGAGAGAGAAGAGAGAGAACAAGAGAAGAGAGAGAGAGGAAGAGAGAGAGAGAGAGAGAGAGAGAGAGAGAGAAGAGATGAACATCAGTAAAGAGAGAAAAGAAGAGAGAGAGAGAGAGAGAATGACATCATACAAAGAGATGGAGAGAGAGATGACAGCAGTACAAAGAGAGAAGAGAAAGAGAGAGATGACGTCAGTACAAAGAGAGAGAGAAAAGAGAGAGAGATGAGATGAGAGAGATGACATCCGTACAAAGAGAGAAAGAAAGAGAAGATGGCGAGAGAGAGAGAGAGAGATGACATCAGTACAAAGAGAGAAAGAAAGAGAAAGATGGAGAGAGAGAGAGTACAAGAGAGAAAGAAGAGAAAGATGTCGAGAGAAGAGAGAGAGAGATGACATCAGTACAAAGAGAGAAAGAAGGAAAGAGAGAGAGAGAGAGTACAAAGAGAGAGAAAGAGAGATAGAGAGAGAGAGATAGAGATCCGAGAAAAAGAGAGAGAGAGAGAGCGAGAGAGCGAGAGAGATTACATCATTAACAAAGAGAGAGAGAGAGAGAGAGATGACATCAAGTACAAAAAGATAAAGAAAGAAATAGAGAGAGAGAGAGAGAGCGAGAGAAGATGACATCAGTAGGCGAACGAGAGAGATGCCATCAGTACAAATAGAAAGAAGCAGATCAACATCTCCAAAAGAGATAGCTAAAAGAGAGAGCGGAGCGAGCGAAGAGCTGACTCCGTCCAAATGAGAACTCTAGCTAGATGCCACAGTCCAAAGACTCAAGCTAGATATATGACATCAGTACCAAGATCTGAAATAAATAAGAGAGAATCTGAAATATTGATAGATTATTACTTACAATGACATCGTCAATTAAAGAATAAAGAGATAAGAAATAATTAATGCAATACAATGGCAGTTCTTTATGAACACGAGTCAGATGGCGCCTGTGATTTTTCTTGTGTGTCCTTGTAAACGTTTATATACAGTATATATCGGGATTTTTTTTTAATTTCCGATGTCTTCCTCCCTCCCTTCAACGCAGTCACCATTTAAAGGTAAGAATACTTGCCATCCTATAATTAGAAAAATAAAACGATTCATTTTCTCCAACTTTATACGCCTAATTAACACCTATTTTTGGAAATAGGTTGTTTTCCCGATAAAATTAATTTTCAAAAGCCAATATGTTTCAGTAAATGCTTGAGCAGCTATGCTTATATACTGAACTTTTATTTATTTCTTAGTGTTTTCGCTTTGGCCACAAGGTCAATCAAGGACAACGTAAAACATTTACAAATTGTCTTTTCTCCAGTTCTGCTCCAGAAAAAATGCTAAGTAAATGAATACAATGAAAGTACAAATAAACTAAACACTAAAAGTAATTTCGCTATCGGGCGAATGCTGCGTTATAGGACGCGGAACGATGGAACATCATCTAGACAACACTAGACATCTACTTGGTAATCTGCGATTAGTAAATGCATAATTAAAACCAGACTATAATGAGCAGTACTCAGCGGTCTCTTAAATTCGTACATAGCACCGTTTCTTATTTTAACAGCACGCCTTGAGAACGGTCTACAGCTTGGGCGACAATCGGTTGAATAACAGAGAATTAGCTACATTCATATGTTTGCTGTAAGGATGGAGAGAGAGAGAGAGAATAAAACCGAATTATAAATTAACCAAGCAGCAAAACCAATGTATTATTTTTTAAAAAACAACAACAACCAAAAACACAGCCAACAGTTTTAGAAATGCAAATCAACTAAAGATGCGAAAGTGCAAAGCAACCACACTGGGTTACATTTAAATCAGAAAATATCCTCTTAATTAAGCTGTTACCCGATTTACGTCACGAAATATAAAGAAGCATTTTGCAAAACATTTTTAAACCGAGAAAAATCGTCTGGTTTAATCGCGTATGAAGCAGAATATACATCAGCAACAGCCAGGCAGCAAAATATCGAACATATCGGAACTATGAAAAATGAGAACACCCGTCCCTGCAATTATTTCTTCTTATTAATATTTCTAGTAATATGTACTACACGAATCTTTCTCCATCGGTGTTCTTACAGAAAGCAGCACATGCGATGTACGCCAAATTTAATTTACCAGGCTTTCTCGGCAGCCTTATCAGTGAAGCCGGGACAAATTCACGATATGGTAGTTTGTTTGTTTTTTTATTTATATACAACGGTTCAGCACGCCGTAGTAGGGCAGACCGACCTGTGTAACTTAACAGCTGTAATCAATATTTTATTGAGTAGCAGAAGACAGAATATCAGATAACTTTGAAAGACGGTCTTTTTAAAATAACATTATTTTTGTTGTTCGCTCGTCCGAGAGAGATGACGTCAGTACAGAGAGAAAGAGAGAGATGTCGTCAATATATATAGAGAAAGATTACGTCAGTACAGAGAGAAAGATGACGTCAGTACAGAAAGAGAGAGATGACGTCAGCACAGAGAGAAAGAGAGAGATGACGTCAATATATATATAGAGAAAGATTACGTTAGTACAGAAAAAGAGAGAGAGATGACGTCAGTATATATAGAGAGATGACGTCAGTACAGAGAGAAAGAGAGATGACGTCAGTACAGAGAGAATGAGAGAGATGATGTCAGTACAAAGGCAGAGACAGACATAGAGAGATTACGTCAGTACAGAGAGATGGAGAAAGAGACGGCGTTGTATATCGGTGGATACCTGCAGAATAACTGGTAACTTGCCTGGCCTTTTTGTCAGATAACTCTTTAGGAAAGAAAATTGTAGCCGTAGCCACAGTACAGCCAGTGGAAACATTTTCTGCTAGATGGGATAGAACTCAGCCCGAAAGCTTCTTCCAGAAGAGCTCGATAGATAACGACCCTGAATTAACCTACCGAACAAGTTGGGGGTTGGGTTGAGGGTTTGCCGACTAAGGGTTAATTCACTCGACATAATCACCGTTGCCATTATCCGCTACATACTAAACAACTTAGAAGTACACACGTATCTCTGTTCCGTTTGCTTTTACTGATTCTTTATTTGGATGCAGCTGAAGTTTTTGCTAGTACGTAATAAAAAAAAATAACACATCGAATTTCTCTACGTAAATAAGCTACAATTTCTTATTTTTTGACGGTTTTTTTGTTTAAATCTGACCCCTAGGTCACTGTTTGGTGGGCGTCTCAGTAATCAGCCCTGAACCTTTCGGCCCCTTTGCTTATAATATAATGACTTATTTTAGTCCGATGCATTATAATGATTTTTTTTTTTTTTTCCTTTCTTTTTGAGTAAATACTTTACCACAAGAAATTGGGATCTGGCCGGGCGGGTAGGATATCACTCACTCACACGTACGCTGTCTGGCGAGGCCGGGCTGCTACCATTACACCGGGGAGACGAGGGGCGAAAGTGGGTCAGTCGGCCAATTAGCCAATCGCTTGATCGAGATTCCGATTCTCGCTCCCCCATTGGCTGTTGGCGCTTAGAGGCCCAGCACCTGTCCTCCTCCTCCTCCCCCCTCCCTCCCCACCGCCTACTCCGTAACATCTGTCCCGATCTGTCAGGGATGTGAACAGCTGTCCGTCTCGTTTGTTTGCAGTCGGGGCGAACAATACAGCACGAACGACACGCTGGGGGTAGTTAGCTAGTTCCACCATCACGCGCGGCAGATCTCTCTCTCTCTCTCTCTCTCTCTCTCTCTCGAACGTCCATGTTAAGGACGAAAACAATTTCCTGGGATAAAGAAATTGCTGTCAACGCCAGCTAAAAGAGTCGCTTAGGAAAACAAACCAGTGTTGTTTTTTTTTTCCTCTTATTTAAAAATCCCCCCCCCCCACGAACATCTTTGATGCGGGGAAAATGAATTAATTCATAGTTGAGTGAAGGCAATAATTTTTCCACTCGAGTATTTTGTTAGTCCCAGCCCATTCTCTTTGTCGGTTACTTCATCCAAGCGCAGGCCGGCTCTGCAAATAGTCGTTCAGAAAATTGAATCATTGAGGATTACAATCAGCAGCCCACGTGATACTCACTAAATTTAGCATCCTCCAGGTCCTATTATTGTTGTTATCTAAAGTGTGCAGCCCGTCCGTTGATCGTTTACTATACCTAATTTTAAATAAAATATGCACAATCTTTTTTTTTTTTAATTGTTGTAGAAAAGGTTAACCATATTAATTAACTCAGCCCTTATTTCTGTTAATTTTTTTACTTTACACAGAAAATCTATAAACAGCAAGGGACCAAGATCTACAATATATGAAACATGGAATAAATTATTCAATGTTTGCAGACAACATTTTGCGTAGTTTACTGTTATTGTTGTTTCTTAGATGCAAAGTGAAGTCTAACTTACAGGTCGTTATCATCAGTAAGTATCTCACTACAGCCTGCTAAAAGCTTTCTCTGTATCCTTAAATGTACTCCAGAAAGCCATTTTGCTAAGCAGAGATGATCTCGCTGTAACTGTACTACAGCAGTTTGAATAGTATATTCAGGTATTCACCTGATGATGAAAGAGAGGCAACTGTACTATTTATTAAAGCTGTTCAGTTTTATTAATAATAATTATCTTATGCATTTTGATCGGCCGATGTAAAAAACGAAGTATTAGGTCCCGTAATGAGTCGAAAATATCTCTCTCTCTCTTTCTCTACTCTCTCTCTCTGTCTCAAACGTTATATCTCTCTCTGTACTGACGTCATCTCTCTCTGTACTTACGTCATCTCTCTCTCTCTACGTCTCAAACGTTATATCTCTCTCTGTACTGACGTCATCTCTCTCTGTACTTACGTCATCTCTCTCTCTCTCTACGTCTCAACGTGTTATATCTCTCTCTGTACTGACGTCATCTCTCTCTGTAACGTACGTCATCTCATCTCTCTCTACGTCTCAAACGTTAATATCTCTCTCTGTACTGACGTCATCTCTCTCTGTACGTACGGTCATCTCTCTCTCTTCTCTACGTCTCAAACGTTATATCTCTCTCTGTACTGACGTCATCTCTCTCTCTACGTCTCAAACGTTATATCTCTCTCTGTACTGACGTCATCTCTCCCCCCCCGTGTTGGTGCCTGCAGTTTCAGAACTGCAAACAGGCGGTGATTTACTTACTGCTGACACATATGGCCATCAAGCACGACAGTACGGTTTGCTAAAGATCCCAGTTCTATCAATGAATGAGAAGAAGCTTCTAATATAGCCCATAGTTAAGAAAATATACTGAAACATTTGAAAGAGTTTGGTAAGTAAAGAGGTCCGGTTTTAAGCATTATAACGATTAAAGGTATTAAATTCACCCTTTACGGTATTAGACGTTTAAGGAGACTTGATACAATTTCTTAATAATAAGAGTATTTATGGTGCGGACATTAACGTTTTCTTTCGGTGTCTATGTTAAATATACCACAGATCATAACTATCAATGTGCTCGAGTATAGGGGTGAGCAGCAGGCGTATATAATGATGGCTGCTTACATTCCAAATAGATAAATAGACCTTTTTTTTTTCTTTGAGTGCGCGGAAACTAAAATAAACCGAATTAAAATGAAAGTGAAGTATTGGTTATCGGAAACTTCCGCAAGCAGAATGATACATATGGTAGCAGAAACAGAGTAAGAGAACTTGTTATATAAATACGCTTGTTCCTTTTCCCTTTTTCCGGTGAATGATGCTATTACAGTATATTGAAATTATAGGACTTTAATATTTGGAAAATAAAATATTTCCATAATCTTTACTTTAAAAAATAAAAGAGGAACCGCCTATAGAGAAGTCTACGTCATTTACATACTTCATCTATGGAGCCGAACCATCATGGTGAGGCTGATGAAGGTAAAACAGATTTTAATTGTGGAAGCACCTTCATGGAAAACAAAAGGAAGGAAAGACTTTAACATCTCGTCTGAGTAGAAATCTCTTTGGGTTCATTAAGCTACAGATATTGGCTTCCAAAATAAGAGACTACTTTCGCCTTACAGTCCATCGCTCCCGACGGAGTTTATCGTTTGTCTTCGTCTGGGAGCGCGTATCATAAACATCCTCCTCCCTCGGCTGGTCAAATATTTGGTTAGGCAGGGCGGCAATTCGGCGCGCATCAAGCCCAAACAAACATCCTCCCCGCTCGGCGCGTAATGTCATCGCCTACGGAGAGAGACGTGTGAGAGGCGAGAGTCTGGAGAGTTTTTTTAGTGCCCGGGCTTCAGGATAGAATAACGCGGACTTATTTTTATCCACCATATCGACCTTCCGTCTTTTCGAGGTCCCCCTCCCCACCACCACCCATTGGCGCTCTCGTCTCGCGCCCCACCGATTCCGTCCAGTTCCTCGTGACCTTGTAACTAGATACCGCGGGTCGAAATGCGCCGCCAAACGAGGCGAGGGAAAGACGTGGGGTGCAGGGGTGTGAGGTGCGCGAGCGACGTGACGGATCGCCGCCGAGAGTATTGCTGCTGTTCTCGAGCCGGGACCGATTTCCTGTTCGTGTTTACCCAGAAACTCTGACCCCTGATCGCCGCGCGCATCCCAGTCGGCGGTTAACGTCGTTAAGACATCAGTCCTGGCCAGATCTGAAGCACGAGAACCCAATGCTAAAAATTCAAATTCCGGCTAATGTTTTAATTGGTATGAAACTCAGAATGATACATTAGATCGCTTGCAGAATTATTGTTAAAAGTCATCGCCTTGGGGCCTGAGAACTAAAGAGCACGAGAATGGGGCCAGCTGTTACAGCACCCGTAATTCCTAATTAAGCGGGGAGATGAGGCTGTAAACGACGTCATACACCGGTCAAGGGCACATGACGTCGATCATAGCCTCCTCATCTCTACGCTTATTTAGGAATTGCTCGTGCTGTAACAACTAACTATAGTCTCCACTAAAGGGAAAACAATTATGAAGCAGGGTATTTTTACCTTCCCAAAAGACCCTTTACTTCTGTTGCGTGAAACTAGATTTTGTTCCAGCAAATACGTTTTGAATTAATCAAATTGGCTTTTTTTTTCCTTTTGCCAAGCATCTGTGCTCTTCCGCGTCGTAACAACGGAGAGAGAGTTTTCCCACTGAGAATTTCAATTTACTAATAAAACAGTCGCTGGTAAAACAAATATCAGCCGGTAACATAAGGAGCCCGGAAAAACCTGAAAGATTTGACTCTATAAAATCTATGTGGCAAAAGAGTATTTTTGTTTTTTGTTCAATCAATTTGGTATACACGTCTTTCACAGGTAAAATCTCCAATCACAGGTGAACGAAAGACAACAGGTTATTTAGTAAAGATATTATTGTTCTCTAACTGAAAAAAAATAAACTAAAATTAACTTGAAAGGAAAAGATATTTACTTGCACGGATGTTACCATTGTAATAAATGTAAAATAAATTCTTTTGTCGACATTTTAAATCAATCATTTAGATAAAATATTACTTTATTTTAATATTATGTATATATACACTCCTTGCATAATATGCATGAATGTTTAGTTTAAATGAAATAATACAACATATACAGCATACGCATCTATAAAAACAAAGTATTTAAAATTTTAGAGTGCCTTTTTTTCGTTTTATTCATTTGGCTTAAACTTTATGATTCAGAAGTAGAATCGTTGGTGTCACAATATCTTTCGAGGTTGCGGTGTGTGTAAACTATTCTTTAGGGAGCTATTAATATTGGCAAATACCAGAGATATAATTAAATAATGATGTCACAAGAATCAGACGAGGCATCCCTCAAAGACGAAGACTTTTAGTTATCGCAAAATCTCGCACTTCGCTCCAAAGTAGATTTCCGATCAGATGGTCATTCAGGGACTTGCGAGAGAGTCCTTAGCACGAGCGACAGTTCGGCACCAGCGTCTCGTGCTAATGGCGAGTCTCTGAATGCTGTTGGCCTGGGCTATATTGTTTCATTCTAGTTTGATGACGTTACTATACTGTTGATTCCAAACGTGTTTAATTGGATTAGAATCTGTAGAATGAGCTGGTTACTCCATACGGACGATTGCTTCCTGCTTCAGGAAGTGGTCGACTATCCGAGCGCTATGCAGACGGGTGTTATCACCCATGAGAATGAGGTTTTCGCCAACAGCATCAGCGTATGGCCTCGGGTAAACATCAAGGATCTTATCCCTCCTTCTTAAACACGCCGTGCTTCCGTTATGAAGCACATGAAGGTCCGTACTACAATTCCAACTAATCTATCCCATCTTGAAACCTCTCGTCCGGCTCTCCATACACTGGCACATCAATCTGATAAGTCCATACAAAATCTGGATTTTTCTGATGAACAGTACAGAGATCTAGTCTCTCACGGCGGTCTATCTTACACGGTCTACAGCCCAGTCCCGCCTCGCCCTAAAGTGACCAATGGTCAGCGGTATGTGGATGCACGCTTTTCGCGACTGACTGCCTTTAGCCTGGAGAAGGATTATTTACAGTTTGTATTAAGACATTAAAACTTGTTGCATTTTTGTGGGTCAGATTTCAACTGAGCTCTTGTATGGAAACGGTTTATTTTCGCTTGTAAGACCAGAAAGCGATCCTTGTGATGGACTGGCACTCACCATGTCGTCTAGTACCATTACCGAAAGTTTGATGTCGAGCCCGAACTCTAGAAATGACATTATAGTTTACGCTCAACTCACCTGCCAGTCTCCAACATGCCAAGCTCTTTGGCAAGTTCTGTGGCCGTCAAATGTCGTCTCTGTCAGCCTTGCGATATTCTGCATCAACCATCGTTTTAAAAAAGAATAACTTAGTGATGAAGTATATTTAGATTTCAAAATGATAGCACAGTGACATTTATGACAAAATCTAGATAGACGCATATTTACGTCCATCTAAAATCTCGACGCGCTGGAGATAATTCGTTTCCACTGCGAGTTAAGACCCTAAAGAAAGGTTAGGGCCAGAGACTGTAAGTTAACTGCGCTTGTATTAGATGCAATTAATAATTAATATTTATAGTTTGTTGATAATCGTTTGATCTTTAGCAAATTTTAAGTAGTGAAGAAAGAAGAACAAACCAAAATAATTATCATGACGTAATGTGCAGTTTCCCCGGCAACCGTCAGAATTTACAGCGAAATACCATTTGCTTTGTTGGGGGGTTGTGTACTGACAACGGAAACGAAACTGGAAAGCCAATCGAGCAAACGGAAACACTAGTAAAAACTGAACCGTTTTACGATCTGATAAATAAGAATGAAAAATCCAGCTGCTTAAACAGCGATTAGTTTATAAAAGGTATTTGTTTTTTCTTCAATTCAAAATTTATTCAACTGATACAGCGATTTTGGAAAGAGAGAGAGAGAGAGAGAGATGGCGTCAGCGCAGAGACGGATATGACGTCAGTAGAGAGAGATGACGTCATTACAGAGACGGATATGGCGTCAGCACAGAGAGATATGATGTCAGCATAGAGAGAGAGAGAGATGGCGTCAGCACAGAGACGGATATGACGTCAGTAGAGAGAGATGACGTCATTACAGAGACGGATATGGCGTCAGCACAGAGAGATATGATGTCAGCAGAGAGAGAGAGTGATGGTGTCAGCGCAGAGACGGATATGACGTCAGTAGAGAGAGATGACGTCATTACAGAGACGGATATGGCGTCAGCACAGAGAGATATGATGTCAGCAGAGAGAGAGAGTGATGGCGTCAGCACAGAGACGGATATGACGTCAGTAGAGAGAGATGACGTCATTACAGAGACGGATATGGCGTCAGCACAGAGAGATATGATGTCAGCACAGAGACGGATATGACGTCAGTAGAGAGAGATGACGTCATTACAGAGACGGATATGGCGTCAGCACAGAGAGATATGATGTCAGCAGAGAGAGAGAGAGTGATGGCGTCAGCACAGAGACGGATATGACGTCAGTAGAGAGAGATGACGTCATTACAGAGACGGATATGGCGTCAGCACAGAGAGATATGATGTCAGCAGAGAGAGAGAAAGAGGTGGAGGAGAAGTTGTTTTGAAACTTGACTTCTCTAGATCAGCAGCAGTAGAAATCTACTTTAAAATAAGATTATAAAAATTCTCAGTGGTTTCCTAAAAAAACCCGTTTTTATCTTCCGTGACGAGTTCGCCTTGTTACCTCTGCTGCCTGAAAAGCCGAGACCGTAAGGGCTGCTTTTAATTACCAAGTTGTTTTCCCAGAATTGGTCAGTTTGCTACGCTGAAGGCTGCAGCCGCATCGTTTATCTGCTAATGAAACAACTTTGATTTAATTTCTGTTTCTAAAGACATCTTTAGGAGAGAAAGACAAACATAGACACACGTAAAATATTGTGCTATGATTTTACATATTTTTAACAGATATTTTTTTGTTTATATTTTAAAGGGCAAGAAGAAAAATTCATTATTTAATTGAATGAAGTGGAAACTGGAAAAAACCAAAAAAAAAACGTATTGTCCAGGGAACTCCTTTTCTTTTAAATACGTTTTAAATGCTGGCAGCTATAAATTTTATGGACAGTTAATTTCGAACAAAAAAAAAAAAAAGAAGAGGGGAGCCATTTTAAAATTAAGATGGTCACCGATCCAAGTAAGACTGATGCTAGCGATCCTCACACTGTTCATCAATCACCGTAGATTACGTTCCCAATTGACCGATGAGATCACGTGATAAGATCATACCCTTGATTAAATTTCAGGCGTCGCAGTGGAAGCCAGCAAGGGGAATGAAACAAATTCTTCCTTTATCTTTGTAGTAATCGCCCTGGTCACATCGAGGAAGGGGCCAGAGAAACGACGAGCACCGGCTCCCAGTGCTTCCCGAATCTACCGAAGGTCAAGCAAGACCAGTGACGTAGTCTTCAAGGACACTTCTATCACGATCCTGCTTTCCTCAAAATAAGAAAACAATGTTAATATAAATCTTGTGTCAAAACCACTTTAAATACATTAATTTAAAAATAAAAAAAAAACAGACGATGTACACAGTATTGGAAATAATTGTGCAAACAGAAAAAAGACGCTATAAAATCAAAATAACACGTGATAAAATGAAACGTTCAATAGTGCAGTCATGGGTTGATATAGTGCACTGTGATTGATTATCATCAGAAATCTCCCCACACCCCTCCCTTCCAACAGTTCCTTAGCAGCCAATTATCACGTGCAGTATCATCATCCATGGAATCTGAACATCATCCATGAATGTCATCGTGTATTCCAGTAGCTGCAAAATATTTTCATTAAATAGTATTATGCAAATATAAATGCATATTGATTAATTTTAATCTATGAATAATTGATCTACAAAATGTTCATATATAAATTAGATATCGATTATTTCTCATTTCATCTAGGTAATCAGTAAAATATTATCAAAATGTATAGTTAAAGAAATAAATCGTTTCAAGAATAATTAAGAAATTATTGTGCTTTATCCATAAAATAATAATTATTAAACAATAGTATTATCACATAATTAATTTTAAGTGAATAAAAATTAAAAACATTTTTTCTTTTCCTCTTTTCGAACTTTAAAAGCTGCTCTGTGTTTGGCGCAATTTTCATTATCCTAACAGAACATTCGACTTATTCGTATCTTTTTATGAGATCGAAGTGAAGATTAAAAGACAAAATCAATTCAACAGACTTTTCACTCAAAGTCCTTAAAAACCGCCAGAGATTTAAAGCATACGGAGAACAGAGAACACGCCATCATCCTGTCTGAAGGTTCTGGTGATACGTCATCACCCTAACAGCCTGGAGAACAAACAGAGCTGCCCACAGAAGAACCATCACCCTCTTCACAACCTACAGCCGGTTCGCGGTGTGTGAACGTGAAGCGTTTTCTATTTTTGGAACTTACAAAAGATGGCTGCTGCTGCAGCTGCGCCATTTGCAAAGAATCCGCACGAAGAAGGAAAGGTTCGCACTATACAGTCGGCAAAACTGGAGGAGCTGGGTTCATCAAACTGATCAGCAAAGACGGTGCTGGTGGAAAACCGCGGGAAAAGGCTGCGAGACGCCGAGCCTGGAGTCTGTGTCCACCTGCCGAAAGCCTCGTGAGCCGGTCACCGCTGAAGCCAGGTTCAGGAGAACTCGATGAGACTGTTAAGAGCGCTCAATGCACAGCCCGCTTAATGCGAACAAACATGGCTGCTGCAGCATGTTATCTATTTAGGCAAGAGGCTGCATTCATTTAAACCAATATTAAATGCGTTGTCACCCGTTAACCGAGAAGTTGGACTCTGGAGGACTGACTCTCTGGCCACCTCTAAGAAATCTGCATGCATGGCTGGTGAGTGCACCGATGGAACTAGGAGCCAGGTATTTGTCGGTGTTGGGCCAGTAACTGCATCTCTAGAAGTTCGGATTATAAAAACCAAATCGGCTGCCTTCGTGTAAACCCACGTCTTAAAAGAGTTAAACGCTTCTAAACTAGAGTCTAAACAGATGGCTGCTCGCGCATTTGATGGAGCTGCAAACGTCTGTGGAAGATACGGTGGATTACAGGCTTTGTTCGGAGAGGACTTCTAGCATCACTAGTACCAGCTGCAGAATCTTCAAAGGTCATAAGAGAGCCAACGTTCGATGTCCTCCTTGTACTCTTATTTTAAACAATAGTCTAAGACTGCAGAACAACTTGAACAAAAGTAGATGCCCGTGGGGTCATTATTTCCAATTAGTCCAGAGCCACCTTTGGCTGTTGTCTTGAAATCACTGCGGCCGTTATTACCGGCTTTGGAAAGTATCTTCCACCATGCGACGGATCTGAACAATCAGGCTGGTGAACTATACGCTGAAATAAACCAGTCGGCATTTTTTTTTTCTATTGTAGGTTCACTCTTGAAACCACTTAGGCCATTAAACAATGCCATCCAGTCATCTGCTACAACAGTAGTAAATCTTTGTCCAGGAATAGCTACGTTTGTTTCAATCAGAGCGATATGCAATGAAAGTGTGTTCAAAGGAGAAGACTTCACTCCAGAAGTTAACTGGTGATCTCCCTTATAGTGAATTCCTAAGAACTAAGAGATGAAGACAAGAAATGTTTGTCAAGCCAACTACAAAAGTACATAGATTTTATTCTTACTGATCTACGGCAGCGACTTCTGTGTTCTACTCAACTATACGTAGGTCTTACGGTTGTCTGTCCTATAAAGAACTGACAGATGACTGGAGTGAGGCACTACTAGCATTGGGACTGTGTGTATGATCAAGACAGAATAGAGAATTTGAATACACTGTGGAATGTTATACGATGAACGAATTACGATTTGACTTCAGCAATTTCGTATCATTGCTAGTGTCTCACCCGATCTTCGTGCTATGTTTCCATGAAGAAGTTGGGATTCGTTTCTTACCACTTCCAGTCACAACGGCTACAATTGAGCGATCTTCTTTCATTAAATATAAATTTGCGTTTTGAAAGAAGTCGTCGACTGGCCGACGATCGCGTGTACCGGAAACGATAGTCCACGATAGTCCACGAAAGGGGATCGCACTGGCTCGAGAAGTTTGTCAACAGAGTCGTGCGAAATTACAAGAAGGACGCCGCTGCAGCGATTTGTTCGAGGTCTGATTACCAGCTTTAATTTATAAGCTAATGTTTAAGGACCAGTTAAATCTGATAAAGTTGTCGTGAAGCCCTCCCTTTTTTTACTGTGGTGCTATACAGCGTATTGTCGTTTCTCACCTCAATGGGAATCCGACCCTCCCCGACTTAAATCGTTAGAGTAAACACCGATTGGCCGAGCAGTCGGTCGGAAAGTGACACACCTGAGTAAAGACGACAAAATTATCGGCAGCGATACTATCATTATTATTATTTCTGTGTGGTGAATACTGCGACTTCCGGGAGGGAAATAGAACGTGAGTAAACGCATATTATCAACGTGCAGCGGTTTCAGTGGATAAAGACTGAAATTAGTAGCCGAATGTTAAAGAAACCAGATCCAGAAGAAGAAACACTTGGTAGATGAGTTCAGGTTATAACCGTTTGGCGATACTCGACAGCGGTTCCGTCTGAAGGCGGACAGGGAAGAGGTGTACATCAGCTGCAGTGGCGCGTAATCACGGGTTCGGGGACTGCATATCAGCCAAGGGATGGCATACTGACAGGTAGGTTCTCGTCCACCTTGACGTCCCTTCAGGAAGGTACTTCATTAGGGCGGATTCATCCCCCAACGAAAATGACCTGGAGCGAATGGGCGAATGCGGTGAAAGACTATCTGGAACCTGAAGAGGCTGACAGAAAACTTGCAGAGATGTCCCGACCTACACAATTTGCTGATATGAAGATCGCTAAATGCTATATGGGGCTGAACGGCTACTGAGAATGTCAACAGGATATTTGGAACAACACCCCAGTCATACATTGATAACCTGTATGGGAGCATGAAAACAAGGCGGTATTATACTCTGCATAACAAAGGAAAGGTCTCATATACCAAATACTAATAGTTTTTACAACGAATTCATTTTGTTTTTTGTATATTTTTTGTAATAATGCAATGTATGTGTAATATATATATATTCCTTTCTCAGTTGCTATTAATCATTGTTAGTGCATATCTTGTGTGTGTTTTCATATTATTTCTAATAAATACTATATATTTATATATGTATGTATAGCCAAAACATTTCCTTTCTAACTTTACGTCCGAATTTGTACACTGTCCATGCCAGAAGGTTCATCAAAGCCCTAATCACTGCACGTCCGAAAGTAATGGCTACGTCACAGTTTGCATCTCATAACAAGACTAACGCACATCCGTTACTCAAAATGTCCGATACAAACAACAACTGAACGATGGGCTATACAAAGGGGCATATTTTTTTTACAAAAAAATATTTCAAAATTCCTCCGAACTTTTCAAAGTTAATTAATCTACATCCTACACCAACCTACCTTACTACTATTTATGGTTTGGCTTCAATGCTGCTTAAAAAATTACAAATTATCATCGTTTCAGTTCTTCGGAGACCCTATCCTGTTTTTTTTAGCTTTCTTTGTTCGTTTGCATGTAAAGGAGGGGATAATTGTGACGTCACAGGCCTTACGAAGTCCCCCCCCCCACTACAGCAGATTGTCTTGCACATCTATGACGCACTGCTGAACATCATGAAGTGGTGTGCCCAAGCATTATGAACGCGAGGATAATCACCCAAGCTCGAGTTTACCGAAATCCTCAGGAACTTAATAGCAGAACCTTCCAGAGACAACCGCTTTCGTTCCTCTCTGTAGCAGTCATTTTGACAGATTAAATCAAGCAAGTGCGGTAATTAACTCAAAGAAAACTAAAATTATTTCGGTTAGTAACTCGCGGCATCCTTGTATTTTTTGTTACGAGTTTTCGGATAGGCGAGTGTGGGTGTTGCTCGGTTACTTGCTAACTGTTGTAGATGGAAGAGACGAGGAAGGTAAACGACCAGAAACGCAAAGGCTACGGAAGCTGCAGAAACAACCACCAGCTTTAACGTTAAATGCCGTTTGCCCCTAATCCTGTCAGATTTAAAAGTCAGGCGATAGACGATGAAAAGAGAAGTAAAAAAACAAATTTAAATAAAGTAAGGACGAGGCCAGAATAATTTTTTTTTAAATAAATAGTATTTCGCCGAGAGGAATTTAAGTAGCGCCAAGTTAAGTTTCGGTACGGTTTGACACCGCAGAAAAGGCCGGTACGATTCTGCTAGAAGTGTCAGACATCATTTCATCAGTACCGTCTACTGTCGGCTTTTCAACTGAAGCCGTTCAACCGACACCCGAAGAAAAGCCTCGGTCGAATTCTCAGAAGCGGCTTAAATGTTTAGCTTCACTTTGTCGTATAAATAATATTGCGAGCGTTGATCCAGTCATTCTTCCTACCCATGGGAAGAACCGCTAAAACGAATCAGAGCAATAATTTAAACTTTAAAGAGATTTAAAAAAAAAAAAAAAATACTCAGCGGTCGTGAAATCAAAATGCACGGCCGAGACTACAGGTGCGTGTCAGGTGTTCACTGTATACTGCTACACGCGCATCCCATCAGCTCAGTGAAGCCTTTAAATCTAGATTCGCTGGCCTCATCCTATACACAGAAGTTATCTTTTTGTTGCATCTTTTTCGTCCAGCTACACGCGTCAAGATTCTTTACTTTTTGATTCATCAAAAAACGCGGGAGGGATGGAAACCAGAAGAATATAAACAGTTGCGATCATTACAAAGATACAGTGGTAAATAACGACTGCCACAAAGCAGATAGGTAAGCGGAAGATCAAGTGGCAGAGGTTCGAGGATGAACTAAAGAAAACAAAGTCATTACCAGGGAGAAAACACAGCAAAATTACATTTCAGCTGTTTTGTCGAATTAAAATAAACGTTTATTGGAAAAAAGAAAATTCTTTCTCGCTGTAAAGCAATGTCACGAATTCAATAGATTTTGGTACAATGTGTCTCGACGGGGCGCGACAAAACGTTATTTTAAAAAAAAATCATATACCTGTCTTTCTGCTTAAGGTACATACAGGTACGACATTTTACCCCGGGCTGAGGCCGTGTAGCCAGTAATGGGGGGGTGCGTGATTAAGAGGCGGGCCAAAGTTAGGAAATGGTTCTTTAGTGTCACGGTTTTGTTGATGTCAATAACCGGAATATTTTGCTGGTGTTTTGATAATAGATGGAAGCAAGAACACCCCGATGACTGTACAGACGGTCCCCTGGCAGAGTAGAACCCTCATCTCCTCTAACGTCTTCAAAGCACGCGCGTGGGTATTCAGTTCACAGAGCTACGCTGCGTCTCTCTCCACGCCCTCCCCACAGTGAAAATCAGCGGTCAAACTTACACGCCAACTACACCGAACAAAATAACGAACAGATGTTTTGTTCGAAACCCACTGAACTACTTACGGCCGCCTTGGCCATTGCAGAAACAGTTTTGTGCTCATTTGTCAACCCAAGGGTGCTATCATGTGACAATCCTATTGCTTTAGGCGCTGCATTTTGCTCTTCATCTCCGGATGCGGTTCACCTGCAAGAGTCATGCCACTGACAGGTGGTTACAAATTTTGACAGCAATAGTGAATTTAAGTATAAAACCTTTCATAAATATTCACATAATTAAGTTTCTGAACACCGAGAGTATGTCGCTTCGCCGACGTCTTACCGATGAGCAGCGATAACTCCCCATAACTGGGCTATGCACCGGAAATAAGCAGATGGATGCGGCTGGTGAGTTTGGTGTAGCACGGACTGTTATCAGCCGAATTTAGACAGAGGTATGACGGAAAGGCCGGCCTGCCGGTTCAGCTGGTGAAAGATCAGGCAGGGCGCCCCTGTAGTAGTCAGTACTAAGTGCTACGATAACCGTTACATTCACTATTTATCTGTCTCGAAGTAACTAACCTCACTATCTTAATATATTCCATCTAAAGCTGATCGCAGGGTTAGCGATACCTCAATGAGGTCATTACACCTCTTGTTATACTCTTTGTATGAACTCGCAGTAATCATTTCGCCTCCATGGACGAGGAGGCCAAGGACCCATCGTGCAATAACCGTGAGCAAGATTGAAAAGGGAAGCAAGCACACACCCCATCTTTCGTGGCCTCGTCGGTTCCCCGCCCCGATCGCCCTTTGGGTGGCGCATTGGACTGTGGTTCTGAGATTATTCAGAAACCAAATCGACAGAAGAGCGAAACGCCCCGACACAAGGCTGCTGTAGTGCAAGCCCGAAATAGTCGTATCCGCCACTAAAGAGCCATGCGATTGTAGATTGTGCAGGTAGCGACCACTTGTTGTGGTCATGACGTCACTAAATACATCAACCAATCCCCGTATAGGGCTCGTGAAATGAGCTATCTATGCCATGCGAGACTTTGCCCGTCGGGTTGTTCAAGGGACGGAAAGGGTGATCAAGCTAACAGAATCGTTTTCCCGTGGCGGGGTGGTCGCAGATTTCGCACGCGTCGTCGCGAAGTCGGTAGCTTCCGCCGCACCAGCTGACTACGACTCGGACGTAGCGCCCGCCGTGCGTCAAAAGTCTGGCTGTGGGCCCGAAAATTTGCGAAACAAAACCGTCGGTTAATCTATTGGTAATGGGGAGACGACATCTGCACGCGCGGTCAATGCCGAGCCGTCACGCACCGGCAGGCGCGTCTCTTCAAGCTGTTACGGGGCCGACTGAGATCAAAGTAAGGGTTCGCGCGTTGCGAAAGAATGAGGCGAAACTGTAAATGAGGGGAATTGATTAGGCAAGAGATGATTTAGGAAGGGAACTATAAGCAGCTTAGTCTGTTTTTCACCTGAGACAAACGAGCGCCCAGCAGAAGGCGGGGTCATCGCCTCCCCTAAGACGTGTTCTCGAGACGTCTGGGATCAGGGGACGACTGGAACCTGCGCGTGGTTCTTCGAGTCTTTGTCAACCACTACCGAAAGGGGTCTTCTTTTTTTTTTAAACTTTTTTCAATTGATTTACTAATTAACATTCTTTGTCGAAAATAAAATTTGGAATTTATTTCCGATTAAATAATTTAATAAGTGAAATCGGTTGAAAGTCGAAATTTACTTGGGGTTCGCCGAACATTCGGGTCTCTGATTGTGCGCACCTGTAATAGCGTTGCCATGGCTTCAGCCGCCGCGCACCAAATTAGGAAGAAGGAAAGAGAGTATTCTAAGTTAATTACCAACCCAAATGTCGATAATTTGTTGCATAAAATTTGAATGTATTATCTAAAAATCAGAAATGTCGAAATACACGATCAGATTTACAATTAAAACCTTGAGCAAAAGCGGCGTGGACTTTCACCTCCGACATTAATAATTGCATAAAGACTGAGATTTACTATAAATTCAATTCCAAGTAAATTCTAAATTTAATTAAACTAATTAGATTTGAACATTAACACACACACACACATATATATATATATATATTTAATCTGAAGCAATTTGAGGTGCTTAAGTCATGTATTTTCTAATAATTATGCATGTTCCATTATCCGTTGAATTAAAAGAAAAATTTAGAATGTGCAAATACTAAGAATATTATTTTTACTTACGTCGTAGTTGGGAAAAAATCTCCATTTTAATTAATCTCATTGTGTTCACCCATTTTTCTTATGTATGCGAGTAATCTTCGTTCTGCTTCAGTTGGCTGGCTGTTTTTTTTTTTTTCTTTTAGATATCTCGTTATCGGTGATTATCTGAGCTGAAATGGTGACAGACGTTGGTGGCGAGAACTGTCAATCAACAGCCACAACCAACGCCAGGGGATGCAGCTGGGAGCAGCCGCCACCAATGGCCCCTGCTCGGGCGATAATCAAAGCCGAGTAAATGTCATCAGAAGGTGAGTTTTTCCTGGAGAATCGCCGAGCGACAAAGTATCTACTATACTGCGTGCACTGAGAGAGAGAGAGAGAGAGAGAGAGAGAGAGGGAGGGAGAGATGGAGAGAGAGGCGGGTGAAATCAGGTGAGACGATTCGCCAGGTAGTACAGCGAACCCCAGGCTGAAATTAATTACCTCTCGATCCCCGCTTTCTCTTTTCTAATCTTTCCATAGCGTTCCAAAAGGTTAAGGAAGAATTTTTTTTTTAATATATAATCTCAGACCATTAAAGGCGTTGATTACCTCGTGGTTTTTTCGGTGTCAGATTACAGCGCGGCGAAGCCATTCAGGAGGTACGTTCTTTCGCACGCATGCGCTCCTCGTCGTGGGGCGTCCCGCGCAGTGAGAAATTGCCGAAAGTTTATCGGATTATCTTTCAGTCAAGAGACCGGGCGACGCGGCGGTTAAATGGTTAGAGGGGCTTGGGTTTGAGCTCCCCGCGAAATAGTTCTGTTTAGCGAACCCTCTGGCGTGCTTTCCTTCCCTGGTGATTATTATTCGTTCTCCAGTTGTTGGCGTACGCCGACACCTGCAAGGTATGCAACCCCGGTGAAGAAGCGTAGTGTCGCAGTTGTCCGCCAGGAGGCGTTGCTTTCTAATTCTCCGCCCGTCCCCCAGGGGGAGTCTCGTCTCGCACTTCCGACTTCGGCGGCGAAATCCCTCCAAATATAAAGTTCTCTCTTCTATTTATTTATTTATTTTTTAACATTTGGAAGGAAGCCGGGGCTGCGGAAGAGGAGCGAGAGAAGAAACTATCAAGGTAGTTCGTCCATCGTTCCCACAGGAGGCGAACTCGGAGCCCCCGACCTTAGCAGTCCACGTCCCCCCCCGCCCCCGATCTCTAGTCGTCACCCGAGAAAACTCTTATTCTTGATGAAAGAGCTAATATTTCAGAGTTTCAGTTATAAGAGAAATCGGGAAGCTGCTACTATGGCCGCTTGGAAGTCTTCCCGCATTGGGATTTCTTTTTTCTGCAGAAAATGCCACCATCCATGTAAATGTGGAGAATCGCGTGTTGGTTCGTGTGAAATTACACTCGAGCTGGGGGCTGCTGCAAAGTCCATCTGTGGACTACCCTGACTGGACGTAACCCTAACCCTAACCCTTACACTCGAGCTGGGGTTGATGCAAAGTCCATCTGTGGACTACCCTGATTGGACCTAACCCTAACCCTAACCCTGACTGGACGTAACCCTAAACCTAGCCCTAACCCTTACACTCGAGCTGGGGCTGAGGCAAAGTCCATCTGTGGACTACCCTGATTGGACCTAACCCTAACCCTAACCCTGACTGGACGTAACCCTAACCCTAGCCCTGACACTGTCCCAGTCGAACTGGTTACAAAGCAAAACAAAGGGCGATTTTTCAACGTTCGGATGGAAAGAAAACCCCGTTACTATTTTAGGAAGCTGAAACTCAGTTATGCTCCATCACAGATGATTTACAGAGCAGCTATTAGTAGATGATGTTAATTGCGGTTCACTCACTGACTCAATTATCAATTTCTTTAAGGAAATTTCCCTGCACAACTGAAGCAACTTCTTTTCCGCAAAAGCCGTCAATTTTTTTTTCTCTCTTAATTTTGCACTTTTTAACGAATAGCACTTCATTATTTTAATTACCGTCAGCTGTTTAAATTAATACGAGACGGTTAACCACTTCGCGGGTTATCGTTTACACCGGAATTGAAACGGCAAACGCAAACTGGTGGGAAAAACGGAAACTGCACTGAGCGACCAGCGCCAAAAAGGGTTTTCAGTTTATGAGGTGTTTTTGTCGTCCGCCAGTGACCCACCGCTCGCTCGAGAAGGAGCCCGCATCTGTGTAGGGAAGTGTATTTTCCAGCACTCGCTGAATCGTTTTTCGAGGTTCGATACGGAGATTCTAAGGCGATCAGTTCCATGTTTCGTTTACTTTCATAACTGTATCGTCGAGTCCCTGTCATTTCTCGGCACACGTACCCGGAAGTGATTGCTTCCAACATTAGGCTCTCTTCTTCGCCTGACAGCTTAAGCAATGTTGTCGCCAGGGCAGATTTTCCAGAACAGATCGGATTTTGCTTAATGTTTCTTGACAGAACGACTGCCACTGGACCATAAACAATTCCACGTGTACGAAAGCCACTCTTTCTTTTGTGTGTGTGTGTGTGTGTGTGTGTGGTACGATAAGTAGTTCGAGTTGTCCAGTTGTGGAGACATTCAAATTTGGGCTGGTATTTTGGGGTTATACCTTTCCCTAGTTACAGTAACATGTAGGATGACCGCAGAATATGTACTGACCGCTGGATTTCTTAAAAGTTGGAGATCAAGAAATCCGTTCGGCGTCCGAAGGTAATTACGCGTCGGTCGTGCACTCAGCTGGTGATGTAAACTGCGTGTTACGCGGTTTCGTTGTGTGTTTGTTTTTGCTGCAGTCGCCCATTACCCACCAGTCGCAAAGGGGAAGTCATCCCGCTTAAAGTGAAACCCGGAGACGGGGACGATCGGGAAACTGCGCGGATTCAGAAGCCCATCCATCGGATTCTCGCTGCCGTTAACCGGTCAACGAAGAAGTTTTTTTAAAGCGTTTCACGAATAAGCTTGATTACGTATATAAACTATCGTTTAAAGGGAGGGGGTGGTCTCGCACAGAGGAGTAGCAGGGATCGAAGCGCGCGCGCGTAGGGAGATCTAAGTTAAGCTCAGTGCACGTGCTTTTCCGGTCAGCTGGCGAGACGCCTGAGGGGGGGTGCAGAACAGGCGCCCAGCGCCGCGATTACACGACGCCCAGCGAGACAGCGAATTCGATCTTCATCCCTCCGAATGTCAGACCCTAGCGCGCATCTCAATGGCTCCCTGGCTATTCACGCCAATTTCTCGGCTCCCCTTTGCCTTACCGCGCTAAACTTCAGATTCGCCCCGGTTCTCTCTCTCTCTCTCTTTAAACAGCGACAGACGACGGAGGAGAATTGACAAAAGCCCCTCCACCCCGAACGTCTCATCCGCCCGAGTAGAATCAGATCCTTCCTTCCCTTCCACCCCCAGCTGTCCTCGCGCGCCGCCTCCCGCGCGACCTCAATTTCACGGCTGATTAAGTCAAGGACAGCGGAGAACAGGGGCCCGCGGTGAGTGTCAGCCGAACCCAGTGTTCTTTCAAAGGGAGTGTTTCCTTTTTAGCCCCCTTCTGACCGAAAGCCGCTCCGAGCGATAAACCCCAACAACTCAAATATTTCTTCTTCTTCCTCGTCTTTTATTCGCGAACGTCTCGGGCGACGCTAACACGAAACATTCTATTTCCTTGGCGTACGGGCACTAAAGCCATCGATCGAGCCGGGCTGTCCCGGAGCACCCGGGGTTACGTTTGGACCCGTCTGCGATTACCCCTCTCTCTCCTTTGTGCGAACGCTGGCAGTTTCTTTGACAGCCAGAAGCTGACCTGCCGTTTGAGGCCGGGCCAGCCCAGCGAGCGCTCCACGGTTCCGCTAGTGGCGCTGAGCTAATCGAAAGTAGACCTTTTCCAAACAATAAACATGCTAAAAAAAGAAGGTGGGGTAATCGCTATCATATGGGAGGTATTCAACTGGAAAAGGGTAGTTTCTGAAAAGAATCGGGTAGGGGGGTATTATTAACAAATGTGGCGAACAATGGAAATCCGTTGCTAAGGAAAGAAAACAGAACAACGTTGAGACTAATCACGGTGAGAATTGTAAAAACCTGGGAAAGGCGTGGTAACTTATTTAAAAAAAGAGAAAGAATTCTTTAAACCGTTGGGACGCAGATCCGCTGGAACGTTTTCAGATTTTACCCGTTCAGAGCATCCTAGAGGTCCTCATAGCCACCAGCTTGGGTGCGTGCGTGTGTGCGTGCAGAGGATCGGTCTTATGAACGTGATATATATATATATATATTTTAGATTACATAGGAATAGAACCCGCCGGATAAATGATGGCTGCAGAGCTAAAATAACCCTCGCTAATCCGGCCAGTTACTAGAACTCGTCCGAAAACAGTCTCTTCGGAGGAAATACATTTGCCATATATTTAAGCTTAACGCTGAAAATCAGCTGGTTTCACATTTCGTCTTATACTCGATAATATAATAATCCTATTGTTCGTTTATCTTAAATTATTATTATTGGAGCCTTGGTTTGCTCGCTTTAGCTGTAGTTACTTCAGAACGTCATTCTCAAGGTTCCTCCAGGAAGCAAACCCCTGACATCTGTTATTTCTGAACGGCTAAGGGGAACGAAGCCAACAGCCGCGAACATTGGTTATTCTCTTTGCAATTTTTTAGTCTTCCAAGATCCCTCCCAAGAAGAAGAAGAAAATATTTATCGCCAGCTCTTTTGTCCTTTACTCGCTTCGCGTACCATCTGATAGAATTAGATCAGATCTGATTATAGGTTAGAATTAATACCTTCGGTCAGTGAATGGTGGGCGAGATTTTCTTACGCGTTGAAAACGGATTAATTCCCGCCCGACTGGGATCCGAACCGATGTTGCGAAAGAAGAAAAAAACAGTTTTTTTTTTCCTTCTCTTTTCTGAAAAGACGGTTGATGTAGAATCGCTCGCGTTAACGTTTCGCATTCGACAAGCCGCGGCTTCGTTGTCCCTTGAGACAATGGCTGTCTTCCAAATAACGCAATTTTCGGTTATTAATGCTCCCAGGAAGATCGCCTGCAATCGATCAGCGCGATACAGGGACAAAGCAAAGCCAGCCGGGGTGATCCGACCTAATAAATGCACCTCAACTGCCTTCATCGCAACCAGCTCTTTGTTCTTTTTCCTTTCTTTTGTTGCGGACTCACATCTTAACAACTATTTCCTGCACAAGATCATATAATGTAGGCAGAAATACCCTAAATAGTACATTTCTTTTTCTTTAAAGGAACATCCCACTTTGGTTTTCTTATTTTTTTCATTAAGCAAAAATCTTTGATTTTAATTATGACATTTCAATTTCTTCACGCAGATTTTATCTTATCGATCCGACCTCCCAGAGATGGAAATCTCCGCATCTGGATTTTCCCATCATTACCATTAATGTAGAACCTGCTCTCGCCCCTAATCAGCACCACAGCTCGTCAACCTATTTAATGCGGTCTTCACACACACACATGGCGTGGTCAGGCTTCTGTGGAGTCTGTTCACACGAAAGCTGAAGTCTCCCCGACAGACAGGTCCCGCGGTGGGTTTCTATGGCTTCGGGCCTCATTCTAAAATTCCTTAATCTCTTCTCTCTGTTTCTGTAGCTATTCTTTTAGGTTTTCGCTTTTGTTGCTTTAATTATTTTTGTTTTGTTTTTTTTTTTTTTACCCGAAGAAGTTTTCTCATTAGGCCGTCGATTAAGCGCGATTCCTTTATTTGTTAAAGGAGAAAAGTTACACATTTGTTCAACGAAAGAGAATTAATTATAACGGTAACCATATGCAAATAAATGGGTTTTTATCAAAAAGCGGAATTAAGAAGAGATGTATGCAGTACATTATTTATACGCGAGATAATTGTGTATAAAAATTAAAGTAAGAAAATACGAAAGGACAAAATAATTAATTAATTAAATAGAGAATAGAGAAAATTACCAACAATACAATGCTAGCAAATAATTAATAAATTAAATGAATAATTGAATAAATAAAAAAAATAAACATCAATGTTTCTCTTTAAATAAAGAAACCAAAAAGAGTAAGATTAAGAATGAAACAAAAAAATCTAGGTATATCAGGTGGTTGTGGATGCCCCTTGCAAACCTGGCGTGAGAGTGTCTGTAAGATGAAGTAAGAAAAGATAAATCTAGGTATATCAGGTGGTTGTGGATGCCCCTTGCAAACCTGGCGTGAGAGTGTCTGTAGGATGAAGTAAGAAAAGATAAATCTAGGTATATCAGGTGGTTGTGGATGCCCCTTGCAAACCTGGCGTGAGACTGTCTGTAGGATGAAGTAAGAAAAAATAAATCTAGGTATTTCACAGGTGGTTGTGGATGCCCCTTGTAAACCTGGCGTGAGACTGTCTGTAGGATGAAGTAAGAAAAGATAAATCTAGCACACGAACTTCGGTTTCACAGAAGGTTAAGAATGAAGAAATTTGACAACTGTTTTTTCGCATTCCCTGTCTACTTCAGATATTTTGGAAATGGAGATGTGAGAACAGAAGAAACATCGCTAGGAGTTGGCCCCGAAACTTGCCTCAGCATGACTACTAATCTCTGAAAACGAATGAAAGCCAGTTTGGAGGTCTACATTCTACGGGAAGGTGCTAGAACCTTTCAGCCAACACTCCAAACCCTTGGTATCCACGGCCGCGGCCAGATCTTCATCGACTCAAAGTTCGGCAGTCCGTAGCACAAAATCAGACTTCGCGAGAAGACTGCGTGAAATTGCCCGACACGAGGCAATCTCGGTCTTCCGAGTATATTGGCGGTGAGTATCTGTCTCGCTGATGCGCATCGAGAGAGAACGTGTTGGGCCGGAAAGACCAAATAAATAAGAAGAGTAACGCTGGCAATATCGTAGAAGGAGCAATACCAACCGATATCAGCAGGAATCCAAACTCAGAGGTTTTTCGCAGGCCACTCAGGAAAAAAGACGCGCCTTTTTTTGAAAACAATTACCATTTACTACCGGAGTCGTTGCGTATCTAAAGCGTTAAGGCTTTCCCCGATAAGAACTTGCAGGATACAAAGGGCCAATGGAGCCGAAAGCAGCGGGTAATTTTGTTGGCAGTTCATAAACAGGCATTTTCAGATGTCTTTGAACCGTCCTCTTGCGCATTTTGGTAGCTGCAGAGTTTACAGAGCATAGAATCCGCAGTCTAACGCAATTACTCAGGTGGCCATCGACAGTCTGTCACGTGAGCAGACCTCAACGCTCCACGCGGCCTCGTACAGCACCGTTAGTAAGAACGATGCATCTGATATTAACCCTCTCTCTCTCTCTCTCTCTCTCTCTCTCTCTCCCTCTCTCTCTCAAATACATCAACTGTCGAAGGCATATTTAGTGTAATTTCGTCCATACACGTCTAGCGCGCCCCGTGGAAAGATTTTAGGTTTTCAGTTGTTGTTTTCTTCAGCCGAGAAGCTTTAAATAGATAGATTTTCCCAGCAGATCTTTGCCTTCAGTAAAATCCAATTACCCCTGAGGTAAAACGTTTGCCACGGTTATCAGCCTGACTACTAGTCGAATGATTACTCTACAACACGATCTTCTTTGCTTTCTACATACAAAAATCATTTTTAAAAACCAAAACGAAACAGGGTTTAATTTATGTTTCATAAGCTTTATCGAAGCCTTGAAACAGTAGAGACACTGGGTCTTTTAACTGACTTATTTCCATTTCGCTGTTCCTTCGACCCTTCCTTTATTTCTACTTGCTTAGTATTTCCTAGTTAGCAGCAGAACAGTAAATATTCAGAGTGTTCAGAGCAGATGCATTCTAATTTTTTTTGAAAGATAGAATTCTGTACTGCATTTTCTACATGATTGTTTTGCAATCTTCAGAGTCCTAATAAATTTTAAAAGGATTCTAAACTCATTTAAAGAATAACGTCCCGTCAACATTATATGTCATAGCTTGTAAATCTCTAAATGAAAGCAATAAACCGATAAGAATTATTACTATTAATAATGCACAAGATAATTACTGCTGTCGTCGTAAATAATAATTGAAAGAGCAAAAGGCGAAAGATAAAATAGTTTCCTGACGCAATCAATAGTCGTCCTGTGTGTTTTTCTCTTCATCGTAGTTTCCTGGAAGTACTTTTTCTCCCCAAGGAGAAGAAGATCGATAGAGACAAAATAAGGACTGCACAATGGGGGGGGGGGGAGATAAAATCTCGTCCTATTACGCAGATGGGCGCCTCGGAAATTAGTTGATGTAAAAATCTACTTTTACACGGACAAGCGGCCTGACATAAGTAATTGGTGTAGCATTCGGCTGGTGAATATCTTGGAGCCTCATCGGTTCTACAAGTAAAAATTGGCTTAGCAGCTTACTCTTGCCAAAGTTATCAATATCTTGGATTCGGAGGTGTTGGACATGTCTAAGATTGCTGCCACTCTGTATTCGTTTCTGAGTGAACGGCGCTCGCCATAAAATAACAAGCTAAAAAGAAATAGATCGCATGGTTCGAAACTTAATCTTAACGGAGTTGTGTGGTCCATATTCATCCCTCGTCGGTGTAATTCCAGTGCGCTACATACACGTCATGCGAGCTACCTCTGAAAAGAGGGGAGTCTTCCCGAATCAATTGCTGCAGCTAAATGTTAAGAACCCCCACCAGCCTCGCGCCCCGTTCGGTCCTCCGCCGTGAGCGGAAGAAAGCATCGTCGAGGGCTCGACCGACCACGTGTTCAGATTGCGTCACTCCGCCGTTCGTTACACTTATTTCCACGACTTTTCGCTTCCCCACTTCGGCCATCTTAGCTTCGGTGGCCGACTGAATTGCGCATGTCACCAATCGACAGCCAACCACCCACCCCGCCCGACTTCTCCTTTCACTGTTCCCGGTGCCACAGTCGAACACTTCCGTTGATCAGTCGTGAGAGTAACGAATCGGATTCAGTCGCCACGAAGTTTTGCTGTGTTTTTTGTCCTTACGGTGCCGACCAACCTGCCACCCCCTCCCCTCCATTCGACTCGTTGCACGGCAGATTTTGAAAGCCGACAGAACGAGGCTGGAAACAGGAATGGCTCCCGCTCCGGGGGGGTGGTGGGTTAGGAAATTCACAGTTTTGTCCTTTTAATTCTCTACAAGACGCTTTCGAACATCAGTTGTTCTGTAATTATTATTCTCTCTCCCCCCCCCCTCGGGGGGAAACAGCAACAAGAATAGACAAAAATAATCGAAAGTGTCCGATCTGTATGTTCGACAGCTGTCTCGCCTGAAAACGGTTTCGAGTAGCAAGTCCCGCGTCTTCCTCTACTAGCCGCTGTACTGTGCTCCGATGATGGATAAGCACCTGACGAGTGGTGAAGCGTGAACGACACGTCCCCGTAATGGCTCGAACATAACTGGGTGGGAAACAGACACGGCGTCGCATAATGGCGCGGTATAGGGGGGGGGGAGGAAAAATAACAACAACAACAAAAAGCACCCCCGGTCCTCGCGGAAAAGTGGGTCTTTTATTCCGCGTCACACCCGACTTCCTTTCGTTGTGTCGAAGCTCTCCTCAATGCCGGCCGTCCCAGCGCCGTTTGGGTAAAAGCAGAGTTCTCTCCCCACACCCTTTTTTTTTAACAGGCGTCTGCGCCTACACAAAGACCCCGGGCCTTTTCGATTGAATAGGCCGAGAAGGGACTAAGTAGTTTTGTATGGACGCCTTCTCCCCAACTCCAGCCCCCCGCCTCAGTCGCCGGGTCCGGATTCCATTCGTTCTGGCCCCGCTCGCTGTAAGCCTGTCGGAGTGAAGCGGCAGTCTGGCAAAGGGGGAGAGAAGCCAACCTAACGCGGAATCCTGACTGTTGCGGATTTCTTCATTAACCCTTAACCTTCCTAAATCAGACCCAGCGGAGCTCCCGAGTGGTGGTTTCCGGCGTTTAAGCCAGATTAAAAAAAAAAAAAAAAAACAGTTAGAATAGCAAAGCTCATAACTATAAACCGACCAAAGCGTCGCCATGGCGGGCGTGATAAAAAGAAATTGCCAGCGAAACGAATGGACTGAGTGTTACCAGCTGTGATGCCGAATATCAACAGCGCTAATCTTTTCCCAACAAACAAAAGATCAAATATTTGCATATTCTTTTTAAAAGAGAGCCGGTCTTGTGTAAGCTCCCTACCTTCGTCTATCAAGTGAACTTGACGAAAACCAAAGCTGACAATGCAAATATTCAACTCAGAATTGCGGTACAGCTCGAAAAGGTTCGGCGGGTATTACTTTAAATAAATGCATTAAACTTACCTGAAGAAATAGGGCTCGTGCTGTTCTACAGTAATATCAGTATTTCGATTCTGTAACCCATATATATATATATATATATATATATATATATATATTATATATATATATATATTAAAAGGGGGGTGTGGCTTATGTATCCAAGCTTATTTAGGTAACAAAAGAAAAAAGAGAGAAAAAGAAGTGTCTTTGTTTTATCTGGGAATAACTGCCTTCCATCTCAGAGCTGTCCCTCTTCACGCCATCCACCCAAACATGCCATTTATTCCGTGGTCACGTTACACGGGGAAATACACCAGAGGTGGGGGGGTCGGAAGAAACCGGCCGGGATAGCATCGGCCGAATGGTATCAGTTGAACGTCTCTGGTAGGCAGAATTTACGTCATCAAAAACAGCGGTGGGGAGAATCGAATAACTTTCCTGAACTATCATCGGTTAGACCGCTCTTGGAATATACAATGGAGGCGTGGAAACCTCGGAGAATAATATAAGTATTGTATTTAATTATTATTTACTTTTTTAAATAAAAAAAAAGAAGAAGCGGGTCGATACGCAAGGTATTGGTTTTATTTTTAAATACTGTTTTCGGGCTGAGCTAAGTAAATGAGAAGCAAGAAACCCAGCCTCGATTGGAGATCGACAAATACTTCTACTGTAGCTGGAAAGCAGGAAAACGCTTTTAAAAGTGAGTTTAATTCTCGTTCTGTATTTTTCTTTTAACTAATTGGTTTTGGTGGAGAACGATAAGGGGAAATGCACCAGCGGCGGATACGGCTATTTCAGCCGGGCTTCAGCTGAACGTCACCATCTACTTACATCGACGTCTAGACCCTTCGGGGAGGGAACTATTACCACACTTTGTGCGAACTTGATCGCATCACTGGCCCTTGATCCATTCTTTCTTATTAAACCGCCCCGCCCCACCCCCCTTTCTCTCTCGAGATTAGAAAGAATATCCATTGCGAAACAAAACTAAATTCTAACGCAACCCTTAAAAAAAAAATAATAATAATGGCGCAGCCGTGCTCGCTGGAGTTCCTCGTGAGGTGCAGTCGGAGATGGAAGGCCCGCCTGCGAGACACAAAGGAGAAGCTAACAATGTTTTAAAAATATCACTTTTCAGACGGGTGCAGGTGCGCAGAACTGTTGTTTCTCGGGAGTGTCAGGCTTTCCGATTGGTCTTCGCCTCTTTCTGCCCGCCATTGTTCCACACTTTGTCACTTCACAATGGACTGGCAGGTGTAAGTGGAATTAGGTTTCTGCCACTGTACAGCGAACGTACAAAGAAAAAATTACTTCAAGCTGACAGTCCTCAAAATTACTAGGAAACCAGAATTTTGAGGCGAATAAAAAAAAAACAAACTATTTTATACGTGCACCGATTTTCCTATATATATAATATGTTAGTGCATAAATAATAAATCTGTGCGTGTAATTTAATATGACTGAAAATTCTACACACAGAGGGGTCGTTCAAATGAAACCCGGCCGAATACCATTATGGCGAAGCTATTTCAGCCGGCTTTAATTTGAACGTGCCTAGTATATACACTGGCAAGCCACCTTCATGACACGATGGAGAATGGAATCCACAAGTTGCTCAAATCTGTTCTGAAGAAAATTTCTCCATTCGGCCATTAACATTGCATGTAATTTATGGAACGAAGTAGGCAGTGGATCGAGATGGCTAATTCGTCTTCCGTGCTCATCCCATAGATGAACAACTGAATTTAGATCCAAAGATTGTGCTTGCCATCGAAGATGTTTGAAATCTCCGTCAAGTTCCTAAATCCATGAACGCACAATGTGGGCACGGTGATCGTCTTGGAAGTAGCCGACCCCATCAGAATACACATGGAACATCGCTGGATGTACGCACTCGATCGGATCATGATGCTGAGGTAAGCCTTGGCGTTCATTCAGCCTTCTAAAGAAAGACCAACCGAGCCAGGGTATGCCAGTGAAATATTTCCCAAACCATGACCCACCACCAGAGGCCTGAACAGTTGAGACCCCTCAAGAGAGGTTGAATGATTCGCGTAGCTTTCCATCTGTACAAAAAAAAGGGTAAAGTGTGAGCGTGACTCGTCGGACCGCATGGCTTTCCGCCAGTCCTCCATAGTCCAGTGTCTGCGCGCCCCTCACCGCCACACGAGGCGCCTGTTCATGTTGCTACCTGCGTGTGATCACTGGTTTACGAAACGGTCTCCTGAACGTTCTTCGCGAGGTTCGGCTGGCGACGGGCGAAGATTGTCTCGTGTTGAATGTCTCTGCCAGTTGGTCTATTGTTTGAGGACAATTGGACTTTACTATCCTGTGTAGCCGCCTTTCTCTTCTTTGTGTCATTCCTTTTTTTTTTTTTTGGCCAGAACTCTTCCTGGCAGCAGACATTTTCTTCGCTTATTGCTATTGCTGATAAACCCGCATGACCGATGTCTTGGACAGCCGACCAACGAAACCCACTGTGGCACCTGCTGGACGTGCAACCACTATTATGTCTCTTTCGAATGCTGCAGTAGCTCCGCCTTTCGCTATAACTGTTTGACTGTACTCTACTGGGTTTCTCAAAGTCATTATATAGTGCTGCAGGGATCACCTGGACTAATTTGCATCTTCAGCTCAATAGTCAGAACCAAGTCTCAAAGAGTGGATAGGTTCTAATAAAGTGGCCATCCAGCGTATCTTATGCATGGACGGAAATAGGTCAGCTACGAGAAACAGAAACCTAGACAGATACACTACAGAAATGTGATACAGTAAAAGATAAAAAAAAAATTACTCTGAAAAGTAATAATTAAGATAAAATGCATTACTTTTTAGTCGGTCAAGAAGAACCAAAAATGAAGTGGTATTTATAATAATAACAAAGATTTATATATATAAGACGTACACGATGTTTATAAAGACTCTGATGATTTCAATGCTTAATATCTGCTTGCAATATTTGTTAAAATTACGTTAAAAATTTGAGAAACGAGTGATTTAGCATAGGCTTATTTTCAAATAAATTAGATTGTGATAAAAAAAATTATAGTATATCTCAACAGCTGTAAATTTAAAAACCATACAGTTAAAATAACCATGATATCGCTTCTTTCCTTGAATTACTACAGAATATATGAATTAGGAAGGTGACTGTTTTTGTTTAACTCATAATAGACATAGTGATCCACTGTGAGCAGTAGTGTGGGAGGAAATCCCTCGACCATGAATAAAAGAAGGAAGATTTCCATAAAGGAAGGCTGAGAATCAGCAAATGAACAGAGAGACGGGTTCTGTCCCGGACTTGGCGCAAAGCCCGTCCTCCGTTTCTTTGCAGTGGTTCGCAGTCTTCATCGCCCGACGCCACACGGAGTCACGCTTACAAAGGGCAGATAAATCGGCTCGAGCCCCCATCTTCGCTTAAATCAATTCACTTAGAAGGCGCCGATCTATCTCACAGTGCGGGGAAATAATAGCGGTCATCTTCAGCAGCCCATGATGGCAAATAGCAGTCGCTTTCGCGCCCGTTCCTCGACGACCCGGGCTCTGAGTAAGAAGCGCGGTATCGTAGAATTTTCCATTCGTTTTTGCTTCGAATTTACTGCCCCGGTCACTTAGTCTGAATATCTAACGAGTTGACATTTTGAAGTGTCGAAGAAGAAAACAACAACAACAACTATTACTACCCACGAACCAAGTCGTAAAGAAAGCCGGAACGCGCGGCTTTTATAGCCGTTGGATTGTAAACCTGTTTGAACGACCAGTCTCGCGGCGAGTCAGCAGCCAATAACTTTATTTCAATACGCTATTAGCCTTCTTATCAGCCCGTCCAGCAGTTGCTGCGAGGCAGAGATGCAATAAACATTCCATTTCTCCCGCACGGCACCCAGCACGCGTTATCCGTTACCAATCTCATTAATGGCCGAGCCAGACTATTCAATTCCAAAACACCTGCTAGTGGAAGCCAGTCTAATCCGCCAGCTAGGCTCGAAGCCAAGAAATAGCTCTACGAAACGTCCCGATTTTTCTATTCGCCATTGATTTTTCCCTTCTCCGATGGCCTCGATGTTTTGTGTTTTTTTTTTTTCCATTTTCATTTCCCCTCTGCTTCATGACGTCCCTCATTACAACCGCCACAAAATTTTGCGTAATTTCACCTTTAAAGAAACTCCTTGCTCCCACTTCTCCCACCACACACACACACACACACACACACCCCGATTACCCAGAAGATCGTACGGTTTCTCATTTTGTATATCACCGTATAAATAAACACCGGTCAGTCGTCTCTGGGAGTCTTCAAAAGCTGGACCCGAATACTAAAGCGAAGCGCGACCACGGCCCGATTATTAGACCTTTTAAATGGCATTCGTCGAAGGAAGGGGGAACCGGCTAAACGAGTGAGACCCTTCCCCTTCCTTACCGTATAGCCCGCGTCGTCGCCGCGCTCCGAGTCTGTTCTCGGGGTGGACGCTCCGCGCGGTTGCTCGGGTGTTAGGAAGATAAGTCCGTCGGTCAGACACGGGTGGGTGGTGGATTCCCGACTTTGTTCGTTTGACTCGATGATTGTAGACCGGCTATTTTATTGTCTTTTAAATCTTCAGGCTTTATGAAAGGCTAGCGAGCTGTAATAGACAACAACAACAACCTACAAATGAAAGAACATAAATACAGCTTTTGTATTTTAAGTTTTAATTAGTTAATTTTTTTTTAAACTAAAAAAACTTGAAACGACGAGTACGCAAGTGGCCGCCAGCTGCTCTGTTGGCGGTGTCGCGCTGATCTGTTACCCGTGACCGGTGCCCGGATCGCGCGATGGGCCTCCGCGGCCATACGAATAGGTTTTAACAAAATGTGATAGCACTGAAAGTATGCAAGCCAACACGTGGCTGGCTGGCCGGCCGAGTGAGTCGGGTACGTACGTACGGCCTTTGTATTTTTTTAATTCCTCCGGTCAACGCTCGAAGTCAATGTAACCGACTTCAGCTGCTTTAGTCTGCACGCAAAATATATTTATTCTTCACAGAATAGGTGTCTTAACTCGATTTCCAATATTACGAGATGTCCGTCCCACCAATTATTTTTTTTCTTTTTAAACAGAACACCCCCCCTTCCCTTCAAAGAAAAGGGAGCAATCTATCACTTTTGGGGCAAAATTCTTGTAGCACTAGCTCTGTTGGCCTCGCTTCTCCTCGACGAGAACAAGCCAAAGCTGCTCTGTTGTTCGCCCGTCAGTTTCGCTACGTTCTTAATCTCGTCCCCGCCTTTGGCTCGGCTCCGGATGGAAGTCTAATATATTGACTCGGCCACGGAGCGTTCGCTATCAGATATGGCCTGAAAGCCAGACAAACACTCGACATCCCAGTGTCAACACAATTGGAAAATGTATATAAATCGGGGGGATTTAAAATTAGTCAGACGTTGGTCGGCAACGTTATTGTTCAGTTCATTGTTGTTACGCTTCAAGCGACATGTGTGCAATCCAGTCAGATCTTCGTAATTCCTCCTGGGGTGGGGGAGAGGTTGGAGGGGGGGAGGGGAGAAATTATTTGCATTGGCCTGTTAGCTATGGGGTTATGTTTGCTATCCGGCTGCCCACAGTAGCGGGCGGCGATCAAATGAAAGGTCGTTTCTTCTTGTTATTTATTAATTGTATTAAAGCATCGCTGGGCAACTCTTGCATGCGTGAAATATAATGTCTATAGATATTGGAATATCTCATTTAGGACTGAAAGCTTAAAGCTGATCTACATATGAATGTTATTATTGATCGACAAAGCTGTTGAGTTGAGTAACGATTCAGAGAAATAATCAAGTCTTTGAGCATGAAATTCTTATTTCGATTTATTATTATTATTATATTATTATTATTATATTATTATTATTATTATTAGTAGTAGTAGTAGTATAGTAGTAGTAGTAGTATTCTTATTTCGATTTATTATTATTATTATTATTAGTAGTAGTAGTAGTAGTAGTAGTAGTAGTAGTAGTAGTAGTAGTAATAACGACACTTATCTATATCCTTTATAGAATTCCTCTTAAAATTGTTGCTAGTTTGTATTTCTTAAAACTATTTCCGTTTTTGTGTACACAGATATTCTTAAATGGTTTGTATGGATTCTGGATGTTGCCTTATAATGCAAGGTAAGTTTTTTAAAAAATAAGGATTGCCATATATCAGCCGAATTACATACATAGTGTCACCTGCACACAGGCAAGCATCCTACTATTAAACAGAAAAAGGTAAATGCTTATTTTCATGCTTTTGTCAAACAAGTCTTCGTTCCATCATCGAAGTATCCTCCACCCTGATCGGTGAATCACCTCGTTGGCGAGTCGTTCATCGTGGTCACCGGTGGCTGGGGCTATGACAACTAAACAGTGGTTTAATTTTAAAATAATAAATAAATAAAATATGCTTGTTGCTTCGAAGAAGCTCTGTAGCGTGCTCGCTGGTCACGTTCGCTGTCGCAGGCCACGAGTTACCTAATCACCAACGGTAAACGTTAACCAGAATCTGAAGCGTGAAGAAATTTAATGTTTGCAGCTGAAAGTCACCCAAAGCATAAATAAAGGATGTTTGGGAACGATTAACCCGAGTATCTGAGATAAAAGTGAGGAGATCTCTGAGTTCGGCCCGTATCCTCGGTCTATCTACGCTTTTAAATATCCCCCTTGCAAGCGTGGGATGTTTATTTGCGAAAGGACATCGATTCGTTAGGGTTCAGTACAGATGTACACCCTCGGGGGGCCCAGTCACTCTGGTCCATCTGGCCATGTTAAATGTTTGCTTATATGTTAAATCATAAACCCATTCAATCTAAATACCCGACAATCGTCCAACAATGAAAAACTTTCCTCCCATTTCTGTGATGCAATTGGTTTGTGAAAACGAACGCCGAATGCCACGGGAAATAACAGTTTGAAAAATTAATGAATAGTTGTTATTTGTAACAATGGAAAATATTTCCGTTGACCAGAACATCCTGGAATTTTCCGCTGTAGTTTAGATGGTTCCAGATCTTTTCCCCGTCGCGTTGTGGAAACTGTGGGGAACTTTTTTTTCGTTCGTTTGTTTGTTTGTTTTCAATCTAAAATATACTGGAGATTTCTACAGATTTTCGAGTAATGTTTCTGTGTACAGGATCAGCCAACCATGCAGCAGCAGCAGCAGCAGCATCTTTTGGTTATGTCGGAGTGATTTTTTCAGCAAAAAAGAGTTAATTGTGAACTGCTAGAATATGTTTGTAGAACGCGTAAGCCATCGCGATAGATGGTACGCCGCCACTGCTGCTGGAATAGCTCGACACATTCAAAAGTTATTTTTGTTGTTGCAAAACTTGGTTTTCCACAAAGAACATTGGCAGGGTTATTGGACTGATTAGGAAAACTGGTAACGTTTCTCCAAAGAACAACAACAGCAACAGACTGTCACCAAGAGAAGCATTATTTTTGACGAGGCTTCAAGAAAGAAATAGGTTTGCCTCAAGTGGTACACTAGCTAGAGAATTGGAAGAAACTATTGCCAAGAAGATATCGAGTAAATCTGGCAGATAATACTTGATAAGAATGGGCTTCAAATCACACATCTCAGTTTAAAAAAAACAACAACTAGGATTCTCTTTCATACAAAGAAAAACGATACTTCACTTTTGTAAGAATACCAATTGGCAAGAAGATTGGACCAAGCTGATACTTGCAGATGACAGTCACTTAATGTCTTTTGGAAATGGTGGTGCTTTGAGACTCAGAAAAAAGAAAAAAAAAATCGGGTGAAATATTTGAATAAAACTATTTTACCAAAACCAGAAGTATTGAGCAAGTGTCAACGTCGGGGCCTGTTTTTCTGCTAAATGCTAAAATCAATTTGGCGACCTTCCAAAAGCGACATCAGCGAATACAAATTGATATTTGAAGCTTTAAAAAGTAGATTTTGTAGAATTTGCTAATAAACTTTACCCTTAAAAAAAAAAATACAACTTATGGCTTTTACAAGACAAGGCTGCAGGCCACAGAGCGAAAGAAGCCTTATTCCTTAGTTTAAGAACAGTAACAGTAACTGGTTCGATGACTGTCCGGGGAGTTCTCTCGACATAAATGTGACTGAAAACACATGGACCCTGATGGGCAGATACATCGCAAAAAACACCAACCCAAGGAGTAGAGAAAAATTGTCAAATACTTATTAATTAAAGAGGCAAGCGAAAATACTTCGTTATACAAGACAGTAGTTGAAGCAGTTGTTTTCTCCAATGGTTAAAAATAAAGGTTTCGACTTTCCAGGGGTGGGGTGGGAGGAGTCACAGCCGACGGCTGAAGCCTTGCAGGCGGGGCCGGACTGTATAGCACCACAGCAAAAATCTGGGGGGGGGGGCTTCACGACAATTTTATCAGATTTAGCGGGTCTTTAAAAATCAGCGTATCAATTAATATTGACTAATCAGGCCTCGAATAAACTGCTACCGCCGTCCTCCTGGCAATTTCGCACAACCTTTTTGACAAAAGTCTTGAACCAGTGCGGTCATCTTTCGTGGGCTGTCGTGTGTCCGGTATCTTCAGTCCTTCCGTCAACTCCGTTAGGTGACCGGGCAGCCCCACGGGCATCTACTTTTGTTCGAGTTGTTCTGCAGTCTTAGACTATTGTTTAAAAATAGAATACAAGGAGGACATCGAACGTTGGCTCTCTTATGACCTTTGAAGATTCTGCAGCTGGTACTAGTGATGCTAGAAGTCCTCTCCGAACAAAGCCTGTAATCCACCGTATCTTCCACAGACGTTTGCAGCTCCATCAAATGCGCGAGCAGCCATCTGTTTAGACTCTAGTTTAGAAGCGTTTAACTCTTTTAAGACGTGGGTTTACACGAAGGCAGCCGATTTGGTTTTTATAATCCGAACTTCTAGAGATGCAGTTACTGGCCCAACACTGACAAATACCTGGCTCCTAGTTCCATCGGTGCACTCACCAGCCATGCATGCAGATTTCTTAGAGGTGGCCAGAGAGTCAGTCCTCCAGAGTCCAACTTCTCGGTTAACGGGTGACAACGCATTTAATATTGGTTTAAATGAATGCAGCCTCTTGCCTAAATAGATAACATGCTGCAGCAGCCATGTTTGTTCGCATTAAGCGGGCTGTGCATTGAGCGCTGTTAACAGTCTCATCGAGTTCTCCTGAACCTGGCTTCAGCGGTGACCGGCTCACGAGGCTTTCGGCAGGTGGACACAGACTCCCAGGCTCGGCGTCTCGCAACCTTTTCCCGCGGTTTTCCACCAGCACCGTCTTTGCTGATCAGTTTGATGAACTCAGCTCCTCCAGTTTTGCCGACTGTATAGTGCGAACCTTTCCTTCTTCGTGCGGATTCTTTGCAAATGGCGCAGCTGGAGCAGCAGCCATCTTTTGTAAGTTCCAAAAATAGAAAACGCTTCACGTTCACACACCGCGAACCGGCTGTAGGTTGTGAAGAGGGTGATGGTTCTTCTGTGGGCAGCTCTGTTTGTTCTCCAGGCTGTTAGGGTGATGACGTATCACCAAAACCTTCAGACGGGATGATGGCGTGTTCTCAGTTCTCCGTATGCTTTAAATCTCTGGCGGTTTTTAAGGACTTTGAGTGAAAAGTCTGTTGAATTGTTTTTGTCTTTTAATCTTCACGTCGATCTGATAAAAAGATACGAATAAGTCGAATGTTCTGTTAGGATAATGAAAATTGCGCCAAACACAGCGCAGTTTTTAAAGTTCGAAAAGAGGAAAAGAAAAAATGTTTTTAATTTTTATTCACTTAAAATTAATTATGTGATAATACTATTGTTTAATAATTATTATTTTATGGATAAAGCACAATAATTTTTTAATTATTCTGGAAACTCTTTACTTCAATAACTAATTATGATGATATTTTATTGATTAATAATTCATGTTACGACATCATATTGATTTTTATGTTTGAAATAAAAATTAATCGATATTTAATTTATACAGACAGTTTTTGGTAAATAATCTTAATTATATCAAAATATAGGAAAGTTAATCAATTTGTGTTTTAATTTGAGCGATTTTATCTAATAGGAAATATTCTGTAATCGCTGGTCTACGCGATGATGAAGTTGAACGCTGTAGTTTGGAGAATTCTGGCGGTGTAGTGGAATACCTGTTTGAAATAGTGTCAGGTAGAATTAAAGCACCCATTAAAAACGTTTGTGGCGAAAATATTAACAGAAGACAAGACTTTGTGGTTTAACCCAATTCTGAGTTTATAATTTCATATATTATTTTGTAATTTTTCTTTATTATGTTTGATGACTAATAGTTGATCAAACCAAACCACTTTTGCCTGGCTTTAAGCTTTCAGGCTGAAGAAAAATGCTTGAAACATCGAAAATCAGTGAGCAGGCCAACTTGGCTGGCCGAGGCTATGCTAGAATGTTTCCTTGAGATACGTTGAACGACTGAAAATCAGGTTTACAAAGTCTGAATTTCTAGACTCTTAAGAAAAACCTAACAGATGTGGGTTTTCATGATAATGAAAATTTCTGAGCCCCTGGTCAATGGCAGTTGTCTTTGCCGTTGCTGATACTATGGATCATAAATACAAATTAGCTAAAATCTCGGCGTGATTACGTATCGGAAATGTCTATTTTTTTTTTTTTTTTTAAAAAGACAATTGCTAATGAGTTGAATAAATTACCGGAAACTGTGATAGTTCTAATTAATTTTAGAATTGTATCGATGGACATATCTTTTCTCTGGTTGTTGTGGGGGGTGTCTTGCATTTGTTGCAACTACTATACTAACTTAACCGAACTTCACAAACTAAAGGGTTAATCGGTCGGGCAGAAGACATCAAGTTCGCTATGATCAAGAACGTAGCTTTGTCGCGTTCTGTATCGTTTTTCGCTTCAGTGTCTCTCGGCTACAACATTATTATACCCGTCATTGTTCTCCGCACTTCCAGAGCTTATTTAACGGACCTACTGACGTCGCTGGCAGTTAACCGTTCGGCGCTCGACGGAAACAGCTGGCGGTGGAGGACGGACGGGGTGTCTCTCTCTCTCTCTGTACTGACGTCATCTCTTTCTATACCGACGTCATCTTTCTCTGTGCAATGACGTCATCTCTCTCTGTACTGACGTCATCTCTTTCTATACCGACGTCATCTTTCTCTGTGTAATGACGTCATCTCTCTCTGTACTGACGTCATCTCTCTCTGTACTGACGTCATCTCTTTCTATACCGACGTCATCTTTCTCTGTGCAATGACGTCATCTCTCTCTGTACTGACGTCATCTCTTTCTATACCGACGTCATCTTTCTCTGTACTGACGTCATCTCTCTCTGTACTGACGTCATCTTTCTCTGTGTAGTGACATCATCTCTTTCTATACCGACGTCATCTCTCTCTCTCTGTACTGACGTCATCTCTCTCTCTCTCTCTCTCTCCTCTCTCTCTCTCACATATCGGGCGGGTCCTTTGAATCGCTCCAGATTTTAGTCTCATAAAAACGATGCTGTAACCACGTTTGGTCACACCTTGCTCACCATCGGTTTACTCGATGACATCCATTCATTTTTATCACAGTTATTAATCGTCTAGGAATATATGTTTTTTGTTGTTGTTGTTCCGCATATTAGCTTTGCACCCTGTTTTTTTATTATATATAACATATATATACATATATATATATATATATATATATATATTTAATTATTACCTCCTCTATACAGAATAACAATTGACGACAAAGTCAGTCTGAGTGCGAAGCGTTACTGTTAAATGTCTTGAAATAAACTTCAGGATTTCTAACCATTATATGTATATGTCTATTAAGAAAGAGAGATTTCTGTTTAAACAAATTCTAAAGCATTCGCTCTTACCGAAATTTCAATGCGATTTTCGATATACAGTGATATAAAGCGCCTAATATTAGTAACTGTAATATCGAGAGCTGTTTATGACTTACGAATGGAGGATTGCAATGTGCGAAAGGTTCACTGAGATTGTGGAACTGACAGCACTTTAGTGTACACTAATCAAATTGGGGGAGCAGACCTGGTTTTGGCGGAATGTTTCCGACAGACATTAGTATGCATCAGCAACGTGCCAGCTTATTTATTCAGCGGATTTAAACAACATTTTTGCCATTTTAAATTATCATCGTGTATCACCGATGCAATTGTTCCGGAAAAAACGGTTAGAGTATTTAGGGACAAAAAAGAGAGAGAGAGAAGAAAACACTTCGGCGGTTTACACGACGGCCCTTCCACCGACTATGGAACTAGTAAATTCGGTCTGGCACTTGGAAACTTAAACTATGCGCAAATTGGCCTACAGCACGTGCAGTCACGTGTAACTGCGAGATCAGTTGAGAGCGCTATATGGCGAATACGGTTTCGGTTTACTCGCCAGCGGGAATTACGATTTTGGTGTTAAGTAATTGTTATTCCTAGTGAGGGTAGTAAGTACTCTGGCATCGTGTTTCTGTTAGAACCTTCAATAAGACCTCATTGGCCAAGCTAGTCCTTAGATCGGTCACCAGTAAAGCTCCTCTACCGTACAGTACTTCTGAATCTGAAGGCTGTGGGCCGATCGTGTCGCCATGTTTATTCTCGGAGGTAGAAAGGCTCGCAGCCCCGGAGAACTGCCATATCAAAATATCTTTTCGTTTTCTTTTTTAGACCCGGAAGAAAGAAAAAACCCTCGCGGCCGGCCGGGGAAGAAGAACTAGCGAAACACTATGTCGGAAAAGGCGAGTAAGTGAAACTAGCCCGCCCCCAACCGGAGTTCGAACTCGGCCTCTTGATCACGGCAGGCTAACCACCGGACTACCGTACCGCCATGCTATAAACTATACTCTATTTCCCAGTATTGCTTTGTGAAAAACAAAAAAAAAACAGTGCTACATTCTGTAAGGTTCGTTTACAGACATGCCATTGCGAGTTACTAATAATGTATAATGCCTATAATAGCTAAAGTATTCAACAAGGTAACTGTTATTTATATCTCGTAATTCAGAGGATGTGACACCAGTTTAACAAATCTGTGAATCCGAAGCCAGTTACCGAGATACGGATGGGAAGACTGTTGAACGATTGTGAAGGTCCCAGCCACTCGCCGAACATTCAACACAAGTACCCGGAAAAACCTACTAGAGCGGAGAAATCAGAGAGTTCGGAGAAAACCAAGAGGCCAGCTGATGAAGAAGCGCAAGAAGAAACCAAGTAAGGGTATGGCAGTTCAGTAGTCAGATGTTTTGAAATATTGGCATGTCTGTTCATTAAAGTGAATTCTTTACATTTAATTTTGAATTTGTAAGCAAATGTAGTTGATTTAATTTAATTTAATTTCGTGGGAGATAAGCGTCGTTGTTGTTGTTGTTGTTGCTTTTCTCTTTATTTAGTGGCTTCTCTTCTCTCGAAACTGGACAAATAGAACAAACAAGAAAATGTCTGTCTAGCCCTTCGCTCCTAATTTACAGCACGACGAGCTGTCAGAACCAGACACTAATTTCCTGGTTTTTCTTTCTTCTTCTCCTCTTCATCTTCTTTTTGTTTGGTGGAGGGAGGGAGAGTAAAGGACTACATAAAAAAAAAAAATTTAAAAAAAAACTGCTGTAAAGTAATATCTTTTAGATTTAAAATATTAGAAGTTTTGTTTTTTTTTCCTCTTAACTTAATCATCTTATTAGATCAATAACTGCAGAAATGACACGTTAATAACATTCCAATAAATCACACGCTGACAGGTTGAGAACGAACGCTGAAGTTTCCTACCTTTGCCAAGATTAGTTTTCATCAGTCGTCTTCTCTCTCTCCCCCTCCCAACTTTTGTGGCATTACAGAAACATTATTTCATTAAATCTGCCAGTTCAGCTCATTTATGAAACCTCGGTAATTGTTTTTCCCCTTTTTCTTTTCCTTTTTTTTTTTTTTTTTTAAATCAGTTCTCTCACGCAGTTATTTCAGAAGCTGCCGAGTGCAGAAGACCAAAGTCTGTTCCCCCAGCTGATCGGGCGAACGACCGACGTTGAAGATGATGCTCTCGCGGTGGAGCCGATCTCTTGCGGTTTGGCGCAAAGTACAAGCTGACTTGTAGGAAAATGAAACCTGCCAATATCGTTCCTTTGATGAATCGCACTGGCATAGCATCAAACTTGCCGCGAGCATCGATAAGCGGTTTGTTAGAGGAGTGCACAGACTGCATCCAAATGCATTTCACGATACCAGCATTGAAAATGTATTGCGTTTGGTGAATCGTTTTCGTCTTGTCCAGACCGAGGTTAATCACACGGGTTCTTCTTGATCTGAACATTTCTCAGCAACATCTTACCTGGCAACCGAGAGAGTAGAGACCATGGCTTCTGGGGTGATCCCCGAAGCGGCAGCCGTGGTCACGATCTCAAAAGTGCGGATAATCTGTGTGGTTCACGAAGATTTCATATGAAGAAATTAATTCCCATCTGTTTAGTCTCACGTGAACGTAAACTACCGATGATTTGATTTTTAATTTTTTTATTTACGTGGTTTGAACCGTCTGTGGCACATACCTGTCACGTAGCAACTAATATGGTGACTGTAAACCCTCGGCTATATACATGTGTGTCAGGGGGCTTTTGTAGATAATTCCAACCCACCACTTGTTAATCTTTGTAGTGATCATTACATTTCTCAGATCTATTTTCAGAACCATTTCGCTGCTGCCATAAAAATACTTGACATACGTTTTACTCCAACTCCTGTTGGTAGACTTTACGTTTGACTTCTATTGTTTTTCAAAGTTATTAATCTTGAAATAGTTCTTGTTTTCTCTTCGCAAACCGAAAGCACTATACAAAAATATACCGTAGTCTGCAATTTATTAACATTACATAATCGTAACTTGCTCCATAAATAAAAAATAAGGTGATAATATTATCTGCGTTAATATTTCAAAAAAAATCTTCAACAAATTAAAAATTTCAATGTTTTTAAAATAAGTATTACGACGTCACCAAGTCTCCTGTCGAGAAGACACAAACAAATTCACTTGCGTCATAGTTGTGGACAGAGTGGTAGTGTTGAGTGTCATTTTGTTAAGCGTCATGGTTGTGGACAGAGTGGTAGTGCTGAATGGCGTTTTGTTAAACGTCATAGTTGTGGACAGTGGTAGTGCTGAATGGCGTTTTGTTAAGCGTCATAGTTGTGGACAGTGGTAGTGCTGAATGGCGTTTTGTTAAACGTCATAGTTGTGGACAGAGTGGTAGTGTTGAATGGCGTTTTGTTAAACGTCATAGTTGTGGACAGAGTGGTAGTGTTGAATGGCGTTTTGTTAAACGTCATGGTTGTGGACAGAGTGGTAGTGTTGAATGGCGTTTTGTTAAACGTCATAGTTGTGGACAGAGTGGTAGTGTTGTATGGCGTTTTGTTAAACGTCATAGTTGTGGACAGTGGTAGTGCTGAATGGCGTTTTGTTAAGCGTCATAGTTGTGGACAGAGTGGTAGTGTTGAATGGCGTTTTGTTAAGCGTCATAGTTGTGGACAGAGTGGTAGTGTTGAATGGCGTTTTGTTAAACGTCATAGTTGTGGACAGAGTGGTAGTGTTGAATGGCGTTTTGTTAAACGTCATAGTTGTGGACAGAGTGGTAGTGTTGAATGGCGTTTTGTTAAGCGTCATAGTTGTGGACAGTGGTAGTGTTGAATGGCGTTTTGTTAAACGTCATAGTTGTGGACAGTGGTAGTGCTGAATGGCGTTTTTTAAAGCGTCATAGTTGTGGACAGAGTGGTAGTGTTGAATGGCGTTTTTTTAAGCGTCATAGTTGTGGACAGAGTGGTAGTGTTGAATGGCGTTTTGTTAAACGTCATGGTTATGGAAACTGGTACGCTGAATAAAGTTCGTATGGATTATGATTGATTACCCCACTACTTTTTTCTACTCTTAATTTAAAATAACTATAAAACGTAGGCACTTCGAGAAACCGTTCAGGGGATATCGTTTAATTAATTAATCTTTTTAATGAGTTGTGATTAGAAATTCTAGCAAGGAAAACGAATCCTAATTACTCGTAATACCCTTTATAACTACATGAATTCTGGTGCTTTTTAAAGTTACTAATTTGTAACATTAAAGGTGGAATTACGGATAAAATGAAAGGACCGACTTAAAAATTTTAAGATTACGAGTATTCCTGCTTAAAAAAAACAAACACAAATACCCCCCAAAACAACACATCTGAATACGGAGTCTCTGGTAGTATGAACCAATAACCAATTCTCTCTCTCTCTCTCTCTAAACACAGCGATCTAAAAGTTGTTTTCTAGTTAAATTTTAAAATAATCTTTTAAATATTAGAACAGAAAATTTTTTTATAATTTTATTTCAAAAGTAGTAGTTTCATGTAATGTGCCCTGATTGGAATTAAATTTAAATATAAGCTCTTGTGTTGCCAGCACGTTTTATTCCAAACGTAACGTTACATTTCAACAGAACGCGCGAGAAAATTTTAGACTATCCAGTCCCTTGGCCCTTCCAAATCACGTGTTTTTTCTGCACACGAGTCTTCGTTGACGTTTACCCATGAGAAAAGGTACACAGAGTTAGGCTTCGAGGTTTTTGGCTAGCCGTTCAGCGATTAACAGCTTGCAGCACCATCATTGGTCACACCTGACAGGATAGCAGATCATGGAAACGGCATTCTTTGAAATGCAAGAGGAAAATACTTCCTTTAGAAAAAGCGATATAACTTTCTTTATTAATGGAGAGGGGGATCACTATATATGTAAATTTCTTGTTTGTTTGATCATTTTCAACCTGTTACCTAGTATTCTCGATCGATACTGTTCTGTCGCCTTCTGTGATCAATTTTTATATATTTTGCTGCTTTCAAGAAGCAGTTACAATAAATCTATTTAACCATCGATACGAAACTTCGATTTAAAAAACAAAAGATGCTTACCAAAACGTATACAAACAAATTCAATAGATAAAACAGATGTATACGCCGATGTTCCAAACACATCATTTAGGATTTATCTGAAGAGATGGTACCGCTGATGAAACGAAACCGTTTCGCCTTCTTATAAAACAGAAAAGACTAAACTGGGATACCAAAGTAAAGATCGAAAACCGCAAAGTTAAAGTTTTGTGAGATCGGTCAGTGCGCTTCCAGATTAAGAGGTTACACTGCCCCTTTTAAATCTCAGGAAAACTATATCACTGGACAACAGAACGTTTGCCACTGGCACAGCTAGAGTGGTTCCGGGTCACATGATGACGCTGACTTTATTTTTTAAAAGAATGTAGTCAGAATTTGTCCCCCGCCTCTAGATTTCGAATCTCAGTATTTTAGCAGCACTGTGAGGGATACCATCCGGCCGACTCACTGCAGTAGAATTTTGTCGTGGAGAAATAGGTTTACTAATTTAATGGATAAAAGCCACACATTCTCCGTAACTTCAAACAGTGGCTGTAATGTGGTTGGTGTAAAACTCCAAATATGTTGTGTAATATAAATGCAGCGATTTACGCCGTTTTCGCTTCATTCCTTCGCTCACCGAATCCGCCCGGGAACAACAGCGTGCTCAGTTTGCTAGAACATTCGAGAAGTCCCTTCCCTTGAGTTTGAAAGGGCCAGAGTCAGCCGCCTCTCGATCATTCGGCCGGACACTTCGCGTAGCTCCGCGCGCACGATCTTCTTTCTCGCACCACACCCACCATACAATCAAATTTTCTACAAATCTTCTAACTGATAGTTCTTTGAGCGGAGATTCTTTTGTATTTCTTCAAGAGATTTGTTTGAAGTGTCGGCTGCCTCCGGTTCAAGTAAAATCCGAAAGTGCGTAAATCACCCAAAACAGACTCTGCTACATTTGTGGAAAATTATTACAGTTTCACAAAAGGAGAACATCACCCCCCCCAAAGTAAAGGTGGCTGCTGCCGGTGTTTGGGTGTAGAGGTGGTGACCAAGAAAATACCACAGGAGTGTCGTACAGTTTACACATCTGGCTCGAGACAGCGGCCGAATAAGGAGAGGGAGCAAGATATACGCCATTTGCAGTTCTCACGATATGGCGTGAGCTCAAAGGTCAGAAAACTGACCGTTATTTTATCGTGACAAAATTTTTTCCTGGATATTCAAGCAAAACTAAACAATACATTAATTATCCAGATGCTGCATCTGCAATGAAATCAGCACCTCGTGGGGACGGTTTTCCAGCAGAGCCATTGCCACGTCCATCATAAATTGGAAAACGGAAGAGTTATCCTGCGAGGAAGACAATGAATCATCGTGTCCTTCTTCATCTAGTAATTATTTGCCTATGGCACCTCAGCATAAACTGCCTCGTCTGATCACACAAGGAGGGCTAAATGATTTGATTTGTGACTTTTCTCTATCAAAGCAGCATGAAGAACTTCTTGGCTCTCGTTTGCAGTAATGGTAACTCATTAGCTCCAGGAGCAAGAGTTTCAGTTTCCCGAAGTCGCCATCAAATTCTTGCTTCTCTCTACAGAGAGCAAGAAACTGTGTTTCTGTACAAATGTTGATGCACTGATGGGAGAATTAGGTACTGAACATCATGTTCAAGAATGGAGACTTTTTATCGACTTATCTAAAGTTAGTCTGAAAGCTGTACTTTTGCGCAATGATTCCCGCTGCTCATGCCGAGAACATGAAAGAAACTTATCAAAGCACACAGATTAAACTTGAAGCCATCAAATATAATCACCATAAGTGGAACATATGTGGTGATCTAGGAGTTATTGCATTCCTGCTAGGCGTACAGGATGGGTATGCCAAACATCGTTGCTTTTTGCGTCTTTGGGACAGCCGTTATGATTAAAAACCATTTCAAAAAGAAGGAATGACCAGTGAGAGAGAAATACACACCAGGGATACAGAATATCAAGTATCAACCTTAGTCAATCCTCGAAATGGGTTTTTGCCTCCAGTTAATATTATACTGGGACTCCCTACTTATGAGGAATTTTATAAAAGGACTGAACGACGATATTTATGGTTTCAGACATCTTTCTGACAAGTTTCCAAAATTAAGAGAAGCAAAAACGAAAGAAAATACATTTATTGCGCCACAGATTTGGGAAGCCCTGATGGATAATGAATTTCAGACTGAACTTGCCGCCTGGAATTGGTTGTCCAAAGTTTCTTAGGGAATAAAAAAGATGAAAACTACGCTGTGATGATAAATGATATGTTTGAGAAACTACGGGAAAATGGAGTGTAGGGTGACACTAAAGATGCACTTCTTACACTCCCATTTGGACTTCTTTTCAAACAATCCACGTGCATTGAACAATGAGCTCTGTGAACGTTTCCACCAAGATACTCCTACAATGGGACAGTGCGATATGATGGAATGGAAAGAAATCTTTTCAATAAATATATAACATTACAGGAAAAAGTCCATTTTCGTAACATATAAGAATATTTTGAATACATCTATCATAACTGAAGAACTTGAGGTGATCAGTAATTTTTAGCATGATTTTTAGAAGCAGCGCTGCCAGAATACTCAGAAATAGTTGAATTTTTTTTCTAGTAGCAAAGAAAATTTCTTTTTTTTCCTTTTTTGTTGTTGCCCCGTGTAATTGCTTAGGGCGAAGCACAAAAAGCAAGCTAAGACCATTACAATAGTCTCACTGAGCAGTAAGACGTTTCGATTAAATGTATGAGTTTAGTCTTAGATTCAGCAGGTCTTTCGACTCCCGATGCAAAAACTATTTTGGTAGTAAATTGCACGACGCGGATCAGATGGTCAGAAGAGCTCTGTAAATATTTACGTTAAGGTGGGCGAGCTCTCGGCGTCTCCGGCTGGGCACCGAGACAAACATTGCTTACAACTGTACTCGTCAAAATTTGACTATGATGACGATTAGAAACAGTCTCCTTGACAACTCAAACTTGATCATCTCCCCCTCCCGCTTCTTAATATCGCATCTTTTTTTTTTCTTTTCTTTTGCCTCTACGTATCTCAAACAAACCGCATATATGTCTGGCATCAAATACCACGGAACAGGAAATATGAATGGATTGCACAGAGCCGTTTTTAGACTACGCTGTTTGTCTTTCACCGTGTGTACGAGCAAACCATATGGCTGCAGTTTCGGGTTTCAGACCTATGACTTCGAGATATAGATGTCACGTGTACGCAATGTTTAATGCAAAACACGTGTAGCGGCTTTGTTTCCCAGCTTTCTTTCCTCGTGTGTGTGTGTGTGTTGTGCACGCGCCCCATCCCTGGTGTGTATTACCCCCGACTTTCTCTTTCTCTCGCACGCAGCATGCAAAGGAATTCTCTCGTTAGCGGCCTGTTTTTCTCATATACGGCCGATAACCAAAGTTATTAGAGGATCTGTTTCCAGTTCTTTTAGAAATCTAATTTATATTCATGGGCTTCCGCGAAAATCGATCGGCCGTTATTAGGCCGGGAGAGGATTTAGCGAACAAATGAAATAAAGGACACAGTGGGCTGCTGGGAGATTCTTCTCTGCTATTCTTTTTCTTGAACAGTGGGTTTGGTTGGTCGTTCGGATTCTTCGACAATGTATTGTTTCGAGCACCGATGAAGGCATCTATCAAGTAGATGCTCTGACAGTAAAAACAACAACGAGAGAGAAGAGAGAGACGTCATTACAGAGAGAGAGAGAGAGAGAGAGAAGAGAGAGAGACGCCATTACAGAGAGAAAGAGAGACGCCACAATACGAGAGGAGAGAGAGAGAGAGAGAGAGAGAGAGAGACGTCATACAGAGAGAGAGAGAGAGAGACGTCATTACAGAGAGAGAGAGAGAGAGAGAGAGACGTCATTACAGAGAGATAGAGAGGAGACGTCATTACAGAGAGAGAGAGAGAGAGAGAGGAGAGAGAGACGTAATTACAGAGAGAGAGAGAGAGAGATGGAGAGAGAGAGAGAGGAGAGAGAGAGAGAGAGAGAGAGAGAGATGCGAATCGGTAGGAAAGGCAAGGAATGAAAACTTAATTTAAATGTTAATTTGGCACATTGGAAAAATTCCGGAAGTTGGGAAAGGTAAAGAACCGAAACAACAACAACAACAACAAAAGCCATTCCATAGCGATTTGTTTCTCCACAGCCCCGTGTGTGACGAGAGGGGTGGTAACGTTTGAGGACCGGATAAGCGAATAGAATTGTTCGGTTGGTTTCAGACAAGCAAGTAGGAAACTCGAAGCTGGTCGAATCTCCCCGCGCTAACCAACGTGCGCCGTGGGCCGGACACACACACACACACACACACACCAGTTCTGAGCGGCGAAAAGCACGCGCGCACTCGTACAAGATTGAACTTCGTGTTCCTGGTTCTACCTGATTGACACAAATTGAGGTTGAATCCGAGCTGGGAACAGAGGCAAAAAAAAAAAAAAAAAAAAAATCAATACACGGTCCTGCTCAGGATATTGTCATGAATAATTCCATCTTGGCCTCGAAATGAACCGTGCTGTCAGTTTCACCGGGAGACCCGCTTATTCAGGTCGTGCGTAGGGGGGCGGGGCCGGGGCGCCACCACCTAATCTACGACCAGTCGGGAGTTTTTTTCTTTCTGACTTTGATAACCGTGATTTCGATCGGATGGCCCTTCATAATGGGGAAAGAGAATGCCTGCCCACTCGCCCGCTATCTCCGCTCTCCTTTTGTCCCAGGTTTGTTCACTCGCAACAGAACGAAAAAGCGAATTTCCCGGATAGCGTGAAGTGGCGACGGGAAATTATTGCAGTTTTCTCTGTACCCCTGCCCACCCGCCCCCTTGAGCGCGCGAGCCCCTTCTTCTCAGGCATGACTCACCCGCTGCCGAGTTCAGCGAACTGCTACTTCACATCAGTCCGCAACCCCCTCCCTCCCACCGGCCGTACATCTCAGCACGGCTTCTGCGAATCTAATTGTTCCCTTTGTCTTTCTTCAGCGGATACTTTGAATGCTCCGGCCATCTGTCAGAGCTCCTCGGCACGCATCCGTGCGGCGATGGCGAACGAGACATTCTCTCTCGTTTGTCCGTACAAACGCTATCACGGTCGCTTACTTCCATTCACGAGACAGCCCCTTTCAGCAAACGATATCTTGACAATACCTTCTCTGGATAGTAAGTCCTTTTGTTGCCTAAATCTTTGTCCCTTTTCTTCTGGTTGGTTTATTTAAGGAATCATTATCATTATTATTTGTTTTTTGTTTCAAATACAGGAAATGCATCATCAGAAATATTTTCGTGAGGAGAAAAGAAACTTACGCTAAAAACGGTTTTTCGCAGGATTTAGTAATGAAACAAGAGTGAAATAACCTTTCTTGTCTTTTCTTTTTACGAATTAAGAGAGAGGGGGAAAAATTTGGTTAATGTGGCGTTAATAGGATTTTTTATTATCTTCTTGGTAATGTTAATACGGATACTTAGTTACAGTATCAAGTCCAACTATTTTAATTATTAGTTCTTAATTGTACACCAATTAATTTCGATTTAAGCATTTCAGCTCTGTGCGTACATGAAGTAATTTTTCAAATATATTATACGCTTCACTTTACTTTTGAGTGCTCTTCCTTCCTGTGTCCAGCTTCTCCCTTTTCTTTCTAAAATTATTTTACCCGCTTAATCCAAAAACAGAGTAATGGAAAAAAATTTGTAATTCGTCCTTGGACTAATCGGCCGTTTTTCCAATGGAAGAGCTGAACAAAACTGTGAGCGAGCAAACTGTCAAAGGGGAGAATCAGTTTACTGTTGAAAACTGGAGCAGAACTAAGTGCGATACCGACGATCTGTTCATAGGCGACTCGTCCGGAAGCGATTTGCTTTTGCTGCGAGGATCAACACAAAGTACCCATTCGAAACTTGGTGCTGTGGTTTCTACTCTTGCTCTTCAATAACAGCAAGAAATATGAGGGGGGGACAACAACAAACAAACCCAGTAACATTGTTTCTTGGTTTACCTTAACACCTACAATCCAAGGAACTTGTAACCCGCTTGTGTCCTTTCAATATAAGATGGCTTTTTAATTAAAATGCAACTATTGTATACTTACTTCGCATTGAAAACATTAAACAGCTAAATGTTTTATGTGTGTGTGTATATGTGTACTGACATCATATCTCTCTCTCTGTGTACTGACGTCATATATCTCTCTCTGTGTGTATATGTGTACTGACGTCATATCTCTCTCTCTGTGTATGTGTACTGACCTCATCTCTCTCTCTGTGTGTATGTGTACTGACCTCATCTCTCTCTCTGTGTACTGACGTCATATATCTCTGTGTGTGTGTGTGTGTACTGACGTCACATCTCTCTCTTTCTGTGTGTATGTGTACTGACCTCATCTCTCTCTGTGTACTGACGTCATATATCTCTCTCTGTGTATATGTGTACTGACGTCATATCTCTCTGTGTGTGTACTGACGTCACATCTCTCTCTTTCTGTGTGTATATGTGTACTGACCTCATATCTCTCTCTGTGTACTGACGTCACATCTCTCTCTGTGCATATGTGTACTGACCTCATCTCTCTCTCTCTCTTTCTGTGTATGTGTACTGACCTCATCTCTCTCTCTGTGTACTGACGTCATATATCTCTCTCTGTGTGTATATGTGTACTGACGTCATATCTCTCTCTCTGTGTGTACTGACGTCACATCTCTGTCTCTCTCATGAATGCAAATCATTAATTAAATGCGAAAGAGTGCATTGGTTTCAAATGATTATGTGTATGCCTCAATAGTCACAAACTTGTATTGGGTACCCCATGCGGTTCATTTATGGCTCCTGTGTCATTTTACAGAATTATGCACACTAGTTTTATCGTTTACATACCACTCTGGCCAATTCCCTTATTCAATTGGAGTATGAGTGACCATGAGGTCGTTTCGCCCCCAGTCCGGAAAACTAGCCAAATGAGGGCAGGCAGTGCGTGACACCGGAGACTACGGCCAAAATACCCGGTAAGCGCCAACTTAATAAACGTCCCTACCAAATCCTTATTTTCAGATGTAGGAGGCCCAAGCGACCATCTGAAAAAAAGAAGAGCGAGAAGAAATTACGGCAGGAGGGATTCGAACTCGGCCACCGACCTCAGCACTGCCGCCACCCATCCGCGCGTATGTATACACGTCAAGGTGATCAGTGCAGAAACGCGGACGAGAGCGGGTCAGGGTTTGAGACGTCCATCACTAGTACGTCAGACAACGACGATGGCGCGCGGGCGACACTACCCACCAGATACTCCCCCTGTCGGCCTGGCGAAACGTCTCGTCGTTCTCTACTCTTCAAATATGAAGCATAGATAAATAAACCGTGAGTCTTTCTGGGAAAGGATTCTATTCCTGTATTGTGTGGCAGCAGAAAGCCGCTTGATCAGGTTTTTCCTCGTTCCATACTCGGGCATGAGGACACAATGATGTGAGAGCACGATCTGGCTTCACTCGTAAAGATGCGCGAAGTAGGGTCTGGACCTTGTTGAATTTCTAAAGCAGTTCATCGCCTCACGCATGCCGTCACTCGGCACGAGAGGTCAAACACGTCCTGTCCACAGGGGTCGTTGCTCGACCTGTAGCGGCGCTGCGGCTAGTAGCCGATCGGGCTGTATAATGCACGCTGGTGAAGATGACGTCATAAGAGGAGACCCGGGTAGGCGAGACAAGCGCACTGGTATTGTGTTCCACTGATTAGGAAATCTTGTTTGGGAGGGGGTGGGGTGGGGCGTGTGATCTCCCTGCTGAAATGTCAGACGCGGTGCTGCCTAGAGTCCTGCAAGAAACAAGACGACGTGCTGAGCTGACTCCCGTATTTCAAAAGGGCCTGTTGAATAATGGCCTAAGGTGTGGTCCCTTTCCTTTTTTTTTAGACAAGCTCCTGTCCTGACTTCCAGGATCCCTCACAAAAATGGGGGTTGTGAGGCATCAGCTTGAGCGTCCAAACAAGTTATCTGGGTTCGACTGGGGCGGACTCTCGAGCGGTGTTCAGGGGTGCGAACCAGTCGAAGAGTCGCCCACGGAATATTTGCCATACGTACCCCGAAGATCCCTACTAGAACTCCCCTGTTTAACCGTGAGGAAGAAACCGTAGTTCCCGAAGAGCAAGTGGGGGGTGGAGGATGTGGGAATGGGTGACGCCTCGCAGAAAAACAAGCCCGGGATTTATCGGAGAGGATTCGAACAACCGGGAAGTATTGTTACCATGTTTCTGAAATTCACTAATCCGACATTTGCAAGGAGAGGCCGGGTTATCCACGGGTGCGATAACTGCGCACGACGACAGCCAGTGACGCAACCCCCCCCCCCGCGTGTGTATGACCATTGTCAGAACCAGGAATCTCCTCCATCACAAAGATCCGGACAAAAGGCGCGCGCGCGTTTCTGCGAAGTTGTTAACATCCATGGCGTCTGTCTTATTAAATTTGCTCATCGGTGCTATGCGGAGTCAAGTGGAATAAAATTGATCTCATTAAACATTCGTGTCAGAAGTAAAAACCGTGGAGCCCTTTACTTATTCATTAATTTTATTCGTTTTATTTGTTTATTTATTTACTTTTTGCGCGGACATGAAAGAAAAGAGGGCAGCAGTGAATCTCAAAAGGTTTTCCATTGGTTACAAATTCCTGAAGCGCTTCGCAGTTTATCTGATCAGTGCGTCTAGGTACACGGCATAAATTAACAATAACACGTGGACATGGAACAGATACTTAACAGAAATATTCCGCTCAATTTTTTTTAAAATGTGTAAGCAAGACCGAAACTGGGATTATTGCGCTGTTCGTCATATATTGTTGGAACCGAGTCGATAGCGGTGCAGTCGGCCGGAAAGGTAAACCGAGACCGTTTTAAATGTTGGGACGTGCCACAGATATGTGAGCCGGACGGACTCTAACGCACTTACAATGGTCGCGAAGAGCCACAGCTGGAAGTTAATTAACGAGGATCCTGCACTTAGTTCGTTGCGTTTACTTATTAGTTTGGCGCCCTCTATCGATGATCATAATGGCGGGTACGATTCGTTTCACGTTCGGTGGTGTCCAACGGGTGGCGACCTGTCCATTATTCCCACTTCTTCTCCCTCACCAACACACACACACACACACACACACACACACACACACAGACCATGGGCTTTTTATCCCGGAAAACAAGTTTCCATAAATCGGAAGTCCTGGTAGGTTAGTCAGCGGGTATTCTTCCTGTTTTCCCTACGCGGGAGACCTCAAACAGAATTACTTGCTCTTTTCGTCGCATACTTCCAGTTTTAATAAAAAGCAGCCCCCGTAGCGTAGGTCGGTTATCGGCGCGAATGCACTAGAGAAGGATGTGTTCATTGCCTGTTTAGAAAGATGGCGTTGTCTGTATTCATATCGTCATCACTAAGGGCGCTATCAGAATTGTCGACTTCCGAATAGACAGATGTAAATTCTTTATTTTAGTCACAGAGAGAGAGAGAGAGGTGACGTCAGTACAGAGAGAGAGAGAGACAGAGAGGTGACATCAGTACATAGAGAGAGAGACGACGTCAGTACAGAGAGAGAGATGACGTCAGTACAGAGAGAGAGAGACAGAGAGGTAACATCAGTACATAGAGAGAGAGATGACGTCAGTACAGAGAGAGAGGTGACGTCAGTACATAGAGAGAGATGACGTCAGTACAGAGAGAGGTGACGTCAGTAGATAGAGAGAGATGACGTCAGTACAGAGAGAGGTGACGTCAGTAGATAGAGAGAGATGACGTCAGTACAGAGAGCGAGAGAGAGAAATTCCTCTCTGTGACTGAAATTACGGAAAACAATAGAGTATGGCGTCGTTCTTCAGCTGTTCCTCACGACGAGTTGGAGATACTTTCGTCGAATGCAGGTTAAATATGAAACGAATGCACACGCGACTGATAAGAAATAGTTTATGTTTGATATTTTTTTGTGTCCTCGCCTCTTTAAAAACACATTGGACGATCTAGTTATTTAGTTTAAATGCTTGCCAAAATCCATTAGCAAAATAAACGAAATTTGCTACTGTTGTTATTTTTTTGTAAATAGTTATCATCGGATAATCTTTTGTTTATAAGCGTCTTTCACACACGCACATGTATATAAAAGAAAAATGTATAATAGATTAAGGAAAAGACAACAACAGCAATGATATAACTGGATAAGGGAAAATAGCTAACGTAAAGATAAACTAGCGAGGAAGCCGAGCGTTCTCTCTTGGGTCAAGACAGACATAGATACAAAGCGAGCTGGTGAGTTTTTCTGGCTCTCTCTGTCAAACTTTTAGCTTGAAGACTTATTTAGCGAGTATCCCCCGGCTGTGAGCTGCGATCTATAAACAGGCACTGAACTTCACCCGGGTCACGTCTGCTTCAGATTAAACATGAACACCATCTGCAAGTCTGTGACATGTAGACGCCGCGTTGGCTTCGTGCCAGTGGCGTCGATCAATGGGCTTGCGCTGATGAAAAATAAGACCTTAATATGACACGACCCCCTCGTACGTCCAACTTCTCAACGATGTGTTACATTCTTCGGGTGTTTACGGGGTCATAATTTGCTGTGATCGGCGCCCCTTAGGATCTAGCACATCATCGTGAACGTCCACGGGTCCTTCGTTAATTAGCATACCTATTTAGTGGCATCATCTTGATAACGCATCTCTGTGGCCAATACTAGGTATTACTACTGATAATGATAATGTGAAACCTTTCAGTTTATCCATTTATCTGCCGAGAGAGAGAGAGATGAACATCCTTGAGGCATGCTTTTATCTATTGTGACACATATATACACTTAAAGAGTAGCAGAAAACATGAAATTAATACCTAGTAACTCTACCACGTACTTCGTGGATGGCTGGGACACGTTGTGGCAGGGATCCAATGAAAGATTGTATGATAAACATGTTCCAAAGTTCGGTCAGTTTTCCTTCAGGTTTGTACCAGACACGAGAAGAGTTCTCGCTTTTTGTAGTTGGCAAGGATGCTTCCGGGAGCGGTTCAATCGAATTCATGTCAGATATTCTAAGTGTTCAGGGAAAATAACTGGCAGCCCTTTTATCTCTTATATTGGAGAGGGGGAGAGTATGGAAGTGCGGCTTTATCTTATTGCAACAAACGCCTTGTACTGAAAAAATCCCCTTGTTGGAGAAGTGGTGTCTGGATGTGCGTGCCACAGAATTCAGAAATTCCTCGGTGAACACCAGATCAATCTTCCCAAGGTCCAAAATCACTGCCCACACCATTACACTAAAACCACGGCGCTGGACTACAGGGCCTCCTGAAATGATTGGGTGGCCTTTCTACACATCTACGCTGGTTTATTCGCCAAGAATTGACGAAACAGATAATTGCTGGGAAGCATAAATGACGTCCGAAATGCCAGAAATATGTGCGTCATTTCCGAGGCAAATTGTAACTCTTCACGTTGGTTTTCCAGAGTTTGCGCCGATCCACGCGTCCACTGTAGCCCAGTTTATGCAAATAAGGCTTAGCTATACATTACGACACCCGGAATTGGCGACGTCTGCAAGTCTTACGCATGGATTGGACGAACCTCACCTGGCGAACAAGAGGGCCTTTCAGTTTGTTCTGTAACCAATAGCAACCGACGTCGTCGGTGATTAGGTGCTCTTTCACTCGCCCAATTAAAGTTAACAATGTTGTTATGCGTTTTCCCATTTGCGAGTCCAAAAATTCCTCGCTATCTGCCTCTCAGTTTAACCACAATTCGATTGTCCAATCGATGATATGAAATGGTGGCATACGACGATGTACGAGGATGATGTGTCTTCAACAGTTTTCCAGCATTATTGCCTCTCGACACGTGATAGTCAGGACCTAGGTTAACGGTCTTGCGAGAAGCACGAGCTGCTCACTTATGTTCATGGTTATTATTTTATCGTGTACCGGTTTGAATGAACACCGGCTAACTAAGTGCATTGAGCTTCGCGGTAGTTTCTCGGTGAGAAAACAAACAGACACAAACACACGTATATGAGCGTAACAGAAAACGAAGAGCTGCTTCTGATGAGAGGTATTCTGCCGGCCAAGAGATTGGGAAAACCAAAACAGAACAAAAAAAAACCCAAACTACACTTGCATCATACTCGATTCGTGCCCTTACTAAATTTTCGATAAATCACAGTCTGATCCTCGTTTGAATAATACAAACATTTCTGACAACTGCTGTCCGATCGAGTGATAGTTGTGTCTAATCGATTTGGCGAATGCCGCCTCCAGAAACCGTCAGCATTTCATACACCACGGGAAATCGATAGATGCTTGTGTGATATGTAGTGGGAAATCTTTGTATTTAAAAAAGCCTGGCATTTGCAATAACAATTATTTGTGTGTTATGTGTTCGCTATTCCGGAGGTGACAGGCGATGCCGAATTTTGTTGGCAACCGTTTTTAGAACTGTCAGGTATTCAGTCCATTAACAGACAAACCGATATGTTCTTTAATGTCTGGTGGACCCGTCTTATTCGTTTTTTAAAACTTTGCTTGTTTTTGCTGCTATTGTTGTACTAACAGGAAAACATGCGCGATAATTGAATTAACTATTTCTCTCTCCACCCACAAAAACCAAAGGGAAGTCGGGGTCTAAACGCGGTGAGTCACAAGGATTTTCTTTCTTGTGCAGCAAAAATGGCAGGAGGTATCAGGCAAAGCCACCAGAGTCGTTCTACTTTCATATTCACGAAGTTTAATAGAGTCCAGTGGTCCCCACCCACTAGTCCGCTATGATTGGATTCCCGAGTTCAAGTCTCGGCCGGGGCCTCTCGATTTAGCTGACCTACCCACCTGACACAGTTTCTTCACCACCCGGCAGCGTGGGCTTCCTTCCTCCCATTTCTATAAAAAAAAACAAATAGTTCTAGCAGAGTTTACCGCGAGTATCCGTGGCTTGTACCGTAAACCAGCACTCAAAAGCTCCCAACCACACACCTCACCCCTCTAGCTCACTGCTGCGAGATGTCCTCGAGACCTCGAAATCAGGACAGGGGAAGAAGACGGAAACCCTCGCTGATTCACCGCCTTACTACTATTGATCGCCCTTTTGTTATATATACAAGCGACTCCACAGCTCTCCCGTAGTGATGTGTGCTGCCGTAAGGTGTTTTGTTACACGTCATAGTTGTGCGAAAGGTGACGCCGTTCTTGTGGGCTGCGATTACAATTTGTCTTTAAAACAAAAAAGACAGGGTTCTTCGGTGTATCGATATGAAAATATTTATTAATTTCTTATAAGTATTAGATTATCTGTCAAAAGTGAAACTAAACCATAATAATGTTAACGCTGTATTTCACTAATTATTCAAACTTCCTTGACCAACAAAGACTTTAAAAGCTCGTAGACGAAAAAGTTCCGATGGATTTCATTATTTGTAGGTGTAAACAAACTACTGAAAATTGTTGTTTTGTGTAAGGAAGTGATAAAGATAAATTATTTAAGTATTTATTCTGAAAATCCTATAAAGAAACTTTATCCCCATGCATTCCGCTCTTGTTCTTCTTGTTGCTGTTATTATATCAAAATTCTTGTTAAAAGCCTTTTCAAGTGGAAGCGCAACACTATTTACTACTATTCCCTGTAGTTTTTGCCCTTTTTTTCACCATATTCTTTTCACGGATAACTGCGATATTTTTGTTTTTATTTCATCAACTACATCAATGTTCTTCCCAATTAAAAGCTCTGTTGCCAAAATTTAATTTAAAGAAAAGAATTAGGTCTAAACAACTCAACAGATTATAAGGAACGCAAGCTGTCGGCATTAAATGTCGTATCGAATGCAAATTATCATTAAGACCGGCTGACGCGAGGCCAGTTAAAGTTCGCCGTGGAACGTTCAGAGAAAGGCACAGTGCTTCATTAACCAGTATTGGCCGCCCAGCATCACTGGGAATCTACTCGTAAGAGTCTCAGGGTGATCTATCCGAGACTTAAACACCGGTTTCCATGCCCATGTGGTGTGTGCAGAGATCGCTTAACGTTCTTTGTAAAATGTGAGTGAAGACCGATAGTTTTGTTTTTTTTTTAAAATAATGTTACAAGTTCTAGAGATGCTCTAAACCATCAGAAGACGAATAGCAAATTATTCTGTTCTTTTTTGGAAAGTTGTTTATTTTTGTTGTTTTCAACCCGTGAGTTTTCTAGGTTTAAAAGGCCAAAAAAAAACTGGTTCGGCCATTGCGAGCATCTCCATCTATTTATTTTCGACGTACATCGAGATAAGATATAGGTAAACGGGTTTCCAGTCTGCAATTGCGCAGCAGTGGCTGCTGCTACCGTAGTTTGAAGTCTTCGTAAAACATCGGGAACACGACAAGGGCCGAGCAAATAATCAAGTATTTAATTTGAAATTTAAGAAATCATTCGTCAGTTTCTCTCGTGGACATTTGATCCACGAGATCGTATATGCGATGCCGACGTTGCAAGCTGAAGAGTGCTGCAACACAACACGACCGTTTTCAGGTGCGTTGTGACTCAACGATAAATCACTCGGTGACCTCGGTATTGGGGCACCAGGAGAATGCGTTCGCACAGTAGAACTGAATTTATTAACGAAAACCGCGTAGACTTATTACGATTTCGCTATTTAAGGAAAATGAATGATGGCGCGACCAGGATTCGAACGACAAAATGCGTGGGGGTGAAAATCAGCGTTTGGATTTCCGCGGCAAACATCTGTTGGAATTAAGGGGCCCGGACCCATCAATATGTAGAATCTCTAATGCTAAAAGTTCGAAATGCGGTTCAAAATGGCTCTCTTTCCTCTTAAAAGTACATCGAATTTCATTTTAAACATTTCCATTGTGATAATATATATATATATGCATAAAACAAAGATACAGCAGCTGGCGCCCCGAAAGCACGGTAGACAGTACAGGGCCGTGAAGGAACCAACCAACCTGTGGAAATCAAACAAGCTCACGTACGGATGGCTTTGGCCACAGGTGGTGGAAACACGATAGGTACATAAAGACCGGTTAAACCAAAGCAGGCGGCTGTATAGTATAAATCTGTCATTATCTTCACCCGTACCTAATGGGTTACTTTACTGAAACAAACCCAGTTTTGCGTAATGGACATGCGAAGATACCTGGCCGCGTGTGAACGAATTCGCATCGAGTCGCCCCGTTGCTTTATTCATGCGACCAACACACGAGACACGAACATTAAATCCCACCTGCCGCCGGCCGTTTAACTTCAATGTTAAGAATTATTTATAGATTCATCCCATTTCCCGGAGTTGGAAAAAATAGATACCTGTCAATCCGGGTTAACGACGGATGATTGCTGATATCCAAGGTTATTAATTTTTTTTTAAAGAAAAGGAAGAAAACGACGACAGCAACGTTTTTCGCAGCTTGGATTCTGAATTAATCTGCTTGTTCAAATACATACATTAGGCTGGCAATGAAACAGAAGATAAAGTGGTAGCTAATGGATATTTCAGCACAAGAGTGGCAAACAAATTCTCTAGATAATCGATATTTAAGGCTTTTCTCAAGAATTCTAATAACGACGCGTGCAAAGCAAAGGGTTTGGGGTGGGGAGATTGTAAAGAACAAGACACCAATCTCCTGCGCTTACCACCCGGAGGATATGAGAATTCCAACTCGCAAAAGCGAAGTGTTTTTTAATCTTTTTTATTTAGCTGTTTTCGGATACAACGTTTTATAAAATTGTCTGAAAAATTAATCAGTCTCTACCGGAACGTTTTCGTTACCGTAACTGCAGTTGGCCAAAACTTTCGTTTTCAATTGTTTCTTCCAATCTATACAATACTCCACCGAATAAGTTTCAGAATTATCTAAACAATGGAACTTAATTTTCTCGTGAATAGAGGGAGGCATTAAAATAATTCCAGGCTTGTCGAGAGAGAGGTTTGTTCATAGATATGCTTTACTGGTATAAAATAATCACGCAGAAATAGCAAAATTCATAAGTTTAGCATCTACCTTGTAGTTATTAGCTGATCTTTCAAACCTTGCTAAATGCACGGAAAGGTCAGCCGCTTACTACTCTCCCAGACTTCTAGTACAAGGGATCCAATCGACAGTGAAAATGGCAGGCACGCGCCCTGCTTGTAGGGTGGGGAAGAGATGTTATTTACAGAAACACGTCTAAATGTCGGGAAAAAAGCTTCGCGAACGCGTTCGTGGTCAAATTATTGCACTTCATCAAGAAGCAAGGTCCTGGAAAAAATTGGGAGATTCCAAGGGAGCTGTAGGACAAAGAGAGGGGGGAGCAGACCTAAAATAATCACCCCGGCTGAAGACCACCACGTGGTTTTAGCATCTTTACGAAACAGCTTCAAAATCGAGAAAAAATACAGGCTCAGCTGAAGAGAGAACGTAGAACACCAATCAGCAGAACTACCCTGAAAAGACGATTCGCTGCTGGAGACCTTTCTGGAAGAGTTACCTAAAGAAACTCTAATTCCGAGGAAGGCAAATAAGGTTAAATCCTTAGCATAGGATACAGAAACAATTATGCATGAGAAGATTAAACAGATGTCCGAAGACCCCATATCGGGTGTAGAACTCGTGAAAAAAATGCTGCAGCTATGCCTTACGCCTACAGTGACACATGGTAGAGGGAACGTTCAAGCCTGGAGCTGCTTCAGTTGTCAGAAGTAAATCTTCACAGAATCACCGGTGTCGACAAAAGAAAGGCACCCCTCAATTGATCAAAGGTACGCCATTCCTTCTGGATTGAGACCTTGTGGCCAGGGCTTCTTTCCCCAGGTGAGATGGTGCCCCTAAACATTCTTTCAAGCTGCGTTTTAAAGATTATTTAAATTCATTTTAACATTTATGGGATCATTTTAAAACAAGAGCTAAAATCCGCGCAGAGTCAGGAAACCATCTGGAATGCACTAAAACTAATGTCATATTAGCACGGATCCAGATATGGTTAAAAAATAGAATCAATAAATAGCAAGCGAGACATATATCTGGGTTAGAGAATTACTTTGTAATACATGTGGGGTGTGATTAAACGAAATATAGTGGTACCCTTTATTAGTTAACTAAACGAAACTTCTAATTTTTTTTTCTTCTGGTTTTGAAAATTTGATAATTCTTGTTCTAACCTCCTCCCAAAGGATAAAATCCAATGCAAATATAATAAAAGCATCTACAAATCCAATCAGTTTTTTTTTCATCTTCTTAAACGTTCGTATACACAAGGAAATCAATTGATCTGGCGCAGTGAAAATATCCTTGTGGTTTTGTCCCTGCAAACCAATGCATTGGTCTTGGAATGATGACTATGATTAGAGTCTGGAATCACGTCAACCATTATAAATGCATTATTACCAATGCAAATGTCATTTTAAAAAGGGCCCTATATAGTTCGTGTATAAACTATAAGAAACCTACAACAAAAATTTAATATCTAGCAAAACTGGCCATAAACCAACACTATATTTAAGAATTCACAACTATTACGTCAATTCTTGTAGTTTGTGCGATCTAAAGAGCATATTGTTTGAATACCCTAAATTTGTTTAATCTTTAAAACAACAACAATAAACTGGTCTTACTCATAACTGAACCCCCCCAATGGAATACCAAGTTATAAGCGCTGTAAGTTTTGACTGAAACTTAATTAGTCCAAAAGTTATCGATGTGTCTGCCCAGCTTACACAGGAAAAGCAGCTTTCAAGCTATGGGACAACCAAAGATTTATGGTAACAAGTCATTGTTGTTGTGACCTGATGAATCATTTCAGCAAACCCTTCTGCTGCATTTATCATTATTAAAAACAAGAAGACAGGATTTAAAACTCGTGATTTATTTGGTGTATACAAACTAAAAAGAAAAAAGAAAAGAAGACAACTGACAGGAGGAGGTCCCTGAGACCAAAAATCTTATGCAAAAAAATACTTCCTGGATGTATGCTAACTTCTGTCATCTATGTACAAAGTTTCTCTGATCAGATATATACATTTTAAAAATGCATGGAGGAAATTACAAAAAAAAAATTCACTGAGAACAACTGTACATTATGAAATGGCTAATGTCGCATACTTTTGTGTACATGTACTCATGTTGCTCTAGATACCATCCAGAGTTGCAATGTTTGCTGTCTGGGTACTATGTAGTACAGGGCTGGCTGTTCATTCACTGTAACAATACAAGGAATATTGATATCACAAGCTCTTCGGCATAACACGACCACTGTTACTTATACACAAATATTCACTCATGACATGTCTTTAAAGTCCAAAACTTTTTTGTTTTTTTTCCCCCTTTTACTTCAAAAATGGCTGGTCCCCTTGGTATACTTGAATTTTAAAAAAGAAAAAAAAAGAAAAGAAAATACCAACACATTTTTGTTGTAACGTGAATCAGTCCTTTTCTCAGTCGTTTTCTTGTTTTTCTAACAAATTTTGTTAATATGAATTAAAAAACAAACAAACAAACAAACAAAAAAAAAAACATTAACAGCTTAAAATAGTCCATATTCTATTGAAAAATTATTACTCCACAGAATAATGAATGTGTACGGTTAACAAAACATAACCTGTCCTCAATTCAAAAAAAAAAATTTTTTTTTTTCCACAAAATTCTTCCAGTGAATGTGCGGGTACTTCTCAGTGATGTGTGAGGATCTGACAAGTCATATCAGCTTCTGTGAACAGATGCCACTCTGATCTCCTTTGTCATTCTTCATAGCAGTGCCTTGCAAATATTTTCTATCTTAATTCCAAAAAACGAAAAGAAAAAAAAAAAAAAAGCAAGCTTCATACATCACCAATTAATCACAATGCAGCTGTGCATTCTGACCTCATATCTTGTAACAGAGATGGATTTTTTGTTTTCTTTTGCATTCAGAAACGCAATTATACTTCCACGATACTGACAACTTCAATGCAATTCTTTCCCTGCCCCTCACCAGCACACACACAAAAAAAAAAACAAACACAAATTTTGCATGTTTCACCACAAATTGTTTTAGAATCAAAAAAAGCACTGGCAGCAAGAACTGCCCTACTAAAAATAAGTCGTATCCCATTTTCAGACAGCATTAACATGTTCAACAACAAAAATACATTTCAAAACAATAAACGTTTATACACTTCCAATTTTCTATTTAAAAAGAAAAAGCCAAATGGTGCACACGCCAGTCTGTATACTATAGCCATGGTAGGTCAATACCAAGTCAAACCTTAACATTTTTTAAAAATTATATAGTCTATGATTTTTTTTTTTGTTAGATCCTTCTCCAAAATACTAACTTCGACACTAGTGTTTGAAACATTATCACAGCCTTGAAAGATATCCTCTGTGCAGCAATCAGAGATTCTCTGCAAACTGAATACATAGTGCCAGAAAAAACTAGGGTTCCTAGAGCAGATTTTATTTACAATATCTAGGCATATGATACAATCAAATGTAATTTCAAGCAGCAGAATTCTGCTTCATTTTTGGACCCTAATGTTGCAAACATTTTTTAAAAAACAGAAAGAAAGCTGCTGCAAATAGAGAAATATATAATTCTAACAGTTATATTTGATTTGTTTTAAAAAATAAATATATATATTAACTTTTTTCTTTTCTTTTTTAAAAAAAGGTCTCAATTTTATACACATTTAGCAACAGAATCAATGAAAAGTCCAAGGCTGAATAAATGTCAAACTTTGATTTGATTTACATGTAATTGTTTCATATAATCTAAAGCAAATTCTGACTGGAAAAAGAAATAGTAGTTTCAAAACTGGACTGATGTGTAAATGAAAAAAATTGCATTATTTGCAACCTTCTACACTAAACAACTTCCTTGATAATATGAATTATATATGAAAAACGTTTTTTTTAAAAAAATCCACAAAAAATAAACATTAGGTAGCAGTTTCCACTGTCCATTTGTGCAGACATAAACAATAATCAAATCCATTACTGACTGCTTTGCTACCAGCTGCTGAATTATTTTCATTTAAAAACTGTAATATGGGATGTTTCTAAAAGTATCCAATGGCCTAACCCAGACACTATGAAATACTAGTGATACAAAAGGCACTGAGGTCAAACTGTAGGAAACAAGTTCTTTTTAATTTATTTCAAACTAACCAACAAGAGAGCGAGCTACAATTTCATATTAAAAGAACAAATGTTTCCAACCTTGATAACAAACCTTTTCAAAATTATCCAAAGCTGAAGGAAATAAAAGCATCAGACACCATAGGGATTTAAAAAATCTTTTTCCTTAAGACACTGCTGAAATTCACCTTAGAAGAAATCCTTTGATTTGCAGTAGAAATTTTAAAAGGATTAGATACTTCCCCGTTCTTCACTTCTTAGAAAAAACAGATGTAGGCTAAATTTCTTCCTTAGCCGTGAAAGCATCTATGCAGTACAGTGTACAATCACAAGCTAAAAATCTCAGAAATTATTCAAAAACCTGTTTCAAAAACAAACTTTTTGTCATCTTTTATTCACCCATTAAATGATGAAATTTTAAGAAACAACTTCAGACGCATAAGCAAATGTAGCAGAGATCAGCCCTTACAAAATCTAAAACCTGCTTACTGACTGTCAACCCAGTCACTGTACAAATGGGAACTGTCAAGAGAATTTGTCCAATGAAATGGACATACCTGGAGACAAAGCTTCTGAAATATTCTGGTTGGAAAGGCGTGCTACTCCCACATAACACCACATTTGCAGTTTCCTACTTTTTCATTCCAAAAAAAAAGTTGGCATAATTTACACAAAGGATCAGTATAAAAAATTAAATATAAACACCAATGCCACATATTAAAAATGTATTCTTTTCTAAATAAACTTGAGACACAAAATGGTAATGTTCTTCAGGTAGGAATTTCGATTTCTTAGAAAAGACTAACAGACAGAATGGCTAACTTAATCTGTTTTTTTGTTTTTTTTTTTAGAGTTTATAAACTAAAACACAAACAGCATCCATACAGATAAACAGAACCAATGAAAGTCAACCAAATCACAATTTAAGAAAAAAAAAAAAGATTATTTTATATGTATTATTTGTCAGAAAAAAACTAAAGATGCTCCTGATTACCTGCTTCAGCAGAACGCAAGCCACCAGGGATGTTCAAAAGAAACCTGGATGGAAATAGAATTGCCATAATTGTATCTGGTTGGGTTTCAATTAAGCACCCTTAGCATTTACAGTTATGATAGAAAAAAAATTAAAACATAATCATCCGTCTTACATTCTTTCACTCCAGGAAAGTGCAGAAAAATGCAACTTTTGTTTCTCGTGCATACATGGGGGTGGGGGTGGAACGGTGACCATTCAGACTTGGGGTACACTAGGATTACCTCCATTTTAAGAAAACTCATCATCACTAGGAATTTCCCTAATCTGATTCCTCATGGTTTAAAATATCTACCGTCTTGAATGAAAAAGAATACTAAACAAACCACTGCAAAGGTGAGAAAATTTGTCGTCTTTTTAAAATTTTTTTTTTTAGCCTTTAAGTAAATTTCATCACTTTTGCTCCAAAACACAAGGTGACCAACACACACTGTTTAAGTTAGCTGCGACTAAGGTGCATTTATTTATGAGAGATAAAAACCTGGGAGACAAGTGGATAAGTAACACAATGAAATTTTTAAGAGATGCTGCTGGGACCAATGGAGTAACTGGCATGGGGCACAGTGAGACACTCCCATAGTGTCCCTCACATTTTCATAAAGTCTTGGCATTGTATATAATAAACTAATGCTAACTTTTTTCAACTTTAACATCAGAATCATGGTTTGTAATGAAAGGAAGACAGAAACTCATAGAACGTGCTGTGAAGACAGTACTGAAACACCATGGACTGACTGCGAGAAGCAATAAAGAGCTTGATATCTAAAAATCCCAACTGCAGTGATACGTCAAACTAACAAACTCTAAAGGAAGTACTAGTAAATATAAACACTTACATTTACAGACAGTCTATGATTACTGAAGAAAAAAATTAACTGCTGACCAGTGAATGCTTTCGATATACAATTCAGTATTTACAGTCCAGCACAACTTTTCCTATCATTCCATAACCATTAATTGCTAGTAACATTTAAGTTTCATTTCAGAATACACGATACTCAGACCTCAGTATGACCATTAATTAGCATGTTTTCACCAATGCTGGAGACAGAATTGGCAGAAATCCTAATGCTAGCCTAAAAACACCACATGGCTTGTCTGCAATTGTTAGCATACCAATTTGTTGTTAAAAACAAGATGATGATGCTATGCTTTCGGGAAACCAATAGAAAAGCTGGGTTTGAGCGGATACAATTCTTTCTTAGATGCCAGAAGCTACAACAGCCACAAGCTTCAGTCAAACGTTGGACAATGTTTTAACAATTTTAGTACTTTAATGAAATGCTACCACCTTAAACCAAAACCTATCTACAATGCAGATGAAAGTAGATTTACAACAGTACATAAATCATCAAAGGTTATTACAGCCAAAAGTCAAAAGCAGGTTGGCCAAATTGTCGGTGAAAAGAGAAACCCCACCCAGTCAGTGTGTGTGTGGTGCAGTCAAAGCCTTTAGGAATTCTGTACCACATTTGTTATTTTTCCATGCGTCCATTTAAGTGCAATGTGATCGATGGGGCTCTGCCAAATACTGTCAAAGTTGCTCATCCAAGTGGATGGATGACAGGTGAAAACTTTCATTTGGCTTAAACACTCATTGCTCGTCAAACATGTACTTTACTCATGGATAATTATGACAGCAATATTACTGCTGAAAGTTTATACTTTGCTAAATAACATAGCATCAAAATGCTCATCTTCCTACACAAATGCAGTCATAAGCCTCAATCTCTCAGTTAGTCCATCTATGGACTCTTCAAGAGGTACAACACCAGGAATGTGACTCCTGGCAGGCTAGAAATCCAGAAACAGCAATGATTATCTATGGCATACCCGAAAACCTAGGTAAAGCTTTTCCACAAGCTTTTATTGCAGAATTAAATCAATCTGGGTTCCATGTATCAAGACTAACTAGTTAATCAAAACATGTTCATTGACAAAAAACTGTCTTTATGACTGACAGACCAATGGCTGAGGAGGAAGAAAGGTGCATCTGTGAGGATAGCAAACAGGATTAGGGTCAAGGTACAGAAGCAGCACCTACAAGTCCCACCAATATGACTAATGTTAAGTTGATCCAAAGTCCAAGCATATCAATTACCAGAAACATTTCCTCATCAGAAATATAGCCGTTCGCAAAAGTGGCTCCATGCAAGGAAATAAGAGAGACAACAGTTACTTATTCTGACAGACACTCCAGTTAAAAACTAGATGCTTGATGCCCTGAGACACAGCAAATCAAAATGGACAAACAGACAAAAGATAAACTACCTAAAACATGCAAAAAAAAAAAACAAAAAAAAAAAACACTTCTACCAAAGACAAAGATTCACAAGAAAAATTTACTAAAATTACTGCAGGATGATACTGATGATGAACTTGCTGATACCAGTTCAGCAGAGTATCTGGATGAACCAACAAGGGAAAATATGAAAGAGGGAGTGAATTATTCTACATAGTGATCATTGCTATTTGGTATGAATTACAATGGGAAGGGCAAGTGAAATGGACACAACTCAGATTAAATTCCTTGTACACCAACCTTCTGCAAAAGGCTGTCCAGCATTTGTCTTTCCTGACAATGATGATATTAGCATTTATGACCTCATTACTGTCCTTCCACAATTTGTTTCCTCTGGAAGAACAAAACATGCATCGTGACTACTATTTAATGGGATTGATTGCATTCCCTACTTTTAGCAAAATTTGTAGATTTTTACAACATCATTTTGTATTCTCAAGTTTATTTATTTTTTTAAAAAATCAATTGTTTGATATAGTTCACTTTGACATCTATAAATACTTCCACAGACTTTCATACTTAGAATAAGTACTTTTTTCAAAAGTCATCTTATTTCGGCTTATACACATCTGCACCATTTTCAAGCAGCCAATTTTAGAAAATCAATCACAAGTTTGATGCTGCATGTGTTGAGATACTTTAAATGGGTAAAACTGATATGTCATATTTTGCTCCACAAATGAGGAAAATTGGGAGTTTTCTTACATTTATTCTTACCCTTTTCCACAAAAAAAAACTATGAAATTATTTTATATCCTTTCATATGGTATAAATTAGTATTACATGTCTTTACCATATCTGCCAAAAATGTCAAAACTGTCCCGATGGGCCACATGCAATGTAAATGGATGGCTGAAAACTAGCGATTTCCCTTTTTCTTATATACTAAGATATCTGCTTCTAACCATCGAGTAAATATAATTTTGAGATTTGAAAAAAAAAAAAAATATCTTCATGAAGGTTAATTCAATTCAACAGTTGAAGAGTCCATGCCTATCGTGTAGAGAACATTATTCCCGATGTGGAAGGGAGATAGTCACTCAAAAACCTGAAACACAATGAACTGGCAGACTGAACACTAGTTACAAGTGGACTCTCAGAAACATTTGCAGGACTAAGAATGACAGTAATTATTTTCTAGACCCTGACAAACCTAAATCATTTTAACAAAATAAGAATAGGTATGCAAGTTGAAAAGAAATATAAAAAATGTTAAGCCAGGCCAAAAATTGTTTTTGTTTTGATTTTGTAAAATAAAAAAAACACACCATCTAACACCAATTAATGGAAGGAAACCATTTTAAGAATCCAGGCTAGTATTAACATTAAGGGTATCACTGATTCTCCTCAGATGAAACTTTCATCAAATGTTCAAGTGTATCATGTTGTTCCACAAATATCCATAAAGTAGATAAGTATATATGTGAAACAAACAGAAAAAATATATTAGTTTAAACTGCCTAACAGAACTCGGCATCTCTGCTGTTGGCAAACAATCAAACATATTTTGGACTGCTGACAGGTAAATTTCACTTTAAGTCTGGAAATAACAGCTCTGAGACTCCATGCAAGCATCATTAAGTTAAATCACAACCTGGGAAATGGGAGGGCGGACAACATTTAAAAAAGAGAGAGAAAAGTTAGCTTTGGCTTGGTCTATCTGAGAAAGGGAAAATTTGAAAAAATAAATACAATTTCAAAGCTGTTTACTTTTATTACCTTGATGCCAGCACTACAGAAACAAGTGCCTTCCAATGCCAGTTAATTTGTCACCATCAATAAACTACAAATGAACAATTAATAAAAATTTTTTTTCCTACAATATTGTTTTTGATTTAACTTAAAATGTAATCTTGTGCTGGTTTGCTAACTAAATGTAAAAATCACAAGTTTTTCCCCTCCAAGAGTAAAAGGAAAGAAAAAGCGGATTGCTACACAAACAGAAACTTAGATTTTTTATTTTGGAATTTTATTCATACTGAAAAATTGAAACTCGATTCCCTTATATATCTGATTAGAAAAAAAAAATAATATATATATTTTTTACACAAATACATTCCATGATTACATATTCTAAACCATAATATTAAATTATCAAATGAGATGAAAACATTTCAAGTGCATCTGATTTTGTTTCCAGATTCTGCTACCAGGAAAGACGATTATTTAAACTAAATAGACAGGTTATTACAATCATCATTTCACTGGAATTGTAAGAGATTAGATTCTATAAAAAGTAGTTGTTTTTTTTTTTCTTTTATGGTTTTGCTAAATGAGTTTGATAATTAACCTGCATCAAAAAGATACATCTGCCTGCCTTCTTCGGATCTGTGTTTCCATGGAAACAAGACGACACACACACACACACACACCCCCCCCAAAAAAAACACAGAATTCGCCTCTCCTCGGAACAGCTCTGTAAATGTTGTTTATGATTTCTAATTTTTAGTGTGATCTGAACTAGGGGGACAACCCCCCCCCCACTGTAATCTTGTTTAGTACAATTTAAATATTTTCAACAACAGTCAAACCAAATCTACCACCCTCACAAAGGTGACCCCAAAAACTCAAAAGATGCACACCTTTGCAATGTTTTCAAAGGTAATATACATTTAACACTAATACAAAGAAACAGAGACTCGCTTCGCCCAGAATTATTTGGCTTTCCATTGTGGGAAGAAAAAAAACACAAACAAAAAACCCCCCCTCCACACTTAAGATGTGTAAGTATCCAACAATACAAAAAATATACATTATTTATATACAATATTCTTGCAATGCAATAAGCAACATGTTGATAATAAATCCGATCTCTTATTTGTCAAATTAAGCAATTCCTCACATCAAACACTGCCACCCAGAAGACAGAGATTGTATGTTAATCACTAAAAGGTCCCATGTCAAAAAACATGAAACAGTACAGTTTTAACTGACTGGAAGTTGACAATATCTCGTCACTTACTTCCAAAGGGGTTATATATAGGAAACCCCGTTCCAACAACGTGCGTGTGGTGGTGTGTGTGCACATGCCGCTGCGTTGGCGGAGAATTAGAAAAATCCCGGCCCTTCTCAAAAGGGTTAGTTGACGGGGAACCAGACGACTCTGCCGTTTTTGGATGTGGCAGCGAATGACAATTTGGACGCGACTTCTCTTGCAGTTCATGGATCTTATGAACACCGTAGTACTGAGATGAGTGGTGCATAACTTCAGAGAGCTTTCCCCCTTCCATCTCAATGCCGCCAGACTGACTGCTGCCAGCACCCCCCTTCTGCGTGACATTGCTACTGCCCTTTTCTTTATCCTCATTATCACTGTTTGCACTCACGCGATAACCAAGCTGTGAAGGGTGTAAATATGAAGCACCTGTGTAACCAATCACTGGGTTTAAACCCCTGTATATAGAATGTCCCAAATCATAATGAAGTTGTCCGTAAGTGGGAGACTGCATGTATGAATATGACATATACTGAGCATATGATGCCGGTGTTGTGGATGAAGTAGATGAAGATGTAGTGGTGGTGGTAGTTATGTTTGATATGGCTAGACTGCTAGATGAAGACGATGAAGATGACGATGATGATGATGCAGAAGTTGATGCTGAACCCCCAGAATAACCACTTTTTACCTTTGGTGTGTCTGATGGATTATGCAGTTTCTCACTTATTATCCTTTGTTTGTCATCAGTACTTTTCATTTCAGAAATCAGAGATTTTGTGACAGAACTTTCTCGCATGCTTGGCTCCTTGTGTTTAATATCACTGCTGTCTCTCTTTGAACTTTCCTGTGGATGCTCCCCACTACTGAACAATCGACTGCTCTCTGATGGCTTGGTACCAGACTGCTTGTTTCCCACTGATTCAAAGTTTTGAATTTCAACCTTGCTGGCAAATTCCATCTTCCTTTTATCTTGGTCAATAAACTTTTGTGAGTTGTTATACATGTAATATCGACGCAACTCTTCATCTTGCCGTTCTTGCAGTCGATATGGATCATAACTAAGTTCATACCTGGACTTTTCCATTTGCGATTTTATTTCAATGTTTTCTTTCAGAATCTGGTGATTTTCACTTTGCTTTTCTCGCAAGGTCTGCTCCCTGCTCTCTCTTTCCAGGGCCTTTTCTGGATACTTCCGAGTTTCCGATACTTTATCAAGTAGTTTAAGAGCAGAGTGGGGACTTGGTTTAAGAGGGTGCATGCTAGGTAAAACCTCTGTATGACTTGCACCCTTCTGCTCGTCTGCTGACTTTCCAGGGTAGTCGCACTGCTTCTTCTGTTCCTCTTCTGATTTCAAGGCACTATGATGACCCCGCCTCTGATCTTCAAGCACTTTTTCATACTGCTGCCTGTACAGGGGATCTGATGCCAATGAATGCATGTGATACACCGGATCAACAGCATAGCCATAGAGATACTGATGATAATGTTGTGGCAAATGTTGCCATGCGTAAAACTGTAGCCATTTCTGCTGTTGCTGGAGCTGATAATCATGAGTAGAGATATTTGCACCTACTTCCTGTTTTTGCTTTGTCTCATCCTTTTCTTCCTTCTTGCTCTTCTCGCTTGTTTTTGGACCTTCTTCATTTCCAGCACTGGATTTTTCCTCTTGACTTGTATTTGCATCCTTGCTGGAGCTTGACAACTTCTGGCTGTTCTGACCAATATGAGAAGACTGCACACTATGCGAAGATGACTGCACATTGGGTACCAAATAAGGTGATTGACCATAGTACCCATACATGCCATAATGAGATACTGATGCTGCTTCTGAAGATGTCTGGCCAGTATGTTTTTCCTCCTTTCTCACAGTTGAGGCTTCTTCCTTGACTTTCTGTGGAGTATCACCTTGTGTTGGTGACCCAGATTCATTTGCATCTGAAATGTCAGAGTATGCTGGACTCTGTACACCCTCAGTCACAGGTGTTTTTCTTTCAGGTGATGACAACCCAGGAGCTGGTAATCCAACTTTAAGCAAATTTGGAGGCTGAGTTAACCGAGTGACATGAGAGGAGGAATCTGCCAACTTTGGAGATACCTGAGTTGAGATAACACCACCTGCACAATTAATACCACTTGAATTAGCTCTTGGAACATCTGTTGACAGGTGTGGTGGTTCCATAACTCCAGCATTTTCTTTCTTAACCACTATTTCCTGGTGCTTTGGCGGAGATGTAACAGATCTTATCACGGCTGTTCGTTCATATTTGGGTGACGGCTCTTCCTTAACGCATACCTCACGGCCATTTTTAACAGGTTCCTTTTCCTTGCTTTTTTTCTTTTGCTTTGCTTTCTTTTCTTTGAGGCCAACAAGAGCTGGATTTATGTTGGTGGGCTCGCCTAGTATTGTGGGTTTTGGTTGTATTGGCTTAAGGGAGGGTGATACCTGGGTGTGAGTCGCTGGTACTGATGTTATGGTGGTATGTGGCGAAGTGACACCAGAAGGAAACGCAACCACGTGTGGTGAAGGTGCAGGAACAATCGGTCTTGTTAGAGCCTTAGCCTTCGATTTTTCCACACCCTTAGTGTCGTGTTTGGGTGTTTTGTCAGACTCCTTTTGAATACGGGATTTACTGACATCGGGTGTGTGTGAGGCCAAAGCAGTTACAGTTATGGGCAGAGACGTGCTACCGCTCACCGGACTACCGGCAGAAAGAGACACAGATGGAGATGCTACCTGACAAGCAGTTTGTGGGACCACAGCCACACTACTCAGGCAGCCCATAGGAGCAGCTGATAACTGGTAAATCTGAGTTGTTACCGAAGCTTTGCTTGAAGCAGAGCTCACTGCTGTGGTGCTGCTGTTGCTGCTGCTGGTAGCGGTGGTGGTGGTAACGGCAGTGACACTTCCGCAGTAGACCACCGGTGAATTATCTGGCTTTAGTTTGTCCATTTTGATATTTTCGCTGCCAACATTACTCACCAGTTTTGCTTCTGTTTCAGCCAAACGAGACTCAACATTCAGATCACAGTCTGGCATCTTTTCTTCCATCACTTGCTCCTTGGGCGCTAAGCTTTCACCAGAAGCATTGTCAATGTCGCTCTGGAAATCCTTCGCTTTGTCTTTTTTGCTTCCTTTACTATTTTTAAATACTTCACGAGTCTCCTCTTTGGAATTTTTACTTGTTTCATCTTCTGGAGTGCTTTCCTCCAAGGCATCCTCCTCCTCCCGAATATCGTCATCTCCATACTGAGACTGTATCAGTGTTCCTTGATGAGCATGTGTTTGGTGATATCTCAAACCATTGATGTGCTTATACCGTTTGTTGCAGTTTGGTTCCGGACACTGTAACAGCACAGGTGAGGGACTTTCCACGCCAGGGGTTCCACGAGAACTTGACCGGCTTCGCTTAGTTGGTTTGAGAGTTTCATTTGTGGTTGACAGATCCAATTCTGGGGGTCGTCCTTTTCTCTTAATCGATCCACTATTGACTGTATCTGATTTGGCAGGGCTTGGAGGAGCCTGAAAACTATTAGCATTTCCACACCGCCTTCCCTTTCTGAGTTTTCGACCTTCATTATTGTTGCCGTTGTTTGTTGTACGCTCATTCACCGGGGTGCTGGGATTCGTTCTTCCTCTTTTCCCACGACCTTTCGGCGTTCGGGACTCAAAATCACTCACAGGAGAGTCACAGGTGAATCTGAAGGAAAAACAAAGCCGCAAGCAAAGAAAGAAAATTATTGTCAGACTTTGATTCAACAGTTAAACAATTCATGCAATCAAATCAAAAGACAGGGATCCCTCTAACATACATTTGTGCTTGTTCAATAAATGCATAGCCTCTAACAGCAACATCAGACACGTCAACAGTCTCTCAACTATCAACAGCAACAATGTATGACTACAGCTGCGTTTAACAAAGACAAACGAGTATCAAAACCACATATTATTGCATTTTTCTTCTTCCACTGTTTTATCCTCCATTTGGCTTACTAAACTCTCATCTCAGCTGTTAATTTTTATTGTTTTTCCACTGAACTCATTGGAGTACACCCATCAGGAAGTATGAACTCACATTTTCAAAGTATACATATTACAAATTCAAGAATTTAAAAAAAAAAGAAAGAAAATCAAAGAGAAAAACAAGATATCAGAGCTTCAAGTTTCAGAGGTTGTTTGCAAACAACAATTAACTTAAACCATCACACAGATACACTTCTGTTTTGAATAAGGTCACCCAGAATTTTCAAAGACTCCTATATTTTTTTTAAATTGAACACACAAACAGTTCCTGTGAAAATTTCCAAAATGTTCACATGAAAATCCCAATAACAGAACCTGATTAAGAAAAATCCTTGCCCCTGCATACTGCTTATAAAACAATTTCTGTTCGTTTCTCGAGAGGATGCTGACTAGAGCCTCAACACATAAATTCACATGCACAATCATCTTTGTGCCACCAGCATTCAGAATGAAACTTGGTCGGAACAGCAGCATCTTAATGGTGTCTGGCCGAGTTTCATTTGAATGACCTTAGTAAAATGAATGAGAGCATTCACGCACTATGAGCAAAGTGTGACTGGCATAACTGGTTAAAATTTAAAATTTGGCTGCTGATGTGAAAACTTAAAAGAAAGGAAGAACCAGGCTGTTTTGGCCCCCCCCCTTTTTTCCTTACAGTGAGAAAAATGTGCCTTTATTTGCATCGTTTGGTCGGAAAAGAAAATCAAAAGTCCAGTCCAGTGGTTACTGACAAGCACAACTCCCATCGATTAGCACCAGGATTCCTTGATGAAACAAAGTTTGAGCACAAAAGGAAAATTTTAAATTTAAGTTGAATTAAACAAATCCCCCCTTAAGTTAGTAATATCAACCACACATTCTTTACCTGTATTTAAATTGTAAATATTATTGTTGTTGTTATATATATAATATATATATAAGAAAAAGCAAAAGATAAATCTTACTCCTTGGAGCACTTAATGTTGATAGATAATCCCCCAGTTTGCTGGCCAGAGCAGATAGGCAGGCAGGTTTACACTGTGGTGGTTCTAGATAACATTCCTGATCACTTATTCATAGCTGGCTGAACAAGAAAACCCAGACAGTTTCATTTGGAATGTTGCATATTTATCTCTCTCTCTCCCTCTTTTTCTGGCTCATTCACTCAGTCACACAAGTCCTATTTCTGACAGCAACATGTACTAGAAAAAGTTCTGAGCCAGGAGCACTCTCTTGATCTGTCTTCCAAAGAACACTGTCAGGTTTGATCTGTGTGCTCCTTTGTGAAATTACATTTAAAGTTAATAGCTGGCTGGAAAGTTAATGCTACAAGTGTTTCTGGAAGAATGGTGGTATATGATGCTGGACTGTAGTAGGTAGGTTTATCACATGACCTCTGTGCACTGAAAATCAAATGCAGCAACAGTAGATAAATATCCCTTTGAGAAGTATGTTTACCATTAGAAAAATCAAGCCATGTAGTACATTAGCCTCATATTAAGCCATTTTACAGATGTAAAAAACTAGTTATATTTGACCCTCTTCCATAATACATTTCCCAAGACAGAACAAATTTTTCTCAAGGCAACTGACATCAGCTCTATCAATATAAAAAGGCAACTAAATGCATCTTTTCTACCTTTCTTTTTAAAATTAGTTCAGCAAAGAAGTATGGCGACATGTTTCTCGTTAACAAACAAAACGTTGTTGTTATAAAGGCAGTAGCCTTAAGTAGGACAAACAAGTATGCAGTGAAATGGGCTGTCCACATCAGAAAAATCACCTTGGAAAGGAGGCTAAAAACACCAGAAAAGAAAATTACTGCACTGGGCAACTTCTCATTTATGAAACCGCTGTAACTGGCAGACCAGCTGGTTATAGTAGAAGAACTGGCTTTAATCTATGGAACATATCAGGGAGATTGAAGGAAATGAAATAGGTTAACTGAGGCCAATACAAGTAATAATAAAGAAAAAATTCCTTTAAAAAAGCTGAATAAGTGATTCGGAGCATGTAAGAAAAAGAATAACTATACTGTAAAGTCAACATTAAAGTTTGTTTAAGAGGTGTATTGGTTTGAATTTAAATGAGTACCTGTCGGTTAAAAACATTTCTTTATCTATGATCATCCAGGCAAACAAAAGCCAAACCTTATTTCCAAGTGGTTACAGTAGTAGTTAGTAGCAGTAGTAGTGGCTTCTAGATCAATCTAAATAAATGGGCAAGCACTGCTGCTGCTAGTTGACCAAAACTAGAAAAGGTAAGATCTTTTGACAGCACAGTGGTCACCTATCCCAGGAATGAGCTCTCTACATCTGTTAAGACAGCAGAGTTTAATGAGCAACTGGGCAGTGCCATACGTTTTTTGGTCAGACTTTCTGCCACAATTATGGCAATCCAGTTCTGCTAGTTAGCCAAAGTAAAAAAATGACAACAGAAAACTATTCAAATCAGAAAAAAAAATTTGGAAAGTCCCTCTTTGGAAAATTATCCCAAAGGCAACATGATCTTAAATCTACCATGGAAAATAAAACAATTTGAATTTATTCAGCTCGCTATCAAGGCAGGCTGGATAAACATCGTGTGATGTAATCTTGAGCCAAGTGTGCACAGTTCTATATTACAGAGAGAGGTGGTGGTTGGAAGGGAAGATCTATCTAAATCTCCTGGAGTCTGCTAATCCCTACACAAAGGAACTGATTGCTTTGCTGTTAAAAAGAAAGTGTGAATGTGTGCATGCACTTTAAAATGTGGGATTAGTAAAAACCTTTTGACAAATAGATTTAAAAATGAAAAATGTATAAATAATGCTGAATTATTGGGAAAGGCGTATTAGGTAAGTGGATATGTGCATACTATACAAAATTGAAGTTACTTATTCATTACATTAACTAAGAAAAATGATGACAACTGTTTAGTTACTTATACAACACATTCACACACCCCACATGAGATTGATTCTTAGAGTTTAAAGTTGATTCCATTTATTAAATCTTGCAGAGTCAGATATAACACAGAAATTGATTAGTACTGGTAATCAATTGCTGGTTGTATAAGCATGATGATTCAGTTTTCAAGTTATTATTTTTTCTGTTACTGGTAGATAACCAGTCCTGATTTATCAGAAAACTTAATACAATTCTGAATTTTTTAAAAAAATAATCCATACATCCTAGAGCACAACATAAATTTAACCCTTTTGAATATATGAATTTGCACAACAAAAAACAAAATACTAAACTAAACAGACACCTATCAGACAATGCTCTCTCTCATAGTCAATGATTATAGTCATGTGTTTCAGTCCATGATCATATCATATCTATCTGTTTGTGGCAAATACCCACTCCCATTCACATCTACGGTTACACCATTCATCTACTACAAACAATAAGACTTAAGTAAATGGGTGGCAGTGTTCTGCACAGGCCACAGCCTCGCAGCTTTGACCCCAATAAATTCATTTCGGGAGCTAACTTTTGGGCACTACTGCGTCAGAGGATGCAGGGAAAAAAAATCTATAACAGATGCCTTTTATTTGGGCTGTAGTGTGTCAGTGATGTTTGATAATCTCTAAAATGGATACATTTCAATTTATTTAACATTTATTTGTACAATCACATATTACATTGATTGTAGACAAACTATGGCAGGTGACTTGTCTGTTTGTCTCTTGTTGTTGACATGCGGGCCGAGGACAGTTTGCTAGAGTTTTTGCTATTGGCAAAAGGTGCCATCATGTGATTATTTGTGGCCAATAAGAGTCAGCGTTTAATTCGCTTAATGTTTTTGGAGTTTTTAAGATGGTGGTGAATAAACGCAAAGCATCCACATCAATTTTGTGTTTTCTTGTGAAAATGAGGAAAAATGAAACCAACCAAAGATCAGAAACAGTGACAAAAGCACCTGACAGGACAAATGAAGATGGTACACTAACTGAACAACCAGTGTCCAATGACGTTACTCAGTCATCTGGTAGTGTCCAGGAATCCCAGTCCTGAACACATCAGAAAATTCCAACAATGGTGGGTGAGAGACTTTATGGGGTTACGGTATGACAAAGAGAAAAATTCAATGACTTGTTTTGTGTGTATCAAACATAACAAGCACAATAGCATGACTAGTGAAAATACAAACTTTAGAACAAGTACCCTCACCAGGCATGCAGATAGCAATGATCACAAAGCAGTTATGCAAGCTGATGTCACGGCACCTCAGTTGACAAAGCTGTAAAAAATTTGCAGATCAGTAAAGAAAATAGTGTCTTAGATGCCATGAGAGTTGTTTTTTTGGATGGCTAAAGAAGATTTAGCAATAAACAAATATGACAGTTTGCTAAGTTTGCTGCATATTCTTGATTGCCCCAACATCACTGGCTTGAAAATAGCCAAAAATGTAAACTAGTTCTGACAGAACAGCTTCTGAGATGTTAGAGTCCATAGCAGCAACCATTAGGGAAAACATGAATGACAGGCTCATAAACTCACCAGTCCTCAGTGTCCTGTGTGATGAGAGCATTGACATAGCAGTGAGAGAAAAAACTTGTAGTTTATGCCAGAATTATAGATCCAGACACTTTTGAACCAAGTACTGTATTTTTATGCAACTGGTAAGGCCATACATGACAAGTTGAATGAAATTCTTTATGAATGGCAAATTCCACTCACTAAAGTTATGGGACTTGGAACTGATGGGGCCAAGGTGATGACTGGAACGGGAGAGGGCTTGACTGGTTACATGCTAAGAAATAATCCAATGCTGATAAACTATCATTGTCGTGCCCACAAATTAGCTTGGTCACATAACAAGCAGCAGATTCTGTGCCCTATCTGGTAGACTACCAAGCAACACTGGCTGGTATATTTTATTTTTTTAAGGCATCTGCTAACAGGACAACTAAACTCACATCCATCCAGGAGATGCTAGATGAGCCTAAGCTCAAAGTGAAGGAAGTGCACGAGGTGACATGGCTGTCAGTCTCTTTAGCTGTCAACAGTCTATCAATGCCTGGACTCCCTTATTACTTTTTTTTACCACAGACAAGGATGCTAAATCTAAAGGATATGGCAATAAGTTGGTCCAGTATGATTTTATTGCACCTACATACATGCTCATGGAATTATTGCCAATTGTATCTGAATTGTGCCTCATTTTCCAGAAAATAGATCTAGATGTCAATCTGGTAGAAACTTTAGTCACAACCTGTAGATCAGCTCTTCAGAAAATAAGAGCTGGTCTGGATGATCACACTTATCTTCACAAACTTCAAACTGATCATCTGAAAGTTAATGGAGGAAAACTTGTTTACAAGGTAACTCATTTTGTCTAAGGAAAACAAAATATTGACAGCATCAAAGAAAATTTTGTAGATGCCTTACTTGAGAAACTTGACCAGAGATTCCCAGCAGATGGCAGTAAAATCATGTATGGTTATGGGGCATTGGGACTTAGACCATTATCATTTTTCTCACAGACTGACCTAGAGACGTGGGGAAATGATAAGCTGGGAATACTGATTGGAAAATATGGGAAATCACAAGTGCCAAAACCAAAAAAAAAAAAACAATAATTCAGCTGTCACTATCCAACCACTCATTGACCCAGCTGCAACCAGAAAGGAGTGAGCTTTTCTCAAGTCTTTAGTGATCAATGCTGGTTCTCCTAGAGATAAGATGAAGGATCTGTGGAGTCTCATCAACCAATATCATAAGGAAGATGTGCCCAATTTGCTGAAACTAGCTTCTCTAGCTTTGACTGTCCCGATCCACACCTCAGACTGTGAGAGATGGTTCAGTGCTCAAAATCTGGTGAAACATCATCTCGCAACAGGCTATGTAGCTCAAAACTAGATGATCTGCTCTTGGTTAAACTGGAGGGAGGACCCATTGATCAATTTGACTTTTCTGCTGCTTTTCTCCATTGGAGAAATTCAAAGACAGGAAAATGTTTTCTATCCACAAGAACCAAAATTAATACAAATGCTACTTTAATTTTTAGACTCAGTTCATTTTGGGAAATGTCAATGTTTGATTTTTCTTTTTTTGACTGTTTAACCTTTCATATTTGATTCAAAAGTGTTAAATGTTTTATCAAAGATATACATATATATATATTTCCTGCTAATTGCCCTGATTCTTGTATGGACTTGAGAACCTGCTCAATTGTGTTCTATAATGTTTCTTTGAACAAAATAGTTAATAAAGTTATGTAAATTTGTCATTATTCTTTTAAAACACCAATTTTGTTTAGTCATACAAGTCAACCTTATAAGCGTTCATATAATTTATTTTAATAAAAAATAATATTGGTTTAAGAAAAGCAGTTCTATCAATCACACCTCAATGGTTTAAATAATTAAAACTGCTTACACAATAACATTACCTGATGTGGCCTAAAAATAAAAGTTTATTGTCATTTTGTTATTCATTCAAATGTGGTCCCCACATTGAAAAAAAAAATGACCCCACAACAACATGGGTCAACTGTCCCCATCTTCTAGTAAGCTGTGCAGAACCCTGGGGTGGTCACTCATAAATCATGGTGACAACAGTTGTAATAAGTTACATGTGTAAGCAATGCCCATTGTCGTATGACTTTAATTATCTTAATAAAACTTATCCAGCAGGGGTGGCAACAAAGGTATGGTAAGAAAACATTCCGACATGGCAGACATTTGCAATTATCGATCCATAAATTTGACAGTAAATAATATCTATCTTTGTCATTTATTTACTTACACTTTTACCGTTTTTTTTATAAAGTTTTTCCTTAAGTTATTGTTCATATTTAAGAAAAACCTTCTGTATCTAGTTAAAATATTTATTTATTTTTTTGTATTATGGTCAATCAGCATGACTGCCAGAGAATATTATTAGTGCAATTTAGCATCACCATTCACCATGATTACAAGTTCTCCCCTCCAGATATGCTACGTACACAGGTGCTCCTGGAGACTTCTGATGGGGAAACAACTACAGTCTTTTTTTTCTTTTCCTCCTTTGTTTTAAAAACACATTCTTTATAAAAGTAGAATTTCTCGCTAAGATGGTTCATGATTTTAAAACAACAGTATCAAAACTTTTCTCCCAGGCAAGTTTGGTCTTGTTTCTGCCATAAAAGCCAGCCATCAGCTGCATTTGCAGTGCACTTTCCACTGCTCTCTAAAGATTTGGCAAGAAAATAGAATGGGACAGAAGTAAAACCAGGATCTGCTGTTGTTAGCAGGATGCCAGAGCCTGCAGCAATGAACAGCCACCACCACCACCCTGCAGAGTTCAAGGGTTAACTAGCACCTTTTTTTTTTTTCTGGCTATCCACCCCCTCAAATAATTTTAAAAAAAAAACACCACCAACTATATAATCCAAGGCAGGTAGGAAGCAAGCAACTTAACGAGCACAAATCATAAATGAAATTTTGTTTGCCCAGAATTGTATTAGCTATTACTTTATTGTGATGGCGGCATGATATATACTCCTTCTATATATATATTATTATCAGAAACTATAAATTGAAAGATAAATCATTTAACTCCCACCTATACAAAAATTAAATTTTCCTTTAAATGCAGCTGGTTAGTAGTAGTTCAGTGATTGGCCTGTGAATCAAAAGCATTAAACAGACCGACTATCAACAAATGCCTGTTCTTTCCTCATGTTGACAGTAAGCCTATGTAGTCTGGTGTTACTACATTTCAATCTGCTCCAATAATGATAGCTCTGTTTCTTTTCATATTATTCACAAAGTAAACATCTTATGAAAATAAAAGTTTGTATTTATAAATTTGGCATCCTGCTATGTGGATATTTCTCACACTCTCCATCATACCCCCCTTTTTTTCTTTTTAAAAGGAAAATTTGAATAAAGATAAGCTGGAAACGGTATTTTGCACAATCATAGCACAGCTGTTCCAAACACAGGATATTAATTTAATGCCAGGCTTTAAACCGTTGTTTAATCAATGAAAGAAATCAATTCACTAGCTAAAATACATAATGGTCTAGACAAATTTAAGCCAGACATTTGTATACCATTAGAAAATAATTTATTTACACATTACATAGGCATCTTTAGGAGAGTGGCTACAGCTGGCTTAGGAGTCTCAACTTTCAAATGTCAGAACACAATCTTCTCCTATCCAAAAGGCAGCTGGTAGATGGAGGGGGGGGGGAGAAGAAGAGAAAAAGAGAGACAGAAGTAATCCTATAGCATGCTCACCAATAGACAGACAGACTGACCATGAAGTTGTTTAAGGCTTTGTCATGCTATGGCTAAAACAGAAACTCCTAATGTTCCACATTCACATGCATGGAAACAAAAATATGGAGATATATTAGATTTACTCTCTACAGTAGGCAGAATCTTCTGTAGATGTTGATCATTAGCATTTGGTATGCGAGCCCTTTGCTTTACATACAACAGGATACCTTTTTTTTGTGCACAAGTTATCAATGTGTGGTTGTGGAGTGTTGTTTCAATCATCCTGTAGCACTTTCCAAAATTCATCCAAGGTGTTTGGTTGCACTTAGACATTCTCAGTAGCCATATTATTCCATATAGTCTCAGTGGTGTCATATCAGGACTCTGTGCAGGCCAAAGGCATCTTTGCAAGTGCTCCATCAGCCCTTTTACATTCCAGGTAGTTCTTCACCAGAAAGATTGTATGCTTGGTGGTCATTCTCATGTTGGAAAATTAATTCATACTCAACGAGACGTCTACCTGTATGAATGGCATGATGGATGAGAACCTGCCTGTACCTGTTTGCAGTCACTACACCTTTGATGTCAGGCAAATCTCTGACATCCCTGGTTGATATGCATTCCCACACCTGTATTGATCCACTCCACCATGCAACATTGAAGTTAATGTAAACTGACTGTTTGAAGGCAGACTGGGAAGTGGTGTTTATAACAAATTGCTGTCAATTATCACCAAATAGTTCAAACTTGGACTCATCTGCAAAAAGCACTTCCAAGTTTGGTCGTCCCACTGTTTCATTTCTGCTGCCCATTTCAGCCTGGCTGTTTAGTTGCCTCTCTTCAGCGAAAGTTTTTGAGGAGCTATGCATCTACCAAGACGAGACCAATTCATGCTCACGTGCATTTCACTGTTCTTGAAAAAACATGATCTCCTGTACTTTCAGCTTGGTCATTCAAGATCTCTACAAGTTCATCATCTATCATGTAGAGAACACACATTGAGGTATTTAACATCATTTTGGAGAGTGTGGAGTTTCTTCCTCAACTGTGTCTATTGTCAGCAGTACCAGGTTTACATCCTCCTCAGTCTTGCATTCAGCTTCTTCTGAAACATGAAGTTAAGTTGTAACCTGCCACATGGAGAAGTCTTCATTAGCAAAGACCTTGAGTTCTATACACTTGTCATGTCATATTTCCTTCCCAGAAACCACAGTATTCACCACACTATAGTGATATCACTTCCTACATCTTTATAGTCCTTCTGCAGGTGTGCCTGAATGCTTTCATGGCAACCAACCACAGCATACTGAAGCATTTAATTTTTACACGAGATGCAATTCTGTCACCTGGTATTTGCATTTTATACCCATTTTTCCTGTTTCCATAATTATCTCTAATACACACACATTAATTGAAAAGTAAAAAGTTTACTCAATTTTCTAAAAAAAAAGCAAGCAGCAACAATATGGTTCCAATTTTGATGTTTCTATTTTTAGCTGGAGCAGTTCGTATTAAACTTTAATAGAGAGAGATAAATAAAATCATCTGGGATTTTTATACCTCAAGATCCCTTTGTTAATTATAACAAATGTTTTGGGAAGACAACAACAGCTGGAAGAAGCTATAGTTTTTAACCACTCAATTTTCCATTTTCTTAATTCATTATACATCCAACTGAACTAGTGAATGAATTGCACTTGCATTTCCATTAAAATTTGTAATATATACCATTTTTATCATCATAGAATCTCAAAATAATACAACATATGAACCTAAGAGTTCATCTAGTAATTTTAGGTCTGACAAAAGTTGAAAAACATTACCCTGACACTGCCCATAACTAAACTGCAAAAATGATTTAGTTTGGGTTCATGTGACAATACCACTCGTGTCTGGCAACATATGGCTTTACAGAAATGATTTCCTTAAATATAAATGTTTTAACTTTTAAACTGTTTACATTTAAAATCCTTTCTCAGCAAGTTTCTTAAATAAATAAGCAGTGTGTGTAAACTATTGTATAGATGCATTTTTAAAATGACTGCTCAGTGAAATTACAACAAGCACTATGCAACATCTTTAAAGGGAGTTTTTAGCAGGCCCCAGTCCAGCCCAGCCCAAGGTTGACAAGGTTAGGTCAGGTCACTGTAATAAAGAGCCAACTCTTCATGATTAATGATGTATGGGTGATCAACCCTGAAATCAATATACCTTGGAGGGGCCCAGTCATGCTTGGTCGCATCTAGAAGTGTTCCAACATACGTTTTTCCTCTCCATGTTACATTAATGACCAGCACACCTGTCAAAAAGAAATGCATACTAAAGTCCTTGTGGATCCTAGAACAAAAATTTGTAAAAAAACAACTCAGCAGTTCAATTTCTTTATACAACCAAACTTACACCACAGGGCCCATCCAATGACAGCTGCTGCCTACCCTTCATCCCTACTCTTCCTTAATTATTCTGTCTATTCACTAGCATGAAACAGTGGGGCTTTCTACTGCAGAACCACCCACAGGGCTGCAATGGCTCCCTCTAGAAACCCTGGTTGTGGCCCCTGATGTCACCTTACCCACATCAGTAGTACTCTCTAGGGACAGTGGTCCATCAGGTGCTCAGTGTTTCTCCACTCACCAAATATGGCCAGTGAAGCAAACAGTACCTAACAGTCTTTCCTTTCATGCTATAGTTCTCGGGGAGTCAGTCTACAGGGATTTCATTCAGACAAAAAATAAAACCAACCCCACAAAAAACAAGGCAATATTTATATAAGAGTGAAAGTATAGCATTAAAGCTGAGGTGCTGATTACAAAAATTAATCACAGTAGCAATATCAAACCCCAGCTTCATTAGCAGTGACAATATATTTTCAAAAGTTATTAATCAATCAGAGAACAAAACAGCACAGTAACAAAGAGAAAATGTTATCCAAGATGCAAATTTATTTTTTGTATCTTCATGCTAAAGATTTCAGCAAAGATTCACTCGAGGTTTAAAAATAATTTAAAATCTAACTGCAATGAGTAACATTAATACACACTCAAAACAGCTACTTCCAATAGTTTTTACTAAATCAAATGTCAGGAGCTTTGCCATGCACGAAAAATGATAGATTACATAAAACACATGAAATGTATCAAATCTTGCCAAACAAAGTCTAAGAAAACGTAAAGCTACAGTGAATCAACTTTTCCTTCAGCCAACAAATAATTCTGAAAATTCTGATTTACAATAAGTACGGTATTTAAATACAGAAAAACAGTTTACATGGTCTGTTGCCATAGTGCGTGTGTCAAGCTTTCTCAGCCATTTTTTGTTTTTAACTGTACTTTGTAATTAGTTAATTTAATAAAAGTGCTCTGGTTTATTTCAAAGTTATTATTTATCCATAACAAAAGTGCATTACAGACTCTTCTTCATTTAAATCTCCTGTTAGTTGTCTTTTACATTGGCATACATGAAAAACAATATTCACTTGATTCTTAGCATCAATTTAAGTATGCTTTCTGAAATTTCTGGATGGGCAGATGGATGGATGGACGGACAGACAGACACCCCCCCCCCCCAAAACACACACATGCACAAAGGCAGATAGAGAGAGAGAGGGTTTGGGGGGATTATTTTTAACCTTCTGCATACCAAATCAGTTTTTATCTTATTGGGTGCATTTCTACCCTAGCCTAGAGCAGTTAGTATTTGGGTTGGGCTGCCAGAATATTTAGTCAACAAATTCCTAATGGAAAACACCTGCAGAGAGTTATTAGTCCTTTTAAAGGGCTACCACAGCCCTAGTGGTTCTACCTGTGCTGAGTAATTAGAATTTTAAATTATTATTCTTAATTAAACAATTCATTAAAGTTTCTCTAATAAAATAATTATAGAACACTACATATAATGGAGATTAAACTATGGGTGAATTACACATAAGAATTTAAGGTCTACAGATAAAAGTATACTGGGGAGAATTTAATTGTCTTTATTAAATCCTTGAATGGCCTTAATCACACCTATAATTTAATCAGCATCAATTTACTCAATACGTGTTAACATCACAACTAGTAGAATAAATATAGTTGCTGAGATAAAAAATTGCTGTTTTTCTTTTCCTTATAATAAGTGCTCATTAAATTCTGATTTTTGCAGCATGACCCTGATTAAATATAGTTTTTTTTCTTCCAAATTATGTAAAGTGTAAAAAGATAAGGGCTTCATTCAGCCAGAGCAAAATGGATAAGGAAAAGCAGTTGCTGGACAGGGTTTTTTCCCCCAATAGCTGGAAGAACTCACCACTTTTTATATAGGAAGGTGGTTAGAAAGGACTGAAAAGAGTAACATTTTCAAATAATAAACCCCCCATATGAGACCGATAGTGTCCCACAGACAGACAGACAAAGACAGAGAGAGAAAGAGAATGAAAAAGACAGAAAAACATACAGACATAGTGACACAAAGAGAGGGAGATAAAGAAATGGATAGAAAGAGAGAAAAAAGGAGTAAAACAGACAGGAAGAGATAAATTGGAAAGAGAGAGAAACAAACAGGCAGAAAAAAAGAAACAGAAAGATGGAAAGAGCAAAATGCGAGAGAGACAGAGAGAGATAAAGACAGAGGTTGGGGTGTGTGAAGCAGACAAAATGAAATGGACACAAAGAAAGTAAAACAACACAGAGTAAAAGGAACAGAGAATAAAAGAAAAACAGAAAAAGTGAGAAAGAAACAGATGGAGTGGGGGGACAAAGAGAGAAAGAGTGAAGCAGACAAAGAAGTGTGTGAAACGAACAAAGAAAAATAGACAGAAAGAAACAATAAAATAAACAGAGGAGTGAAACAGAAAAAAGGAGAAAGAAAAGGCACAAGACAAGCAAAGAAATGAGATAGAGAGAGAGAGAATACAAACAGACAGACAAAGAGTGAGACACACAAACAGGGATGGTGAAAGAAAATGGGGAAAAAAGCACGACAAAAAAGAAAAAATACAGATAGAGAAAGATATACAGTGAGATACAAATAATGAGAGAAAAAAGAGAAGCCAGACTGATGAGAGAAATGCAAACAATAAGAATGAAACAAACAGTGGAAAAGAGAGACAGGTGAACAGACTGAGAAATAGAGACAGACAGACAGAAAAAAGCAGTAAGAGACAATGAAAAAAATGGATGGTGTAAAACATTGATGAAAACATGCATGAAAAGCAGTAGTAAGAGAGAAAAACAGATGAAGAAAGTGAAAAAAAAAGGTAGGATAGGAAGACATACATACAGTAAGACAGAGACAGCGAAGGAGAAAAACTGACAGACAGGAAAGAGAAACAGACAGCTAAAGAGGAAAGCTCAGAAGAAACCAATGGAAGGTAGGTAGGCAGAGAAAGACGGAAAGAAAGAAAAACTGTAACACACACACACACAGACAGTGAGAAAAGGTGACAGACAAGAAAGAGGAGGATGGAAAGAGAGACAGAAGGAGCAAAAACAAGCAGATACAGATGGGGAAAAAGAGAGAGAGATATAAAAGGAAAACAGATGGAGAATCAGAGAGATAAAGACAACAAAGAAAGACAGACAGAGAGATGGAGAAAATAGAGAAACAGACAGACAGTGAAGGAGACATGCAGAAAGAGAAACAATGAGAGGGAAGACAACTAGAGAAAGAAAAGGAAAACAGTAAATGAGATAGATGAAAAGAGGAAAAAAAAGACAGGACAAAGAGATAGCCAAAAGAAAAGGACAATGGCAAAAAACAAGAGCAACAGTAAAAGAGAGAAAAGTAAACAGACAGATGAAGAAACAAAAAAGAAAAAAATGAGAGATAAACAGGGAAAAAACTGACAGAGAAAGGAAGAAACAGATGGAAAGACAGGAGGAGACACATGCAAGAAGAAAGTCAGCAAGAAAAAGAGCGTTATAAAAGCAGATAGATAGATGAACAAAGACAGAAAGTGATAGCAGAGAAGAAAAAGGCAGACAGACAGACAGACTGAGAAAGATAAAAAGAGACAGACTGAACAAAAAAGAGAGAGACAAAGAGAAAGAAGTTGACACAAATAAAGAGAGATGAAGAGACAAAGATGAAATATACAAAAAGATGAAGAGAAACAGTGAGACTGACAGAAAGACATTAAAAAAGAAAACCAGAAAAAACAAATAAAAGGGGAGGAGAAGAGAAAAAAGAAACATAGGGAGAGAGAGAGAGAAACCAACACAAGGGGGAGCATGGAGAAAAATGGAACAAATGGAGACAGAAAAAAATAGAGACAGATGAAGAGACCAAAAAAAAAAAAAAAAAATGCATGCGCACACACACAAAACAAAAGCCTCCATAGATTTTACCTGTGAGAAAAAAATCAGTGATTTGATTTTTTTCCCCTGTCAGGCCAGAAAGCTGTTAATTCGGGTTATAAAACTAAAAGAATGGCAGTCAGTCAAGTCCAGGTAATTTTAATTAGGACAAGTGATGTTGGTAAAGATGATAGTTTACATTCTCCTGATTAGGTCTTGAAAACAAAACACTATGCTCATAACATTTTAGTTCTGAACAAATAAAAAAAGACAGACCGAATATAATCAGCAGCACAATGTTACAGTTTCTCTTATATCCAAATAAATAACTTACCATTTTCACGTGAATTTACTTTGACAAAATGTGACTGGAAGGTTATTCGTGATGTGCTACTTATAGAAGAAACTAGACAGTTCGTTAGGACATATCCCACCAACTTGGTAGTAGAATTAAAAAGAAACCATTTTTTTTTCAGAAATCCTTCCATTTCCATTATCAGTGTTTAACTAAGAAACAAACAAAAGAGCAAATGGTTCATAGTATAGTGTACGGCACAATAGTGGATGGTAACGAGGCCTTTTCCCCATTGGTGACAAATCTGTTTGCATTAACAGCAACATGGTGCTAGCTCAAAGGAAATCAGAATTCCATACTAAGATCTTTGACCATTTTTTTTATCACTGTACAAATGCAATGACTAAATGAAAATGTCAGTTACTAAACATGCTTACCTGGTACACACAAATAACAACATTATACCATTAGTATGATGATATTAGATAGCTATTTACAGCATAGTAATATATGGTATATTTAGAATGCCCTATAATACACAGCAAACAAAATTAGTTGACTTTTTAAAAAAAATAAAACCATCAAATTTTAAATTTTAATATTAAAAAGCAAAGTTATACCTCTTAACAAATGGTTGGCAAGTAGTTGTTGTGGAGGACATAAATATATTTAAACTATAAATTAAAAGCTAACCTGCTCATCATCATGCAAAGTCTTCCTTAACATAAGATTGTAGCTTTCTTCCCTTGTTCTGACCATCGTATTCTAAGGACATATCACAGCAGTGAGTTAGAAAAGAGCCCTGGTAACCAAGCATGTTGCCTAGGTACTGCTGAGCAGTGGTCAAGGTACAAGTTGGTCAAGAGTTAACTGCAGAATCTCCACTGTCCATACTCACAAGAAGAAACTCTACCAAGGGAGTATGGTAAAGCTAGCTGGTCCAAATAGGATTTCCGATTTTCAGACCCTTAATCAAACATAAGCTGCCACTTTAACAATATCATATTTGCAAAGTACATATAATGATCTGAGATTCCAAGCCAAGGATAAAAAATCAAAATAATTATCAGCTTCTATTTTAATTTTTATAATACAGACACTTAACAATTTACAAACAATGCAATAATTAACAATGATGATAATTATATAGAATTACTTACCATTTTCAGTTTCATGCCATACTATCCCTTCTAATGTTACACTGGTTCCAGGTTCACAGGGTCCCAGACACTCTGGTTCTGTTACTACTCCAATGCTACATGTTTCTGTGCCCACATCATGAAATGCTGGCTGCATTGGTGAGCAAGCAGCTTCCACCTGTAAAATAGGTTTCAATCAGCATTAACAAAATACCTGATGCCAATTAGAGTTGCACAACATTACTGGTATACCACAGTATTTTGCTCCAGCAATACATATCTTAGTACTTTGACGAAATTCCCCGGTAACCCTGCAATAAAAGCAATGATATAAGAAGTTTTCATTTGTGTCAATAAAATCTTCCAAAAAAATGAGCTGAGTATTACAAAAGTATACCTATACAGTGAACTCTCTTTATCCTCTCCCATTCAAGTTGGCTAAAACTGGCCAAGCAATGATGAGTTATTTGATGATGACCACTTCCATCTATATTATAAAGCACATAGGATAAAGGAGAATAAGCACTTTTTTAAAAGTATATTCAGTAAATTTTAAATTAAACTTTATTGTATGGTAACCTGCTATTCTGTAAACAAATTATATTGCACTCATGAACTGATTAATGTGTTTTATAGTAAACTTACACCCCCCCTGCTGTGCCCAATTTAAAAAAAAAACAGCAGGCCTCTAGCCATGTACTTGGCAGTGGCTACTGCTGTTATGGATGGAAGTCCTGTCATTTGAGAATTCACATCAAACTTCGAACTAGACAGTAGACAGATTCCTTCTTTCCAAAAGAAAAACAACTGTGACTACAGAAAATAAGAGTGCAAAGCAGACAAAGTATGGTGCTCACCTGGATTTCTGATTTACCAGCACAGGTCAAGAGAACAAACCTATATCAAAATGTGCTATCTGCTTGGAAGAACTCTCAAATGAGCGTACAGAACAGTCGTTTTTAATGAGGCATCTAAAAGCAAAATATCAAGGTCTTGTTGTAAATCTGCTGGATACTTTGAGACATAACGTGAAAATGTTAACCATCGAGAGAAGGACACCACTCTGAAGCAGAATTCCACTGTCAGTGAATGTCCCGCATTCTCCACACCTTGTATCACTATGCATTGCAAGATGCAAGAAAGCACACAGTTGGAGATTCTTTGATTAACTCTTCTGCTATGGACATTTGCAAAGTTAAGTTTGGCAGTGAGCGGGCAGAAAAAGTTTTCAAAAAATACCAATGTCAAACATCATTTTTCAAAGAATTTCTGAAATGACGATTGGTACAGATGCAGATGGGCCTGCCAGAATACAAGCAACTGCTGCTTATGTGCTTCAGATTGATCAATCCATTGATGCTGCAAATCAGGCACAGCTTTTAGTATTTATTTGTTACGTATTAGAGAGGGGATAGTTGATGACTTTTGTTGTCTATCACTGTCATCGCAAACAATCTGAACAGAAAATTTTTGAATATCTTAAACAGTACCTCAATACAAAAGGCCTTTCTTTTGTGGAACAGCTATACAGTATCTGATCAGACAATGACCAGCAGCAAGAGCGGTTTTATCACGTGACCAGAAGAAGTGGCACCAAAGATAATTGCAATTCAATGTCTTCTACACAGAGAGTCACTGACATTGGAAAAGTTAACGAAGACCCGAACAATGCTTTGATGAGCTGTGAAAGTAGTCAATTCCGTCAAAGCCAGGCTGCTCAATACATGCATTTTTGCTGTCCTGTGTAATGAAATAGGTGCTGAATATCTCAGTCTTCAGCTTCATTTCAATGTGCACCAGTCCTGAAAAGACTGTCTGATTTGCAAGCAGTAGTAGTAGTAGTAGTAGTAGCCCAGTTACTGGTGCAGCAAAATTCTGCCTTGGTAGATTACTTTAGGGATCCTAAATGAATCACAAAAATTGCACACTTGGCAAATGCGTTTGAGAAACTAAACAGAAGCATTGCAAGGACAGGGAAGAAAAAAACCAACTTAATTGATTTCTGTGAAAAAATCAAAGGTTTCACTGCTAAAGCAATGTGATGGAATGAAGATGTGAAACAGGTGTTACTACAGTGTTTATCTGTTTCAGCGACTCTGCTGATGCACAACTTGAAGCAGTGGACATCTCTGATGTAATCAACACCCACCTGAGCATGAAAGGGCTTGTTACCAAATTCAATGTTACGGAAATATCACTGAAAATTTAATCAGAACTGGATCGGGGACCTCTTCTCCAATGCTACAGAGGACACCTTCCACAGCCTAAAGGTCAAGGAAGAAGATAAATTGACTGAGTTGAGCAATGACGGTTTGTTTGTTTTTTTTTTTTTTGCGACAACAAAAAAACCGAAACATCAACAAAATATCAAAGTTTTGGTTGAATGTTTTGAACAAACACGGAGGAGCTCACATACAGAAAGCAAGAGAGAGTGAGTCCTGCCGCTGTTTGCAACATCAAATTTATGCCAGGTTGGATTCTCTGCTTTAGCTAGTATTAAAACAAAAACACAGGAGGAAAAACTGGATGAGATGAATGACATGGGAGTTTCTCTCCAGCATCGCACCTAGGAATGATGAGCTATAGGGGGCCTGAGGGTCTCATTTTACAGACTATTTTGTATAGCTAAATAAGAACATAAACAGACCAACCCAGGTTTAAGAATAACATATTTGTACCTTGTTTTTAAATGTAATAAAACCATATGATATAAATCTGCCACAGTGATATAACCATGATTTTGGTTACATACTGGGGTGGGTTGGCTTTTAATGAAACTGTGGTAATGTTTGTAGAGAGCAAAGATTGTAAAGAGGTACTTAAGGTACAACCATGCTAAAGGAGTACTGCATAAGAAAAGGGCTGGGAATCTCTGCTGTAGAAGTACAGTAGAAAGATGTTGCTCTACATTATCACTTCCTGTAGAAATTTATATCACTTTGTTTTTCCATGAAAGTGACTTTATTACCAAGGTTACTAGCATGAACCACTCTCATTTTCTAGGTTGTTATTCACTTATTACTGGAATCCAACAGCAATTCCTTTTCTTCTGGTGATACGGCAAGACCTAGTGTGTTCATACCTTAGATCTCTCATCATTTAGCTGGTTGAACAGTATGGAGAAACATCAGGAAATACCACAGTGGAGAGAAACAAAAATGGAGAGAACAGGCAGGTGAGGTTGTGGAGCAGGTGGTTAAGACATGTGGCTGATCAACATGCCATTGTTTTCCCAGTCCATTGGCCTGAAGATTGATGCCTGTGATAATGCCAGGCCCCAGGATTTCTTCTGCCACTTGGCTATGGAGTCTAACCACTATGCAGTGCAGACCTGGAGAAAGGCAAACAAAGCTGACACTACCAGGGAACAAAAGTATCTGTATGGGTAAACATAATTATAATTATTTCCCATCCATTGAGGATAAATGGATTAAGGATGGGTAGACTCAGTGTCAAAAGTAGTGACGCTGAAAATATTCAAGAAAATGAATCAATATTGGCCTTTCAGTGACAATAGTTGGGTCACTTTACTTTACATTTTTCACTTTCTGCACTATAAATTAAATTTTTTCCTTTGATTTTCTGGACATATTTTCTTTTCATTTGGAATACTGAATTGTGTGCTAAGTCATTGGTGCTATTTGAATCATTCCACAACTTTTATGTTTTTTTAAGAATCTTAATCAGGTAAGTGCATTTTGTGCAGCCATCTTGGAAATTGTCTAAATGTTTGTGTATATTAAAAAATGCATTTCCTGAATGGGAAAGGGTTAACTGAAATTCTAGTACTAACATATTCCAGACACCAAAACTGAAATAAAATGTTGGCTGACAGATGAAAAAAATCCAGAGAGGGGAAGGTAAGTTTGGCAATTTTCAGGTAATAGAACTAGTTCACCAAAAATTTTGGTAGGCTGATCTGATTGTCCACATTTCATCTAATAGAAGTTTTTTGTAACTTGCAATGTTTACAAGTATCATGTGGTGTAAAATTGATGCAACCATAGGTTGAGAGATGCCGTAACACCACTGGCTGGCACAGGTCATGTGACCACCATAAAGGTTAATGGTGTCTGATCCAAAAGCCAAATAATCACTGCGACCCCATCCATCAAATGAAACAATGAAAAGATTGATATAGTTCAATATTTTACATTAAAAATTCAAACACTTTAATTCAAACATAAACATAAGCAATATATATGCATTAGATATAGGAAATTTACATAGTAGTGGATGAGTATATTTTTTTGGAATTTATTAAAGTAGTACATCATGTTTAATATTCTAAAAGTTTAATTTTCAGTGATCACATTTTAAATTGTTTGATTTATTTATTTCCTATCTATGCTCTTTCCTTAACTTCAAAACAAACAAACAAAAAAAAACTTTAAAAATGTATCTAACCTCCACACTAAAAGGGATGCACACAAGTTAATTCATTTAACAGGAGGGCTCACTGCTAATTATATGGTTGTCATGTATCTGTATGAAATAAATGGCAGCTAAATGGGGTGGGTGGGAGGTCATAAAAATTGTTAGAGCCAAATCCAACATTTGGAAGCACTTCAGAATTTTTTTTTGTTGCTTTAATCTAATGGCATCATAGAGGAGAATTTTGCAGTTTGTTAGTTCTTAAATGTGCTGGAAGTAGAATCTACAATTTATCATCACATCTTCATAGACAACAGCGGCTGCTGTTTACCCACCACTGAAATAAAAACCAAGCATCAATCCTCTGCCATAGTGGACTTGGTTGAGTGAAACAATTAATCAGACAAATTCCACCAAGTTGAGTCAGTGTGTTTGCTCTATGTTTACTGGCCCTCCCTGATAAATATCTTGGCCTGGGTGTTGGTATTAGTTACAATGTTTAGTTGACAACTTATGAAACAATATACACAGCAAATTTTTCCTCCTATGTAATTGCAGAACAAAAATTTTTGTGGTACCAAATTCTAACACCAATACCCATGGCTGTGGCACTCACTTGGGAATCAAGCTCAAGTCCTTTTAACTGTGGATTTCAAGGAAACCCATGAAAAACAAAGCAACAAAATTAAACCAAAAAAACCTAAATCTTAATATTAAAAAAATTAGATTACTTCTTTTAAAATTGTGCATTTTATCACTGGTTTTAAGTACAGTACTATATGTTATGCTCACTCAGTTTTTTTGTTTTACACATGTGTTCCATAAACAGTTGCGTGTTTGAGTGCATTGTGTTAAACAAAAATTTAGCATGTGTATTCAATGCCATACTTCTACAACTACAGCACTTTTTTGCTTATTAGCAACTTTTGGATAATGATAGCCTTTTGCAGGTTACCAAGAGGTTGATGATAAGCAGTATCTACTGTGTTATCTAAATATTCAAGTTGTTGTCAAACACTCCTTAGAAAAACAGTTATTTGCAATACTCTTCAAAAGACTGATCTTCTATTAAAGATGCTTGCAATAATAATTGAATACCATACTTTCCAAATGCATTTAACAAGGTAAGAAATTTATTAATAGCTGGCAGTATATGTGGAAAAATCTCTGTTATCACATGCATTCAGTATCACATTTTCTAGGAAAATGGGTCTGCCTACCTTTTACAGCAGTAACAATGGTTGGAGGTGTGAATTATTGATAAACTCACTTTTTAGGAAGTGTTCAAATTTATTATGCCAGGGATCCATGCCAATCTTTGGAGAAGAAAGGGGAGGAATGTTAGAAGATGTAAATAGCTAGGACTGTGTCCAAGCAATGCTACCGTTAAAACAATATCCATTTTGTCTATTAGTTTATGCTCTTATTTACTTTCCTCAAATGTTAAACAATAAACCAACAATAACAGAAAACAGATTACAACGTAACAGCAGCATAACAACCAAATATATATATATATACATATATATATATATATACATTAGCAATGAGCACAAGGCATTGAATTCTTTGTAACCACTTTAAGGAAATATTTTTTTAAACGCTTTAACAGTATCTCCAAAACATACTAATACGAGTCCTATAATCCTTTGTAAGGAATGATCACCATCCATCCATCCAAAACACAATTCCAGGTCAACCCTGCGATCTTTGAGAAGATGACTGTTCATTTTTAAGCTACTTTCAACTTAGAGTCAGTTCCAAAGTAAGCATTCCAAACCCAGTTACAGCAACAACACAAAAGGGTAACAGTTTTCCAGATGGGGGATGGAGGCTTTTGGCAAAATTAAAATACAAAACAAATTTGCAAACCTCACATCAAGGAAACAGAAAAAAAGATTTCTTGTCAAAAATCGATATTAAGAAATATTTCTAACAGCTGCTGACAAATTATTTGCATTTCTAAAACTGAAGAGTTTTTAGTTATTTTTCCATCTGTATAGAGTATGGCCAACCAGCTATATAGATATATGAGAGAGAGAGAGAGATGTTTAAATACCAGATACATTCTACTTTCTGAAATAAAGAGAAAAAAGGTGTACGTATACCGCTGCAAGGAAGCCTAGCACTACTTACTTTAAAGAAGTCAATATGAGAGCACTGCTAATTTACATAAGTCTGTGGACTGGAACTTTAAATAATCGATGAACTGTGTTTCCTTGTTGAAATGATTAAACACTTGTTCTCCACAATTTAAAGGTCCCGAATGAAATCAAAAGCAGTCCATTTTTTAAATATTTAACCACTAGCGTATTTTTAAAAGGCCTGACAAAAACTATTTGTCCAATACCAATCATCTTAAATAAATCAGTTACCATCACAATAAGAATACATAAAAAACGAGAGCCCGCATATCTGAAAACAATCTGCCATTGTCATGCAGTACAGGCTAAATGTTAATAGCTTATTTAAACAAACGCTACAAATACTAAATAGTGCAATATATCAGAATGATTGATGTCTCCTACACAGAATAAGAGTCAAGTACAAGCGCAATGAGTTTGATATGTTGCACTATTAAGAAAAAATAAATCTCTCTTCTTTTTAAAATTTACTTTTTGTTCTTCAAAATAGATTTTTACATACAAATTGTCTGAAAGCATTATACCCAGACATGATCATTAGCTCTTCCTCATACCTACAGCTATGTTGTGAATTGTTAATAAGATTACTGAAGTGTCATAGGAATAGTTTTATTTTGTTTTTTCCCCTTTTATTGACTTGTAAATCTAATTAAATTTTTCTCAATGAGAAAATGAGAGCTAACAAAGTAATTGTAAGCTTCAGACATGCATCAAAATCAGTCTCTCCACATAGTTGATTTGTACCTGAAGATTAAGTTAACCCATTCCTCTTGAAAAAATGTGGTATTTAATATGCACGAATGTTCAGATAATTTCCAAGATGGCTGCACAAACTGCACCTATCTGATTAAAATTATTTTAAAATACTAAGAAGTCTGCACCTATCTGATTAAAATTATTTTAAAACACTAAGAAGTCATGCAATGACTCAAATAGCACAAATGTCTTAGCACATAATTCAGTAATCCAAATGAAAAGGAAATATGTCCAGAAAATGAAAGGAAGAAAATCAATTTATAGTGCAGAATAAAAAATGTCAAGTAAAATTGCCCAAACTCTTGTCACGGAAGAGACAATACTGATTCAGTTTCTTGGATCTTCTTGTCACTACTTTTGACACTAAATCTGTCGTGCTCGCTCCAAAGATCAATGAATGGCACAGAATGGAAACTCATGGTGGTGATATTCACTGCCAGAAAAGCTTTCATCTCCCTGGTGGTGGTGGTGGTGTCAGTTTTGCCTGCCTGGTCTGTGCTGCTTAGCATTTAAGACTCCTCAGCCAAGCTATAGAAAGAATCTTCTGGAATCAGCTCCTAGAAGAAATCCATTGGGATGGCATCATCATGCACACCAATCTTAAGGCCTCAAATTCCACTTCAGGACCTTGCTCTCATTCTCCATATCTGATGTCTCTCCATCATTATCTGACCAACTAAACAATATGAGACTTGACGTAAGAACATTCAGAGTCCCTGCACATCACCAGAAGGAAAGAATTCAGTGTCAGATTCTATCATAGATAATAATAATAATAATAATGCAGGTAGACAAATGCAAAGTTATGCAAGTAGCTTGACTAGTAAAGTCACTTTCACTAGAAAACAAAAATAAATAGCCAAAGAGGAGATAATGTAGGATAGCATCCTCCTGCGTGTACAGACAAGTAATCATTACATGATTTGTCAATGCCCAACAGTTTTTGTTTTATTTGCATGTACTAATGACATTTTCTAGTTCAACAAACTAGTGAATGGCAGGCAACAAAACTAAGAAAATGGTTTATTCTCCTGAGTAAATCAACTTTTCTCAATTTTGGTTGGTTGATAAGTGCTGCAACAAATAGCATAATTCCTTTATGTATTGCATTTTGAAATCATGACCACTAGAGTCATGTCAACTTCTTTAAGATGGCACCACTGTGCACAAATGTTTTTTCTTGTTTTTAACTACAAAGCGTACATATGTATATGTTATGTCCAAAGTTCAAAATCTGGCCAGTGCTCATTGTGGCTGATCGTTATCAAGACTGGCCGATGTCAAAAATAATTTTAAAAATAAAGAATTTTTTTGCTGGACAAAGTTTAAAATTCAGACTTAATCGAGTCATTACGCTGTTTAGTTCACAAAATTGTATACACTCAATACGAAATTAACAAAAGCACCCCATTCATTCATAAGCTGTGAATTTGATTGATAAAACAAATAATCTTTTAAAAAATGTAATGTTTTATGTTGAAAATGTAGACATTTGTATTACAGAAAATAGCATTGTCATATTTTTAAAAAAAATAGAATTGAGGAAATTATTTAACTCAGAGAAAGAGAAGATTTTGGCTCTCAGGGCCACCCACTATTCCCTTAGCTTTACACTTGTATCTCTTTGCATTACATTTACATTTGTGTGTCAATGCTTCAGTAAGCAATTGACTAAATGTTCCTCTTGCAATGATTTTTCTTCAATGGTGACAGTCCACAGTCACTAGCTCTGTACAAACTGTAACTTCACTCCAGCCATAAAGTTGTACAAATCATTGCCATCAACTTCCAAAATCACAGCTTTGATCTAAGTCAGGTACTTGTACTATAACACAATGACTATAAGTTTACACATGCAATGTAAAGTGTTTTAACTTTTCGAAGCCTGGTCATACAAACTTGTGAGAGCTTTAATGTGTTTGTATTTTTTTTATGACAAAGGGTGCAAGTCACTCTGGAGCCACATGCCTCAGTCTCCTCAATAAAGGATACTCCTCAGATTGCATGGACATATCCATTACACAATACACCACTGAGAGCACCCAGACATTCTTTTTCACCAACCAAGCAGTAAGAAATATTTCTGTTGTCCTATGACCATTTTAAGAGTAATTTAATCTTTATCAAGATGATCTTCCATGTTACTATTGCCAGCAATATTTTGATTGTACTACTGTTGTTGTTCATGTCAAGTTTTGAGATTACTTTGTATGTATCTCACTTTCTAAATCATCTTCTGTTTTTAGATTGATAACTTTTTGGTGGGTAAATTAAAAGCAGATACACCAACTTTTGCTTTAGAGCTGAACAGCTTCGTAGGAGGGTTGTTGTATACCTTGGTGATAAACCCAATTTTTCATCACCTAAATGAATTGAAGGTCCTCGGGTCCAGTGTGTCAAGCAGTTCATTTGCATCCAGGTTTTTAGCATGGTTAGTTTACTCCACATAACCTTGCCTTTGACTGTGGCAAGGCTTCCCACAGAATTTTTAGTTTTGAATACATTTGAGAGACCTCACTGACAATATGATTTGAAAATTATCTGTGATTGCCAGGTTATAATACACTAAATATGCCAATAATAGTTAAAAAGTCCAACAAGTTGTATGCAACTTTCTGAGCCCTTTTAGATTTCGATGGTCACAAAAAAATAAACTCTGTGAGGTGGTCTTGAAAATTCATACTAAATTTCCACTCCCCATTGGGATTAGAATGCATGTTGATAAGGTCAACTTTCGTAGACAAGGTCAGCAAGAGTCAAATACAATGTAATTACCTCTTCTACGACATACGTGTACTTGGGTTGTAACAACTCTCTTTCCATGTGACTACATCCACCAAGCCAAATACTAATGTGCATCATGGAGATTGTCAAATAACTCCTCCTTTTGTAGGTAATATTGGGCACAAAACATTTTCCATCATTGCCAACAATGATCCCATCAAAATGATTCAAGCAATGATAATCAAGTGGTTTCCTTCATCACCTTTGCTCTAACTTCTTTCACTTCTATTACGAGTTGACAGTAGTACTTATCTTCGGAAAAGGCTGTGTGCCATTGCCTTTTCTCTCTAGCAAACTCCATTATGGTGTCACGGAAGCTTTCCCCCTGCAGCTTTTTAACCGCACTTCCACTTAATTTCCATCAACACCCAAACTTTTAGATGTTAAACAAAATAAAAATTTAAAAAAAAAAAACAAACAAAACAGACTAGAGGAACTTCAAAATGATCCAAACAACACAAAAAATTACAAAGCCTGGTCCACATGGCGTTTAATTTGCCATGTGCATTCCACCAACTCATTTTTTGTGTATGCGCATAAAAAGAATAATCTGCTGGGAAATCAACTTTGGCCACAGATACTGATATTGTCCAAACAATGTCCAAAATAATTTATTTTAATAGATATTTCGACATTGGCCAGTATTAACAATAGCTGGTAATTATAAATACTGGCCAATTTTTGGTTATGACTAACATACACTCACTCACACACAGAGAGAGAGAGAAGAGAGACAGGCAGAGACATTTTCAGAAGACAAGCAAATAAAACACTTCAAAATTTCTTTTGACAGAAGCTGAAATGCAACAGTAAAGATAGTTCCATTATTTTAAGTATATAAAAACTCATCTGACTATTTTACTATCATTTTCTTTCTAAAAATAGTTCTACCTTTCTCTCCCTGGTAACATGGATTAATGAGAAAGATTGCTAATAGGCACATAACATTGTAAAACTAGCATCAATCATTTTTTTTTTCAATCCTGCATTAGCATCAGCAGCAAGCTAGATGAGCATCAAGTAGGATACAATATCTTAGCTGATGATTAATCAACTATTGATTTTTCTCTCTTGGGAAAAATCCAATGCTACATGAAAGCAACCATTAATAAGATACCCAGATTCAGTTTCATTTTCTGGATTTCCTAAATAGCAAATGAATCCACAGTATCTGAAAAGAACATTTCTAAAGGCCTAAACTGCTGAATCGTTGTCTTTGGATAAAAATCTCAGTCAAGTAAGGACACATATATAGGCACCACCTGCTGATACAGCTTAGTTCCTTTTGTGCCATTATAACAAGAAGCAATTTTCATTGGTATTCTTTCAGTTTATAGAAGGATCTCTAGATAAACTGTATATTTATCGTCTCTTTTATATTGTCGCTGCCACTAAGTTATCTTGTCTTCTATAATATGCGTCTATTTTACAACTCTTTTCAGTTCTGCAACCAGACTGTCTTGGTGAGATAGAGGAAAGCTGGAGAAAATTCCACTGGTTCTCCAGCCAGATGCTTGCTGACCTAAAAACAAGGCTTGCTCAGAAATAATCAGTAAAAAGTATACCCCTGGTATACTTAAAAAAAAAACAAACAAAAAGCCCTTAATATATTTGTTTTTAAAAATAAACATGCTAAGCATCATCCACACATTATGAAGGAAGTAAATAACAGCCTCTGTTCGGTCCACTCAACCAGTATATACTCTAGATGCACCTTAGGTCCGGGCAAAGGTTAGTCATTTCAGTAGAATTACAGAAGATAACGATGATATTTGGTCTTATTTCCACTATCTCCTTGAAGATAAATAAATTCTAAAACATTTAACAAATGTAACAAGGTACAAAAAGAAAGAAAAAATCTACTTTATCGAAACTGCAGTTTTTTTTAAAAAAAAAAAAAAAACACGTTATTTTACACTAGAGTGGGGCCTCTCTGTGTAACTTGTATCTTTTTTTAAAAAAAGGATTTTAAAAAAGCAAAATAACCATGGCAATTCACAAAAAAAAAAAAAAAAAGTATCTGCAAAGCCAGGGCTAATCTTTCCAGAAAATGATACTAGAGACGGTTCAGATGAAGCCTGAATGAAATAGCGTTGACATGATGGCATCCAACCAGGTTTCATTTGAACAACCTGAGTGTGTGTGTGTGATTTTAAATGCTTGACATTTTTCTTTCTTTCCGTAGAAATATTTTCATTAAGCATGTTAACTTCTATTACTCCATAGATTATTTATTTTTATTAATACTGACCCCTCCTCTCCTCTGTGCTGGCATAAATAACAAAAGCTAGTTCTGCGGAATGGTGCAAGCTGTTACTCGTCGGGCTGCACTTCAGATGATAGAATGGATTCCAAATATAACTGATGCCTGAACTAAAATATTCATCATGTAAATACAATTAAGCCTTATGTTCTTCCTGTCTCAGGTTACAAAATAGCAGTGAATAAAAATCTTAAAAAAAAAAAATAAAAAAAAAAAACCACTCCTTTTTTGCACTACAAAATCATGCTGCTGCATGAGATGTTTCAGCGGTATATTTTGAGTAACGGCCTACAGAGAGCTACAAGAAATTGTTCTCCAACCGACCCTTTTTCACAGAACATGCCAGTGTTCCAACACAGCAACATAAAATCCCTCTTAACACAATGCAAACTCCAGCTGGCTACATAACATCTGCTCTTTTAATCCTCTTAAATATTACATCTTGAATTTCTTACACATATATATATGTCTGATTTCTGTCAATGTAAAAAGAGTGGAGGGACTTCAAGAATTAAACTCAATATACATTGTCTGACCTTATAGATTATCTCAAACTTCCTTACAATAAATTTAGCACAAGCACAGGGAACAGGCATCAATCAGACTGTGGTGTATTATTTTTATTAGTACTGACAATGGATTATTAAAAATAATTAAGCAATGGACAAAAAAAACACACCCTTAGTCTCCCATGCCACTTATTTTTCATCACTACCTTTTGATAATCAGTTTATGTTGCCTGGCAAGTACTCTCTCTCTCTTTTTATCTGTCCGTCCGTCTTTCTTCACTCCAATTTTCAAATGAATATTTATATACATATTTTGGTAGCCATAGTGCACACTGAAAACCAGCCTCCTGATTGAAAGAAAGAAAACTGAAGGTCATTTGTATTATAACGCTTATCCGACATCTCTTCTTCTGTCACTCGAGGCTGTCTGCCTGGCGTTCATCAGTCATGCACAAAAACAGAAATGCTGCAACATGCATTTAACCCACAGAAGATGCCATTCAATTTCTGTCCAGAGCACGCTGGACATTTTAGTACTTTTCAAAAATAGAGTCCACAGGCATCCCAAAAAAAAAATAAAGAAAAAGAGTAGCCATATCTTTTTGAGACAGATTGGGATCCCAAGTAAGAATGAATAATTTTACTTAATTTTAACTGTATTTTGAATTTTATTGCTCAGATAGAATGTTTCCAAACAAAAACTGCTCATAATAAATTTATTTGTGGGTGGAGCACTTATAGTTGGTCACTGTCCAAATTGACATTTCACTTGTCTGATATAGGATCAGCCCTGTTCAAGTCACTTAAGTGAACCAAGTTTCTAGTGTAGTTCAGGTTCATTGGTTACCTTCTCTTTAACTGTACACTTGCATCTTATTCTAAGTGACAAGCTCTAGTGTAAGCATGTTAAAGAGTTAGGAAAGACAGGAAAACAAAACAAAAAAAATCAGTAGTAATCAAGCCAAACTGCAAACATCTACCCAGTCCTATAGCATCCTCAATGCCATGCAAGCTATGTTCATTGATACATTCAGTACACCTCAGAATTATTAAAAGATTCTCCTATCATTTTGTGAAGAAATTTCACTTCCTGCTAAAAGCCTCAACTACTACCTTTGCAAAATTAGACAAAAACTCCAAAAGTTAATGTACTAGAAATGTTCAAGTAAAACCCAGCTCAAATAGCATCAATATAATGGTATGGCCAGGTTTCATTTGAACATCTCTACCACAACCGGATGGTGCTGCAATCAAGATATGTAGTTATCACCAATGCACAATTTTGATACTAAAAAAAAAAAGTATTTATATTTGTGTGTGTAAAATAGAGAGAGAGAGAGAGAGAGAGAGAGCGCATGTTCTTTTCAAAATGGAATAGCAGCATGTTTTTCGGATAACTTTGGTAGTGTGGCAAGACTGGCTGGTAAAATATGAATGCTTTTACAGCGTGTTTAAGAAATCTGATGCTGGTTTAAGTGGTGCAATGCAGGGTGTAACAAAAGGCAACTCCCCTATCCTACCCTCTTACCACACAACAATGGCAGCCACAACCAATGAAATATCCCATATTAGAAGATTTGTGTCAAATGCAAGATTCCAGTGTTATTTCCTTCACACATCAAAAGCCAAAAATAAAACTATTAATTACAAATGCTTCACAGATGCACATACTTTAACAATTTACATGGTCAAAAGCTAAAGTTTCAAATCAATCAGTTGTAGTGATGCTATAAAAAAAATGCAAGGGATATGATTAATAAAATAGCACAGTAGACATGGTTGACTTGGCTGTTGAGCAACCTAATTCACAAAAGCACATTGATTTACCATCCTCTTGCTCTGGAGTATTTTCATCGGGTGGTTTCTCAGCGTAGACTGGTAACACCTGGTAATGTCTGTTAATCAATTGAGAGCAGTAAAAACATTACTTTTGATGTTTCCCAGTTAAAGGTATAAAATTCTAAAACAACATTTTCCTCTCTTGACCTTTAAAACACAGATGCAATTCAGTTTATTTTATTTAATATCAGAATTTCTTTTTTTTTTCTTGAAGAAACAAAGGGAAAAATAACCTATCAGAATTTTTTTTAACAGTCAGCACTTCTTTAACACAATGGGGTAAACCTTACACTAAATTCATTTTGGTACATGTAACCATAGCTTCAAAATCAAAAAGTTCATTGTTAACATACTTTATATTTACAATTATTCTGTCAAACATCAGATATTTAGATAAACACATGGTAAGCTAAATAAAACCAAACCTGCTATCAAAACTATTCCAACCAACTGTCCAAATTTAATTTATTCAACATTTGATACCATCCACTGGCTATTTCAAAAGTTACACAAAGCATGTAGTCAATATATGTATGAAAAAGCAATGTTCTAATCAATCAATAGCTTATGAATAAATAAGTCATATCCTATTCACAGTAACTCACTTTCACTTGCTTTATCACTCACTCCTAAAGCATTGCAAAGATCATTTCATAAATCAAAATCTTTTGAAAATAATAATAAAGTTAACTTAAGCATGATCTCTGTGTAAGTGTAGTTCAGAACCTATGAATTCAGTTAGTGGGGTAGTTATACTGCTACTGACAAATAGGTAAATTACTTGACAAAGATAAATAATAACAAAGGCAAGCCACATATCCAATATTCAAACAATATGTAACATGAGGTACTACTCACATACTCTGTGCCCTCCATGGCCAATTCTCTATTGTGCGACTAATTGTGCGTGTGCCAGGGTGCATGCAAATCCTTTTATTATTTGTTGCCGATAATATGAGAGCATATACATATTCCTGGGCGTGCGTACAAGCACCAATGAACATACACGAGCCACATTTAATGATGATGCTTTTATAATATCTATTTAAAACCAGTGATGGAGAACAGAGTCAAAAGTTAGACAACCTATATTTGGTCATAGCTGAAAATATAAAATTATATATAATACCTATGTTTGAAGAAAGCATTTAACAATTTTCCAGTAATATACAAAAAAAAAGACTAATCATTTATGAATTGCTCTAAAAACTAACCAAGGTTCTTCTAACCATATTTTTTTAGAAAACAGGATGGAAAAACTAACACATTAAGGTAAATAACCATTTCTAAATGTAAAAAAAGCAACAACGCATATGCAAGTTAATATTACCTGTTAACTCTTTGCCAATTTAAGCAGATGATGATTTTAGATTATTAGTTAGAAACAAATGTTATTTCATAGTTGTCTCCCCTTGAGCATCATTAGTGAGGAGAGATATTAAAACAAATTCCTTTAAAGTATTCTTTTTCTGTAGGTACACCACTTACACAAACCAAAATAGATTTGATTTTAAAAAATTTATTTTTTTTTTTTAAATGACAAGCCTGCATGTTATAGAAAACAGTAGTGGCAAACCTTTGGAAATTGTCTAAACAGGTGTTTCACTGGAGAACTTTTCTTGTAACAGGTTCTACTTTCCTTGCTTGCACAAACCAAAATAATTATACAACAGATGCGAATGAATAAAATGAACGTGCAAATCAGTACCACTGGAGCTCTTGTTTATATATGACACAGAACATGGAAAATGAATGCTTGTCGTGATATTTATGGAATGTTGGGAGCTGGCATGTGGTTCTAAACTCTTGTTAACACCTCTGCTATCAGGAAATTATTGACATTTTGGGAAATACCTTTTTTTTCATATCCTTAACATGGTTCTAAATGGACTTTATGAAGATATCTTTTGTTAACCTCAACTTCATTGACAACAACAGTCCCAATGCTAGTTAGACATCTGGTTTTTTTAGGTACCAGACTGCACCCTTACCCCTAGACGACTGATCAATAATCAAACGATCTATTCCACAAATCTCAAACTCAAGACCCACTGGCTAGACAGATCTCATCTGTGGTGAACAGCTGACTGGCCCACACCCAAACTCAATATGGCTGGGGCTCCCCGTCAATCAACTTCTAACAAGTTTTAACTTTTGCTTCTACAATTTAAAAAAAAGGGGATCACTGGGGATTGTAATTCCTTTTGCTTGCACTATACTGAGCAGCTTCAACATCTCATTAACTTTTCAATGACACAACAAAACCAGCACAGCTTAAACACTTATGCAACTCGGCCAACAGAAAGTCCATCTGCACCTGACCAAGAATTACTGGGATAGGATCTGAAGCCTTCACATGCCCTGCACCTCCATCACAATATTAGAGCACAGCGCAGTATTCACTATGGCTATTAGAAGGCAGTAATTGAGGTATGTTTTTGAGTGAATGCAGTGTGCACACTTTACTGGCATTCTTTGTTGTTGTTGCAGATTAAAGCATTTTTCTAATAGCATCGCTCTAACAGCAGCAGCAGTGGAGAAAGAAAAGAAAGAATATCTGCATTGCTGTTGTTGTTTTTGTTAAGGCAGAAGCGGTTCCAGACCAACCAATTTGCAAACAAGAGTGTTATTCTGGTAAAAGAATACAATTTGAAACAGCATTACAAATCTAACCAATGTAGTAATTACAGAAAATTTACAGGATGACAAACAAATTTAAATTACAACAAAAATGTATTTACTAATATGAACAGAGTTAACAAGGCTGCCGAGAAATACAGATATGTCACTGCAAAGAAAAACAGTTGGCCATTCTTCAAATTTGTTGTTTGTAGAAGGGAGATTCATAAATGAAGGCATGTTGGGTGCAGAAAGAGCCAGCCTTTGCTAATAACTGTTATTCAGAGAACTGAAAATCTAGTTTTTAATATGCAAGATAAACTATGCAAAAAAATAAAAAAATATATGTGCATATATATATATGAAGGTGCATCTCAAAAAATTAGAATATCGTGGAAGAGTTCATTTTTTTCCATAATTTAATTCAAACTGTGAAACTTTCATATATTCTGGATTCATTACACATAAAGTGAAATATTTCAAACCTTTTTTGTTTTAATTTTGATAATTACGGCTTACAGCTCATGAAAATCAAAAATCCATTATCTCAAAATATTAGAACATTTCATATTTCATAAGATCAATAAAAAAAAAAAGAATTTATAATATATAAATGTCGAACTTCTGAAAAGTATGTTCATTTATGCATTCAATACTTGATTAGGGCTCCTTTTACATGAATCACTGCATCAATACGACGCGGCATGGAGGTGATCAGCCTGTGGCACTGCTGAGGTGTTATGAAAGTCCAGGTCGCTTTGGTAGCACCTTCAGCTTGTCTGTATTGTTTGGTCTGGTGTCTCTCATCTTCCTCTTGACTCAGATCAGGCGAGTTGGCAGGCCAATCAAGAACAGAACAGTAATACCATGGTCAGTAAACCAGTTACTAGTAGTTTTGGCACTGTGGGCAGGTGCCAAGTCCTGCTGGAAAAGTAAATCAGCATCTCCATAAAGCTTGTCAGCAGACAGAAGCATGAAGTGCTATAAAATCTCCTGGTAGACGGCTGCGTTGACTTTGGACTTGGTAAAACACAGTGGACCAACACCAGAAGATGACATGGCACCCCAAATCATCACTGACTGTGGAAACTTCACACTGGATTTTAAGCAACTTGGATTCTGTGCCCCTCCACTCTTCCTCCAGACTGTGGGGCCTTGATTTCCAAATGAAATGCAAAATTTACTTTCATCTGAAGAGAACTTTGGACCACTGAGCAATGGTTCAGTTCTTTTTCTCCTTAGCCCAGATAAGATGCTTCTGACATTGTCTCTGGTTCAGGAGTGGCTTGACACTTGGAATGCAACACTTGTAGCCCATTTCCTGGACACATCTGTGCATGGTGGCTCTTGATGCACTGACTCCAGCCTCAGTCCACTCCTTGTGAAGCTCCCCCAAATTCTTGAATCAGCTTTGTTTGACAATCCTCTCAAGGCTGCGGTCATCCCTCTTGCTTGTGCACCTTTTCCTACCACACTTTTCCCTTCCAGTCAACTTTCCATGAATATGCTTTGATACAGCACTCTGCAAACAGCTAGTCCTTTCAGCAATGACCTCTGTGGCTTACCCTCCTTGTGGAGGGTGTCAGTGAGTGTCTTTTGGACAACTGTCAAGTTGGCAGTCTTCCCCATGATTGTAGTTGTGTGTACTGAACCAGACTGAGAGATTCATGGTATTTATACTGCATAAATAGTGATTTACTTACTCAAACTCAAAATGGAATATTCTTAATATTTTTGAGATACGTTTTTTTCTATTTTTTGAGCTGTAGGCCGTAATTATCAAAATTAAAATTAAAAAATGCTTGAAACATTTTAGTTTACATGTAATGAGTGTAGAATACATACAATTTTCACTTTCTGAAATAATTGACAAAAGATATTGAACTCTTCCACAATATTCTAATTTTATTAGATGCACCTGTATATATATATATATATCAATCATTTGCAGTATAAAGAAAAAACTGAACTAAATAAAAAAGAGTGGTTAAAAATATAGCACCCATGGTTGACATTAACAATCATCTCAATATTTTGAACACCAAATTACAAGCTGTAACACAACAGAATTTGTGCTTTCTTGACTGAGCTAAAGTCTCTGGGAAAGACTGTCTCTGTTAACAACACAGTGTATTCACCTATTTTGAAATTGGTGTTTGTTTTCTGATCAAGACACCAACATCCTTCCAGCAGCTAAATGTGTTGTCCAAAATTAACAGAATGTAAAAATGAATATGACCAACAGTTCTTGCATTTCTACTGCCATGAGATAGTTTCAGTTTCATGCCCAGCTTCTGTCACCATTGAGGATGTAACCAACAAATTCCAAATGGAATTAAATAACCAGCAATTCCAGCAATGTGATCCATCTCTAAAGGGTAAATATGGAGTGCCAGGTTTCTTCCAATGTTCAAGTGGCACTTATCAAAAACTCATTTAGCCTTACTCCAATCCTGAAATGCAATTTAGTTTACCTCCCCTTTGTGTCCCAATGTTACATAAACTTCTGTTGGTTAATTTAAAACAATTCATTTGTCTATCCAACAATTTCAGCTAAAGCTGACATAGGCTTTCTATTAAATTGCTTCACCATATATTATTAACTCTATGTAATGAAATAATGGCCCACAATTTCTTAAGGGAATTTGAATTTATAAAATATTTTATAGCTCCTCTAAATATCTGATAGGAAAAAAATTGATTCCATGAGGTGTACAAGGTGCTATAGAAAATTATTTATCAGACATTGAAATAAGTTCTAATGACAAGAAAAGTTTACATGATGATTTAGAGAACAGCAATGAGCGTTATGGAAATGTGCTTAACACATTTGCTGATGCCAGCTGGAGCACAAATGCTTTTGATAATCTTAGAGATCTAATGTTCCCTGGTCAAAATTTGGGTCCAACAATGGCTATGTTGAGTACCAGTATAGAGAGAAACTTTTTCAAATTTGATTTTTCTTTTGTAGTAGTTTACAAAGATAGCTGAAGAAACAAAGATAACTGGCAAACTGCCCAGATGAAAAATGGCAGCCAACAGACTCCCAAAGAGATACAAGCTTACTTACACCAGATTTCAAATAATTATGGGGTTTCTGCTGTCCCTAGTCAGAGCATGTATTGTTGGGGGGTGGGGTGACATCTGAAAGAATAACCAGAGATTATTTTGAAGATATTCTAAATATTTCCAGGTAGCTGATACTTCACTGAACCCATCTAAAGAGAACTCCTAACCATGACGAGCAAGCACTTTTAAGACTGTTATAAAAATCATTCATAACAGACTAAAATAACTATAGTCCCAAACTGAGAGCAAACAGTGAATGAAGTTATGCATAATAGCTTCTACTGAAAGATTTCTATTATAACCCTCTGAAACCAACAAAAAGAAATAAATGTGGGCATCCATGCAGATCTGCATAATGGACTTGTTCATAATTTTCAGGTATACATAGAAAGAGAAGAAAGCTGCTGTAGAAAAAGGCTTAGCAGAAACAGTAGTCTAAGATCTGATTATAAATATTTGGGGAAAGGGCCATTAAATACAATGGCTGGCCACTTTTTAGGACCTATACCTAATAACAGGGCAGACTACCCTTTGCCTGAATAACGGCCATGATGCCATGTGGTTAGAATGTATTATAAGGTGCTGGATGGTGTCCTGAGAGAGATCTCCCAACATTCAGTCATTAATGTTGTGTGGAGGTAGGCAGAGAATTCTGATGATAAATGCATCTTTCAAGTTCATCTCAAGTGATCAAATGGATTAAGATCTGGCAATTGTAATTGTGTCAGTCATGAAAAATGCCTCAGATCTTTGTCATTTTATTCAGACCTTGAATGCACAATGTAAGTACGGCGGATGATAGCAGTGTCACCTTGTAAGTGGTAGCGGTCCCCATCAGGGTACTGTGTTAGGCATTGCTGGATGCCCTTGATTAAAAACAAAGCTGAAGCAAACACTGGAATTTATTTTGCTATCTAAATAGGCCAAGGGACCAAGGATACACCAGCAAAAAGTGCCCCAAACCATGACTCCATACCACCAGGGGCCTGGACAGTTTAGACTGAACAAAGTAAACTGATTCGTGTAGCTTTCTACAAACCTTGTCTTCATCCATCTGTGCAAAAAAATACTTTCTGCCAGTCTTCTTTAGTCCCATTTTCACACTTTACACAATAACAGATATCTTGGCTTATGCAATAGTCTCCCCAACTTCCAAAACTCATTCAATGCAATGTTCTTCAAGAAGCATTGCCCAATGTGTGGACTGCAAGTCACATATACAATACCACAGACATACATAACTTGTGGTCACACTAAGTTGCATCTGCAACTCGGATCAGGCCAAAGTTTGAGAGCACAAAGGTCCTAATAAAGAACCCATACAGCCAGTGCGCATGGTGATAGTTATTTTTCTTTAACCCCCCCCCATTACAATTCCTTTTCACTTAATCAATGCTTGCTTGGTTGCAAATCATTCAGAAAAAGCAAAAGAAACTCCTGCTGTAGCTACAAATGCAAAAACTAAAATTAGGTGAAAGCATACAAATATAAAGGAAATTATCTTGCCAATCAATGCCTGAAAATGTAAAAAAAAAAAACTGGTTGTTCCTACAAAGAGCAACCCATTTGTGCAGACATATATAAACAGGAAGGAAGAGGACGACTAATAGATGGATTTTTTTTTAAAATCCAAATGCTATCAAATTTGACACCTACTTCATAAATGACGTGTAAACTGTCCAGACCAGCTGCATGAAGCATATCCAATCAGCGGTAAACATGCAAATATATTAAAGTAACTTTTTAATTTTTTTACTAAATTCCTTAGTAGTTTCTAATGCAATATACTTCAAAAGTACATGCCCTTGGAGAACAGTATGGATGTGTCAATTAATGGGCTCCATAACAGTAAATGGAAAACACTGTTTGTCTTTCTTTTTAGTCAGAAAGAATTAGAACATTGCTCCTGTGCTTTCCATATTGCACCAAATTTTATCAATAAATCAGTTTATTCAAATTAACACACAACCATGGGCACTGATCTGGCTTTAAGTTAAAAGGGGGTTTGGTACTCTCAAACCCCTCCCCCAGCCCAGAATCAAAACCCTTATGCAACTAGGAGATTCCAAATTCAAATTAATACATAACTATGCAAATTTAAGACTCAAAATATTAAAAGCAATAGTGTTCTACAGATTCAAAATTCATTTCATTTATGGAACTTCTAAAGGCTATCAAAAATATAATGAAAATTTCCTACTTGTATCAAACCTTCAAGTTTTTTTGTTATTTTTTACATTAAACTAATAAACATAATTACATATTAATCTGGATTTGGGAAATGATTATGCGAAAGCCAAAGTATTGATGGTAGTACTCTATTACAAACACTGATTTGAAATTGAAAATTATGAATGTCTGTTAAAAGTATAACTTAGTATTTAAAATCAAAAACTCTTAAATTATAGAATAGTAACATCAACTTTTCACCATTTTCTGGATTGAGGTGGTACTTATTGGCTCATGTCTACATCCACCAATGCTAAAAGGTTATTTACTGTCTATGGAAAACTGGAGGAGGGGCTCATCTATTAATTGAATTAGCAATTCCTGAATACTAGTCCACAAACAATGGAGAAGCTTTCTATATCATAAAAATCAGACTTTAATGTTATACTGGTAGCCTACATTAGTATATACAAAATATATGTGGTACTTCATAATCAAAACAAAATTTTAGATCTATTTTTAAAACTGGTGATACATATATATACACATACATATATGACATCACATACTACAAGAGACTATTCCAATAAGTGCTATGGAACATAGGTACTCCATGCAATGATCATCTCTAATTTCAACCATCTTTTAAATAGTTTTCAAAGTCTATACATATTTTTTTTTTCTTCTTCCATCAAGACAACAGATTGGAAGAATGTTGTAATATATCACAGGTTCTCAAAGTTTACACGAAATGAACAGATTATTCAGGAAGATTTTACTCCTTAATTTTCATTAGCAAATAAATTTCCTTTGTCAAGATTTTGGGCAACCAAATAAAACCTAGACACAATTTTCATGTACACATCTGGTCCCAGGAGTAAAGGGAAAGGGAGCAATATTTAAGCCTGTTTATTTTCCTGTTATTCTGGGTTCTGCCTTCCCAGTAGGAGCAGGCCAAAGATCTAAAGATTATGTTATTAAATTTTTTTACTAACTGGCTGATCATCTCGGAAAATCAATTGGTAATCAGCACATCCATAGACAATACCAGTACGAGAGAGAGAGAAAGAGAAGTTACACAACACATATAAACTACCAAAAATGAGAAATAAAAAAGAAGAACCCGCAAGTAATGCTCTAATGGAATTAGAAAAGAAAAAGGAAATTCAGGCTGTGAACTGCCCAAAGTCAATCTGCGTATGTAATTTTAGGGATTACTACGACAAAAAAATAATAAAAAATTTTCCACATAGATAACATTTGTTATTTCTATAGTTACTGATAACATTTCCACACTAAGGTTGTACTTTTGATAATTTTCTTCAATTACTACAACATTTTTTTTTAAAGAAAACAAATTTTCCAATAATGCAGTTTATATATTTAACATGGATCTTATTTATAATAAATCTAATTAGAATCCACAAAAATATTTTATTTATTTTGAAAACTTGCATCATCATGTGTGTTTAACCCCGGCCCAAACAGAAGCTGGAGCTTTGGAATTAAAGTATTGGCAGGCTTCAGGCTATACCAGGAGATCAGGTAGGGATGAATAAGCCAAGGCTGTTACCAATGTTTGAAAAGAAAATCTATAAACAGTTATTTCCTTTATTAAAGCTAAACAAATCTTGACTTCTCTCTCAAATCAAGAACATCCAGTTTCAATGGTGTCATCAGAAGTCTCTGGTGCCCAGAAGTATGAAGCTTACAAATTCTTTATTTTATAGAAAACTATCTTCATGAATCATCTTTGTTAGGGTACTTCTATCCCTCCCACACCAACCCCACCATTATTCTTGTTTTCCTGTATGTGGCCCATGGGGAGTTATACATTTGCGAACCTTGCTTAACAGCTGAAAAGGTGAAAACCCCAATGGTCCAGCAACCAGTAGTTCAAATCCAGTCTATTAAAAATAAAAAAAAAAAAGAGAGCATAAATAGTATCAGGATCAGCATAAATGAAGTTTAAGTTAGTGAAAGTTATACTCATCCCATAACCATTTCAGTTGTTCAAAAATGAACTTATCAAAAAATGTTGCCTGCCTTTATAAAGCATAAAAGCACTATGATTTGCTAGCAGAACATCTAATGCCACAACATAAGTGCTCTTACCAATCCATCCAACCCAAAGTAATCAAGACCACACACACACAAATTAAGAACCCTAATTACCAGCATGTCATCACAGTTGGACAGTCGATGAGGTACAATGATGGGGAAAAAAAATAAATGGCTTAATCGATTCACTTTATCTGAAAACAAGTTTTTTTCCAAGTCATACAATATGCCTTTTTATTTATTGTATAGAGAAGCATTTTATTTATCAGTGCAAAACTATTTTTCATAAAAATGCTGTCATCACCAACAGATCTCTTGCCTTGGTCAGCCTCATTTAAGCATACTTACGAAAACACCAAGATTCAGGAATCTTTATAATAATAGGTTTACACCCACATTCAGAGTGCACCGGCCACTTTTGTGATGGCTGCAGTTTCCAGTGTAAAATTATACTGGGCCAAATGATTGCAACCCTCGTACGATAAGAAGACATTCCGTGTCCTCAAAAAATCACGCATACTATAGCTTGTTAAGCAGAATTTAGAAAAATTAACATGATGCTAAAAACATTTTTCTTAATTCTAGACTATTCCTGCTTAACAAAGCAAGCCATCATTCAGTTAACCTTTAAGAGTATTCTTGATTCTAGGAACATAACATTTTTCTGACAAGTGTTAAAAGCCATTTTGCATTCAGTAAGCAACAAAAACTGCATGCACATCTGTTTGCCTGAAGTTTCCAAAAGTAGCTATATATTTTGCACGTGGAATGTGTAACTAATGACTGTTTACAAAATAAATATTTCAGAGCTTCACCACAAAGCATCAACATGCCATACAATTGTATTGTACTGTCAGGGGAATTCAATAATGTTCAAATTTAAATCCTGACAATTTTTGCATGAGTTGTTAGCGCTTATTATATCGCAGCTGACAAGATGTTACATTTTTTTCCAAAAGAGAGTCAAAGTCCTTATTGAAATTTTAAAGGCTTTTTTTTTAAAAAAAAAATATGAACAAGTTAAAATTTTGTCTGGTTTAAACAAAACAGTTTCTAGACTTTGCATTGGATTCCTAAAATGACAGGGTTATTTAAACTGATTTTAAAAATGTACTTCACTCAAAATTAGTTTATAATAAACACAAGCTATTTTTGCAACAAAAAAAAAACAAAAACTAAACACAGAAAATTCTTTTAAAAACTGTAAGCTTTTAATGAAGGAAGATGATGCCACTGGCTATTGCTGCTAGTTAATTGAAAGATTCACTAATATAATTTTAGCTCTTAATTATATCCAGTTGGAGATACATCATCAACTGTTTTATTCAACCTATTCTAATGTGCATGCTTATGCTTGCTTAAACATTATCTCCAGCCCAGCTGGCATAGTCAATAAATGAGCCAAACTTGTTCAATCTCACCAAACTGGAAAACATTCAAATATTGATCTATTGTGGGCTTAGCCACAGGCAGTCTTCAGTGTACCATACAACAAAGTATTACACAGTGCCAGGGGAAATGAAGCTATGATTCCAGCTTCCAATCTGAAATGTTTGAGAAAACCAGCAGAGGTGCTGAGACCCCCTTGTAAAATACTTTAAACAATTTTGTCTCAGTCTCTATAGAGCTAAATGTGATTTATAGTAATCAAACATAGCTATCAGGTAGCAAACATACTAAATACTTAGCAATATCTGTTTTCTCATCACGTAAAAAAAGGGTTATTGCTTTATCCAGGAGAGCACCTGTTTTACTGTTGATTTTTTTTTTTAGCCTATCCAATACAAGGTAAAATAATAGTAATAATAATATTGTAAAAGAAAAATTCATGCAAGGCAATAGTTAAAACAAATTTACAGTTTAATTGATAGAAAATAAAACTAACTTTTCAGAACATTAAATTGATACAGCCAATTCATGCAATGATTTTTGATCAACTGACTAGTCATTACTGAAATTAATAAATGCTATGGTAAAAGAAATCCATTACTTATATCATGAATAATTTAACTTAGTAATTTACTAACAACTTTCATATGCATCAGATAATAATGCACTCTTTGCAATTCATTTTGTGCACAGTAATTAATCAGTAAGGTTGTTCAGAGATGCAGTTGTCTTTTAATCCCTGATCAGCTTTTGTAAATTTTCTAAAAAATCACCAACTGGCCAAATATTCAGACAGTAACTTTATTTGTGTTTCTCTCCCCACATGGGGGTTCTAGGAAATATTTAAGAATAAACTGAAGGACAGGCAGCTCAAATGGATTGCACAGATTTTAAAATGAAAGCCACAAGGTGCTTGTCCTTGACAACAGTAAAGATCTTTTAAGAATTAGTTTACTGTGGCTGAAAATGTAAGCTTAAGGATACTTTGGGCTACCATAGAACAATAAAATATCTGTAATTTATCAGCCAGGTAGGCAGGTAATGTAGTGGCCTTTGTCTGCATACCAATATAGATGAGTAAATGCCTGAATAACAGCTCTTCTCCCTGCCCAGATTCCATGCATAGACAACATGGAACAATCCATCACAGGCTGGCACTTCTGAGATAGCAAATTAAACTGGTGCACTTTGTTAATTTCTAAAATCTAGTTTTGTTTCAAATGTGAGACTTGATATTTTTAAGAATGAAAATAATAATCTTTAACATAACTACACAAAATTTAAAATGGATTAACGTCAACCCAACAATATTCAAGCTACATTTCTAAAGGATTAATTAGAGCTTAAATTACAATGGAAAAATCTCATCAGATATGCTCAGATGCACTAAAGATTAATAAACTTTAAAAACCAGAAACCCCATCATTCAGAAAAGACAAACATGGCCATATTCTCCAGATACTATCTTTTTCCTGACACTAACACACCATTTCATGTGCACGACAGAACACTTTTCCAACTACCATTAACTATAAAATGTCCCTTTCACAACCACCTTTATATTCATTTTGTTTCTGTTGCTGTCACATCATCACAGATTTACAGTGCATCTAAACCTTTGCAGATGCCGCTGATTTTCGAAAACGAAGACCTTGTCCGCTGTCCCACTCTAGCTCTATTTCTGCACTATAGTTCACTTTCAAGAGATAAGGCTGTCAAAAACTGGTCACAAGGTAAGTGTTTAGAGTTAGCGCTGAACTGCATTAATGATAATTGTTGTCTGCATGAGGTAAAAACCAAATCCAATGTAATTACTTCTATGGTCCGTCCATCTTTAAAAAAAAAAAGGAAAAGATTTTCTTCTGGAGCCATTGAGACATTAAACCTGTTGGACTGGCTTCTTTGGTTTAAAAACTCTGTCAAAATCAAATCAATCAATCATCAAACCATGCATTTATTTACTTATTATTTTTTTTTTACACAAATTTATTTGCATCTAGCTGTTCATAAACTGACTACAACCCTACATCTGTTAGTTAGTAAAGGAAACTGTAAGCAAACTTAATGTTATACAAGTGCAGGGGTTTTGTTTTATTAAGCATTAAAAAATTTTTTTTTTTTTTAATCTTTCTGTATTATACCACTTTTGTGTTTTTACAGCTGTTACAAAACGTTTGAAATGATCCCCAACCTATCTTATTATTCAGGATGACATGAGCACAGTAAAGTGCGTGGTGAGAACACCAGAGGCAAAGGAAGCACGGCATGAAGAATCCGCCTTGAATCTGGTTCATCGAAAATTACTGCTATGGCTGCCTGATGTTAGAATCTTAGTATTTCTAAATAAAGAAATATGCTTTGTAATTAGGATTTTAATTAATGTAATATATAAGTAGTAATTAAAATTATTGTACACAAAGTAAATATCATATTTTTCTATCACAATACAAACTTTTAAAATTCATTGTTCATAAAAAAGAAAAAAAATTTGCTCTGTGTATTTAACTAAGTTCCTTCAGGTATTTTCTTGTTTGTTTGAATGATTAAAAGAAAAAACAAACAAACAAACCATAAACATGAAATATTATTATTTTATAGTGATTGTTTGTTTGTTTTTAATATTATATGCACATAATTGCAAGCTATAAGAACAAGACCTGATGACGCCTTTAGTATGCAAACAGGAGGATCACAGGAACTGATGGACTTTGGATGCAGAGCTGAGTAATGGAACAGAACATTAGTAGAAGCCAATGGGAAATCTTCAAAGCACTAAATATTCTGCAGTCAACTGTTAATGGATGACTGTCCAGATCAAAAGAAGCCATAAGACAACCATTTTTGTGCAGCCTGAATGTCCAAGGCAGACACTTTCTGCAGTGAGGACTAGCAAAGAAATCTAACCCTGACAGTTAGCTAAAAATGTGGTAAAATACACACAGGTATCCAGGAGAACTATTAGATGCAAACCACTCCTCATCCCATATGATTCCGATCATCAACTATAATGGAAAACAGATGCTCCACCCTCCTGCCTTTGGAATAGTAATTTTTTTTCTCCAATGTCCAAGTTTTATATTCTCAGACAGTGGTCTTATATGGGTATGACACCATTTAGCAGGGAAATTTTGAAAGAACCATCTGCGAGCCACAACAAAATACAGTTATTTGTCTGTCTGCTGGGCGTGATTCCGGCCACTGGATGGTCACCACTAGTTATTGTAAAGAAATGCAACTTCTGTCCAATACATCACCATTCTTCGAAGACTTTTGCCTGTCCAGAGAGGTCAATATTTGCATAGAAAATTGTTCCCCAGCTTTCACAATGCAAAGATGGAAAAGGAGTCAGCATATCACTTACTGAACACAAATCCCAAATGAGCAAATGTGGGTTATCCTCGAACATAAATCCACTTTCTTGGACACCCTAATAAAAATTCTGTGCCAAGCTGTAATTCTGCAGAACATAATTGCTAATGCCATCCACACAATGTCAGTACATTGATGGCATGCAGAAAACAAAGAGCTGCACAACAAAGCATTAGCCACTATTAATGTATGGTTCCAGAATAAATGGGTGTACTTTCAAACATGGGTGTCTGTTTACTTATGTCAAGAGTCTTACATATTTTCATTCCTTTCTATCAGTAAATAAATAACCTGTTTTTAAAATATTTTCAACCATGGGTTTTGATTTCTTTAATAAACCATTCTCATTTTGTGTGCAAAAGTATTACAATTAGACTAGGATTAAACAATGAATCCAAACTGATGTAGTCTATCTAGCCTTATATTCATCCAGAGCCCACTTTTATTTAATTTTTAGAATTCAATTCACCAAGAACTCTTTTTTAAAGTTTGTAATATACATCTTGTATATAGCCAGAAACTTCAGCAGGGAAAAACTATGAAAACTCTTCTGATTAGAGAGGTAAGCGGAACCATAAAACAGAAAGCTAAAAGTAAACACACCTTTAGCTAGACACCAAAATGCAGACAAAAGCCAAAGGAGAACGAAACCACAGACCTGACCTGTCAGTACTTTTTTTCATGGATTTTGCCATTAAAAAAACGTCTGCACCATCACATTCATGTGTTTTTTTTTTAACAGAAACCTACGATGCAAAGAAAATTATTTTGTTTAAGCATTAAACGCCATTACATTGAAAGTACAACTGACTACCCTATTAATACAATAATTGCACAGCAGAATGCATATAAATAGCTAATCAAAGATTTATTTAAAACAAAATTACATTATTCAAATAGTGGCATCTCATTAATTGTTCATATTGTAACCACACATGAGAGATTATCAGCACTCTGCTAGTTAAGTTCACTTTCCCTTTGAAAGACCAAATACCACTCTTTCCAATCACAAAGTTTTTTTTGGTTTTTTTTTCCAATTTTATTCTAGTATTTTCCTCCTAATACATAAAAATTGCACACTGGTTAATTTTCTGTACAAAGCCTAGTTTCTTACATATTATATTTAACCCGTTATCTATCTAGCAAAACCACCAAACAAATAATTTACGTGCAGATCCAAGAGGAAAAAAGTTTGGTTGACATGGAAAGCACTTAGGGGCATCAAGCCAACTCGTGTACTTGTGAGTGAAATTTAGTTCTTTAAAATAGACAAAATAAATGAATATTTGAAACAAACTATTTAGCAAAACTACCATTAGAATTTTGCTTTTCCAAAATTAAGCTTAAAGGTTATCTCAGGAAAAAATAATCAGCAGCTGATTTGTAATTTTAACAATAAAAGTCAATGAAGCCACAAGAATACCATAAACAATCCATGGTTAAACTTACAGGATAAGGATATTCAATGTTATTCTATATAAAGCTCATTTTCAGTTATTGCATATATTAAAACTGAGGCTTTGGTTATTTCTACTGTTTCAGGTCGTAATGTTTTCATAGACCAACACTAGAAAAACTTTATAAATCAAAGTTGTTTATTTCTCGTTGTGTTCATGACCCTATATTAGGAAAAGTCACAAAATATCATAGGATTTTCTTAAAATACCTTGCAGCTATTAAGTTCGGTGGGAACCGGAGTCGGGTCAAATACTCATATTACTAAAAAATAGTAGATGCCATTGTTGGGTTTATATTAACTGAGAGAGAGAGAGAGAGAGAGAATTTTCATGATCATATTTTTATAACTCTTAATACAGACAGGTTAACTGAAAAACTCAGATTGAAATTAAAAAAACATTAAGGTACACCACAGACAAAAACAAACTCAATTTTGAAAAAACTTGACAGGAAAAGAAAGCAGTATGATATTAGATATGCTTCAAATTTCTTTGGGATGAATAAAGTAGTAGTATAATTAATCACTCTGCAAACTAACTTGATATATGGTAGTTTATCCTGAAACCAAATTAGCGTCAACTTTTATCAAAAGCCTGGTATAATTTACTAAAATAGTAAGGAGAAAGCAAATTTATTTTAAATGTCAAACTGATAAACTATATTTTAAACATTTTTTTTTTTTAAAGCTTTGACAAAACAATCCCAGCTGGCCCTGGCAAAGAAAACATCAAAGCTGACAACAAAATGACAGTTTGCTGTTACAGACTGAGATTTCCTTCCTTCCTAAATGGGTTATTGATCAGTTCACATCCTGAGCATTGACAAGATTTATTTAACCTGTTGGTTGGTGTCCCCATCTTATAGCACCAGCAGTGACTAAGGGACATTAGAGAGAAAGACTTTGAAGATTAGCTAAAATGGATCTGACACTCGACCAAACGTTTTACACTAGCTCCATGAGAAAGATGATTGAATTCAATGATCAAACAGTTTAAAAGCTTAAAACATAAATAATATTTAATAATAAATACAAAGATATGACTTTAAAAGTACACCTCCCCTCTTTTTTTTTGTTGCCACCTTCTACAATTTTACCACTTACAGTGAGTGGCCAATTTCCCAGTGATTACTCTACTGCCAAGGCTGAGGGTTAGTGCTGAGTGTGGCTCGGTTAGCCATCTGTACCTCCTGGCATGGTTCTTGTCCAGGCTGGTTTTCTTTAGACCTAAAAATGAAGAATTTTCTAAAGGGACTTTCGTTAGCAAAGAATGCTGGTGGTACTTACCTTCCAAATCACCATCTTGGAAAGACCCAGCCACCCACCAAGTACTTAATATTCTCGACCCAAGACACAATGCTGAGGTCATTCACATCTTGTTGTCTGAAAGCTCGTAGTGAGCTATGCTACTTACAGACAGACCACTAATAAGGATTCAACATGATACTGCAACTGGCATCATGAGACATAGAGAGAGATAAAATGCGTGCACATGTAAAATCATTTTCATTCAAGTGCAAACTATCACATTAACAGTGGTGATGCTAATAAAAGACAGAAATAAGCTGCAGTGCCAAAATGCCATGCAACAACCAACTCAAAAGTCAGAAAGTCCCATCTACCCATTAATTTAAAAAAAAAAAAAAAACAGCAGCACCTGACCTGGCTGTGGCAGAGTCATTAGTACTCAATCCAGTAACACAATCTCATAATTTGCAATGCAACTTGTGTGGACAGAAGTGCGCATGATAAAAATGGGATGAAGGGCTGTGGATTCCTATGTATTTAAGAAATTCCTATAATAAGCCACACTTATTACTTGTGCTAAGATATACTGGTATCGCAGAGCATATTGTATTACAGTAACTCTCTTCGCCACATCAATGCTGCAGGGACAGATAAAGTAAATCTGGATGATTATGTCAAAACATCATAAAACCATTAGCCTTAATGACATAGCATTCTTAATTAAGTTTCTGAAAATTGGAAAAAGAGAAATCAAACCACTATATTCCCAATTAAATTTTTCAACAGGTTATCTACTTGCAAATATTCCAAAGGGAGGTTTTTAATAAAATTTAGAGAAGTTTTAAGATAAAATCAGGAAACAAAAAAAAAAGGGGGGGTTGCTTTTTAATTAAAGGATTCATTCCATAAGGAATGATAACATGAGATTACAAGTTTAATATAAACTATGAATATAGAAAGTATTCAGTTTTGCCTGCAAAAAGAATGCATATATAAGTGGAAAACAAAAGATTTCAAATATCAAATAGTATTACATTATATAAATCATCTACTTCTATCAATGATCCAGTAAATTTTAACTCTAAAACATCTTGACAACTTAGAATTTTTTTAACTCAAGTAACAGAGAGAGAAAGATCAGTTATAAAAGCTAACCAATAACTTGAAAACTAATTACTCCCTAACTTAAATGCTCAGATTGCTTTATCTAGCATGTTACCTTGTTTATTTACCTGTGTTCTAATCAGAAGATACAAATCATGTGTAAAAGCAGACTGTTACACCATGAACAACATTAGCTGTTTGTTTTTTTGTCAATGTTGCCATTCTTGTAAGTATTACAGGGATTTTAAACTTGTTATTGTTGTTTTTAATAACTCAATCTTTAAAACAGCTTTAGAAAAAAATAGAATTACAGTACACACTTTTCTTTTTTGAGGGTTAAAAAAATATAATTTTAGTTTCAGAAATCCAACCAACCCTAAATTGCAATAGTTACAGCCTTCACTGGTAGCAATTAGCAATACAATGTTGTTTTGTTTTGTTATGAAGCATCAGAAAAAAATAAAATGTACATGTATACCAACTCTAAATCTTTAAAGCCATTCCTAGAAACACACCATTTTGTAACACCTTATCTTTTTTGTATTATTGCTGTTATAATTGTACATGTTTTTGTCACTGCTATTCAGGAAAATGGCACAGAGATAGATAGATAGATAGATAAAATCCTGATTTGTTGCAATATTAAAACTAAAAATATTCTTTGAAGATGGTATCAGTCATTAAAAAAGTCAAAGAAAGTCTAAGAATTGCAAAATGCACTAAACACATATATAAAAGAAACAATTAGCAAAAGATTATCAATAATTAAAACCAATTATTTTAATTATTACTTAAGCATTAAAAATACACCATCAGTTTTGTAATGTTTCAAAAATGTGCTGTATGCATCAATATGTAAAGGGGTAATGTTACAGCTCAGCATTAGTCAGTGACATATTCACAACCAATTCCACATTCCAAAAACTGCCAATAGTGCCAGAGACACAAATCATTGTCTACATTTTGCAGAATCCTTGCCAGCATAACTTACCAGGGTCAGATTGCACTTCATAAACACTGCTTGGCAAGACAAAAATCAAGGAAATTCTGGGTCCTCAAAGATGGCATGGCATTGCCTTTTCTGAACTCTAGATCTCTTTTTAAAAACTGAACCATAAACACAAAAGCGAGAAACAAAAGAGACAACACCCAGTGTTCTTCTTTTCTGAAAATTAACAGCTGCATTGAACAGAAAAACTCTTCACAAATGTAAAGAGAAACTGGCAGTTGAAATGGAAATCCATGTGCAAATTAACATAAACAAAACAGAATGAAAGATTAGCGAGACAGTTGGAAGAGAGACTACATGTGGCTAATGAAGATGAAAAAAAGGTTCTTCTTGTCATTTGTACATGAAGTGAAATATTAGTGTCAACAATGCATCTCTATTCCCAATATTCATGATCACACTCAAGAGTAACCATTCTCATTGCATCTGATCAGAAGAAAAATTTACAAAATTGAATATTTTTAAGTGTGTGGAAAATAACGTTAGCTGTAAAAAAAAAAAACTTATAATTTGAATTTTTCTTTAACTAATCTGTTGGTCTATTCTTTAACTTTTAACATTCCAACAGCTTGAAGCAGCACCAATTCGGTACTGAGTTTAGAAATGACCTCACACGAAGAGGAAAGTCTTTCGTATGAAAAGGAGACTATAATCTACTTTTGGAAATGGTTATCTTCCTTCTCATGTGCACAGAAGCCATATTGGACAGCACATTGTTTAAGGGCGTGAAAATAGAGAGAACACAACACTAGACAACGTTAAGAGTTAAAGCCATATTTGCTGTTTATATCTTGTATTTAAAAAACATTTTTTTGAGTTTAGCTATCTGATGAAAATATTACATTAACATGCTTAAAATATACTGTTTTATTAATTTTAAGCTGCTAATTTTGCTTCTTTTTTAAAAAATGCACCGGAATGCACGAAGTCTTCTTTTTTTTTTTGAAAATTTTCTGGAAGAGTATGAAATTTATACCCCCTATAAATAACTGGCTACTCATTATTCCTGTAAAGAGGACGCAATATTTAAATTTATTGACCTATGCACGCACACACACACCCACAAACAAAACATAAATGTCTTGTGGAATGGTCCCATAGTAAACCTGGTCAATGCCAACAAGTAATACAACCAGTTAGAATTTTTGTTTCAAGAAAAAATCACTTAAACCTGCATTCTTGGGAGCCATTAGCAGGGCAGTGTGATACCACCATATTAATTCTGATTCAAGCTTGTGGTTATGAATGGCACATCAATAGTTAGGATTACTGAAAATGCCAAGCTATTATGCAACAATGGAGTATGCAAGATTTTTAGATGAGTACAACACCCAAGTATTGAAATTGGCCATTCAGATGTCCAGATTTGAATTCTGTCATGCATCTGTGGTAGCAGCAATTGTGGGGAAAACTGTAGTAGCAAATGGGAAGCCATCCCATAGTCCTAAATCCCTCCCACGAACTCTAGTTGCTCCTGTCAACCTGTCTATGCCAAGCAGAGACTTGCTGAGAAAACCATGCTGTGGCTGTAGAAGACTGCATTACAGAAGAATACAAATGAAAACATAACGCGATTGATGTTTGGTCGTCAGTTAAAAATTCCCACCTTTATTATTCCTGGTAAATTTAATCTACATAATCATTTACTACCTTAAAAAAAGACAAATTTACAAACTGGATGACAATGCAGTAATTTTAAATATCCAAAGGACACAAAAATTTAAAAAAACTAAAAATGTTAAGTATTAACAGTTGCTTAGGTTTCTTTTTCATTCTGTGATTTTTGTCAGCCATTTTTTTTTTGTTTTGTTACATTTAAGAGAAAACGTTAATTAAAAAATAATAATAAAAAGGTGAGCAAGGATATATTTATAAATCAGAATGGCTTGGTCCATGTGATTGTAACTGTTACGGCGCAGATAACTTGCATGATAAATGGTTTGTTTATAATTAAAGTAATCAAATCTCATTGGTTAAGCTATTTTAACTGCATTTGCTGGCCTGGATCAATCAAAGCAGGTGCGACAATTTTCACCATTCAATCGCTTGACAGGTGTGAATAACTGAACTACACGCAATTATCTCTAGAATGAGATTTTGAAAGAATATTGCAATAACATAACATAGTAAAAAATCTCTGTGCTGTTTTATGCTTTTTCAAAAAATCTTTTTATAGAAGCCAAGCCACAACCACATTTTATTGGATTCTGTATTATAGTGAGTCGAGTTACAAGACCCAAGTGCATGTCAACAAAATTTATCATGGTATATTACACATTATGATTATCCAATCATTTTGATTATTTTATATATGGAATTATTATTAGATGCCTACATGAAGTTAAAAGATCAAATTTGATTCTAGGGATTAAAGGGTTCTTTTATTTCATAAAATATTACTGCAGTCAATTAGTTTTTCTTAAAATCCAGAAAAACTACACTTGCATGTTATATGTACTATACAATTTTTTTTTATTAAAAAAGAGATTAGCAAAAAACTTACCAGTTACATACATACATACAGTTAACAAAATTTGGTTGTTGTCAGACCAAAAATTAAAATCTCATCCTATAAATTACTGACTACATTCTAACACTCATTTCTTGTCACAATATTCTGCTCACTGTTTAAAATGTCACTGCAGTTTTAATATATCTATAAAGATGTTAAATTTATGCTTTTGCAAGATTCTGAGTGTGCAATATCTCAATTTGCCAAATTATTAAGAATTACTGTAAATTCTATGTTTGATGATCAAGATTGTTTTTCTTTAACTTAGCTTTAAAGGTTTAAAAATTTCTATTTTATTTTAGGTGGATAATTCTTTTATTCTTTTTATACCTAAACTAGAATTAAAGAGCAATATCCCATTTTTGTCTTAATGCCCCCCAAATTTAACAAAGTTAAAACTGAAAAACAAAATTAAGCATTATTGACAAAATGATCTCTTCACAGTAATTAAAAGAGTTCTTGTTACTTATTCATTTATTAGATATCCAGACAAAAAAAAAAAATACTAATGTTTCCTCTTAATATTGCAAATGTCTTTTTTTCTATTTGATCTGCTTTAAAATTTCTACAAGCTTTCATTTTCCATACCACATAAGAGAGAGGACTACCATATTGTGATGTTGACAATTTTCTGTCCAAACAATGAGTAATAAAACAGCTTTCCACTGTTCTTTTCTGTATACTGATGTCTACCAATTTTATATTTAAAACTAAAGGTTTGTGAAATTTTATATAAAAATTCAGTGGGTATCTGATAATAATAAATATATATTCAAAACTTCCTACCAGAGGTTCATTTCAAGATCTTGTTTATTCAGTAGCATGGATACGAATTACACATCTTAGATCTCACAAGAGCCTAAGGCTCCATCTACAGGGATTCTGGACATTTTGAAATTTTTTACGGAAGTGAACAGTGGTTTGTGAAACAGTAAACAAAGGTGGCCACTTTTCCATTTCATCAAAGGCATGCTGTTAACAGAAAACTGGAATTGGAAGGCCAAGAAAGAACATTGCTGTTGTTCTGCTATAAATGTTTTACAGTATGGTACCATGTCACATTATCATGCACCAGTGTAATGACCTGTTCACTGGCTTGGATAACTGGAAAGGCAACAATTTCAAAGATGGTTAACCAGAACTAGGTCTTTGTCATTACTGTACTGTATAACACATGCATCCTGATTTACATAGGCCATTATTTTGTCATTACTGTACTGTATAACACATGCAGCCTGATTTACATAGGCCATTGTTTTGTCTTGTCATTACTGTACTGTATAACACATGCATCCTGATTTACATAGGCCATTATTTTGTCATTACTGTACTGTATAACACATGCAGCCTGATTTACATAGGCCATTGTTTTGTCATTACTGTACTGCATAACACATGCAGCCTGATTTACATAGGCCATTGTTTTGTCATTACTGTACTGCATAACACATACAGCCTGATTTACATAGGCCATTGTTTTGTCATTACTGTACTGTATAACACATGCAGCCTGATTTACATAGGCCATTGTTTTGCCATTACTGTACTGTATAACACATGCAGCCTGATTTACATAGGCCATTGTTTTGTCATTACTGTACTGTATAACACATGCAGCCTGATTTACATAGGCCATTGTTTTGTCATTACTGTACTGTATAACACATGCAGCCTGATTTACATAGGCCATTGTTTTGTCATTACTGTACTGTATAACACATGCAGCCTGATTTACATAGGCCATTGTTTTGTCATTACTGTACTGTATAACACATGCAGCCTGATTTACATAGGCCATTGTTTTGTCATTACTGTACTGTATAACACATGCAGCCTGATTTACATAGGCCATTCATTGAAGAAAAGACTTTTTCATGTACTGATATTATTAGATAGTGTAAAGAATCGGTGATTTTTGTTTTTTGTTTTATATGAAATTTTATTATATCACTCACTATATTAAGAATGCATTTTCTTCATCTACGGGCTTTGGTTATCTGACTGCATAAGAAGCAACACAAGGAAACAATATTAAGCTACTGTAAATAGTAGTAACTATGAAAGTAATTTATATTAACGAAAGCTCTTTATACATAACTATAGTTACACTTTCTTAATGAAGCCATTCTACGTTTACGGATCTTTTAAAAAGGGAAAACAGACTAATACAGAATCAATAACAACAAACTTAGTACCACCGTATTTGATTATAAAGAGTATGGATATTTTCGCCCTAAAACATACGCCGTCAGTAAAAGAACCTTGCAAATTCGCCTTATCCGGTTTTTGCATAGATAAGGACAATTTCTTTGTCCCTTAAAAAAAAAAAGGAAACAAACAACAATAAAACGTATACAATAAAAGTCACAAGTGTGCGTGTGTCTGTAGCGTTTACGTGGCGGCCATGATGGCTCTGCGTCCAAGGCATTCATTCCCCCTGTAACGTTTTAGGAAATGACTATTATTTCTAGCTCAGATTTTTTATTTATTTATTTATTTATTTTTAATGTGAAGCGATTTCTACTAGCATTTTAAACAACAACATTAATAATAATAATAATAATAATAATAGTAATAGTAATAGTAGTAACAATATCAATATCACCTTAGCACATAGTTACTTACATCCTGTCCGAGAGGGCAACAGAGGAAGAAAATAATTGCAATACAATCTACATGGAACATTTCAGAAACAGGAAATCGGTCTCCTGCTCAGTATGCACCAGGAAAATTATGGCATCAGGTTTCCCAAACTAATTGGTAAACAAGAACACACACATAACACTCTCCCGTCGGCCCGCTCGGTAAAGTTAGAAAATTACACCACGTGAAGGAAACGGAACGAACAGATCTGCTGTAATAATAATAATAATAATATAATAATAATAATAATATAATAATAATAATAATAATAATAATAAAACAAAACAAAAAAAAAACCCTTGATTCAAAAGAACTTGTTCCAGGCAACAAGAATCCTCAAGTTAACGGGTTCCCAGAAACAACAGGGCGCCCCAGAGAAGCAACAAGACCTTCTTCTTACCCCGGCTCCGAAGTTCCATGACAGTTTTTGCTTCGTCTCATTCCGTCACAGGACAAAAGCCACACACACACACACACACACACAAGACCATCATTGTGTGCAGAAGAAAAGGGAAAGAAAAAAAGGCTGAGTCCCCCCCCCGAAAAGTTCAAACTTCTTCTTACTCTTCGCCGACACGCGGAAGACGATCATTAGTATTATCCCCCCCTCCCCTTCCAAAATAATAATAATAATAATAATAAACATATGCAACAACAAACAGACATAATTTCCACCTGCACGAAAATGCACACATTACCTTCTCCACTTTGATTTTCTTGATTGGAAGTCCAATACCGTCTTCCACCTTAGCATTAAACTCATAAGGATCCGGTGTAGGGTGCGGAATATCTCCGGGTCTGGGTTCCAATATCTGATTGTATATCGTATCCAAACCATTGCTCAGGGTAGCACCGGAATTACTCCCATTAGACGCCGAGGCATCAACGCTGTTCTTCGCCTTGTCTTTAACCTTATCCTTTTTGTGAGATCCTTTCATCTTGGGAGATTTCTCCTTATCGGAAACAAACGCGTGCTTCGTTTTCTCAGTAAGTATTAATCCATTGGAGTTGTGCACAGAACCTCCCACGTTGTTATCGCCGCCGCCGACAACCGACTTGGCATCCGCTTTCACGATTTCGTGTTTGAGTTCCACCTTGCTCGCCCCGACGACATTCTTCCGCTTGATTTTCATCTTTAATCCTTTGTCTACAGTGGCTTGGTGTTCAATGTTGCTATTCATCTTCCCCGTCTCTTTCGAGTTAGTAATATCCCCTTTCCGTCTGTCTGTCCGAGAGCCGGTAGAAAGCCCACGCTCCGTGATTCTTCCTCAATCCATCCGGCGGCGGCAGCAGCAGCAGCAGCAGCAGCAGCAGCAGAGCAGTAACTTGGCCGGGCTCTGTTCCTATCAGAAATCCATTCCGCGGCGGCGGCCGGGGGAAGGGGGGAGGGGGGTTTACAGACAAACGGCTGCCGCTTCCATGGGAAGAACTCTCCGGACGAGCTGACTGTTGTCGCGGGCCTCGATCACCATGAGTTAGGCCTACAAGAGAGAGAGAGAGAGATAGAGACGGAGACGGCGGCTCCTCTTTGTTTTAACTTTCATGTGACACAACACAGGTATGGATGGATGGATGGGAGGAGGAGGAGGAGGGGGGTAATCCTTGAAAAGAGCACGGGAGCCACAGCCCCGCCAGCCAGCCAGCCAGAGCCGAGCTGACCCAGACCACGAGGTTATTTCCCAGCAGCCCCCACCCCGCCGACCGACAGTCCCGCCGCATTAGAGCCCCCGCCCCCGGCGGCCTAAATCGTCCGCCATACAGCGAATTACAAATACAAAGAAAGCGACCTCAGCTGTGAAAGGCTAAGTTTCCTCCCGCACCAGACTGGAGTTCCCGGCCCCTGTACCGGTTCCGTACCACCAAAAATAAACCAAATTGGGCGGGAGGGTCTCTCACGTGTCCGGCAGGCCTCCACCACTCCACCCCAGTCAGCAGGCAAGGGGCCGGGGCTACAACAAGCTGCCTGGCCAAACACGGTGAAAATCTTATCCCGGGGGGGCTCTCGTGTTACCCGATCTTTCTAAGGATCCGGACCCATTAAAAACACCCGCCAGAGTGAGTCACGAAGAAAGGAAGATAACAAAAAAGAAAAAGAAAAAAAAAAAAAGCACCATCAAAATAATATTAGATATTTCTTAAAACCGTTTGTTCCTCCCTAATCCAAGGGCCGATCCCGACCCGCAAGCACCCCCCCCCCCGCCCACCGCGCCGAGAAAGAGAGAACTAGCAACCGCGTCAGCTCGTACCTAATTATTTCGGTCCAGCCAGTCTCTGTGAGTGGGGAGAGGGGGTACACACACACACACACACACATCAGATAACAAAGACCGAGTGCACAAAGAAACTGGTCTCCTCTCTCTGTCCATCTGATCTTTAACCCCCCCACCGGACACACACACACACACACACACAAACCACCCTCGTCTGAAACACGGCGACATCACGTTACCAGAAAGGGGAAACATAACGGTGGGGTGGTGAGCTTTCTTTCGGTTCATCTATTACCCCGATTTGGCAGAGTGGCGGGGAAGGGGTTAAACAAACACGTGAACGTGACCTACAACCAAGACACCGCTCCGCGCTTGTCCGCGCTGCTTTTTGTTTTTGTTTTTTTAAAGGGATCTTCATGCTCAACGCTCGTCGTTTCTTCTTCCATTCTCCCCCTCCCTCCCCGTCTCTTGGATCAGGCGCTCGGTCGGTCTGATTCGCGTCTGGGAGGAAGGAAGGAAGGAAGCAGGCAATTAACTCAGCAACAGAAATGTATTAGACACCCACTTAGTTTCATCACGCGTACGAGAGGAGGAGGAGGAGGAGAAGGAGAACGCGAAATGCGCGCGCGTGTGGTATAAAGAGAACTGTTAGTTAAAGCGCCGAGTTCCCAAATAAAAATTAGGGCGCACACTGGGAGGGGAGGGGGAATATTCGGCCCCGCCATGAACGACTTCAGGCAAATCGCGTGTCGTCACAAAGACGAGAGAGAGAGAGAGAGAGAGAGAGAGACTATTAAATGATTAAAGACAATCGCACTTCTGTCTGTATCAAACCAGTTCTGCAATAACAACACTATCGAAATCAATTACAGTGAAACACAATAGCCCGCCTGGAAAACTGTTCTTTGTTGTAAAACAGCAACCGGTCTCACACGGCCAGTCATAACTGGAGAACTTTAAGGTGGTGTGTGTGTGTGTGATCGAGGAGCTGTGTAGCTGCAGACCCTTGTCGGCGATATAAGCAGCTGTGGAAACAATATCCCCCCCTTTTCTAATTCCTTATCTTTCCTTTTAACCCGTCGCAGGAGGGACTAGTGTATCATGCCTGCCTTTGTTTTTGTTTCTCTCTCTCCTAACGCCCCGCCAATGAATTCTGACACACACACACACACACACACACTTAGTCAGGCTTGTTCATGAATAACGAACGTCACATCACCAACCCTGTTATCGTTATTAAAAGCCTGCATAATTAATAAAACAAAAACAAAAAAAAAACCAGGAAGCCATTTCCAAACAGATCCCACCCCCCACTGTTGTCCTCGTAGATAGATAAGAATCACACTATGCCCGTCCCATCATCAAGGGTGGGGCAGGTTTGTTGTCGTTGTTGTTGTTTTTTTTTTCTTTACCAGTGACCGAACTTTCTTCCCATTTCTTAGAAAACTCAACATGATGGGAAGTGTAGCCAGCCAACCAGCCCCTTCTCCCAAACCAACCCCTTCTCTCCCATTTCTTAGAAAACTCAACATGATGGGAAGTGTAGCCAACCAACCTCTTCTCCCAAACCAACCCCTTCTCTCCCATTTCTTAGAAAACTCAACATGATGGGAAGTGTAGCCAGCCAACCAGCCCCTTCTCCCCAACCAACCCGACGACCGAAATCTTTTCAGTCTCATTACTTAATCCCATTCAGCGACGGTCGGCGCAGCTCCCAGTCTTTCCTACTGAATGGGCCTGATTAATTTAAGATGTCCTCTCTCCCTCCGCCAGTCCTTGAGCGCCGAACCGTAGCCTCAGGGGTCTCTATGCTATTTGACACGGCCGCGTGAACTCTCCGATCAATATAAGCGCTGTAAACTGTATACATACAGTAACTGGCATTTTATTCAATTTGTTTTGGTCGTAAGCCGGTGCAGGCCTGCTGGCACGGTGCCAAACCCCCACCCCCCCCCAATCCCCACCCCACCGGCGAGGCAGCGGAAGGAATGGCGAACCGACTTTCCCCGGAGGAAAGTTATTCCGACTCTGGAATCCACGTCGCGCGCTACATCGCCTCCCCCTCCCTCTCTCCGTCCGTCGTCAACCGTTCGGTTCTGTACCGAATCGACACGACCTAGATACGGGAGGAAGAGCGAGACGAACCCTACTGTTATTACTTGGGCCGGGAGAGGTAGTCAGTCAGTCAGTCCCCCCCCCCCCCCTGGAGGACAAAGCGAACGACAGCCCGAACGGACTTTATATCTTGTTAAAGGGAAACTGTGTAACGATGTTTTTTAAATAGCAGCTACATGAAGGTTCTTCAGCTCAAGCGGGAAAAGAAAACACTGGAGAGGAAGGAAAATAGCTAGACACCACAGCCACGGGAAAAGTAAATAAGACGGCCGAGGCTTATTGATTTAGTCCCAGCAAGCAGTCACGATTCTTAGGAATTAATAAATAGGAAACCAGATGGGATGGAGTCTGGTTATGAACAGATACACTGAGACATGATATCTAATTAAGAATTTGGAATAAGTGAAAGGACAAAATCCTTGTAATTTAATTATTAAAAAAAAAACAATTTCGCTGGAAAAATAACTCAAAATTCAAAAGTACGATTATCTGAAAAGCTTAAAATAAATAAATATAGTTCAAAGCTGTGTTTTTTTTTTAATTTAGGTTATAACAAAATAGTGCTATTGTCAATTTGTTTACATTAAGTTTCAATGTGTATGTTTTATTTCTGCTTGCATTTCAGTACATAGACAAAGCTATATCTTCTTGAAAAACTGAAGAGAAGGATTTCAAACTTCATCAACAAGACAGAGAGATAGGAGGGATGTGGGCAAAGTTGGTGGCCTTTTTGAAACTTGGCTTGGAGACCCATTCCAACCCTTGCACCAAAATAAACAAAAAAAAAAGAGAGAGGATGGGGAAAGATTTCAAGCTTCATCAACAAGACAGAGAGATAGGAGGGATGTGGGCAAAGTTGGTAGCCTTTTTGAAACTTGGCTTGGAGACCCATTCCAACCCTTGGACCAAAAGAAACAAAAAAAAAAAAAAGAGAGAGGATGGGGAAAGATTTCAAGCTTCATCAACAAGACAGAGAGATAGGAGGGATGTGGGCAAAGTTGGTGACCTTTTTGAAACTTGGCTTGGAGACCCATTCCAACCCTTGGACCAAAAGAAACAAAAAAAAAAGAGAGGGTGGTTAGGGTTACACATAAGCTTACTTGCTAACAAAACAAATTTGCCACAGATAGAAAAACAGCTGGATTTTAGCTACTGCTGGGACTCAAACACCACAAGCTAACAGCTGTAGTTTTAGTAATGTGCAAACCAAGTAAAATTTTAGGATCACTTCAAAGAGATTAACTGTTTGGCTGTGAAGTTTTTTTTCTTCTCTTTTTTTATTGGTGTGGGACGGTCCTAGCACCTGTCGAGAAGCTGAAATGGCTCTAGAATATGTATTGGGTGACACAATTCAAACCCGCTAACCTTTTGGTTGACAAGTCGCAATAAAATTTTGGGAGATGCCCCGTTTGTTGACAATAATCAACTTAGAGCATTCACATATGACGCTAAATTTGACTTTGCTACAGTTAAGAGAGAGATCCAGATTATATCAAAGAGGCCATTTAAAAATTGTATAAATATCAGAGATGTTCAGATGAAATACTGGTGAAATAGCATCCCTGTAACAGCATCTGGCTGACTTTCATTTGAATATCTCTGGTATTTTGTTGTTTTTTTTTTAAAACCAATTTCTGATAGATAAAAGAGAGAGAGAGAGAGAATTAATAATGGACCTGAAATGATACTTATTGCTGCTGCTTTGTCAGATGTTCGTTCAGCTATAACATAAGCATCTGCTTCACTTTTAGATCCAGAATAACCATTTAAGACCACCACTGCCAAAAGCCTTTGTTATTCACTTTAAAATTACTTGTGACATGACCAGCTGGTCATGTTAAATTTTTCCCTTAATTGTAATCAATTCTTTAAAAATTTTAATAAAACAAAAACGATTAGCTTAATTTTAATTTAAATTTGAAAGTTCTACAAATCAAAGAAAAGGTAGATAGATACTCATTAGCATACTTCTTTATAAAACAAAACAAAAAAAAAATACTGAGGGCAAGATTACAGGAAGTGAACATTGTTATTGTGTTTACTGAATCATATAAGCAGATGGCGGCAGCAGCATCATAAGCCATGAAATAGTCTAACAGGGGAAGGGTAGCTAATATAAATAAATACATTTTTGTTGGTTCATCCTCCAAATGAAAAGAAGTAGTTAGTTAATTTCATGGGGAAAATTGCACCATGTTTAAGACTCAAAATCACCATTTTCTCTTTAAAAAATTGCTTTCAAATCTGGTTAAGTTCATGCAATATTACTAAATAACTTAGTAGCCCTTTTGTCACAGTTCATCAGTTCCATCAGAATTAAATATGGAGCAATCAATATGTTGCTGCTAGGAAGAAAAAAAATTTCTAGAACATAAAAAAAAAAAAAAAATCCTAAATAAGTAGCTGAATACATCCTGAAACTTCATCAACACGTTTTTGTTGTTGTTGTTGTTGTTGTTTATGCGCCCGCATCCCAACATTACAAAATCAACCAAACCTATCATCTGCCTGTTTTATTTCTCCGTTATCATCAATATTTAATGATGTCCTCTCCCCCCCCCCCCCCCGCTGTCATGCAAACTCCAATTTGTTACACGCATCTTTTGTCAGGCCTGTACCATTCATACAACTGGTTCTGATGTTCCGCTGTCCATAAAACACACAAAACAAACAAAAACCGCAGTAGTTACTAATGGCGTAACGGCGTACTTCATACATTGCCTTGGTGATTGGGAACAAAAATATACCTACCACCTAATGGCTTAAGTACACAAGAATTTCAGGTCAAAATACAGCCCCTGGTGTTGACAAAAGAATTATAATATTTACACTAAAAAAAAAAAAAAAAAAACCAGACCAATTATTTATTTACTGATTTATTCACAAACAGAAAAATTTTAGCATACATTTTTTTATGCTGCTAACACAGAAAAGCCAAATAATAAACACAACGGGATTTCTTAGAATAAATCCTTTCACAGCTTTGCACAGGTATCGACCACTAAGACAGAAAATCCTCACCAAAACGTTTTATACTTTTTAAGTGGCCTATGTGCTATCAAAATGGATGGGTCAACCATAACCATAACCATGTATCCAATATTCTTTACAGCTTACACTTCGACTGAATGTGCTGCATCAGTAAATTGATTAAATTAATCCAAGAGCACTGCACTATGATGCAATAAAACAAATTTACCGTAAACAGTACTGTGGGCTAAATCTCTCTCCCATTGTATAAAGGATTAAAAATGTTGTCATACCAACTAATGATGTTATTTAACAACTTGTTCTGCACAAAGCAAAAGGTTACACACAACATCTTTTCTTTGCTGCCAAATCATCACTTAATAATCTCCAGTTTACCGTTAATTGTTGTTGGCGGGGTTAACTGGCTTTTGGAATTCTGTTCTTGCCTAACAGTTATTTAAAACCATCCAGGATTTCAATTTGTAGGCTATCCTATCCAATAGTGAAAACAAAAACTTCAACAAAGTTGGTAACTTTGATGATAAGGTGACAACAGAGAAGGAAAGGGTATGACAACAATTACAGTGTATCTGTGGGTTAAGACTTTGTCTGACCTTAATTTGTGGGAAGCCATTTGCCAGCTATTTTTCAAACTGCCAAAATAAAGATCAAGTGACAGAAATCACCTGTACCATGAATGAAAATCCAAGCAGTATAGCAACGGTATGCCTGCCATTGTTCTTTCACATAAACTGACTCAGAATATAATGTGTTCAAATATGTTTAAAACATTTTTTTATACTTAGTTTTAAAAAATGTTAACATATTAACATATTATATAGTCTGAAGAATAGTTTTCTTTTAGTTTTATTTTTTATTAATTACTTGAAAGAGAAATTCAGCATTAGAGGGAGGGTTAGACTTACCTATTTAGACGATTTTTGTTAAGCAAAAACTAAAAATAACAGGTTGAGCAACTATTTGAGGTAGATGATTATTTGAATACACATATATACAATATTTCATTTTATTTGAATATAATTTTACCATCAAAAACATTGATCATTGCAACAAAAAATTCAAGAGCACTTACACAAATCCTTAGTCATTTAAAAAAGGGCTGAGTAGAGGGTAATCAATGTTTCTGTTTTGGATCCTTCCCCCCTAACCCTGCTCACATCCCAGTAATATCTCATAAAAGAAAAGAATAAATGAAGTATCGGACATTCCTGAGCCAAGGATATAGAGTAAGGGGGGAGCCTGCAGTTACTGAGATCAACCACAGCACACCAGAGAGATATTTGGAAGTTTATGCGACAAAAGAGGCTGGTTTGTGTCACTGTGTTCATCAGAAAGTGAATCAGATTTAATAACCTAAGGTAACAGTACCAGGCCGTTAAGTAATGTCATTACTAGAACTCTCAATACCAAATTATTACCCAAGAAGTTCAGAAAACTCCGACACTGATAAACACTAAATTTAATGCGCCCTATCAACTTACAGAACAATCTACATATGCATTCTACCTGTTCATTTGCTTTCTTTCTCTCCACCTCTAAGATCATCCTGCAGAATCAGTGACATCATGTACACTTCACTTACATTTGGTTCTGCTAAATTTCAGCACATTCAAACCAAAAGCTAGTGTCTACAACAACAACAAAGTGAAACTAATCTGCAAGACTCACTCTTAGAAAGTGGAAAAATAAAACCAACAAGTTGTGGTTCTTAACGCACTCTCACCAATAAACAGAAGAGTAAAAGTGATAGTTTGTTTACCAACACAACTATACACTGAAATTTTGTAATGCAGGTGCTGTTGTCAACTTTGTTCATTTATGGAATCTCGGCACCTGCAGATTCTGAAAAGTTATCAGAAGATGGGAGGAAAAAAAAAAAACTTCTGACAGTAGGCAATGTTGCCTACAGACTCCATCAGAGTAAGGGCCTATAGACCATACAGGTTAAGGAAGAGCATTCTTCAGACTAAAATGGGGTTAGAGAATAATCACAGGCAGTCTTCTTATGACTGGTGTTGTGTTACTGCATGCAATAAGCCTCCAACTAATGTTCTTCTGGGGCTAGGGTCTGAGGGCAGGGTTTGTTTTGCTATGCCTTCTCATTAGCTCTTACCAAGCATTTTTCAAATCTACTTGAGAAGAGGAGGTGGGGGGGAGAGTTGCCCTTTCAGACAAATTTGGTTACTTAATTACATATAGAACAGTCTGAATCACAGCATTAGGAGATGGAAGTGACATCCCCAGGTCAATAGGACATGAGGCAATATGTACATGTGGACTTATCAACATCCTGCCTTATGGCAGGAAACAGTAATAATTGAAAACCTCGCTTTGTTAGAATGAAAACATGGGAAAAAAACCCAGTCAGTTGTGTTGGGGACTCGGGTGATCTGGAGATCTGGGCAGAAGTAAAAATGCAAAAACTGGAGAAATCACTATTTTCACTCAAATGTAGGCAAGTGCTGTGAGATGCCCATCCACATTGCATTCATTCCTGACTCCAAGTTCCACCTGCTAAACAATGTACTAAATACAACTTATTACAATAGAAATTGTAATACAGTGCTTAAACTATCCTTCATCATCCACTTAGGAAATTACATTGGCTTTCTTGCAGACAAGTTTCTCCACTGGCTAGGAAAAAAAAAAGGTTCCCTTAATAGATAGGTAGATCTGTAAACTTGCAGTGTAGCATAGCTCTCCAGCTTTTAAATACGGTCAGTGTGAAAATGTACTGAACTTCAGAGATTTTGTTTACCAATCAGCATGGCAACCCTTCCTGACCTGTCCATAGCCTTGAAATGATGGCAAACCGGTGTACATCAAAGAACTCGGCAACTCCAACTGTAACATTCCAGCCAATAGCATCACTGAAGTTTCACACATTTAAGACACAGAAGTGCAGATGCTTTTAGTGCAAAACGATATTGCTCAGAAGAACCGAGTGCAAACTCTTGGGAAGCCTTATACACAGGCTTGGACCTATTAACAGTTTAAGTTCCACCTCTACTGTTTATACCGACATGCCCTCTCTCTCCAACTAGGGAAACTGGAGAAGGAAGAAAAAAAAAAAAAATTTTTTTTTTATAGGGTCATCAAAGAACCCAGGAGAGTTAATGGCACAAAATCAACAGAGTCTCCCAAAATCTGCACATGATCTTTGGATATACGAGCGTGCCTTTCCAACAGGCAAATTATTTTCACACACGAAATGTTAATTAAGGCTTATTATTATTATTCTCGTTTCTCTCTGCGCCACAACAGCGATAACTTTAAATATGTATCAGAAGAAACAGCGCGCTGAACAAGCTAACTTATGTATTTTAGTACTTGGCAGTTGTTAGCCGATCAGTAACAGTTCTAACTCGGGGGGGGGGCTCCTCTACGTTATTTTGGCCTTCGTCTCCCTACCCCCCCCCCACACACTTACAGATTAGCCCCATTATTATTCTATTGGCACACAGCCCAGCCATTAATCAGCTCTGGATTTTCCCTCTACTCGCCCTCGAGGTTAACGCAAGTTATTACATTTTTAAACGCCAGGCCATTCTCTACTAAACGTTCTATTTTTGCTGCTGTTTGTTTGTTTCTTTCTTTCTTTCTTCATTTTTCAAAAATAGAGAAAGAGATGGAGGATGGAGATGGAGAGAATCACGCATAATCTAGGTGTGTGTGTGTGTTGTTGGTGGTGGTGGTGGTGGGGGGGGGGGGGGGAGAGAGACATTTTAATTAACTTTCCAGATCACGTACAAACGCCGTGTGCGCCAGGCGTCGGTTGTCTTGAACTGAAAACCGCAAGATTACACAGAGCAGTTCGTGTTCAGACGAAATGAATCCAGATATAGCTGTAGTAGGTCTTAACCCGAGTAAACATCGCTGACTGGGAAGACATTACTGCCACTTCCGCCCCTGGAAATTGTGTCGTCCGGTCGCTTACTGGATGGTCCCCCCTGGTTGGGGAAACCGGTCGCTTTTGTGTTTTGTTCCTTCTTCTTCTTCTTCCACCCCCTCTGACTCTTGTCGGTTTTTTTTCTTTTTTTATTTTACACCGAATTTAGGAAAACCTGGATGGACAACGACGATAAACAGCCGAGTGAATTCGTATATATATATATATATATATTTTATTTTAAAGAAACCTCGTGAAGATTTATGACCGACCAGTGATGAGACGACACAGTCAGTCAGCCGTACCCGTACCGTACCGTACGTACACCCTGCTGGGCCTGTGTGTCCGACCCACACCGTGTTATATGGCGAACAGAATTGGTGGAAATGTCTCGAGGATAATGATCAGTCTATACATCCTTTATAAGTATGTACTACCCCGGTTAAATGTACTTACTCTCTCTCTCTACACAAACAGCCGGGTTTCATTTGAACGTAGCTAAAGCCAATGATTCCATATCCAGACAACAGTATTCATTAACCAGCAGTTATTGCTGTGGCTTCTTGTTACATCTGTCAACCTATTATGAAGATCCTATTTTTTTTTTTCTTTCTTTCTCTTTTTCCGGAAAATACCTAAAATCCTGACCGGTTATGTGTGTTTGTGTATTTATAATTGCAGTCACTGCCACAACGATCCATCTATCGTAGGGTGAGTGGGGAAAATAACTTTTAATTGTTTTCGTCCTGTACATGCAGACAGGGAGGACGTGGGTGGGGGGGGGGGATAAATAACTGGACCATTTTCCATCCACCATTCCTGTCACCAGGCAGAAAAATCACACCGCAAAGATTGTTCGGCTTGCTGATGTATTAAATAAAGCATTAATAATTAATCGATTTGTCAACGTATTTTTTTCCCTCCATTATGTAGTTATAGCCGACACACATCTACCTCTCTCTTCTTCTTCTGAAGGTAAAAAAAAAAACAACAACAAAAAAACATATCTTTCATTTAACACAATAAATAATTTCTAAAGTCCAGTATGCTGAGACTAATTAAGTTACAGTGACACAGATGACGGAGGATCAATACGGATATTAGGCAATAGATATTGAAAGTAGTATTACTCTTATTTTTCAGGACGATGCACGACGATTCGAAAAAACGCAACAACAACAAAAACGAGGAAAGGTAAATAATAACATATTAATTATTATTATTATTGTTGTTATTCGTGCTTTAACAAAAAATGCTGAATAGCACGTGTTATAATAATAGTAGTAGAGACCGCTTCCCCCTCTCTCTCTCTCTCTCTCCCCCTCTCCCCCTCCCGCCCTCTCTTTCTTTTTCGTTACGAGAAAAAGAAAAAGCGAGTATTTCGTCCCATGGTTCGTCAGAAATAACGAAATTTTCCTTACGTACCTTTTCGGACACAAATTCATCAAGAGTGATATTAAATAGAGTTGTATAAACGCATCAGAAAGAACAATGAATGTTTGGACACAATCCAATCTGCCATGGTCAACTTCGTGTAAGACGGCAAGGAGCAATTATGTGGGCTGAACCATTCGGCGTTCTAAAGTGGGGGGTGAACAGGATGAGAGTCGTGCATCTACGAAAAGATTTCTGCAACGGCGCATCTTGCGAAATAAGCAAATGGAAAGGTGGAAGCGAGATAGGCAGCAAGGCCAAGCCAGGCTGAGAATTGTGAAGGGCGGGGGTTGATAATCGCGACAAGTCGGATCAATGGGCTTGACAACCCGACAAAGAAAAGAAGCTGTGTCGACTCGTCTCGGCGGCACACACAGCTGTAAATTGTAAAACTAGTTGCCTTGACTCGATGAGGCTAAAAAAGGTGGGGGGGGGTAAATTAAATATTCGTTGGGGGGCTTAGGCTGCGAAAGAAGGACCGAGGGAAACCAAATAACGAGAGAGGGAGGGAGGAGGAGGAGGGGGGAGGAGAAAGAGGGGGGTAACCGAAACCGAAAGTAGAAATAGTATATTTTTTTTTTGAAAAAAAAGAGAAGGTAACAAGCACTCGCCAGAATGGATTTATTGAAAGGTTAGATCTTCCCTGCAAACGCAATCTGCCAGTAAAGCATACTTTTGGTGTTCATTTTCTTCGTTAATTGTGTCAGTAATCTAATACGTTGGCTCGTTTTCTTGTAATCCAAGCGAAAAAAGCCCTGGAGCTCTTTGAATACACGCACCTCGCAGCCCGAACCCGACCACGGCAGCCAATCGGCGGGCGAGTTTCCGAAAACTCGGGCTGCGATTGGACTAGGACGGGTCCATTATGTGTCTTGTGCGTGCGAGTGTGTGTGTGTGTGTGTGTGAACAGTTGAGTATACACGGTCTCTCTCTCTCTCTCTCCCTCCCTCCCATCTGCCGTGTCGCTCCCCAACTAGATAAAAGACGTGGCACGCAGGCCGATTTCGTATTATTCATGAGTCACAAAGAGTCTTGAGTCATGAAATATTCAGCGTGCTGAGGCTAGGGGCTGTAAGACTTATCTATAATGTCGTTTATTTTTTTTAATGAAATCAAGTACATCAAGAAATAAAACTAGTTTGTGCCCTCCTTTCCCCCCCCTTCTTTTCTCTCCCCCCCATCCCATCCCAATAGTACCACTTTTTTTTTCTCTCCCTCTCTCTTTCTCTCGTTTGTTTGTTTGTTTACTTACTTATTTTTTAGCGAGATAGAAACTCGAGAACTTTGATCAGGGTGACTGGCGAGCTGTGACCCTTACTCGCAGTATTTTGTGAGAGAAACGTCCCCGTTGGTGATTCATGGCCTGAACATTTCTGCTTAAAAACCTCAACAGCTCCTCCATCTCTTCACCCCCCCACCTTCCTCCGTCTCGCACTGCTGTTCATCGACATGTCGATGCGACGTTAGCAAATAATTATATTCATCCTAATATTTATTATTAATTATAGTAGTATACACCGAATTTCTTTCTCGAATCATTCAACACTTCCAGACAGTTACTTATGACATCTGTTCTTCATTTATGCATTTCAAGCGTCTACATTGTTCACCCTTGCAAAGTTTGTAGGATTTTGTTTTAATTTAAAGTCAGTGATCACAAAAAGAATCACACGTGTGTGTGTGTGTGTGTGTGGGCGTGTGTGTGTACATACACTAATTTGCTTTATTTACTATATGCATAATTTTAATACAATTTTAGAAATTTATAAATAAAGTAAAGTGTTAATATCATCTTGAATTATATCTTTGCAATTTTTCATGATTCTGCCAAGAGATGTTAAGGGTAGGCTAATACACAACTCCGTATTGTTTACAATTATTGCCCCTATTATGCCACGAACTAAGAAAGCCTTCATTGACTTAAGCTATGCAAAGTTATACTTTTAGGAAAAAAGAAGAACCAAATTCTTGTTGCTTATTTGTTTTTTCATAGACTTTTTGCATTTTTTTTTGTTCATTTTTAAAAAAAAATAATTACTTACCTACCAGCCCCTTGTCCCTCGATTTTATGATACCTGCCTTAAAAAAAATTAGCAATATTAACTATACTTTTTACGTCACTTCTAACCATTAATTTCTGCTTTTGTCGTTGTTTAAGACTTTCATGGAAAAATATATGAAATATAACGTGAAAGAATAAAAATAAACAATATAAATAATAACGAAGAATGAATGATGCATTCATACAAAACATAGAAAGAACATGCACGAGTTAACCCTGTTATGACAAAGGGCAGGGGTAACCACATTATAAAGTACACTTTTTTGAAAAAACACACACACAGTACCTGGCGAAATAATAATAATAATAATAATAATAATAATAATAATAATAATAATAATAATAACTTCGAAAAGTATAAATTTTATTCACCCAAATGATGTTGCTCAACAGCAGAGCAGGAACGACGACTCCGCTGTGGCCTCTCGCCGTGTCACATACAGAATATTTAACGTTCAAAATATGTGGAATAGACCTAATGAGACAATAGTACTTACTGCAAGCCTGAAGCTTCTCCTGCGGTGCAACGTCAGAATGAGGCTATAATAATGGTTTGTTGTTGTTGTTTGTTTTGTTTTTTTTTTAAATTTTAAATTAAATTTGTGTTTATCCGAATCTTTACATTTTGCGTTTTAGGTTAAAAACGGAAATAAAGGGTTTTTTTTTTTTAATATTTAAAAGAAAACAACAACAACAACCTATTTTCACGTTTTTTTCCTATCCCCCGCATTTAATCTAGAACAGGAAACGTAAAGATTCAAATTGCACACAAATTTAATTTCAAAGTAAATAAATAAACAGATAAACATTATTTTACGTAGCTAGTTTTATTTCTCGATTTAATACTTAGGAATGTTTTGTGTAAAATTATTAGCCAGAACAGATTGCTGCCATGAAGCAGATGGTAAGGACATTAAATGTCTAGTCAGCTAATGTCATTAATATGTCAGCGTGACAGTCAGACAGACACTTTTCTAGCAGGGACTTTGCTGGTAGAAATAAAAACTGTGCGTGTCATTTTTGATAAATATGGACAGTAACCAGATATATAATACCTTTTTATCAACTTTCTTTTCTTCTCCCCCTCCTCCTTAAGATCTTTCTCTTTATGTGACATATTTAAGTTCGAAACGAAGAAAATTTTTAATTACTAAATACATTAGCGTTTCTTTCTTCCTTTTCAAGATAAGACAGGCTTTAACATTTAGTCTTTAAAGGGTTATTTAAAAAAGCAAAAATTGACAGACACGGCGGAGTAATATTTCCATTGTATTTAAGATTTTAAATCGTGTGTACTCTTCTTTTGCCATTAATGTTAAGATACGCTGTTTACCTGGTCTTCAACACGACATCATAAGACAGAAATCTGTAGGCATTTTTAAAATTTTGGTTGCAGGCATTGTTCTATACCGTCACGTGTTGCAGCAGTTACGTGCCCTGGATTATACTGAACGTAATTAAAATAGCTATGATGAACCTTGGTAAACTTTGATCTCTCTCTCTCTCTCTCTCTCTCTCTCTCTCTCTCCTCTCTCCTCTCTCTCTCTCTCTCTCCCTCTCTCTCTCTCCCTCTCTTTCTCTCTCTCTCTCTCTCTGTCTCTCTCCATCTCCATCTCTTTCTCTCTCTGTCTCTCTCCATCTCCATCTCTCTCTCTCTCCTCTCTCTCTCTCTCTCTCTGTCTCTCTCCATCTCCTCTCTCTCTCTCTCCCCCCCCCCTCTCTCTCTCCTCTCTCTCTCTCTCTCTCTCTCTCTCTCTCTCTCTCGCTCAGCTCGAATACTCGAACAGGTGTTTTTCGCATTAACTGTTCGGTAACTGACTTTGTTGGTGGCCGTCTTTTATTTTATAGAACCTTGATCGTATCCAGCAAAATACACGCTCAACGGCCCCTTCTAGCTATTTGGTTCCAAGTTTATCTCTTTAAAAGTCTTTTTTTTCTATTTTTTTGGCTCTGTAGTTCAGAGAAAATCAGACGCACGCGCGCAGTTAGTGTTTTTTTTTCTCTCTCTCTCTTTGGCGAAAGAAAATATTTCTGAAATAAAAGAGACATTTGATTGTTCTGCGAAGTAAGAATTTATTTTGACGTCATATCAGAATTTTAAACAACCCGTTTCCCTAACACCCGTCTTAGAGAACACCACGAGTTTCTCTGTGTGCGTGCGTGTTTTAAATTTCAGAGTATTTTCAATGAATCTGATATACAATTATTTCTATTTCTATATATTTCGCTATATCTAAATATAGGGCTTCCTGATTTTAAAGAGATTTTAAAAATGAATTATCAGATTTTGCGTTATTTTTTTAAAAAAAAAACAACAAATTTATACATTTAACTACATTATGAGCTAACTTAAGTTTAATCCATTGTACAAAATAATTAGCGTATAAGAAAAGCATACTACCCATAAAAAGAGGCAAAACATTTATTTTAGTGTTACATAGAAATCAATAATAATGGAAGCATGTCAGTAGTAAGGAGCTGACTTTTGAAGTCAAAATATGGGGTGGGGCTTGTGACGTCACAACGGAAATCTACCTAGTAGAATACAAATAACTGAGAAAACAAAATTACTTAAAAAAATTAGTGCAAAGTTTATTTTAATAATTTTTGTTTATTTGTTTATTGCAATTTTTACTCGTCTATCTTTTTATTCCCCTATTATTTTTTTTTTTTTGGTTTACTACCTTTTGGATTTATGTCTATTATATCTACCGCTGAGGGATTTTGCGCGCGTTTTTCCCTCTTCTGATGGGTGTCTGTCTGTAAGGTGCACCACCGGTTCTTTATCGTAGCGCGGATAAAGGTCAAGGAGTAAACATTTATCATCTTGTGTCAACCGGGCTGAGATGTTGTTGTAAGATTTGCCATTTTTTTTTTTACTTTGATGAGTGGTATTTGATAACAAAAAAAGATGACGATTTTTTTCTTTTTAATTATCAGAATTTTTTTTTTCTTTTTTCTGTTCAAAGTTCACGCGGACATCTTCGGTTGGTGTTGGTGCGAACTGCACATTTTATTGGTTTATCGATAGAAACAACAACAAGAATAACGTTGGGAATTTTCTATTCTAACTACTTCGACCTCTCCATGGCTTCCAACTGCTCTCACTGGCTTCTCTCCGTTAATCACCCATCAATGCCCCCTTTCTTTTACCCTTTCTGCTGAACCAGCAGCCATTTTCTGAATCCATATCCAACCATTCATCCTTTCACACGTGCATATTTATTTATTATCACAGTCTATTTAAAGAAGATAAGTCGATGATACATAATGGCATGTACATGGAAATAACAAGAAACATTATTGTGTATTTCTTCAGGGTTCTAGACCATTTTAAATAATTCTTTTTCACAAGAAAAAGTGAACTTCACTTAAACATTCGTCAGTTTATGATTCCACATCTTCTGAAACATCAGCCCACCAGCCATTTGTGACTAGAAATGTTCTTAAATCCTGCTCGAATCCCGGATTTAGTGGTAACTGGAAACACCTCCCATATACGAGGTTGCTGTTTTGCCTTTTGCGGTACTGACGCACAAATATTTGTCGAGAACATACTCGAAACATTATATTTTGGCTCCTAGTGTATTTTCCACCGTATCCATTCTCGTCTTACGCGTCTTTCACACTGGCCATAAAGTAAAAGAGATATCTCAGAAGACCGAAACTCACGTCCAGCAACCATCACATTGGCAGCGAGCTACAGACGAAACAGGGATATTTCATTATTGCCTCGGTGTCAAAAATGAGACAATAACAATGGCCTGAACCATACTATACGGGAGAAGCGCATGCACAAGTTGCATTTTCTTCACTATCTACTGACCAGCTAATGCTGTTGTGGTCACTTTTCTGTCCTCAAGCATAAATATTAATTTGATCAGTATCACTACTGAGAGAGAGAGAGAGAGGAGAGAGAGAGAGAGGAGAGAGAGAGAGAGAGAGAGAGAGAGGAGAGAGAGAGAGAGAGAGAAACTACTAGAATTTATGTCAAATGCCTTGAAAGACGCATACAAAAATATTTATGACAACCTGGAAACCATTTTGGATTAGCCAAGGTTTACAAAAGCAATTTTCTTATTTGGACAATTGGCGCCCATAATTATAATCTGTTGTCATTTCTTGCAAAAATTTTAAAAACTCTTTCAATGAATATATATATATATATATTAAAAATCAGCTTTAATTTTATATCAGAGGTTTAAACAAATACTTCCAAATAAAGAAATGATATAGCTTCGATTTTACATTTACATCATTGTTTACAAATGATCTTTTGATTTATTTCACAAATATTTGCTTTCTGAAGCTTTATCATTATCATGATGGGAATCGTATTCCGCCATTTATACTAGAACGTGTATATAAAAAAAATAATTTAATGTTTGCTCCCTCTGTTCTATATTTGATTATCAATGCAAAGCTGTTAAAGATTTTTTTAAATTTTGAATGGACCCTCTTTATTTACTGATAGCTACTTATGTAAAGTCATTAATAAAGTGCTTTACTGTGAACCTGCGATCAACACTGTTCCTAGATTCTAGATATACAGATATACAGAGGTGTAGGTGTGTGTTTGTGTGTGTGTTTTGGTAGTCAAAGTTTTAAATTGAATAAAAATTTGATTATAATCTGATTTAAATGATCTCAGAGCGGTTTCCTCAAATCTCTTTATTTGGTTTTAATACAGAATTATTAGAAATTCTTTCCGTTTAAAGACCGAATTAACGACCCGGACAAACCGCACGTTGTATACCACAAATGCTGGTGTAGGAGAAACGATCCGATGTATTTACGATCGACGTCTTTCAGACTGAGAGAGGATTCTTTGCCTAACTCTTTTTTGGGGGGGTGTAGGCAAGCTGCTGGTACAGGGCATGGGTTTTGCTATATTGAGGTCAGGATACTAGCCAGGACTGCACTAGCTTCAAATTAAGGGAAATCTCGTTCATATACTATTTAAAAAAAAAAACAAACAAAAAAACCATCAGATAAACCGATCAATATACGCCTCTAATCGCGTCTACTTAAAGTAGCTTCTTTCGGGATCTAGCACACATCCGGGTACAGAGCCAACACAAAACCCAGGCTCACTGGACATAAGGCGATGAGTTGCGGTTCTCTAATTTGAATTTTTCTCTTTGGTTTATAGCGGACTTTGTATAATTTGAGAAAATTTCTGGTTTTTTTCAGGGTTTGTCTTTGTTAACCGCCATTTATTTTTGTTTTTTAAATGTATACAATAACACCGTGCAATTTAATGTAAAACATTATTGTTATTAAAAGTAGATTAGATGGCATTTCTGAAATCAAAAGGTCCCAATAGATATTAGACGTCCAAACAAAGAATACATTGTACGTAATTTCTCTAAACTCTTAATTTGCTTGGCTGTCCATCGAGAGGTCTGTTTTCGGAAAGGAGCCACCATTTTCCACCCCTCCAGGTCAATCCAAATCTCCCGGCCGTTTGCGTACTAATTTTGCCTGGCGTTTATTGCGAGGCCCTACCAATGACTCCCCCCCCCCAACCCAACCCAACCCAACCCTAACTCCCCTACCACCGGCTCTTTATTTTATCCGAGGTTAATTGGTATAAATCGGCCGTCGTCGTTGCAAACATAGAGAGCCCACCCCCTGCTGCGCGGAGATAGCTCTAAAACGAGGCCGCCCGCTTATCTTAGCTGTCTGTACTCGGCCAGTTGTCCTTCCGACCCCTTCTCTCTCTCTCTCTTCCTTATAACCCCCTTTTTTCCCCTGCTCGTAACTGCGTTAAGCTCCCATCGGCATGATAGATAGGGGGTGAACAAGAAGTACCGTCGCTTGGAGGACAAAGATTTAGCAAACTGTATATGAAGAGGTCCTCGTGGAGGGCCCCACGACAGTCAACGTAAGTTTCTGAATAATTTCGGTCTCCGCCTCCTCGATCACTGGTCGGGGGGAACAGCGGGTCTTGCCGACAAATAACTGGTTGACCAATCGATGTTTTTCGCGTGTTCGGTCGGTCTTGTTTTCGTTTTTTCTCAAATTAAAAAAAAAAAAAAAACATACTAATATTTTCTAGAATTATAATAGAACTGTAAAGAAGGGCGAAGAGAAAGAGACGCAAATGGCTGCTCGACGTAATCTGTAGATTAAGAAATGCTTGTGCTCTGGCTGCCGTACAATGGACTCGGCCAACGGCGGACATCAACTAAATCGGGTAACAGATTTGGGGTGAATTACCTCTCCACCCAACAGTTCACACAAACAAAGTATAAGACTTTGTTAATCAGATCCCATTAGGCGTATGACAGGGTATCCACTTAGAGTGTTTGAAATTTAAATAGGTTTGAGAACGTGTAGTTCGAAACGTTTTTTTAAAGAATCTGACTGCCTAATTTTGAGAGAGACAAGTTCAAGTCGCTTAGATCTAGGAGTCGATTGGATAATCCCGAGCAGTAGGTTGGTGATTTGTAGAATTAACTGTCTGAGCCGATTTGCATAAATATGGATAAAGATACTCTTGACAGCTAAGTTGGGCTTTATTAAGTCAAACGTTAGGCCTCTTCTGGACTCTTGATTTTTCTTTTGTATAAAATAACATAGGATCTTAACAACTAATGTACATTCGCCACGTAATAATTAAAACTGCTTCATCATGGCCATAGAATTAGTCAACATTTTTAGCTTTATTTCCATGTGACTGTAGAGACATAAATACTTACTTAACCGTTGGCATTAAAAAATTTTTTTTTTAAAAAAAAAAGAAAAACTTTCAAGAAGAATCCCAGATCATAAGAGACACGGCGTCAAAACGGTTTGTTTCAGTAACAATACGCAGGGGTCTGGTTCTTGCAACGGTGGATTTGTCGGCGTAGCTTACAACCGAAACTCGTAGCTGAACAGAACATTTATCCGCGGTCGTTGAGAAATTCGGAATTGATTGCACCACTTGGTGTCGCACAATGGAGCCCTCGATCAATCTCGCGATGTGTGTCGGGTTATGGCAATTTTTACGACTGCCGGGCGTTATTTTTGTTGATTTCAGAGCTGGGCCTTTCGGTTCCATCGGACGCTCGGTCGGTAATACTAAACGGCTGCTGATGGCGGAAATTGCGCTGTAATGAACTCCTAAACCAACCGACCGACCGGCCATACACTTTTGTGCGTCACCAGTCCAGCTTCCAGGATCACTCATACAAGCGTCCGGCACGGTGGTCCGTCCAGTGGTAGACTAGTGAACTGTCATAGTCGACGGCTCGAGTTCGAATCCCGGTCGGAATCGGCCCGGTTTGGCGTACCTCCATGGAATGGCTGTAGGCTTTTCTTCATCAGCCGGCCGGGTGGGTTTCCTCCCACATCTAAAAATGAAAAGTTCTGGTAAGGCTTTTCCAGTCAAAGTTGGGAGTGCCACCCCTCCCATGGCGCAGGACCGGTAACACAACTTATGCAAACCACTAGTCGCACCCTACAACAAGGGCACCAACGAAAATTCTTCTCTTATTACTATTTTTTCTCCCAAAGTCTCGGACCACGATCTATATCGCTACCACCGAAAAACGGATTCAAAGCACGTGACGATTAACTTCGCCGACATGGTCTTCAGATCTGTAGCAGAGCGGTTTTGAAATTCCAGCATCACACGGGCCACAAAGTGTCGGGCCATGAATCATACTCGTGCCATTTTAAATAACTAAAAAAAAAAAAATACTTTACAGTAATAGACAGCAGGCACGGGTTTGTTTATAGGTGTGCTGAACCAAATGCTTGTATACGGTGGCTGCAAGTCGCAACAAATTGTTTTCTGTCTTGACATTGCACACAAATCGCTGAGCTCCCTATCCCCCCAAAAAAGAATAAACGACTGTAAAAGATGACAGGTACCGACCGCTGGACGTCGATAAAGATCTGCTCCAGCTCTTTGCTCCCATCACCTAACGAATGCGGTAATGGTGGACGACAGTCGGCGCCTGCCTACGCAGACTGAAAAGCCGAGAGAATACGCGGGTTAGAAAGGCATTTCTATAAATAAATAATAATAAATGGTCTGCTGCTCTCTTTAATTCTATCAGCCCGGTTTTGTGTTGTTGCTGTTGTTTTTTTTTTAAATTTTACTTATCTGGAGTCCGGTTACGGCATCATCCGGAAGAGCAAAAAACTGACGCCGGCAAATGTTTAGCACGGCAGCAGCCGTGGAATGTATAATTTACTTTGAAGCAAAATCCGGTTACTCCTAAATCTCCAACCTGTCATTAGGTGAACGTTCCACCAAACTGATTATTGGGCGTCAACTTCAACTGTGCCGCCCAGTTTCCAGCAAAAGCTGAATTACTCTCACAAAGTCAATATCGAATGGAAATTCGAGTTAATTGGACACGTTTCATTTGAGAAAGTTTACGTGCTGCGCAAATCGTTCGCGGTCTAAACTCGCGAGATTCGCAACGTACTAAATGCCAGACAAAATCCGAAATTAAATTTAGACGTTTAATGAATTTTGCTTCGCGTTTAATTTGTAATATAAATTCCAATCAGTCGCTTTTTAAATACGTGCGGTTCGCTTCAGATATGTTGCATCTTCTTCTTCAGATTTCATTGTACACGTAGGTTAGGAATCGTTTAGAAGCATTAGCGACGGATGCCTCCGAGTTGTAATCAATTCGCGCATCGTTAGTTCGTTGCCACAGGCCATCCTCAGCCGTGTCTGAAATATTAATAATGCTATCTTCTATCGATCTGCTATTATCAGTGAAAAATGTAAATGATTACAAAAGAGACAGAGTCTGGTGGGATTATGCTTCATCGGGATAACGTTTTCGTGTGATTGCGATTAAAATCTCTCTTCCAACGTTATTGCTAGCCTCTTAATTAACTAAATCCTTCATACATAGTCAATAAATTATCCTTTTAAAATTACTGCAATATTTCCGCTCCATTGCAGATTTAGGACCTGTATGAGTAATTATGATAAATCACACACACACACACACACACACACACACACACACACACACACACACCTGGTGTAATTAGACATTTTAAAAAATTCTTTCTTATTAATTAAAGATTATTAGGGGAAAAAAGAAAAACATTTTATTATTACATCCTCGCATGTTTTTTGCGGCACTAATTCTGCATGGAGGCTATAAACAGGAGTAAAGTCTTGCAATCCAGATATTTTTGGATAGACTTGTTTATGGCAGAGATACTGAAAGACGAGGCACTAAAGCAGATGCTAACGTACTCAAGGGCAGTTCATCTTCTGTGAACGTGACTTCTGGTTAAATGCTTATAATACACGACTGTACAATTTATGATGAAAATATTTATTTTGTCTCGTTAAAACTATCAGGTACGTAAAACGAATAAAAATAATTCAAAATTCTTCTCCCTTCTCCAAAAAAAAAACAAACAACAGGACAAACGTGGCGTAAATATGTAAATGTTCAAAGATGCACATATATTTTTTTTTTGTTTGTTTTTACAAAAACGTAGATAAAATATACTTATAAACTTGCCTTTAAAAGGCAACTGGTTCACAAGAGCTTTTTTTTTTTTTTTTTTCGTCTCCCGATAGTTTTCAGTTGTCCTCTTTGTATATTTCTGTTTCACAGTAGAATAAACCAGCTGGAAAGTTTGAAGTCTAACCCCGACTTCATAATAGGAGAGTTTCACCAGGGGGTCACGTGCGCGTCCAACGTTCGTTTTTGCCTACCGCAGAATTATCTTATCAGCAAATGGATGACACCTTTTAAGATTTCCTAACCTTAATGGCAAACCTAAATTACGTTTTCTTGGTGTCGCTGAAGGCGCTAGTTTAAACGTTTTTTGTCTACTTTAACGAAGTAGGGAAATTTACAGAACGTGAGCGAAGAATCCGTGAACTACAAGGGACGTTCATCGTTCCAAGTAATTGTGGGAGGATAGGAGATCGGTGGAAGTTTGTGGAGTGGCGGGTGGCAACCGCTGGCGAGTTGGGAGTTATGAAGTGACGTCACCCCTCAACCTCACGGGAGATTAGCTGTGCAGTTCAGTGGTGCGTGCGTCTCTGGCACAGAAGTGAAAGGGGGGGTCCGAAAACGCGCGTGAATCGGTAAATGGCGATGAACGGAGTCGCGACTCTCGCAAAAGTCCCTGCTCCGTGTTAAACGCTCGATCGCCATCAATGCCCGCCGCATCGGTGCGCGCGACACCGCGACCGGAGACCTGCGTCAGCATTGGGAGTATGGAAAACATGATTCCTCCGATGGTTCGTCAGGTGGTGACGACGGAGCGCTTGCGCCGCCGCCAAAGGAAAGACGATGGCTTCCCTGATAAGTCACCGGGGGGGGGGATATTCATCTTGATTTTCGTTCCTGGATTGGAACCGCCAGCGCACAGTACGGCCGCGGTGTCTCCAGCGAGCGACGCACGCCGCCGCAACACTTCCGGTGAAGGCCGGGTTTACTGTCGAACGGTGTCACGTGGTTGCACGAATGACCCCACCCCCGTAGGACTAACTTGGCGAGCGAAACTATCGCGGAAATGGGATGGGGGTGGGGGTGGGGGAGAGTGCTTAATTATCCTCCTCCCCAATGGTCCGGATTCGTCACCGTCTGATTTCCATCTTTTCGGACCATTCAAGAAGATTCTCGAAGGGACGAGGGTTTGGGAGCAGACGTCCTGTAATGGCTGCGTGTCCGCCCTAAACGTTTCTATGCTTCTGGCATTAAGACGTCTCTCGCTACCAACCGCGTCGATGGGACAAATACGCTCGTATAGCAGAGGGGGAGGGGGGACTTACGGAACATTTTAAAAGAGCCCGTCCCCCTCCCCCCCTTTTTTTAAACTTAGTTTTCACATTTGTGAATTGCCATCATCGGTGTCCGCACACTCCCTTAAAACACGGGCCAATAGAAATAGAATTAAATCTAAACCGAGGCAAAACCAGGAAGCCGCCACGTCTGCTGTAGAACATAGTGGGCTACTTTGTTATAGATCGTCGTCTTCTCCACCAGTTAGTCTATACTACCCTTTTTAAAAAAAAAAAAAAAAAAACAAGAAGAAGAAAAAGGGAAAAGAGCGAGTGACCATAACAGATTAGAAACAACAAGATTTCAAGTTTCATGATTGGTGCCACTTTCGACACGAACACGAGAATTCGCTTCGGGGTAATGGTCTGCCTGGCTGTTTTATCCTGTAAAAGCTTTGTTCAGCATGAAAGTGATGACTCCATATACTTCCATCGGCATCTCCCTCACTCCCTAACACACCGTTCTGGCCGTGATTATTCTGGCTGATAAAGGAGAACAGGAAATAGAAGCCTTGATGTCAAGCTCCATTTTTATTTCAATGTCTGCCATTTCTGACGTTTCCTGTTCGCAGTTCTCGGAGAGAAAAAATATGTTTTACAAGCCGGTTACCACTGGCACTCATTGGCTTCTTCATCTTGTTGTCGGAGATGTGCCAGTAAATTCCCGTATTACAATAACATTGTTCAATTATCCCTTTTTAAAAGTATTATCATTTTTTACTGCATCGTGATGACCAGGAATAACAATGAATTAGTTAACCAAATTTTAAATCTACGGTAATAATATTTTCTTGTTCTGAATGACATAATAGAAAATGGTGGTTTTCTTTGAATGTTTTCTAATATATTCTACCAACTAATTCTCAACAACAACAACAATAATAATAATAATAATAATAATAATAATAATAATAATAATATAATAATAATAATAATAATGTAGTTAACTTCTCTAGACTAGACAGTAAACTGATTTTACTGGATGCTAAACCGAAACCGTACCAGTCGTCCAGAGCAGTCAGCGAATCCGGCAGTGACACGTCACTTCCTCCATCAAGGGAACAAGCCAGAGTTTCGTAAATCAGAATTTATTTCTAGAAGCCTTTCGATACTTCTAACTGCTATACATCATGCGACGTATTTTTAGAAATCGTTTTAAACTAACACCACTGAAATATACAGACCTTCCTGTTCCAGCCCCCATTTTCCCATCTGCAAACTCTCTTCTCCACACACACATACACACACGCACAAATTCATTTCAACCGCCATTAGGCAAAGAAATTTTTTGGTTTTGTTTTCAAAACAGGCCTCGTATTTCCACCCCTAACCTTTTCAAAATCCATTTTGATAAGTGTATATTATTCTTACCATTATCGTTATTATTAATAGAACATTAGCTTTTACTTCTGGCTGGAATGCTATAGAACCACGCCCTTCACAAAAAAAGCAACAACGCACACAACCAGCCCTTTTGTTTGATTAAAACAACCGTGTACAAGATGACACAACTCTTCGGTAAACGGTTTCGATTTCCCCTCCCCCCAACCCTTCCATTTCTCCATCCACTCTTCAGAGCAGCAGCCAGACGGACCGGACCGCCAGTCGCTTTCGCACCATATCGCTTTATTGATCTGACGTAACAGGCATAACTTACTATAATTGTTTCCGCTCCGTTGAATCAATTTTGTGCTAATACCCGTCATTGTCAGCCAGGCGTGAAGCACCCCCGAGTCCCCGACTGCCAGCAGCAGTTTCGTGTAAGTGGATTCCTTTGTGCCAGAGAGAGAAAGAGAAAGAGAGAGAGAGCGTGTGGCGGCGGGCGATACAAAGCAGAGGAGGGGAACGGGCAGAAGCGCAGACTCTCTTTGAGCTCGGCTCTGACAACTGGCTCACTTCCGCCGCCGTTAATGGATCTATTTCCTTGTCTGGGAGGAAGAAAAGACAGAACGGCTCAAACACGATCGAAGCTTTGAGAGATAGCGGAAATTATGCTGTAATTTACATTAGTATAACGTTGTCGTGTTGTTGTTGTTGTTTTTTTAATTATTATTATTTAATTAAAACAAATAGCTGATAAAAAAATTAAGTTGTGCTATCATTAAGTAGATAAAAAACAGAAAAAGCGAACCGAGCGAAACGATTCCTTTGTTTCTTTCATTTATATATGTATTTATTTATTTTTGAGTGATTTCTGCAACTCCAGCCTCGTTTTACATGAACGTTATGCTCAAACAATCAGCGCCTCCACGTTATAAACGAACATCTCCTTTTGCATCGCGATAATAAATCTACAGAACGCATATATTTATCTGTTTGCATTATTTGACTTTCATCCACTATAATAAATGATGGCCAGCGTTTTGATTGATTCAACCTGACTGCTAAAGAACCGCGATTTCATTCGTTTAGCTATTGAGTACATTATATTGTTCGATGAGCTGGCGTCCTTTCGACAAACCTTTGACAGATCCAATAGGTAGATACTGACATGATGCGAGAGCGGAGCGTGAATTTGTTCCAATAACCCTGCCTTCTAAAAGTTCATATCCGTATTACGGTAACGCCCTACCTGAGGCACAAAATTAAAGGGGGGATGTGATTTCACTGATTACAGTTATGTTTTGTTTCACCCGTGTACCCTCTCTGGTTCCAAAAACAAATGAATAAATTAAAAAGTGTGTAGATTCGATGATTACAGATTCTTTGCTTCGCCGATAAACGCTTCGAGTATTGCATCCCATGACCGTGTTTTTATTCCACACGATTATCATTATGGAAACATTGTTTCCTAAATTATTGTAAAGGTGAATAAAGCAATGAAAATTCAGTATTGGAAAGAGATTATCTATATTAGTATTTTTTTTAAAAGATTAAATAAACATTTTTCTTTTTTGTATTTCTTTCTGACAAATCTGGAACCTGGCTCAAATTTAAATGTATATAATTTCTGTCTTTATTAACACAATAAACACGAACTCACGAACACAGTTTATACTCGCCATCTATTATCGATCAATTCAGTCACCCGTCTTGTGTGTTACAGATTGATCTAATATTATTTTGCCACGCTTGTATATCGGAACCTTTCATCTAAAATCTGGCACTTCTGCAGCACCCTGGCGCGGAAGACGGGACAGAAGCCAAGATTGTGTCTGCGACGAAGGATCCACTGGCTACGATTCAGGTTCGGTTTCATCTGGCAGGCTGGCTAACCAACACCAAGGAATGCTTCCAGAACTTAGATTTTTTATTCCGTGTAGTTTGCCTTTAACCCGAAGTTACCTTGTTTCGTTTGTCGAAGTTCAAGGCGAAGACTTTAATAATTAAAAAAAATGTAAGAACATCAGAAGTTCTTAGAACCAGACAACAAATTGGTTAGATTTTCCCGGACATTAGGAAGTTAAAACGCTGATCAAAGCATTGAATTAGGAAACTACTGGTATACTGTTCCACAAAAATCCGGAAAAGAAGAATCCAACAGAATGCAGCAGAGCAAACGCTATCACACGAACCAAATCAGGTCTACACATTTTTTATCATTGACCGTCGCTCTCAAGTTCTACACCACATCCCGCAATCTTACAAGAGCAAAAATAGATTCCATTTGAAAACCCACTGTCTACAATCATAGACTTACTGAGCAGAAAAAAGGCCAGACTTGTCCTTTTTCTTTCTGGTAGCCATTTTCAACAAAAACGTGATTAATGACGTCCAATTGCAGCAAAATCCAAAAGGAGATGACTTAAAAATGAATAGGTCTGAAGCAGGGCTGCAAAACATATACAGCTCTTCAATCGATTCATTCCGGATCTTCTGAACAATTTATGAGTAACTGAAAGATCCCAAGTTGGATTTCCATTGATTACATCAAATACCTGGTGTCTGAGTTCTCCAAGACTCAGCATGATCTATGGTGTTTTTTTTAGTCTCACACCTATTAGAGAAGTTGCCCTGGAGTCCACTTGGGCCCTCTCATTGCAAGATATTACCTAAGGTACTGACATTAGGACAACAAGAAGATCATGGCAAAACTAAGCCTCAATATACTCCGTGAATGATAAAAAAATGTCTCTGTCGCAGCCAAGTAGTAGCCAAAAAGAGAGAAAAATTATCATTTCGAGCGCAGAAAGTTCAACCCAAGGTGGATAGAAAATTTGTCCGGTGTCCTCGCATGTCTGATTTGCTCTGAATGCGTTGCAATAGCCAAGAGTATAACATACATCGCCATTACGAGACAAGACTTCTTAAAATTAAAAGAGTTTCAGGGTGAAAACGAAGAATCGCACGGGGCTGCTGGGCCTTTAAGGCAACACGAACACAATCGCGAGTTTCAAAGTTGCCCAGTTCAATACAGAATCAGTCCGTTCTCTCACCGATGGTGAATTTGTAAAACACCTGTCTGATACAGATATCTGCTGCTGTTTATAAAGAAACTGAAGACGTTTTTCAAACACTGAACTCTCTATAACCGCTGCGCAGTGACGCATTGTCGACATTTCTGGTAACCGCTACGATCAGTTAAAAAGCAAATCTAACAATCTCGCGTATTTCTCTGCTGCCCTAGACGAAAGCCCCGGAACAGCCCGACTTCTGGTATCTATTCGCGGAGTCGCAGAAACATTCCAAGTACATCAAGAGCTTGCGTCTCTACATCTCACTGCACAGCAGAAGTACCGGGTCAGAAGTTTTTTTTTTTTTTTTCAGGAAAACTATCCAGGGCTCCAACTTACAGTGCGATAGATTCGTGGCCGCAGCCACCGATGATGCTGCATCCACGGTTGGCTTTATTGGGTGCTTAAAGAAGCACAATGGGGATCGGGATACATTGGTAGAACAGTACCGCCGTATAATTAAATTAATTTACCAGTGACCACTGTGTGGGAAATACCCGAAATCTAAAGAAATCGTGGATTTTGTTGCATCCTCTGCTAAGTTAATTCATGCGCGAATTCTGAATCAGCGGAGAGGGGGTAGTTTTTTGTTGTTTTAGATTGCATCAGTGCCGCTCACAGGGACTTTCTCTGTCACGCAGAACCGAGAGATGGCTTAGCCGCGGATACATTTTAAAGAGTAATTATTTTTTTTTGCGCTGAGAAAGGAAGTCAAGGCTTTTCGGCAAAAGAGGAGAAAGGGCGCGTCCGTGATGGAAGGCAGTGACTGGGCTGCTGATCTGCGGCTTCTTTGACAAACTTATTTAACCGGCTACTTAAATCATCTAAACCTGAAGTTACAGGAGAGCGAAAAAACCTCATTTGCGGTTTGTTTGAGGCCGTGCGTGCATTTAAAATGAAATTAAAGCCGTTTACAAGTCAGCTTAAAAAAAGACTAGCTGACACACTTTGCAACATGCCGGGAAGCCTTTACACCAGATGAAATCCACGTCTGGAACCATCTTGCACGTGGCCTTGAAGAACTACAAGAAAACGTTTTCAAGCAGATTCTGACAATTCGGAACGAATGAATTACTTCCAAAAAATCTCTGCCGACCCCCTTCTCTGTGGATGCGTCCAGTGTACCAGATGACCTCCAGTTTAAAGTAAATGAGATGCAGTCACAGAGATTTACCTTTCTTAGAATTCTACCAATCACTGAACCACAAGCAGTTGGCTTATCTCAACAGAAGCACTTACATTTGCGAGCAAGTACTTTCACTGATGAAGCTGAGCAAGTCTCACCTGAGAACAAAACTGGCTGATGATAGTTTGTATGCAGTGCTCCGAGTTGTCTCTACCTCATCACTGGAGCCCGACATTCTTCTGCTGGTGTCAGAAAAACGCTGCAACATCTCACGCTGATTTATTTTAATTCTATTTAACTTTATTTTAATTTTTTATTTTTTATTTGTGCCCTAGAATTACGTGAATACATAAAACGCTTATAAATTATGATATTCATTTGTAATATGTATGAAACGTTTTTTTTTTTTTGGTAGGGGAAGTTACCATGTTGTGACTCTTTATCTGGTGTCTTTGGGTTTCTCCAGTCATAGTTTGCTCCACATGAAAATCATCCTTAAAGGCAACAATGTTGTAGTCTCGACAGTAGCTATTTGAAATGTTTGTTTAATGGCGGAGGAGCGCCCCGACTGCATCTTTCCGTCTTCTACGTTAACATGGTTTCTATATAAAGAGAGTGTTTGGACGGAAGGTAACAATGCTCAGGTTTTCAAGCGTCACGTGACCCACAGATTTCTGAGTCGCCGCCATTTTGATATTAGTTCAAGCCTTCTCGACTCGATTGGTTTCGTTTTCTCGCACTGTAGACGGTGAACCAATCAATGGCTTTTGTGTAAGTCATTAATTATTCACCGGTTCTTCCCTCATTTCTTATTTTTTTTTTAAAAGATCAACTCAGATTCTTTCTATTCAGTTAGATTTCTCGCGTACGGTGAACGTCGATTACTCCCACCCCCAATTTTTATAACGTTTCCCTCTTTTCCTACGGACAGTTCGATGGGGAGTCGACCTTCCTCGCGGGTATTTAAAGATTTCGGCTGTTGTATATTTCTCACGGTAGCTTCGCGCGGAAAGTATGACAGGTGAAAACGGGAGCTGACCGATAAAAGTTAGTGCGCCTCAACTTCCACCCCAACACACACATCTGCAAACCGTAAACATCATGACGGCTCCGCAGAACCACTGGCGCCACTTGGAAATAGAATATCGCGGGGTCAAGGTTCAGTGTACAGTGACACGGTAAAATTAAAAGACATTAATCAACAACAACAACAACAACAACAACAACACGCTATGTTGTGTCACGTGACAAATAATAAGAACGCACACTACGTACATCCGTCCCGCAGCTGTCACCTTGCTGTTTGCTCGTGAATTTAAGCTCGCTGGACAGGAATTAAGTAGGACTATAATCTTGGCCTCCGGTTTAGGACACTTTATACCAACCAATCAGAAAGAAAGTGTTCAGTGTACTTACTGGTTGTGCGGAGGGGGGCATTTTACTCGACAAATAATCTTTGTAACAATAGATAATTGTAATATAAGATGTATGAAATAGAAAGTGCAAATGAATTATGTCCCAGGTGTCACATAAACTCCCCTCCTGTATAAATCTTCCATCTAGCAACCCTAATCTTTCCAGCAACGTAAATCCATACAAACAACGCAGAAACAATCCAGGTAGATGTAAGTAAAAGAAAACAAACAAAGCAAATTAATTAATTAAAAGCAAGATCAGAGATTCGAGTGCAGTTAACTTTGTACGAGGAAAGAACCTATTACGCTCTATACCTGCTTTTATTCTTCTTCTTCGCTAATAAAGAAATATTTATCGATGCGGTTTTGTCAACTTTTTCAGACTTATGAATAACAGCTGCCGCTAGGAATTTAATTTTTAATCCCACAGTGCTATTGTTGAAATAGCAGCCTTCCCAAGCCTGCCGGTTTTATGCCTTAATAAATATTCTCGCTTTTGTTGTTGTTGTTGTGAAGCTGCATACAGAACAATAAGATTCTGAACTAACCTCTAATAGTAAATAACGCTAATACCTTACGTCTGGGAAGCTTAATCTTAATATATCTCGATGCAGCTATAATTCATCCGCTGTGACTATTAAAATAGCCTTAACTGAAGAAAGAAAGGGGGTGGGTGGGCTTTCTGTCGAGGATGGATACTGGCTTAGTCGAAAAATAGATGCAAACTCCGTGGCCGCCAGGGAGATAAACTGCTCTGAAAAATTGTTTTACCCCGAAATTGCTACTTACAATCTAAACTGCGATAGCAACGGTCCCCGACCAGAAAAGTGTTTATTTAAAAACACATCTCGATATATATATATACACGCTGACGAAAATCAGGTCAGCAGTAGCAAATAAAGTACGGATAGAAAATACGTAATGTGACACAAGCTGTGTACCCGATCAAAGCTGCTGGCCTGAAGACAGGAACCACGTGGTACGTTCAACAAATAATAAACTTATTTCAGACTCGCCCACACCAAAAAATAACTTGGACAGAACGAGTTCTGTTGGTTAAATAGGATTGCATTTTTCGTGATACCAGAAGAACGACGCTTTGCTTCGACCCTAACCGGCAGGCATTATTTTTTATTCACTGCTCGGTTTCTTCAGTTAACTGCTAAACTTTGATTGATTTAGGAAAAGTACCCCCACCCCCCCCCCCCCACCCAGTTCTGTCTGGCCCGGCTCAGAAGACTTTGTATCGGAGTTTCTCGCCGGCGGTCTGTCGGGTCGTACTCGACTGACTGGCCCGATTCTGTGAGAGCGGTAATGAATGGAAGAATACCTGTTGAAGTTCGGCTATCGCTCGGGGAACAAAAGAACAACGAAGTGTCCTTTAAAAAAAAAATTTTTTTTTTCTTTTTTCTTTTTAATTTCTTTTTCTCTCACGAAGGCCGCTTATGAACATTTCGCGGTCGATTTTTTTAAATAGCATTTCTTTTCTTTTTCGCTGACCTTTAGCCTCCACGGTCGCTTAGGTCTCCGGGGTTGACGAGCGAGCGCGAGCGGAGATCGTCGATCCGAGTCTCCCCTCCACCAATCCAAGTTTTCGAAGATGGAGGCAACGCGAGAGACGACGGCCCTGGGGTGATGGGTGGAGAGGAAGAGATCTCCAAATGGCGGCCTTGCCAGTGTGGTCTGGTAGGAGGCATGCTCGGCGACACGGGCGGCCCTAACCCGTCGAAGAGAGAGCCAGCCCTTTATCGACTAGTTTCTCCTCGGATTCGGATCTCCGCCAGTGATTTATCGGCAGTGGTGGTAGTGTCGGGCTATATAAATCAATTAAAACATAATGAATACGGCCTAATCGATTTAGCTGCAAATGCGTCGAACAAAAGGTTCACGTAAATTCAGCAGACGTCGTCTGCAATAACTGGCAGGGTAATTGATTTGTAATCAGGCTCTGTCTAATACAGTTGGTCTCTCGGGCGGAGGTTAAATAAGTGTTCCTGTTCCGCGTGAGCGATTCCTACATACACGTACGGATAAATGCATTCGCATAATTAACTGTGTACTTTTAAAGCTTATAAACTGCGTAGTAAAAGTTTTATTATACACTGCAAAAGGTTGTACAATACTGCGCAAAATTCTGCTACTACGAGTATAATAAAAGTGCTTGTCATTCAAATGCCAATTTTTGTTTTGATGAGATGCCACAGCTGCCTACTTTAGAATTAGATTATTATAGGACCTGCATATGATATGAATGTGTTCTGTTCCTGTTTGGATCTCTCTCTCTCTCTCTCTTTGTTGCTATTGTTATGCCACGTGTAATTACACCACGTGCTATGCATTATACTAAAGCAACCGAGACTCTTGTATGATACGTTGTTCGTTTTTCCTGGGCCGTTCGAAATGTCACGTGTCACTCGGGAATACTGTACCCATTTAAAAAGTTTTGTCCGTTTATATTTATAGTCAACAATTTTTGCAAGGTGGCAGCATGATTTTGCAGTATGTACGTGTGTGTAGGTCTGCGTCCTTCCGATTACGCTTTGTTTGGAATAAGCAGGTGTATGAAGGAAGCCAAAAGGATTAAACTTCGCTAAATTTTGTGTGCATAACGTTTTTATTTGGCAAATAAAAACTTATTTCCAAAAACGTTTTTTCCGGAAACATACGCAACAAATTAGATAATTTCAGACTATTTTAAGTTCGTTACACCTGGATTCGCAAACAGGTGTAATTATTCTATTTTAAATGCCCCGCCGTTTTTTGTTGCGCATGTGGACTTTTCTTTAACTTAGCCTTTTTAAAAGTTAATTTGGTAAAAGAGGCAAAATAAAGCTAAACCAGTGACAGCATCGTCATCGATTCGTCAGACCGCGATTTCCAAGTCCAGCGTCACGCCATTTTACCGATGCTCTAAAGAACGGTGACCTTTCACGACCCGAAAGACTATCGGATGTGCTCGCGAACGTGTCCCACAGATGTCGCCAACTGCGAGGTCAATTTTGCAGAGGTAAGCTACTCCGCAGGCGAGAGGTGCTCGGCCGCCCGTCGGTCGAAATACCGCTCACAAACACTTCGCGTTTACTGGCGCAGAAGCCAGGCCACGAGGCACACAAATATTTTCTGGAATTTCCGCTATTTGAGGAAACCAACTTAATCTACCATTTGGGTACTTACTCTCCACCCTAACCCCATCATTGATATTGTACACCGTAGCCCGTTAATATTTCGTTGTCAGTTTTTTTTAACTTTTCTCTTCTTGTTCCATCTACAACCTCAGCGATAGACATGTGGACAACGACGCATCAGTGGAATACACCGAACATCACTTGTAATCAAATTACTTGCGCCTTATTATTGGATGTATAATCGCTCGCGACTGTTAGAAAATACGTACGCGGGAACTCGTGGTTCGTCGAATTTATGTCGGAACTTTCATCCCACGAATTATCAAGGCATCCTCCTGGGATACTTCATTAGCGAGTCCGCAATTATGACCGCCTGCGGGTGTGTATATTTATTATCTCCAAGTTCCGTCTTGCTTCACTGAATACTTTTAAGTATTTCCTTTCGGCCTGTCTGGCTCGCCGGGCGTCGCGCTCATCGGAGAGAGTCCTATCAACCAGCGGGCCTCTCTCTGGATGTCTATTTAGCGTTTGCTGCGACCAACTATGATAGATGACCCTGTCGCGCTTCGCCCAGCCATTTCCGCAATCGATGAGATATCGATCCCCGTCCGGCGTTGTTTCTCAGCGCGCCTGTTCGAACGCAAAAAAACAACAACAACAACAGCAACAACAAAGAATTCCTGCAAAAAGGAACGAGGGTTGTTTTTTTTAAATCTTTCTTTTTTCAGTCGAATCGATGCATAAAGGGAATTTAGCGGGGGGTGGGAGGTGGTGTTGACTTTGATTGACGTCCCTTTCTGGGCGTAACTTCGCCTCACGTGACTGAAAATTGCTAACGGTTCAAAGGCAGCGCGGTCATTTTGTCTTGGAATTCAAATGAGGTCGCTTCTTGTCCCGTCGCTCTCCGGGCCCAGCTTTCGTTTGAAGAGTCGGACGGAACACGAGAAGGCTTCATCCGACAGACAGACAGATCGTCAGCTTCCGACTCGCTTTTTTCTGTTTTTTTTTTGGCTGTTGTTTCTTTCCACGGAAAGTTCTGGAAAAATAACTACCACTTCGGCGCCGTCCTTACCCAGGTGTTTCGCGGAAGTAGTTAGCCACGTGCCGTGGTTAATCCGCTAGAGGGCGTTGCCTGTCCCACGCCGGCACGTCCGACTTTAACGGGCGATATCCTTACTGGAACTCTTCGGTGTTTAGTTGTGGGAGGGAGGACAGCGGATTTCCCGAATCCGCTCGATGGGGAGGGGGGGGGGCTTGTGATGTGAAAAAGAGCGAGAAGAAACCTACCGACAGGATACGCAAAACCGAGCCCATCCCGACCGGAAATCGATTTTGGACCTCAGCCTCGCAGTCCAGCAGGCTAACCACTGGACCACCAGTCGCTCATGGGTTAATAAGAAAATGTATTTTTTAAAGAAGAAAAGGCCGGTTGTGGCTTTTGATCAAAAACGCGCATCGCCGTGGAGAGAAACTACAACAACCTGGATATGGTTTTTTCGTTATACGTTCCAGCTTGGCAGAGCTGGGAACTAACTGGTGCGGAGCAAACTGATACCAAATATTTTAAGATAAGATAAGAAAACCATCAGCTCATACTGACTGACTGCACTTGTTTGTTCACATCGAGCAACTGAGCAACACGGAAACAGATGTCAGTATCTCATGAACAACTGCAGAGTCTTTGCAAAACGGATTTAGTAACATAAACAAATTACCGTATTAACTGATTAATAGAGTTGCTCTCCGATAAAGTGACACTAGGTTATATATGTGTGTGTGTGTCTTTTTCATATCCCTCTCAAACAGTGGTTCATTAAAGATGTCATGCCTGCGCTCGATTACCCATAATACCCATAAAAGTCGATAAATTAAATAAAAATCAATAGACTTTTCAGAGAGACTTAGAATCAAAACTTTAATTTAAAAATACATTTTCATTTTTATCTATTTCTTTTTTTTTTCGAAACGGTATAATTAGAGTATATTATAAAAGTCGTGAACGCATAAACACAAAATTAAAAGCATGCAGCATTTATGCTTTCCCGAGTTTTTTTGTTTTTCGTTTCCGTTATGTACCATGTATGGCAGCCGAGATAAACATGAAAAGAGACAGCTGATGACCGGTGCTGATACAGAGCCGCCATCACTCTAACCAGTTCTGCGCAGCTTGCCGTAGACGATGCCGCTGTGGGATTTAAATTACCTCTACAAAATCAATAAAAACTGATTGTGCCAAGCTCTATTAGACATTTTATTGCTTTTGACTTTATGAAGATGGAACGTGCAAACAGACAAAAAAAAGAAAATAAATCGTTGTATTGAAATTACGCCGATTTTAATATTATGTTCTCCTGTTGATGGCAACATAAAGAATATCGGCAACCGAAGCCAAATCTAATAACGACGGTTCTTCCAGCTATAAGCACTTACTTGACGTTATTTTGTGTCTGTTTGTTTGTTGCTCCGTCCCAGCTTTAGCCGGGAGAGAAAGTTGTGGGTGGAGAATGGTTGTCATGGCTACGCGTTGTAACTGCTTCAAAACCGCGCATCGAAGCAAGATTGGCTGCTGCTAGGTTAAACAGAAAAATGGTTTTAAGCGGGTACTATTCACAGTCAATCAGCGGCGCGTGGATCCGTGAAAGGCGTTTATTGCCAAATTGGCAAATATATTCTATAACGTCAACCAGGGTTTTATTGAAAGTGATGGGCGAATCAGAAAGCACAGCGTGTATAGAAATAGATGAAATAAAACCCTTAATTCGATGGAACCAGTAGACGCACAGCTAAGTTATTTGATCTAACTGGAATAGTGCTTCATCCCTTCTCATCACATCGTTTTTCGTCTGTGGCAGCATTTTACCGCGGCGTCGTAACTCTAGCCCCCCCACCAATCACGTTCATCACGCCGTCTATTTCTGCTTCGCTGATAATCTCACCTGTACACATTTAAAGATGAGCCATTGCCCCCCCCCACATACGTTTGTTGTTGTTTTTTTTTCACTTTGTTAACAATAAAATATTTTTCCTTATTATTTAAACATCCAAAAACAACCTAAACCTCACCAAGGTATTGGTTTATAAAATCCGAAAACTTAATGGAACTTACCTCCAAGAAATATATGTATATATTTTTAAAATATTACTCGTGATCATTACGCGATCATTCGTCAGCTTGAAGCCCATTCTTTAAAAATTTAATTTCTCAAGTCTTTTGTGCAACATGGGGATAGATGCATTTTAAATTTACAATCTACAGACCGGCGGGCACGAGCTGCAACACGTCGGGGTGACGTCATCGTGCAAATTCGGAGGATTTGATTGGACTTCGCCCAAGAGGAAACTGGAAAATTCTAGGGTGGTGCAAAAACTTTTCGGCCACGGCTGCATGAATATACGTATGAAAAATCTAGATTTTCTTTTCCCTTTTTAGACCTTACAAAGGCTGAAACTTATAAAACAGCATTGCTTAATACCGTCGTTGTCGCAAAAAACTGGCATATATAATCGCTCGTGTTTACTGCGGGTTGGCTTATTGCGACTTCTGACCGAAACAGGTTTTCTTTTGACAGCACACCAAATAAGAGCACTGGAAGGGAGAGGGTGTGCGTGAAAGAACCTAGATAATTTCTCGCTGCAACCGAGGCTCGTCGCGATGGAGTGCATCCTGCACAAACACCGAACAGACTCACAACCGAAGAGTTTCCTGTGCTTACTTTACAAGGCTCTGGTCATCTGATATCTCAAGCTATGACTAGCAACACGAAATACGAAGCTCAGCATCTGTTTTTATTATTGCTGTTGAGTTATATATATATATATATAGCGTATGTGCGTATGTATGTAACCTTTGATTTAACATAATACAACCAAATATTAAAAAGAATTGTGCAAATCAGACTCAACACGATGTTAATCCTAATGATCATTTGTAGCTAGTAGAAAAATCGAATTATTTACAGCGTGTCCAGACATGGGCAACAGCGTTATGATCGTGGGTTGTTGTGGTGCTGACAAAGAAGCAGGTCGTGTGATTCAGTTCTGCGGTTAGCAGGTGGGAAGGCAGCAGCAACATTAACGACAGAATTACGGTTTGAACTTTGACCTCTTGCTTGTCAGATGCGGAGAGTGTGGAAAATGAAGCAAAAAAAAAACTTTTTGAATTTTTTTTTTTTTATAAAATCATAATTAATTTCTGGTATTTGGCAGCAAATGATAATTCTTACTAACAGGCGGAGGAAGGAGGAAGTGAGAAAATATTCTTTTCCGATATCAAAATAGCGTCGCGGTGTCTCAACCATCAAAGAGCCACCTACCTGACGGGGTTCCGCCATCCCGATACCTTCCTGTTTACCAAAGGACGGTCAGACAAAAATACTTTAGACAAATCTAACTTTTTAATATCGTATCAATTTTATTGTCAATATTATTTATAGGTAAGTAAATATAAATAAACTCTGTATTTTTTAAAGTTTTCTCGTTGTTCATCTTCTCTGCTAACAAACAAATTTTGACATCATTGTATTTATTTCTTATTAATGTGTTTGTTTTTTTTTCTGATATCGTATTGTGCTTCTTCTTTTAGGAAAATTTGTTGTAATTCTTGAGAATTTATTGTTAATTTTTCATATATACTCGTATATAGAGCCCTGCCATAATAATTTGGATATCTGATGTTATTACAATATGTTAAGTTCTTGTGGAAAACGGGAAATATAAACAGAATGGAAACCTTTATGATAGTATTTGATTGATTAAAGAATCTCTACCTTGTTTGGTACCAAAAACACCGAGATTTTGTATCACAGTCCAGGTCCAGGTTCGCCCATCTGTATGAGAGTTGTTTCTAATTCCGTCATATTGGTGGGATGTGGATAGGTTTGCTCTCAGCTGGCGATCCAATCCACATGTTTCCACTAATGTTTGATCGAATTCATGTGAGGACCTTTGGGTTACCCCGTTATGACGTCGCGAATGCCCTGAATCCTCTTCCAGACTGTCGTCGTAAGAGAGGTGTCTTGTAGAACTACCATTCTGAAAAATACCGGCATCGAATTTCGATTATCACACTACTTTCAGCATGTTGGTACTTCTTACCAGTTATCTACCGATTTAGACGTCCAATAAACACGTAATCACACCTGGAATAAATTTCGATCAGATACATTCGTCTATAGATGTTGCTAAGTTAAAAAGGCAGGGGCATTGTATATTATACGTTTCTGGTCAGCGAAGCGTTCAAAATGGATGAGAAAGACATTTGTCATGTGATTTTTACGCTATGCGATCCAACATTCGTTTGTACTTATAGGCTAGAGAACTCACATGGTTGAGGGAGAGCCTCTCTCACATTGTAATTATTTACGTATACAACGAAATCAATTTTTATATCACGCGCGCGTATACATTTCCTTTCCTAAAGAATTGTAATTAGGAGTAAATCGAAAAAAATAAAACCTTTTACGTTGTTCTCAAAATTTGATACTTCAGAGATTTGAAACATTTTAATCTGTTGTATTTCCTTATTATAATCTGCCTCTTTTCAGAGAGCGAGAGAAAAATGGTCGGATTCATGCGAGATGCTTTGCTAATTTGGCGAGAGTTCATTGACTTAATCCTTCGCAACCAGTTGCATCTTCCATTCGGTTCCACCATGCCAGCAGTGCAAGGTATTCGGCGAATCCTGGTGTGGTAAGAAAATCATAACTTTGGCTCTTATGTAGCAATGGCAACCGGAAATTTGCGTGGGTCCCTCGCAAAATGATGTTGTCGCAGTAGGGTTACGATTCTTTTGCTCGTAAAACACTGCGACGGATGTTTCTGATGCATGTGAATTAACTATGCGAAATTTGTTTCCATGAAAGCATAACGTGAGGATTTTTGCTTTCATCGGTCGGATGACCTTTAAAGTCGTAAATACTTAGGACAATTATGCCGTCATTATACAGTAGACGATTCTGCAAAGCAACCACTTTCTTCGCGCTTACCAATTAACTTTTAATAAGGTTCTTTGATGTTTAGATTGTATACACTGAAGGACGGTAGAGGGAAGAATGGAGGGAAAGTGATATTAAAACAGACCAAAGGCACAAGTAGCTGGACATTCATTCCAGTAACTTTTCATCTCGCACTTCCGTGGTGATGATTGCTTTCGGTAAACACTCACTCTTGTGTGTTTTTTCATCTCGCAGAACTAGCGGTGTCTGCTGCGGGAAAGCTAAATTGGATTTTAATTTTGTTTTGTTTCGTTGTTAGGATGTAATTACTTGCTTTCCCAAAGGCTGACTTATTTTATAATTAAATTTCTTAAAATCTCTTCCTAAGGTTTTTTTTTTTTTATTGTAATATTGATTTTTCTTTTTTTTTTAAAAAAAAAGAAGGAATTCTTGAAATGTATATCAAGCAGACGAAAAATCAGACAGAAGAATGAATCTTTAATTCTCACGAATCTTCTCAATGCGCTTCACTCAGATGTTGGTTCTTTCTTCGAACACGTTCGTCCGTGATGCCGTCTTTTAAACACAGACAACAAGATCTTTTGCCGCGATTAAATTGCTTCTCTTAGTTTAAAAACCCTTGGAGAAATTGCCTATTAAAATATGGCTTCGGAATATCTCTTGGTAGGGGGAGGAGGGTTCCAATACATTATCGAATTATCGCATCGCTCAAGAAACTCTCGCATCGCCCAGTTTCCAAAACTTTATAACAATCGAATCTCGTGCGATGTTTTTCACGGCTCAGTGGCATCCCAGGAGATGACGGGACACCATTCTCTAAGAATATTGGGATTTGGTCCGTTGGCCATGGCCGCCGCTATATCACTGCCCAGTAAACATACTTGTAGCACCGAAGGCATTTCCATTTATTACGTTTGAAATCTTTGGTTAAGATTAATTTTATTATGAACGCCTTTCTGGAAAACCCCGAAGGAATAGGAGTGTTTGGAAAAAAATTATATTTATTTGTCTTCCTTTTTTACTTCATCGTGAATTTTAATGTTTTTGGTAGGTCCACGAAACAGTTCACCGGACTTTCCCCTTCTCCCTAATTGTGTTTTTAATTTAATTAAAGTCCATTGACAGAGCAGAACATTATTTTTTTCTTTCTCCCGTTAGCCCCAAACCCAGGCGAATTCTGTAGGAATCTGATCCACTACGATTTTACTAAGTTCCACATAAGTATCCGCAGATACGAAACAGACAAAAACAACTGACTTATGCAAGAAGTCTCTCCGATAATAAACAGCAGCCGCCCACCCTGTGCCGATATCGTTCCTATCTCTCCACCCGCTTTTTTTGTTTTCAATGTTTGAGCGACAGTTTTCCTTTAACTTTTTCGGAATTGTTGCTTCTTCTAATATGCTTCTGATTCGCACCAATCTAGTCAAAGGCCTTTATCGTGAAGATCGAGACAACGGCGTTCGTATCATCACTTTCAATTATTACTTTTTACCCCCCTCTCGCAACTGTACCATAAGATGGGACGGCGGGAAAAACAAGCTCCGAAAACAAAACAGTAAGTGGATAACTATGTTAAAATACAGGTGAGAAGTCGGTAAAAACGGTATTGCGATATTGACATACACTAAGTAATAAGTATTAACGGATGACGCCAGTATCCACGATGGCTGGAAGATTGATCTGGGAAGAAGTCTTGTTTGGTTGTTGTATGTGTGTACGAGGTCTGTCGAAAAAGTATCCGACTTTTTTTTTTCCCGTGGGAAGTAATGACGTTAGGGAGGAGGCAAAAGTGTGCATAGTGGAGCCGCATGCCTTCTTGCGCATGCGTGGTTTTGGCGGGTTTGCTGGATGCCTCAGCTGCTTGTCAGGTAGCCATCGCGTGAGGTGCTGTACTACTTACTCGTCGCATTTTCATTTCGCCTGTGATGACGGAACGTGTGGAGCAACGATCTTGCATCAAGTTTTGCCAAAAACTTGGAGATACCCAAGCGGAAACAATTCGCAAAATTCAGCAGGATTTGGTGACAATGCCATGGGTGTTACCCAAATAAAAGAATGGTACGACAGGTTCAAAGATGGCCGCACATCGGTAGAGAGTGACCAGCGTTCCGGGAGGCCGTCAACAAGCCGCAATGCAGTTGTTATCGAGAAAGTGCGGACCTTGATAATGGAGGATCATCGTTTGACAGTGCAGGAAATTGGTGACGAGGTTGGGATCAGTAAACATTCTGCACACGCAATTTTAAAGGAGGATTTGGGCTTGCGCTGTGCCCAAGCTGCTTTCTCAGGAACAACAACAACTTCGTCTTGAGGTTGCACAGGACCTCTGGATACTGCCAACAGGGATCCTGAGTTCCAGAATACCGTGATAACTGGAGATGACACGTGGGCGTACGGGTACGACCCGGAAACCAAAGCTCAGTCATCACAGTGGAAGCACCCAACGTCGCCAAGGTCCGGAGAAAAATCAAGGTGATGCTGACTGTTTTCTTCGACTACTGAGGCGTTGTTCGTCACGAATACGCACCAGAAGGACAAACAGTTACAAAGGAGTACTATGAGGAAGTCCTCCGGCGTCTTCGTGATGCAATTTGGTGCGAGAGACCGGATCTGTGGGCCTCGCAAAACTGGCAGCTGCATCATGACAACGCCCCGACTCATTCGTCGCAGCTGATCCAAGGTTTCTCGGCCAAGAAAGGCATTTCGCTCATTCACCAGGCTCCCTACTCTCCAGACATGGCTCCTTCTGACTTCTGATTGTTCCCAAAAATGAAGATGTCACTGAAAGGCTCCCGCTTTGAAAGCCGAAAGGACATCATGCGGAACGCGACGGCGGAGCAGAGAGCCATTCCGGAAGAAGCATTCCAGACTTGCTTCGAACAGTGGAAGGATCGCTGGGCTAAGTGTGTGGAGGCCCAAGGGGCCTACTTCGAAGGGGGATTAGCAATTGAACCCCACCAAGTACGTAAATTTTTTTCCCAGCCCAAGGTCGGATACTTTTTCGACAGACCTCATATATATTGTTGGTTTTTTTTATTTGGCGAACTAATGATTCGAGTTCCTCTGTGCACACTGCGCCTGATAATAAATTGCGCGGCTTGTTTTTTTTCCCCCCTTACAATAGTATTCTCACACGATGAAGAAGCGCACTTACGTCTCGCCGCAGCAGCTGCTTGTATCTGTCAACGCATTAAAAAGCAATGATGCCACGTGCTAGTCCACTGAAATCAAACGGAATATGATCTGGTAAAAAGCAACGCCAAGAAAGTCGACAACGGTGCGCCGCAGGTTCGAGTTTTACATCGTTACCCTAAATAGCAGCAGAACAACACAGCAACAAAAAGAAAGAAAGGTAGTCGACCACGGAGGAGGCTAATAGATCGGCTCAGACAGCGATCGGTGCCGGCTCGACTTCTGCTTGACTTTGGTCTACTCAAACTTTAGAGACACAAAGGGCTTGTGTTGTCCCCCCCCCACCACCACCACCACCGACCCTGCCGTTGGGTCCTTGTTTAAGTCGCACCGGATTAAAAAAAAGGGGGGGAGGTGGACAGAGTTTTAGATCCGCACGATTTTTTCTGTACGACCGGAACAGGAAGGCAGTGAAATATTCTTCTCGTAAGTCCGACAAACTTCTAAAGTGAATGACTTTGCACTAGAATAAACAGTAAAAAGAATCTACCAACAAACTATGGCGTAGTGATGACGTCATTTAACCAGCTTTTTAACATAACTATTTATACCATTTTAGTAGCTACCGAATAATAATAATAATATTTTGCTGTTTAAAATTGTGACTTGCAAATTATTTACATTTTATCTGAACTTGAAAAAGAAAAAAACCATTAACTAAGTTCTGTTCTTTCTAGGATGTCTATAGACTAAACAGGGCTGCTAGTGTAGGCTGACATCAATGAAACTGACGCAGAACAGAGATATCGCCCGCATCGTTTTGTCCTTCTCAACTGTCTACAACAACGAACTTGGCTGCTCTGCGAGCTCTCCACCGATAAAAAGCAGATTTGCTCATTAGTGATTTTAATAAAGAGGTTTTTATGTTGCATCATGCAGGTAGTAAGAATATATATATATATATATAAACCTAGTGGGAATAACAACGAAGCACTGATATCGCGACCAGCTCCGGCTCAGAGGCTGTTGATTGACCGATTACAAATGTTAAGGTGGTTTATTGCAGAATCGACGGTCCCATCCCTCGTGAAGCGAGCGGCACTAATCGGGGAAAGGGAAAACGGAGTCTACGGGGGGTCTCTATTTTGGGGAGGGGGCTCCTCGAATCAGTTGAAAAGGTAGGGTTCAAATAGCTCAGCGATACTAAGTTGTTAGTTTGGTTGTTAGGCTTGTTTACGCACGCACACACACACACAACACACACTCGCACACAAACACACACAAGCACACACTCGCACCCACACACACAAGTACACTCGCACACACACACACACGCACACACACACACACACACACACAACACACACAAGCACACACTCGCACCCACACACCACACACACACACACACCACACTCGGACACGCGCACACTTACACACAAACACACACAGCACACACTCGCACCCACACTCACACACGCACACTCGGACACGCGCACACTTACACACACACACACACACACAGCACACACTCGCACCCACACTCACATACGCACACTTGCACACACACACACGCGCACACTTACACACACAAGCACACACTCGCACCCACACACACACACACACACACACTCGGACACGCGCACACTTACACACAAACACACACAGCACACACTCGCACCCACACTCACACACGCACACTCGCACCCACACACACACACACACACTCGGACACGCGCACACTTACACACACACAACACACACAGCACACACTCGCACCCACACTCACACACGCACACTCGCACCCACACACACACACACACACTCGGACACGCGCACACTTACACAAAACACACACAGCACACACTCGCACCCACACTCACATACGCACACTTGCACACACCACACACACACACGCGCGCACACACACACTCGGACACGCGCACACTTACACACACACACACACGCACAATTAGGACTCGCAAATTATTCGCATTTCATCTGAAGTTGAAGACGCCATTAACTAGCTGTGACATAGCACGAGTCAGTAGGGGAGCAGTTCATTTGCTTGACTTATGGTTTGTACGTCTGCGGCGCCAGCGACCTCTTGTTTCTTATTGTTTTTGTTCACTACAGATTAAGATTCTGCCCTAACAATAATCCGGGTCGTTGATGCGCTTCGTTGGTGAATTAGGCGTCTCAGCCAGCTGGACTGGCTCTCTTCGTTCCCTGGTGAACAACAACACCATCGGCCAACCGGGGCGGCCCCTTGTTTCGGTTGGAGCCGCCGTCGCCGTCCTCTATCAGATAACGAGGAAAGACACCCCGTTGTGACGACTAGGCTTGGCAACGCGATCATTTTAGCGAGTTGGTGGAATCCGTTGGTGGTGGGACCAACTGCCGCAGACAACCAACAAAAAATACATCTACACCACGTATAATAACGCTCCGATTTTCAGAAACTGCTTCACAGTGCGCGAAAAATGCACGTGTATAGGTTGGCCGTCAGACACGTGAGCAGTGTGACATTTGGGCTGATACAACACGTCATCAGGAAACTCTCAAAATTGGGACGTCCTGTGGGTCGCTGGCAAAAGCAATCAAATTTTTTGTTTTTATTTACACACACACACACACACACACACACACACACACACACACACACACATATATGTATATATTTGACGATCTAAAATTAAAATAAAATTTCTAATAATATACAATCCGATTACAAGAGACCAACAACGATAATTACTTTTATTGTGTTGCGCGGCCCATTAGCCTTCCTGTTATCTTACATCTGTCGCTGAGAGGGACGGGGGGGACCCCCCCTTTGTATAATCAAACGACTTCCTCTGCCCCATTTGTTGATCGTTGTATCCCCCTCCCACCAACTCATACTGCAGTTTGCTACCGCAGACGCAGGCCGCTTCCAGGCTCTGCGCCGTCAAAACAAAGGCTGACCGAAGGCTCCGCGTCCTCTGTCAACCAGTCGTCGCACGAGATTCCGGATTTTTGTTTCTCTTGGAAAAACTATTTTTGAAAGAAGCTTAGTTGGTGGTGGGAGGAGGCAATAAGTTTCTTATAAGATTTATACCATTTCCTCAGATTGTCTTCCTCTATATGTTCGTTTGGTATTAATGACCATCATGGAATAAAACAAAAGTTGTATCTCATTATCCATTTAATAGTTCAGATGATATTTAAATTAAAATTTTTTTTTTTTTTACCTTTAAGTAAAAGGGTTCAAGAAACTGATCACATTTTAACTGAAATTATCTTTCGATTTTAAATTTACTTACACAGTTATTGTTGTCGGATGATGAGTTTTTAAAGTAGGAAGCATAATCCAGCACGTAATGAATAATATTCTGCTTACCTGAATACACGGCATCTAAACTAGTACTACTGCATAGGGTAGAAGGTGGGCTATCCCGACAGGGCAGCCATTGTGGTAATAAGCGGCTGTTTAAATTGCAGTTTGTTCGTCTCATTGCAAGCACCCAGAGAACATGGCGTGGCTACAAGACGCGACTTCATTGCTACTGCTATCTACGGCAACGTCTTAAGCGATATGTTTCATGACTCTGCGTTCCGAAAAGTCGTAGAACCGGCTCTATTAATGGCAGATATGGTGAAGATGCACGACGCCGCCATGATTATTCTTGGGGCTTAGTACGTGTGCCGGACACTTCACAATTTACCATATTGGTTCCTAGTAGAATTGAAATTTTTGGACGTGGAAGAAAAGCCGCGTAGCCGGCTGACAGAGATAAGTGGGAAGAACCGGTTGTCAGTGAGACGGCAAACCGAACCGGGATTTCTGCTGAATCTTGAGGTTTTGGCGATCTGTTTGAAGGAGCAGCCATATCTAAGAGCGTACATATTAGAATTAACCGCTTGTTTTAGTTAAAGTAAAACGTTACCATTCAGATCACTAAAAGTTCCTGTTAACCGGTTATACTCTTTTTTTAAAAAAAAATTCATTTTGGTCTTTATCTTATTTTACTTCAGAAACAAAGGATTGGTCTGAGCAGATGGATTATGTCAACCAATTAAAATAAAGAGAATCTGCTTTAATAAGGGGTTCAGAAATATAAACCACCGTTTTCTCGCGAAATAGAAACTATATTAACTATCGCAGTGAAACGAATGAAAAATAACACGTGACATCTGGATGGATCGCGATCGCGTTGTGTCTCTGTGCGTTTTCACTAATCCGCATCACTTCCCGTTCCTGGTACATTTTGGTTGAACCATTTTCCCAGCTAGGGCGAGTCGCCGTGTTAATCAGCAGATTTCCAGCGGGGCAACATGCGGAACCTTTCAGATAAACAATGTTGTTTTGTGTTTATGTGGGCCTCTGTATTTATCGCTCTTTGTCGGCTGCTTGACCTCCGACCCCCACAACACGCAACGCGTCGGAGTCTTCAGCAGCCGTCGTTTTCCTGACAAAAACTCCGCTTTTCTCGCCATCCCTCCGCACGCAGCATCTTAATGTACCAGGTTCCGAAGCAGCTGCGGTCCTGAAACTCACACCGGTAAACCTATTTTCCGTTCAGGCAATTTATTTGTCTATAGTCCATGAAAAACGACCTCTCGCGTGAGGAAGATCTACTTGCTCCGTCTCTGCATGAGGACACGGCAGATCTCACTCTGCCTGCATATGACGTGGAGAGGAGGAGAGATGAGGGAGAAGGTGGCCTGCAAGTTTCGTTTCTAGAGAAGAAAGCTAAATAAATGCGAGGTGCCGAAGGTTGGTTAAAGTTGCATTAATTCATGCTCAACTCGGATCGATACGAATCGATCTGGGAGAGAAAAACAACAACAACAACAACAACTGGTTTTTTTTTTTGTTTTTTTTTTTTACCCTGACCCGTATTGATTAGTTGGCCCAACTTGATTACATTGCTTAATATAGTGGTGTTTTTAGAATTGATCGTGAGCGCGTTATGTATGAATCGATAGATGGCCAGAAGAACTGAAGCGCATAGAAAATGAACGGGAGCCGTCTAAGCATTAATACACCTTATAAAACCCATTTTCATGCTCGTTCTATTACTCAATTAATAAGCACCGGAAAATTACATTCTAAATTTTATTCATTTTTTTTTTAATTATAAAAGTTACATAAATGAGCGCATTAAAAGAGAGAGAGAGAGCGAGATGACGTCATTACAGAGAGAGAGAGAGAGAGAGTAGAACGTTAGCGGTCATATAATGTATAGCCTAGAGAACCGAACGAAACCAAAGAGTGACGATTCCAGCAGCCTGGAATATTTCCGTGTGTACGAAGTAAATATCGCGTTTTAAACCGGATCATCTAATTCTCCCGTTTATCTCTCTCTCTCTCTCTCTCTCTCTCAATTTCTGTAAAATAAAAAAAAAAAGAGTATATTTACATAAAAGCGTGCTGCGTATAGCAGCATATTGTTCCATCTGTATCACATTAAAAATTCATCAAAACTACACATACCTAAAACATTAAAAAGAAACTGTTTTAGCATTAATTAGGCGTGCAAAATGTAAAGCAAAACAACAAATTCTGTATCATTGCTGACGCTAAGATTATTCCAAATTAATATGGAACAATAATTTAGTTGCTATAAAAGACACGTTAGAAACGTGGTTATTATTATTATTATATTATTATTATTATTATTATTATTATTATTATTATTACTACTACTACTACTACTACTATTTCATATTTTTATTTTCTTCCATTGCAGAGAAATATAATTTCATGCGACCCGTAGATATCGCAATACGAGGAGCATTCTATCAACACGAGTGACAGTCTCGGTCGTCATAATCTAAAGCTGAGGTCTGTGCTGTTTTTAAGTGTAGGAAAAAAATCTTATTGATTTCTCACGATATGTAAGCGACAGACGTACGATTGGCAGTTTTTTTTAAAACTTCTAGTTAACGAAGTTCACTTATCCATCACGGAGAATTTATTCACAGTGACTGGTTTTCGAAAACCTTTTCACTGTAAGAGGAGGGCAGAAAAGTAGTGCGTGAGATCTGCAAATCGAAAGTACTCCCGCGTTTGAGTATTAATAGGCGTCTTAATAAATGTCTGTTTGGGTTGTTTGAGGCTGTTCAGCAGAATGTTTACGAGTTACCCAGGGATATACAGATTACGTACAGGTTTTTATTTCTAAATGTCCGGATACCAGGGGCGGACTGAGAGTATTATAGGCCCTCGGGCATAACTGTTCACTGGGCCCCTTAGTGCTGATGTCAGAGGCTACAAAGCGCCAGATAAGGGGAGGGTCAATTTCAAAAAAAAATTTTTTAAATTAGTTGTCTCAGACTGCATCTGGAGTATATTGGAGTATTCATTTAATAGAATTTATATGGGAATCTCTTGCAGCTGTGGGCCCCTTGTAGCTATGGGCCCTCGGGCAGTGCCCGATTGACCGATGGCTCAGTCCGCCCCTGCCGGATACTCATGAGAGAGCAGTGGCCACGTCTGCGCATCTGCTGCGTAGCCAACGTTCACAAACAACCCAGGCATGACCGCGGCGTGACGTAGAAGAGGTTCGCTTCCGTAAACCATACACGGGCAACACCCCCCCTTTTTTTAATTTTTTTTAACAGAAACCCCCTGAACGTGATCGCCTACAAGCAACAACAACAACAACAAAACATGACGGAAATTTGGCAAACTGCTTAGCGCCACTGGCACGAGCGGCGTCGGGGATTGGATGTTAAATATTGATGGTTAGCCGAAAATAAAAAAATAGAATTTAATGATTTAAAAACTGCATCTGGCAGGGGCGAAAGAGAATGATATCGTAACCGTTGTTGTACAGGCGAGGCGATGCTGGAAGATGTAGCTCCTAAACTAATTGCTAACCAAAGTCTCCAAATGTGAAGAGCAGTGCTTTGAGAACAGAGTGTTAAACGGCGTATCAAACAAAGTGAAGAGGTTCTGTTTCTGCTGTATAAATCCTTGGCTCGTCCACGCCTTGTAGACATCGATCAGGCGCCGAGTCCTCATCCGAGGTAGGGGACTGATTTATTAGTGTTTAGCAAGGGATTCGCCGGGTTGTTTTCGGCTTTTAAGCATTGAACGATTATGAATATTGGGTCCAGTAGGTGAAAGAGGAAGTTTTAAAGTGGTCAAAATGTCTAGAGGGTTTGAGTTTGCATGTAGTCAGGGCCAAATGTTTTAACACAGTAACTGATACCCTGAGCCGTGCTAACAGATTGGTTAAAATGACAGTGCGATTTAGATATCAGAGGGGGGGGATTACAGAACTGTTAATGAATGGAATAAATGGAGATCATGTGTAGTTAATAATGATAGCATCAATCAAATAGCGCGCGCACAAACGACAGAACTATTTATTATACTGTAAAATTCCTGTGATCGAGCTGCAAACTTGGCTCTTCGTTAGTGATTGAAAAACCCTGTGTTTAGCTATGCGTTTTCCATGTAAACGATGCTACTGTTCTTTTCGGATCGTTAAAGCTAGAACATCTAGCATAATATATATATATATTTAAGATTATTTTATTATTTATTTTTTTTTGTTCTGCTCTGTTTCATCTTTTATGCCATCATCTTCCATCCCATTTTCCACCGGCCGCCACCGAATGTTCTAGAACAGCGAAAAACGAAACAAGATCTTGTTTTTCGTTTGACCCGGGTCGGTGGCACGAAAACCCGACGCCATTCCGATTTTTCCACAGCTCGAACGGTTTAGAAAATGGTAGCAGCAACACGTCAATAAAACGTTTTAGGTTTTTAGCCAGGTTTACGATTACAGCCGGCTGTAACACACACACACACCTCTGATTTGCTTGCGGTTAGCCCCCTCAGCTAATACTGACTTTCTCATCGACTGCTTAGCTCTCTCTCTGATCGACCATGATCTGAGCAAATTCCGGACTTCTAAAAATAAAGGTACAATTGCATTGGTAATGCAACAGTGTTCTTTCTATCAGTCTGGCAGTTCACTAATTTCCTGGCGCCTACAAAAATAATAGTTTATATAAATTGTTGCGAAACACTTCTTTTTTATATCGAATGTCCAATTAAGAAACCGGGTTAGATCTAAAGTGCCTTGACCTTGAACGATACAAGAAAATATGGTGAATTTGTAAAAAAAATTACCAGTCAAAATGTTTTATAGAAAAATAAAAAAAGATTAAAGGTTAGTATAATTAGAGAAATAAGTAAATAAACATGGTATGCTAATAAAATATATTTTAATACACTGTCTCTCAAAAATGCAACGTATCAGTTTTTTTTTTTGGTGTGCAACTGAGCCGTAATTCAAATTGTGCCAGCAAATTTGAAGGAGGAATTAAGGACACGAGAATGAATTGGCAAAATAATCTTTACTGAAGATAATAATGTCTAAACACAAACCAACCATTTCTGCGCTTTGTATTCCCTTAGTTATGTCATGATTCCGGCGGGAATGTTTCATCCATGCGATCTGCCTCATCGTCTATAACCGCCAGAAATGAAGGTACAGAAAATCCTATAGCCATTGATGACGAGAGTGTTGATGTAGTATACCGTTAACACTATAGCCTGTGAGAAACACCGCCAGGCTCGTCCTGGCTAAAGATCCTGCAGAACTATCTATAATCGAAAGCGGGATTACTTGGATAGGAACAAGAATAGATGACGAGGATTTGCTTGTTTTCTGATATTACAGAACACTTTTATAAAATCGCGTAAAAAGGTGGAATCTCTAATCGGTGCGAAGTGCACGGTGTTAATGGACCGTGTCACCAGTAGTTTACGCTGAAAATGTTACTTAATGTCTCGAAACCTCGATCGTGATGTTTAATCCGAGTGCTGGGCGTATGTAGGCTTCCCACGCGCAACCCCTGGATATTTTGCCTCCCTTCTCACGCAAAGTCCGCGCCAGTAATCAGCGATATTCAAAGCGAAACGATCCCATGTCCTCACGTCGCACGGGATTCGGTCCGGGAGAAAACGAGGAACGACGACAAGTTGAAAAAAAAAAAAAATACTTTCAAGAAATGCGCCGACATTTAGAGTTTTAAGCTTACACACAAACAAACACAGCCCGAGACACGCGTCTGATTCGACCACCATATGCAACAGCCCCTAAAGATGCTTCTTGTCGCCAAAGCCCCGTGGAACCACTGGCACAGGGCAACAAACGCCGACCTGGGCCGATATATATTCGTCCACGTCATCAAACTTATACCGGAAACGTTAACGGATCCGGCGGCTGGCCTAAGTGAGCTTCGGACGTTTCGTAGAGCGACGGACATGGTAGGCGGAGTCACTCCGTCTCTCGGACACCGTTTTTTTTTTTTTTTTTTGGCCCTGTTGCTGGTTCCCCCGGGCATTTCTCAGGCCCTACTTGATGCACAAAAGTCCGGGAGTCCGCTTATGGGTACGTGTACCACGTGCTACCACTGTGGGAGACGACCGATGACGGACGTGGCACGGCACAGTCGCCTCTCCCTGCCCACCCCCCCACAGCCAGAAAGTCTGAAATTTTTTTCCACCCCGTTTACCCCCTCTCTCCTCCGCCGCCCTCCTCCCAACTTGGTACCCGGCGGCTGTTCTAGACGCGCAGCACCACGAATGCATACCGCCTTACGTAAAGACCGCCATGGCGGCGGCCGAGTGCGCGAAGGTTCGAGCACCGCGACCAGAGCTTGGACGTGGCTCAGCCGTGAAAATGATTTACCGGTGCAACGTTTTGAATTTCAGGTTAGTACGGATGAAAAAAAACCCCTGACGGCGCTTAACTCGTGCCTGGGCTAAGTGTACGGTTAGATTTCGCATTTCACTTTTGCAAACATTTGAAAATTAAAGGGAGAAGGAAAAAAAAGGCAGAAGGGGGCGCCCTCGTCACTAAGATCTGGGAGTTTCTCAGAACAGTAAGAAAACCCGGGTAAGTGTTGTATACGATTTCAAATATCACTTTGTCGTGGTTAAGCTTGAAACTGTTTCATTTTGACACGTTGTTGTTATTATCACCACTGTCTGCGTACACTTCCCGGTACAAGGGGGTTTCGGCGTAACCAGCCCTTGAACAGAAGATAAGATATGGCTGCCACAAAAATCCTCCGGGAGGGACAGCAGTTCGCCGAGATAGTGTAGAATAAAACGCTCAGTTATTTCTGAAGTAGGAGGTTTTTTTTCTATCTGTTTTATGGTACAAGCCTTCCTCGATAACGGCATGCAGAGTGTGAGATCCGAAAGGTGCACGACGACCAGCGGAAACGTTCCGGCCCCGCCCCCTCCCCTGACTTCCCGATGTTTTCTCGGTGTAGGAAAATAGTCAGCCTACACCCTTCTTAGGGGCTTTGCGTCTGTCACAAGACTTCCGGACCCTTTTATCCGGTGTCATGCCGTATTATACCGTAGCCAGAAGTAAGAAGGCCTAACGCCACAGAAAGAGCATTAATCATTCATTCTTCCTTAACGTCGTTTCAGCGATGCCGGGACATCGGCATCACAGAGAAACGAAGTCGTGGATTTTGACCTTTGGGTGGGTGTCATTAACATAACCGCCCCCCCTCTCTCTCTCTCTCGACCTTTCGCATAAAAGTGCGCATGTCTGAAAGCGTGGTCATCGTCGCCAAGCCCGGTCTGGTGTTACCGAACGCGTAATCACGTGACCGCGTGTTTCGTAACTGGTTGGCGGAGAAACTTACTTTACGTGGCTGACTTCAGCTGCAAAAGTTGGCGAAAAAAAGAAAGAAAAGTATTTCCACATCCCGAAAAAAAAAAAAATATATATATATATATTTAGAGTTTATTCCCGCATATATTCTACCGTGCATAATAAATAAGGGTCTCTTGAAATTTTGAAATTCTTAATTAATATATACTAACTGTGATCTTATCTGTGAATTATTCCATATCATATATAATGTGTCTTTATTGGTGGTATAATAGCATCCCACTGTTAGGAATTTACATAGATAAAAAAAAAACAAAAAACAACAACACGTTATCACAGATTTGTGTTGGAACTTTGTTTGATCACCACAAAAAGTATCAAAATATTCTTCGTTTTTGCTTAGTTATTTGTTTTTTTTAATGTTGCTTTAACATCATAGCAAGAATCGATGAAATAAACAATTATGGTAGCCATGTTGTTCCAAGATATTAACTATTTTTTTTGGTTTATTTACCCCGTATTTGTTCCTTTATTTACATATTCACGTTTGATCTCCACGTAGGCTCCTGTTATTATTTCTATTATTATTGTTGTTGTTTGCTGATTAACATATTTCACAACTTGCACGCACAAGGTTTTATTCCTTCAAACGAACGTGATAACATTTTTTTTTTTTATTATTCACGCCCAAGGCGATCTTAAAAAGATCAATTTGTCATACTCCATTAATGAATGAGGAGTATTCACGTGTGATTCCGTGCGCGTCTCCTCTTTATCACAGCCTGCACGTAAGGAACATCTGATGACTTTGTCTCTCCTCCACTCTCCAGCTTTTCCATTATGTGGAGTGAATAGCTAAATCGAGTCTGAAATGCCCGCTAACAGATAAAAGGTCCTGCCCAGACCCATTGCGACAAAGTACCCAGTATTTTACCGCATGACGTTAGATTTACAGCCCCCCTATCTCTCTCTCTCTCTCTCTCTATTTTTTGTCCCACTTCCAACAAATACGGGGGCTAGAGGCAGTTAACAGATAACCTACATCAGAGTACAGATGAGTGGGAGCAGGGTTAAGGAACCCTAATTTATTCGGCAATACACTGCAGGCTGATTTAGCGTTTAACTTTAATATACACTTTTACAATCAGATACCACGAGAAGAAGATTTTTTGAAAAATTACGCATAATTTTGTTTTTAACAAAATGTTTTAAAGCGGTTCTTTTATAAATACAAGCATTTAAAAACCAGGTCCCAAATAAAGTGAAAATACAACACTGGCCGCCATTTTACTATGACTCATGCACTCTCTCAGACTTGAGCCCGACCTGAGCTGCAGATGCAAATTAGGTTAACCACGTGATGTTTCAGGTGATCCCCGCAGCACTATATTTGACCTGGGCAAGCGCATTTGCAGTCAGTCTAACAGATGTGGGAAATAAGTACAGACATTATAGCGCTCGATGAAGGAAGGCATGGTGGCAGTAGGTGCCGCGGTGGCTTCGTTGAGCGGCTGCTCCGAAACAGCGATCGTTCGGGATTCGCCAGCGATGGCAGAAAGTGGAAAAGATGTCTGCTGCGAGGAAGAAATTGTAACCTCAAAAACGTAGTGACAGAAAGAGGAGGACCGATGGCAAAGTCCATCCGTCGTCAAACAATAGACCAACTGGCAGAGACATTCAACACGAGACAATCCTCGCCCGTCGCCAGCCGAACCTCGCGAAGAACGTTCAGGAGACCGTTTCGTAAACCAGTGATCACACGCAGGTAGCAACATGAACAGGCGCCTCGTGTGGCGGTGAGGGGCGCGCAGACACTGGACTATGGCGGACTGGCGGAAAGCCATGCGGTCCGACGAGTCACGCTTCATCTCCTTTTGCACAAATGAAAGAAAACAGATTTGAAGAATGACACGCGAATCATATGTGGTCTCAACTGTCCAGCCCTTTTGGTGTCTTCAGAAGGCAGAACGAATCCCGACGCTTACCTTCCAGCACCTTTTGGGTTCTGTGGCGCGGTGTGTCGTCGCTGGTATTCGGAAGAGGAGGGAGGGCCCAGACCGCTATTAGGCATAGGTCCTAGTAAAGTGGCCGGTCAGTGTATAGCCTATTTAGCAAACCTGGTCTTATGGAAAATCGTAAACGGGTTAAACAGATGGACCCGCCAGCCCCCCCCTTTCGGGGTGTGTGGGCGGGATAAATAAATGTTTTTCTAATCCCCTTTTTTTGTGTGTTATCCGCTGAACAAAACCCACGCCGCATAGAAAAAGGTTCGTATCGAGTTAACAGGTTCTCCCTAAACTTCGAAGTCCGGCGACAGTTGGTAGACCGCAGATAGGAGAGACGCGTCTTTCGAGCCCTCCACCCACCCCGTGTCTCTAATGTTCCGCTTGTTGAAACAAACAGAGAGAGAGAGAGAGAGAAGCATTTCGTCATCTCTCGCCGTGCCGAAACTTAAACAATTTATTTGGTTTATATTTACGGTTCTTATTTTCAGACAAAATAAAAGCTGATCCTGCCCTTAAGACGAGAAAGAAAAAATATTAGTCTTTAAAAATCGAAGAGGTGAAACAGCGACCGAGTGAGTGCGCTCGATGGTAGAATAACATCAGCTAGCATCTTTCGTCGGTCCACGTACGGATGCTGGGGAGCGTCACGAGATCACCATGGGAAGGTCGGCGCATCAAATGAGAGGGCATTTAACTCGTAGTGTTGTTGTTGTTTTGGTGTTATGCGCGGGCGGTAAACCGCATCAGCTACCTGGAGCCGTTTTTATGTGTGCGAGGGAACGGTGAACACATCTGTGTTAGCGGTTGCAGAGCGTTCGTTTGTCAGCCATTTAGTAGAAAAAGACGTTTGTGGTGGGGCACGAGGACCGAAAGCCGCCGGCCCCATTGTCGGACGTAGATAAACGTGGCAATCACATGAAGCATCCGACACATCTTTTTTTTTAAAAAAAAAAAAAACACAAATTGCAGGTGTGTAAATACAAACAGCTGTTGAGTTTTCTCGTCTGTGTTTACAAAAGTCTAATTCGTCGGATATCGCTAAACATTTAGCACTCAATTCCCTTTCTTTACTTGTCACCTGCCAGTCCCCGTAAAGGCTCTGTGCTCGCCGCACTTAGTGTTTGCGTCGCCCTTTTGTGGAGCTGTTTCCCTGCGTGGATATGTTCCGCTAATAAAGGTATTCAACCAGCCATCCTCATCTTTGCACCTTTCATGCTGAGGTCTTCCGCGGCGGTGCGGTGAAGATGTGGCCAAGGAAGAGGGGGTTTCGGTCTGCCTGGAAGCTGAGCAGATTGTTCTGTCTCTTTTCCTTGTTTGTAGCTACTGCCCACAATGCCGGATTTACAATTTTGCTTAAGCACAGGGCCCCGTTGGGCAGGGGGCCCATCTTCCTGCCAAAAAAAATTTTTTACGATGAATTTTTCAAATGTTTTTCAAATGTCAAACGTTCAAATGTTTTCCCTAAAAGTTCTGAAAGTGAAATTGGTCTGTAAAAATTGTCAAAAGCAGTTGAAGCATTACTTTGTAGTTTGTACCTCCTTCAGGGCCCAAGTAAGGGGCCTCATAACTTAACTAGCACAGGGCCTCATTTGTCCTAAATCCGGCACTGACTGCACGGTTGCGACATAAAACACATACAAGCCCCTTTTCACAAATTTGTAAGTCCCAGGCGTCGGGGTTTGGTACTCGGTTGGCGACTCATGGTGTAGCTAACGTAGATCAGCAGATATATCCTTTAAAAGTCCGTCCTTGTAATAAAACTACACTAAGTTACGAATTTTATTTAACAAATTCCTGGACATGCAAATGTTGGAATTATATACGTAGTCATATAGCGGAGTGATAATCTAAAGCGACAAACAAACAAAGCATTAGGGTACAGATATGGAGATCTGTTTAGCTTCTTAGTGGTGGATGATTACTGTTAGAATCTTCCTCAATAAACTGCATTTAGAACCCCTTCTTAGCTTAAAATCTAAAATAAATTATACATATATATATAATTATACAGGTCCATAAAGTTTTAGAAGGAAATACTTTAAGCTGTTGTTTAAAACGTTCTTAGAGGGAAAGCTTCTAAAGAAAGATCTACGAATAAATGGGGTAGGTAAATCGTTAGAGATTTCACGCTTGAAATATGTAACAACAATACGAGGCCTGAAGCAAGATCGACTGAGTTCGGCCTTATGAGCAATTGAATAAGAGTCATTTTGGCAGTGAAGAGGTTACAGTTTGGAGAGCCATCGCAGTCATAGATTGAATACGCCTTTGCATTCTTTAGTGATAATACTGTATCGCCGCCTTGAGAATATGACATTCCGGCTGCTGTCGCCATCCTATTCATCGCGGCCAATGGCCCAGACACCACTCTACAGCACGATAAGCTCACCTCTCGTACACCTCTTATCGTGGAGCATCATCTGCAGCAGAACATCAATGTTCTCCCACGGTCTGCCGACTCTTTCCGATCTGGTACCAGTCGAGCGTGTAAAACACTGAAATAGAACCTTGGTTGCGACGTCTATCCGGGCGAAAAACAACAACAGGATGTCTGGGACTCCAGTCGGCAAGCGGTCCACGTCAGCATAGCGCTCAGCTTCCGCGCAATCAACGAGGAATCAAATCTACAAGTAGGCAACCGAGATATTAAAGCATTGTCGATACTGAAACGTCTTCACCTGCGTCAACCCGGCCATAATGAAAATGGCAAACCTTCCTATTACTAGATTCCCTAAGCGCATACATTTTAAACGTCTGGGCGAACAAAATCTTTGAATTTATTTTAAAAAAAATAATCAAACATATATATATATATCTGTTTTAGACTATGTTACTAAAACATCAACAAAATATACTGGTAATTATGACTCCTAAGGAGTGTAGATAGCCGAAAAATATCTGAGTTTCTCAATGATCGGCTCCACAGACTAGTCTAACTAGGTGATTCGTTAATTTACTGCTTGCTTGGATAGTAAGAGGATAATTAGGCTAACTAGACAAATCAGTCAGCTGTTATTTCTAATTTCGTGTAACAGCGCGTAGACCAGAACCGATATTTTTCGCTTATCTACACTACTTAGGAGTCATAATTACGGTTAGATATCGGAATACATTTGCTTTAGAAATAACAAAGTAGATTGTTAATGCGTGGACTATATCTTCAACAATTATATTTAATAGCTTCAGTGCTAATCATTTCTAGGAATTGTTTTGATGGTTGTTCTCTTCCCCGAGAGAGATGAATTCCTTGCATAATCTATGATGGTGGCTCTATGCCCTTTTGAAACTACTGAACTGAAGTGGACTCTAACTGCTTATTTAATTCAACTCCACCACGGTACTCCTTTCCACCTGTCTATTTACCCACATTAATTATCCTTAAAATGCTTGCTCTGATTTGGTTTAATTTATTGCCTTTTAAATTGCTGATTCTGATGTTCAGTGTGATGCAGTTTCTCGGCACTTCAGATGAAGACACCGATTAATCTTTGATAAACCGCTCACGTTCGATTTTTCCACCGCAATGACGCCAGCGAGAGATAATTGGAAAACGTATCGCAATTAGAGAAGTAAAATAGAAAATTAAACGTCTAATTATAATCCGGTCGAAGCTGGTTGGATTTCGTCGAAAAAACATCTGTTTTTCTTGTACTGCATCTCGGTGAAGCCGTACGCGTGCGAATAACATGCGGAGAGAATAGAATGAAGAAAAAAGTGAAAGTAAAACATTTGAGGACGCAGTGCACTAGATAAGGCTATCATATCATCCACGTCAATTAGCCGAGTTCAGTCTTTAATTTCATTCTCAGAGCTTGCTGCTTAAATTAATGATGCAGAGTCTCTGTCGTTGCTGCAAGGAACCTTTTTCTTTTTTTAAAAAAAAAAAAAAATCCAGATGTAAAATTTAACAAATCCATCCTCTGAAAAGTAGCAAATGTTAAGTTAATGAAGCCTTTAAACTTAATAATTATAATTTTTAAAAAAAAAAAAATAAAATCTGACGTATCTTTCGTAGTAACCGATGACAAATAGAAACGGAAAGGCATAATATAATGCGTGCAATATGTAACTAATTTGCATAAGGCGCGTCACTAATAAACCTGATTTCGTTCCAACCTCTCAATCTCTAGTGGGAAATTGAACAAAATCTACCTTGGCATAAATTACCTTTCTGCTGCAATGGCAGCCACATCTGAAACCTGTGTGAAAATGGCGATTTTTAAAGCAGCATAAACTTTAATGATAACAGCTTCGCATCTGAGGCTGTCGGGGACACGGCAGTAAAGTAAGGCTGACTGAAACCTCACTCCTCTGGAACTAATCTGGAAAATGACTTCAAAGCACTTAACAGGTTCACGCTTTCAGACAAAAAAAGCCCTAAATGTTTTTTCCTAACCCCGGAAGCGACCGCCTGAGGATGACTGGTTGGAGGCCTCTTAAAGGGTATTTTGCTATTGTTTCCTTTCTTTCCACCCGTTAATTCAAACTCACGACTAATCCCTGGGTTAAAATGGATCCGAAGCGTGAGTGCGGGGAGAACAAGTTTCTTCGAATTTCTAAGAATTTATCGGCCGCGAGCTTACAGCCGATTTTTCTTCCGTTATTTGCCAAGGTTGGCGATACTCTATATAAAGCTGCTGGGCTGGCGTGCATCGGCACCGCATTTAATTGGGGGAAGGTAAAGGAACGCAGGGTTTGAGCTGTTATTTCGAAGATGCGACCATCCGAATGTCGACAGCTGCGGGGGCGGCAGCACGTCTCGAAAAATCCTTCAAATCCCTAACCCTAACCCTTTCTCACTTTATTATGCACTGCAGAGTAGCACTGATCCCCTTCTGCAGATGGGAAATTTGTAGATTTTCTTTTCCCAGTGAAGGGGGTGGGTGGGTGGGGTGGTGATGGTGGAAAGAGGAGCAGTAGCCGCCGCCGCAGCAGCAGCAAGCAGCAGCAGCAGCAGCAGCAGCGTGGTTAGGCGATAAAATCGCAGGAGAGCGATTAACGGAGTATGAGTCAACAAGAGTAATGGATCATGTGAAATGTTTATTACAAAGAGGGAGTGCGGAATCTTTGAGTTGATTGCCCCAGACTGCAATATGATTACATCAGTTTTCTTTGCAGTTAGTTCTCAGGGCCGTGACAGATGGAAGCCATATGTTTAGCTCCGCAAAGTACTGTGTCCGGTCTGGGGGCAAAGCGTATAATTCTTGGTAAAATCACCACAGACGGCCATCTTTCGCAGCAGATTCACAATGGATTTATATTCTTGTAAAAAGACGAGAGAGAAAAAAGGGCAAAAATCCCTCCGACTCTGTTTGTGCAGTCACTGATCATTAACAACACTTAATTTGTAAAAAAAAAGAAGAAAAATACTCAGAGAACTAAATAAAAGTAGTTTATTGTTTGCGTTGGTGAGTTGAGCACAGACCTAAATGTAAGATCTCTTATTGTTTGGGTAGTGTTTGCAGGGATTAAGAGAAGAGAAAGAGTGGAACGCTCAGCTCATCACGGTTCGTTGAATATGTATGACATACATGGGAAAAAAATGAGGCAGAGAGAGAGAGAGAGAGAGAGAGAGAGAGAGAGAGAACGAAATTGGGATATTAAAAACAGGATATGTGCTTAGCGTGTAAAACGTTTGAGATCAGGTTTAGTGTCACCGGTTTAATTTATTCAGCCAATTAACTTCTTATATATTATATAAAATAGAGATCCGCAACTCCAGTAACAGTGTGCCAGCGGGAGATGAATCCAGGCGACTGAAACATCGCTCTATAAGTGTTTGTTATATGCTTTCTATATTAAAATTTGGATTTACGGATATTAGATTAATGTTGATCTATAAACTAAAACAACAACAAAACATACAGTTAAAAATATACACGCTATTGTTTTCTTTCTTCATTTTTTAACCTTCAGGTTGCTGACCCCCTGAAAGGCGTAATGAATGCATTCTGCGTTGATTTATTTTCATTTTAATTCTTTTTTCGATATTTCAGGCTAGAAGTAATTGAAAATAACACAATGAAAGGATTTATAAATGTTTCATATGGTTCAATGATTACAAAATTAGGCTTTGTATAAGAGAGAGGGAGAGAGAGAGAGAGAGAGAGAGAGATGATTCCTTTCATTCCCACAATGCAATTCAAACCTTCGGGCGCCCAGGCGGGGAGAAACAGTTCAAAAAGGGTTTTTTTTAAGAAGACCTTTAAAAAAAAAAAAAAAAGCAACAGCAGTGGTCCTTTCCCCCTTTCTATCTTCAGACACGAGTCCCTAACTGGAAATGTGTATGCGATATGTTACGATAGGATATTTAATCTTTGGACTCTGATTGATTCCACGCCACCTAGCGACAATTTTTATGATCTAATAATTTACGACTGCGGATGTAAACGTGGCTTTTCAAAAAAAAAAAAAAGAATTCACATCCTTTGCGATAAAAGTTGATTTTTGACTTTTATTTATGGAAGTCTTTTGTTCGCCCTATTTAAATGGAGAGTCAGGTGTAGGCAAAGACAAACAAACACGCAAACATCCTTGTTATTGATCTGCTTGATGCGAATCTACATTAGTTTCCTGTCAGACTATTGGGAACTAAGAAATTGTGAGCAATCATCAACAGATTCTGTATTTTGTACGCAACCTTAAGGAGGATTGCTTGAAATTCAAATGCTCAATGGAAAATTACTTGATCGCTTTGTATTGTATAAACATCTAAGTGACTGACTGCATTCATACAATGACTAACGACGATAAGCTAGTGCTTAAAACGGCTGTGTCTAGAATCTGAATCTAATTTTAATATTGTTTCTTTAAAAATATATATTAAAAGATATTAGATAGATTCTTGATGTTCTTGGGTTCTGTGTCACTTGAAAATATACGAAAGTAAAACGTTTTATTGTAACTTAGCTAAAACGTGTCAACAAGAGCTAACTAATCTCTGTAAAAATTACTCAGTGCCCGCTGACTTATTCCACGATTCAGTTTAAATGCAAAAACTTTGTGCGATGGCATATCTACTTGGAACATTGTCGATCCGTTATGCAGAAACAATTTTCTCGCTTTGAAAAGCTTTGGTGGACTAATGCTGCATTAATTCGCATCAATCACGATAGAATTATTATTTTGTATAAATTCTTCTGTCTGCGCCTTTTCTAGGTTGCACGCTTAGCAGCCGCTTCGCCTCATCCAATTGATTCTGTGCGGACGTTAGCGCCATTCAAGAATCTCCTTTTAATTTTTTAAAAAATGTAATTTATATAGATATATATATATATATATATATATATATTATATATCCCACATCAATATAACGTTCGTGTGGTTTCGACTTCCTCGTAATGGCAATAATATTTGTCCGCCATCTTCGATTTCTAGGGGCGACCACTCTGGAGTCATAGATTATATATCATTTAAAGGCCTACTACTGCTGAACTCTGCGCTTCTCAGTACGCGATGTTGGGTCTACACCAAAACGCATTTCATGTGTTTTGTTATAATGGAATTGCATGTTTCAAAATTTAACCCCTCTCTTCTCCTAGGTGGTTCAGTGTGGTAATTTCACCGCGAAAACAAGTTATTCTAGCAGTGCTATTGAAAACGAATAAAAATGTCCTCAGAAATATATTCATTTTTACCGTATATATATATTTATTTTTTTATTGTTCTAATCTACTGAAGCTCAGTCAAAATGTTTAACATTTGACTAAAACTTCTACACTGGGCACAAAAGACGTAGGTGACCCGTAATAATTTTGAGAAAGTGCACTCTCAGCTCTTACATCTCAGGATTTCTGTGTCCCCTATTATTATTATTATTATTATTATTATTATTATTATTATTATTATTATTATTATTATTATCGCTGATTTTACCCCAGAATCCGTAATAGTGATTAATTTGGGGGGAAAGTTTGAGATGACACCGGACAATAAATTACGACTTTTCCCGAAGATATCTAACGGAACGGCCAAATTGAGAAATTTGCTAAAATTCTGTTTAAAATGTAAATAAAAGAAGAAGAAGAAGAAGAAAAGGGCACGGCCACACACAGAGGGACACACAGCAACAACAAAACATTCGGACTGCGGGCTGGCCTTCCAAACGAGAAAACGATGGCCGCTGGTCGTCGTCGCTATGGCAACGCGGTGCGGCCAAGACTCTGTTAATTATCTATCATAAAGTACACCAAAAATTTTTGTTGGGAAGAACCTGACCATTTTAAGTAAGTTGAAACCAGTTTACTAATTTCCTACTACTATAACTTATAGCGCTAATTAATTAAATAATAATTTACATCGGAATTACCGTACGTGATGCTCCGCACAAAGAGACATTTTGCCTTAAATTTTTATTTTGTAAAGAAAAATATTTTCTAAGTATACCGAATTTAATTGCTATTTAATAATAATAATAATAATAATAATAATAATAATAATAATAATAATAATAATAATGGGTCACCAGTTTCATTTTAATTAAGCGGGCCACTGAGATGAGGAAAGATGTTTAAGGTATGTAATTAATCTTTTCTAAAAGTTGGCTAGCGGCTTATTTCCCCCCGTAGCACCTGTGTCTCTGTGGGCATAGGCGACAATTTTCTAAAGAAATTCAACGTGAAATTCGTAATGTGTGTGTGTGTAATTAGGAAGGTCAGTATGTGACAAGTACATCTCTCGAAGAGGTGAAGTCTGAAAAAGAAACATCGCGTTCTTCAAGCCCTTGGATTTACTTCAGCACCAGGAGACTTATTCCTCCTCCACATCAACTCAACACAAAAGAACTGCTGTTAGAGTAGTGTTTACATTACTATTTTAGTTCCTTTTGGATGGTGGGTGTGTGGAGGGGGGGGAGGAGAAAAGAAACTAATCCATGCACATTCAAAAAAACTGTTCTCTCTACTCTGTCCCCCCCCCCTAACCCTACCTCTGATAGGTAGCAAGTTATGTAAAAATTCGTACCATGGGATGGTTGCTTATCAAACGAGCCTATTCATGTAACTGGTATCCTTCTGATCAAACAAACTGTAAATGTTCAGTATCCGGAATAATTGTAAACTCCTGAAAAGTTACTCTTCTGTAAATCCTGTGCTTTCTTTTCTTTGTTACCATCCGCCATGGTATTATTACCTTGCCTCTTTGCACACCTGTCATGTACTTTAAAAGGATTCAGAAAAAAAATTTTTTTCTTTTGTTGTGTTTGTACATTCACAGAGTGATATCTTTAATAATACTGTGATTGTAATTTTATACAATGCAGTAGAATAAATATATTCTAAAGTGCGCTTGACTAAAGATAGATGTAAAAATGAAAAAAAAAAACAGAAAGATTTTAGCTACAGATGAAATCTGTATTAACATTCAGCAAATGTTCGTCAGGTTGGCATGTCAGGCCAAGAAGACTTTTCATAATTTGAGATACATTAAACAAACTAATAGCATTTTCAATGTGCTATTTTTAATCAGCATTTATATAAATGAAAAGTTTTCTTATAGCCTGACCATCTCTGAATAGTACTGGAACCCAGATTGAACAAGGCAGTTTTTCAATCATTTGCTGAAGCATCCCAAATAACTTCATAATGTTGGGTCTGATACAAGAAGGGATTTAAGTCGTACTTTTCTGAAGAAACCAAAAAAAATTTGGTATATTCTTTTCTTAATGCTAATTAATTATCTTAAAATTATTTTTAAATAGTAGTTTAACAAATTAATTGATATTGGTATATTTCAAGTATATTCGATATTATTTTTTTTGCTTTTTGTATGTGATTATTTTTTTATAAAACTTTAAATGACTGACAAAATTGGCTATTAACTTTAAGGTTATTAACAATGGAAAGTTTTTGTGTTAGGAATATTCAGCTATAAAATTACTATGTATAAATTGAGTTTTATACACACATGGTAACTTTTTTGTCATTTGTTCAAATTTACATTCAATTAGGCAAAAGTTTTTTAAAAAAAGGTTAGTTTGCTTATGCTGTTACAACAGCATAATTATTGAGTGTTACCAGATTTATTGGGCACACTGTTTACTTATAATGGAAATTCATTTGATAAAATTACCATTAACCAGGGTATATATCTAAAATATGATCAAGTAAGGTTAGTTTCTGCTTTTTAGATTAAACTACTTAAGACATGCCTTGTGCCTTAAAACAAACATTTGACTGATGCTAACAGAAACCATCTAGAATTTTTGTCATACTCATGGTGTCCCCGATTTTTAGCTCAGGGTTTTTGTTTTGAATCTGGACTGCAAACTTCTTTTTTTTTATTTCTAAATAGGCATTTTTAATTGAACACTGATTAAATAGTCTTCACCAGCAGTTTTCAAACCTGATCTCTCTCTCTCTCCATCTATTAGATTTATTTCATCATCTTTGCTACACTGATTTGTGGGATGTCAGTTTTGTGAGCTTTCTTTTGCTGCTACTCTTGCTTTCTTTTGCCTAATCAGCAATGATGGAAGAGGACTTGGCTCCCTGCCAGCTATCTGACTGACTGAATCCCTTCTTTCCAGTTTCTAAATCATTATCAGCTGCTAATGGATGTGCCATTTCTGTCTTTTTTGTATCTTCACTGAAGATCAACAAACACAATTTGCCTTAAAAAGAATTTACTAGTTTTATGTACAGGGTGTTTATAAAGTCTGCGAGGAGTGTCTAATTTTAATAACAGTTTAACTGCATAAGATAGAACACAAATTGTATTACAAAGCCACATGCTTATAGTTTGTGAGTGATACAGCAATAAACTTCTACATATCCACCATCACTAGTGATACAAGGAATGCCTTGAACACATTCTCCAGCTGTTGATGTGTGGTGTGATGACTAATTGTTAACTGCTTCAATTCATGCATTGTTGATGCAACTGCACTCAAGATGTTATGAAATATTGAAAAGGGAATATCCAATTCTTGTGATGCTTGGTGAAATGATTTCTATTAGCATCTTGAAATGAAATTTTTGATTTATGAGTTATTTTCATTGTAGTAACTAACTTACACCTAACCTCCTTTGACTGTCACCATTTTAGTTTCACAATAGACTGAAGAACAAAGCAAAAGTTAATAAAATCTTTAAGCATGCAGCTTGGCAATACAATTTTATTTTTTGTTTTATTTTATGTAAACTTTGAAACTTCTCAAAGACTTTATAAACATGCTGTGTGTGTGTGTGTGTAAAGAACTGTTAATAATATAGGACTTTTAAAAAAATCTTTTGTATAAAATTTGACAATTTGAAAAAGAAGTTTACTAAAGAACTTATTTTCTGCATTCATTTTACTAATTATTCAAATTTAAAATAATATTATTTACAAGAACATTTGTATTATTGGTAGGTGGATGGTAATATTATTACTAAAAACTTAGTACACCAACTCTTTGAGATTCAACATGGGGTTTTTCTTCTTCAAAGTTATAGATGGCTTGTGAAGTCTTATGGCAAAATACTGACCATGCATGAGAATTTTTTACTTTGTTTTTGTGACTGACATAAAGACCTAGATGAATTTTTGTCAAATGTAAGATAGCTAGGTAACTGTAAAGAGAATTAGTTGGCTTTAGTATTCTTATTGCTTATGCATTGAGAGTTGTTGAGTATGCACAAGATTTCACTGTGGTACTAGCTAGCTAATAGATTACTGTGGATGTTATACAGAGCATATAACCGGTCTCTTTCTTTATGCTGATATATGCAAGATGCTTTCTTGGTCATTAATATAACTGGTAGTTTCAACTGTCTTACTTGCAGTGCAAACCTGAACTTTTTTCCTAATATGATCAGTGCCTAATTTTGCTGTTCATCCTGTACATTGTTATATCAGGACTACATTCACATTTGTTTATAATTATTTAAGTTGAGGACTAGTCTGGCACTTCCAGCATTCGGGTTGTGGTGATTCTTATTCTTTTTCTAATCTGGGTTTTTAGCTTATGCAAATAGCCCTACTCTTGTGTTAGTAACAAAATGCATATGTCAGTTTTCTACATTGGCAATTACTACAGTATGATTACAGTAGTCAGTATGCTCAAGTGAAAGCTAAAGACATGTATTTCCATTGTCATAATAGTCTTCAGCAAGTTTATGCAAAATAAATTTTAAAATGGACACATGTCTCTAGCACTATGCTTTGGAAACAATCCCTAATTGAAGAAGAATGCCAAGAAACCATGCCATGTTCAGGCTCTCCAGCTGAGAAGTCTAGTGGCCTAACCACCGGACCATAAGTTACCATAAAAATAAATATAAATAAATGAGAAGTCATTCCTCAACTTCTCAAATAGTTTTAAATTAAATTTTCAGAACTTTGCATCTTGCTGATGAGAAATGTTTATAGACTTTTTTTTTGTTTTTTGCATCATCTTGTTTCAATGATCAGTATAACTTGCTATGGAATCAATTAGAACATCCAATACTATTTCTAGAAATACATATACTCTAAGATCACCTCAACTCCCTTCTCCTTGGAGATACACATGCATATAAGAACTTTCACACGCACTCTCACGCAAGCACCACAAAAAGATAAAAAAAAAAAGATCATTATTATTAATGAACTTCTTTTAACGATATTTATAAAATGTGTACAAATGGATGGAAATGTATAGTAACTTAGCTAAGTTTTTTTTCTTTTTTGCAGCAGTTTTTTTTTTAGGTACATGATTTATGTTGCATGATAAACAGTGTTAACTGACTATTTCTTAAAAATGAACTTTTGCATTAAATTGATTCACTTATTTCAATCAACATTTGAAAAGTATGTCAATCTCTTAATTGTACTCACTAATCATAAAGAAACCATTATGTTATTTTATTTTCATTGTTGTTACAGGTATGTATGTAGTCTAGAAAACATATTGTTCATAGCCTACATCTTGTTTACTTATATAGCTGTTTTCCAGTATTAATCCACTATGTACATAATCTAGAATACATATTGATCATAGCCTACATCTTGTTTACTTACATAGCTGTTTTCCAGTATTAATTCACTATGTACATAATCTAGAATACATATTGATCATAGCCTACATCTTGCTTACTTACATAGCTGTTTTCCAGTATTAATCCACTATGTACATAATCTATAATACATATTGATCATAGCCTACATCTTGTTTACTTATATAGCTGTTTTCCAGTATTAATCCACTATGTACATAATCTAGAATACATATTGATCATAGCCTACATCTTGTTTACTTACATAGATGTTTTCCAGTATTAATCCACTATGTACATAATCTAGAATACATATTGATCATAGCCTACATCTTGTTTACTTACATAGATGTTTTCCAGTATTAATCCACTATGTACATAATCTAGAATACATATTGATCATAGCCTACATCTTGTTTACTTACATAGCTGTTTTCCAGTATTAATCCACTATGTACATAATTTATAATACATATTGATCATAGCCTACACCTTGTTTACTTATATAGCTGTTTTCCAGTATTAATCCACTATGTACATAATCTAGAATACATATTGATCATAGCCTACATCTTGTTTACTTACATAGATGTTTTCCAGTATTAATCCACTATGTACATAATCTAGAATACATATTGATCATAGCCTACATCTTGTTTACTTACATAGCTGTTTTCCAGTATTAATCCACTATGTACATAATCTAGAATACATATTGATCATAGCCTACATCTTGTTTACTTACATAGCTGTTTTCCAGTATTAATTCACTATGTACATAATCTAGAATACATATTGATCATAGCCTACATCTTGTTTACTTATATAGCTGTTTTCCAGTATTAATCCACTATGTACATAATAGACTCAGTAATTGATTTCGATCAGCCAATTCTTAAAATTTGGAAGCATTTTAATTGCCTGCAGTGTCATAACCTAACATGAAATTATCTTAAGGGATCAAATTTATTTTAATGTTGCTAATGCTTATTTTTTGTTCTACACATAGATGCTTTTTCTTTGGGAGATGCTGTATGAAAGCAAAACTTATTGCCAAACAAATTACTTTTTTAAACATAGTTGATAGATTCTTGAAAGTTAATCAGATATCTAGTGCAGATTTTAAAAATTAACACTTATGCAGCTGTTTCATCGCATAGTTGACCGACCATGTACCTATGTTATTTGTAAGCTAGCTTCTGTTAATTTCTTTTAAACTTAGGTTAACAGAGTGCAGTGTCACTGATTATACTCTGATGAAATTTTATTTAATTATAATTACTTCTGAATTTAAATAGTCTTTGAGCATTTTACTTTATAGATCTGGAAAGACCATCGTTTTGTATTTTACCTCCAAAGATGTTTTAGGTGAGTCAGTAGCAAATATTCTCAAAGACCCTTTCCCTGTTTGGTAAAATATGAAATGCCTTGTTGCAAGAGGTGTGAAAAATAGTTTCAGAGGTAGGATGTTATTATTCAAGGCCACATTGCTGGTTTAACTAAATGAAAACTAAGTTGGCTATTAATTAAAGTTTGTGTTTTCAGTGAAATTGATGGCAACCTGAATTCTTTTTAGCTATTGACTCATAGAAGTTCAGCACATTACTAGGGAACATTACAGTTTTTAGAGGATCCTGGAGAATGATGTGGAACTGGTATGGATTGGAAAATTAGTTTAAAAAGAAAATTTCATGTCATCCTGCTTGTAGCTTCATTTTACTGCTGCTGTTTAGAGATATGCCTAGCTAAAATTTCTTAGGCTAAAGACTACCTGGCCTAAAATTTCCTTCATAAACAAATGTTTTGGTGTGTAAAGAAAGTGGCAACCCTGTGCCTATTATTTCTATTCCACAGCTTTAGTAGAACAATGTTTTAGTGTTTTTGTTAACTCTCAACATAACTGTCTTTATTAATCATTTTCATAGCAGACCCTTACATTTTTATTTTTTTTTATTATTTTTTTTACTTTTTAAAAAATGTCTGTATCACTGGTGACCTATTGGAAGCTAACTTGTAATCAGTATCATGCTGCTTTCCCTGGCCTGTCAGTTATTAGTTAATGGTTGTGTTTTAATTGCATTTTCCATACTCTGTTGGTGGTCACTGTTTCTAGTGCACATGTGCAATGGCAGTTTTTGTTTTGGACTATACGCAGTCTTCCAAATTCCAAAACAGCCATCTGTTACATGTCAGGGTTTGTTTCCCACAAAGTAAATAAATAAATAAATAAATTTTGAAGTGCTTTTCTTCTTCTTTTTTTTTGCTTACAAAAAAAGGGATTAATCTTTTAAAAGTGTTATTGTCACATTATAGTGCGCATGCATTAGGCACAGACATATGGCGATATTGTAATTTGGCATTATATTTTATTCAATTTGTGAACAAACATGCACTTAACATTGTTACAGAAAACAGTTTATTGCTGAGCTAAACTAACCAGTGGATCTCATTACAATATGTTGGAGAAGTAAAGTAACTATTTATTTAGGCATTCTACAGATTAAAAGAAAAATAATGATTGACAGTCTTTACTTGGGAGAGGGTGGGGTTTGGACTGTACACAATGGCGCCTATGCTTGAAAAGAGATAGCTGATCATAATTTCTGGTATTGCTTGTCATTGCACCATGCTCAGATTATGTAGGTAATGTGCAAGAGGATCCCTTAGCCTTACATGGTTACCAATTAAAATTAAAATTTGCAGATACTTTTTACGAGCCTAGCTCCTTTTTGTAGCTGACCTACTACAAGGAGTCTGGTTGTATTGTACCCTTGTCTTTATATCTATAAATAAGCAGTCATTGCTCCCTACATTGATTTTTTTACAAACCTGTTAGTTGATAACACCTGAATTAGCCATAGATTTTTGTGCCTATTATATTTTAATAAGAAAAAACCCTTTTTGAAAATAGATTAAATTAGATTTTTTTAAAAACTTCTGATTGACTCTGCCAATGTTTGCATACTTGAGATAATTAGTTTATCACTATTTTTTAAATGTTAGTATAAAATTAAAGAACACACTTGCTTTCTTCTTTCTTTCTAATTTGGGTCTGAGATTACATCCTGCTGATTTCTTATTGATTTAAATTGTGTTAATATTAGGGACTACTGCAAAAGTAAGAAAGGAACTCAATAAAAAAAAGAATGAATCTTTTGTTTGTCAGTACAGATCTCATAAAAAAATTAATAGCTACAATTTAAAGAGAGGGAGAGGCAGAAAAGAAGCTGGTTGCAGCATGCTTTAGTCTTTATTAAATGCTGCTGCTTTTGCTTTTCTGTAGATATATACTGTATCTAACTTTGAAAATGGCATGCTTCACTGTGTCAAGCTATTATGTGGATGCAAAAATAATTTTCTAATTTTTTTTTTGTGGATTTAATTTTACTAACTTAATTTCTGAAATAGTTTTTGATTTTCTGCAGATCAGAATATGAATACAGCTGTTGTTGCTTATTTTTTATTTTATAAGTTAAATACTCTTTTCTTTACCAGTGTCTATGTCTAGAACTGCTCTACTCAGTTTATGGAGATTTCTGTAGTGCCATGCTCTTTAATAACCAAGGATTAGGTACCATGATTAAATTACAGCAAATTCATTTGCTTGTGCAACTGAGCATATGTTTGGTTTTTGCATCCCCGGAACACATTTGCTAGTTTAACTTTCACATCTGATACTTCTGTACCAGATATTTAAACTGCTTTCCATGATAGCTTCCAAAGGCTTTAGTGCTCAGTGAGGTAGAGATTCATGAGCCATTTGATTGCCTATCTAACTGCATATTTGAATTTTGATGATGATGGATTTTCCACATCTCAGTTCTGGTACATTTACTGTTTGGCTTCTTATTTAAATGCAGTGGATTTCATATCAGTTTTTTAATCCAAAATGGATATGAGTAATCTCATTTATGTGAAAATAAGAGTGGACTGTTGGTAAAGTGATTTTGAAGCTTAATACTTTGTGCGGAAATTGATTTTTATTTCTAAAAAAATAAGTACATTTAGTAAAAAAAAAAAACAGAAAGTAGAGTGTGTTTACTTACTTGTTAATAACTTCAGTGTTCTCAGTGTCAGTAAAAATTAAGAGTTAAAAGACAAAAAAAAAAAAAAGTAAAAAAAGACAAATAAAATAAATATATGAGCGTTTGAATATCCATCACCAGATTGGGTAGGAAAAAAATTGGAATGAAGAAAAATCATAACTGGAAGTAAAATTAGCATAGTTTAGTTAATACAAGGAAGCAAGGAGCCATGTGTGTGTGACTCACAGGATCATTTCAACTTACCAAATGTTTGATACTTTGCTAGAATTAGCATCTTCACAGGTAATTTATTCTACTATTTTTTTCTATAGCTAATCTTGCAGGTAATTTTGTTAACTTTATACAATTATGACCTGGCTTTTTTCATGTTGTTAACTGAAAAGATCTATATTGGTTAAAGCATTTTTAGATGCATTTATTAGCTCTTTAAAGAGTGGACAAACCAAGCAGACAGATTTTTTTTTTTTTCCTTTTGAAATGTTTTTTAATATTTGAGCCTTTTAATAATTCTAGAAAGTTATGTAGAATTATTTTCATTAACTTAAAATTTTTTTTTTAAATAAGGAATTCTTATATAAAACAGATTCAATCTTATCAGTGCCAAAATTTCTCTGTTCTTGTTTTATTGTTCTGTTAGCTTTATTAGTATTTAAACTATACTGGTTTCCAAATTCATTATTTTATTGATACTTATCGTTAACCATTCTTTCACAGTTAGCAGTAAATATCCTAGTTGCTTTCTTTAACTACTGCTGAGAAATTTTTTTTCCTTATCTGAACTTCATGCATCTGTTTAGTATTAATAAAGTTTTTCTTTCACAGACATTAGTATTGATTTTTGCATAAATTTTGATATCTTCTACAAATCTATATTTGCATTTGCAACTTCATGACTTATTTATATAGAGTAACAGCACAGGGTTCTAAATCAGATCCTGAAATATCCCCTTAAATTAAAAAAAAACAAACAGGTATGGTAAATTATTTAAAAATGTCTTTGGGCACTTTGTTCGGAAATTTATCTTTATTTATTAAGAGAAAATTGCCGTTTACTTCTGTTAACTCACTTAGAAGGAACTGTGTTAGATATCTTTAATTAATCTGTTTCTGTTTAACAAAAGCATTTGTGTCGTCAGAGTTTAAAACGAAAAATTTATACTTGCCATGCTTGTTTATAAACCCCTTTTTAAAGATTAACATAAGTTTTTTTGTTTGTTTTTTTTCATACTAGAGATGCTTAAATAAAAACCTGACTAAAATAACATCACTGTAATTGTACCCATCCCAGTTTCATTTAAACGCCCCCTCCAAACATCATATCTTAAATTATGCTGTAATACAGAAGATGTCAAGTTAGTCAGAGGTTTACAGAGGTATCTCCGCTGTGGATCTGTAAACTTTGGGAGTATTTATTTTAGCCCTGTTATTTGATGGCTTTAGTATACCAATAAATATCCATTGAAAGTTAACATTGGAGATTAGCATTAATAATCATTTTTCTTAAAAATTCTGCTGTATGGCATGAACATTTTGTTTTTCCTACAGTAGTGTACCTATTTAACAGTCCAAAAGGATAGACTTTTTCTCAAATATATATTTTCATAAATTATATAAGTAATAGATCCTCTCAGGTTTTTTTTTTTTTTTTGTGCACAGTAATTTTGCCATGCATTATTTAACCATTACTACTGTGTGGAAAATTATTTTTTAGTTAGAAACTTATATAGGTAGGTAAATTATACTATTTATTTTAGTGAACTAAACCAGCTTGTAAATTTGTTTGTTTTATTTAAATTATTTTATTATCACTTAATAAACTGAATAATACTTATATTTTAACAAATGGACTGTATACATTTAGTGAAATTTTTGTAAGAAAATTATCATCTTAGGAAAGACATTTATTTAGTTTGGTTTATCTTGAATATTAAATTAATTAATTTACAGGTGTGAGTAGTGGAAACTAAGGTAGTCCATCTGTAATATAAATATTTTCACAGAAATTTACTTACCATAGAAAACTTGTCAAATAATACTTTTTTTTTTTAGCAGCAGAACCTGAGTTGAGATACCTTTTTTAGTAAGTACCATCTGTTCTCAGATACTGAATTGTCACAAAACAAACTTCTACTAGGTATTGAAGTACCTTGAATGGTGTATAATCTGTCTCTAAGAGGCCACTATTACCTTGCATTAAGAGCGATCACACTCAGGAGATGAAGTTTTTATTCAATTCCATTAACAACAAAAGAAAAGTTCTGAACATTTTCAAATAGTTAGCATTTACACTTCTGATAACCTTGCAAATGCAGTTTGATGTTTCATTACACTAATGCTCCAAACCAATTTTCAGGTTGGAGGCATTTACAAACTGCCGGAGAGTCAATGGCTAGACCTGACAGTGCTTTCACATCCTCACAGACATAGTAAAGTTTAGATCTCACAAGGAAGCTATCCAAACTATGGGCTGTTGGTAACCCTTAGCATTTATTTCAGAATATATGAATATTTACAGTTAATTATCTAATTAAAAAATACCCGTCTCAAATTTTAAAAAAAGTCTCCTTTTTTTTTCTAGAATGGCTAAACTTATATATTTCCAAGACTGATTGTTTAAGTAAAAGAAGGAAGTTCGAGTCCTTTTTCTTTTTTAAAATTTGTAGATACAGGATAAACTTTATTTCTTATTGTTAGCTAAACATTTCACTTGCCATTATTTTAAAGCTTATGGAACCATGGAAATATAATAAAGTATTGTTATATATATATATATTATTTTGAAGCTGTAAAAAATTTTTCATTCTATTCTTTATGAAATTCCTATAAAAACAAAAATAACAGCATGCAAAAGCAATTTTGTTTCAAGAAATAAATTTCTCATACAGTTTTTAAAATATGAAGATTTTTTTACTTTTTTATATTAAAAAACAAAACAAAAAAAACTACAGTTTTTTAAGAAGCTGTACAGAAAAATGTTCACAATCTGTAAAATATAATGCCCGAAGGAATCTGTGTCATGCAGATGTTAATTTGTTTTCTAGTTAATGTAACTGTGAGTAAAAGCTGAAGGAGTTCAGCTGGGACTTCTGTAACCAGATAATTAAGGTGATATTTTTAGTTCATGATTACCAGATGTATGAAGACATTTCTGCAGAACACCACCAAATTATAGTAGAGATGATGAGCTGTGCATCTTGAGAATGAATGATTGTGACCACACTAAAGCATTTGGTTACAAATGCCAATTTTTCTTTCTCAGGCATATTGGAACACAATTGGAATTGGCAGGGAATAAGAGATTGTTATTAATATACAAAACATTTGTAAATTAATGCCTCCATGAAAAATCATTAACACTTTTTTTTTATACTTGAATGCTTATTTTTATTTTTTATGATAACAATAAAGGTACGTAAAACTTTAAAACAAATAATCAGACAAAAAAATGGCAAGGAATTTCATATATGCATGTGCTGTGACATCATTTTTTTGTGCCACAACTTATCTCTCAAATGATTACAATGCTCAAGAAAAAAATTTTTTTTTTCTGCATCGCTGACTTAGCACCTGATGATAACTAAATTTTGGGTGCTGATGATGAATATAACAATGGTTTAGCTCTATTGGGTCAGGATTTTGAGATAACTGGTTCTGGTATTGAGAATATTTTGCTTCTGTGATCCAAAATTTAGAATATTTGCTTATTAATAAATTAGAAAATAAAACAAATTAAAGCTTGTAACATTTATTTCAGAAAAGTTTAACAAAAAAGTTAAGAATTCGATAATAACCATGTTTTGCATGCTCAGAAATGGGAATTATTTGCTCTTTGTTTAAAATCATCACTAGACGTTTCTCTTCTGAGCATCCAGTAGAAGTCTGTCATCATTTTTGGATCCCATTTTCCTTGAAAGTTTTTTTCTATTTGCAAAATGTCTTGGTGGAATCTCTCACCATGCTCATCAGAAGCATCTCCAAGATTTTCAGCAAAAAAATTGAGGTGACTATCCAAAAAGTGAATTTTTAAAGACATTTGCACTCCCAGATCTTGATGAGCATTCAAAAGTTCCTTAATGATTCGCTTATAGATTTTGGACTTATTGTTACCCAGAAAGTTCTGGTATATACTCTTTAATGAATTCCTTTTCTTCAAGATGGTTAAAAAATACATCATCGAGAGTTCTTATTTGAGGTCTAACCAAAATTTCCTCCTTTAATTTGGCATCAGAGATGTTAGGAAACTTCTTGCTAAGATATTTAAATCCATGGCTGGGCCTTAACAAAGGTCTTCATAAGGCCAAGCTTTAAGTGAAAGGGTGGTAAAAATACATCTTTAAGATCAATTAATCGCTGATACTTCACACTTTCCTGGGTGGGGAGAAACTTTTCAGGAGGAGACCAGTCTTTCTTTAGATAATGTTCCTGGGTAGCCCTGCTATCCCACAGGCAAAGAAAACAGCAATATTTTGTAAATATGCTTTGCATTCCAGTGAGAAGATCAATGACTTTTAGGTCTGCAGATTTTTCTATTTGTATCTTACATATTGAATTGCATTAAGAAGAATTAGCATATTTTCATGTTTCTTTTAGCTGAACCAAATGACTAATTGGAACACTTGAATATTTTTGCATTATGTAAAAGTACTGTTTTTAAGCTGCGCTTTGTTGAGTTGATAAAAAGATGCCAATTATTTGAATTATGTTCCATTTCAAAGAATGTAAATAAGCCTTTGATGTCACAACAAAAACATAGTTGATTTACAATTGTAAAACAATTTGCTAGGTTTGAGCTTCTTTTTTGAAAGGATGTTATACGTACATCTGAAGTTACCAAATTCCATTGTTTAAGTCTTGAAGCTAGATGCTCAGACTGAGATTTGGATAGGTAAAAATCCCTTACCAAGTCATTCAAATCATCTTGTGTAATGAAATGCAGACTCTTTTCACTAGGACGAAAAATGTCTTTTGGTGGCACTAAAACTGGAAGCTCATCACTGTGAGGTACTACTGGTTTAATAGCTGATTCCACCACAGGATAAGCTATCTTCTGTCTGTTTTTTGAAGTGAACCAAGCTATTTTAGTCTGGCAAAAGTAACAATCATCAAAATGATTTTTCTGCTCCAGCCAAACAATTGGCACTGCAAATGGCAGATGGGCTTTCCCACCTACAATTTAACCAGTGCCTTAGCTGACATGCACATGCATTGCAGCAAATGTGTCACACCAAGCTCTTCCTTATCTCCAATTTTGAAACCAAAGTAGTGAAAGTAAGCTGTTTTTATAATTTCGTTGAGAAGATGATGTGTAAAGACCACAGATATAGCAGAATGAATCTGCATCATTGACACAACCTCAAATAGCCATTATTTGAAATAAAATATTATGTAATATTATTACCTGGTTAATTCCAGAATATTCCTATATGATCTGAAACCAAAAACAGTTGAAAATCAGTCACATTTTGAATATAAATTCAAAAATACTATTTTACATTTATTATTGCAAGCAAATTATGATAAATATTCAGAATTATGAATACTGGTAATTATAATTTGAAGATTTTTTCCTGTAGAACCAATATACCAATCACAATTTTGGTAAATGAGCTAACTTATGTGTAGAAAAATCTAGACCTGATATACAAAAATGGAGTTGATTTTTGGAATGAATGCCATCAAATTAGCAAAGGGCAGCCATACTTTAGTTTGATGCAAAAACGTTGCTAACAAGTGTTATTAATTGTCAATCTGCTATGAATTGCAGTTCAGGGAACCTTTGGCATTTGTGGGATGTTCATGAATATCTTAAGAATATCAGTGAATAATTTTTGTCAGTGCAGTCTACAAAAACAGAATAATGAAGGACTATTTGTAACTATGTGCTGTTTGCTTGCAAAACTCTTGGTGGCACATTTAGAAGCAAGCTTACAAAAATTTCTTTTTAAATAACAGTGATCTAACAGTAGCCTTTTTGATCATGGAAATGTTAACATCTCTAAAAAGGCTCCTGCGCTAAAATAAAAGAATGATTTGGCAGCTTTCAATAGTGAACTGATTTTAGAAAATAAATGCAAAGGAGAAGAATAATAAACTTGTGTATAAAAAAAAAAAAACTTGTTTTCTGAAGTGATTTTAGTCTCGCATCTCACATTCGCATTCATGTAATTACGTTTTATGACTTACATAAAAGAATTTGGTTAGAAAACATTCAGCAGTCAACAGTTTACTGTTAAGAGAATTGTTTATGTTTGTCATCCAGAAAAATTTAAGAAGACTGTTGGTAATCATTTCATATGTAAGCAAAAAATGTTTTACTCATGTATGTGAAGTGACAGATGATAAATTAGTGCACACACTTAGACATTTTACTTTAGAATGTCAGGTGCTGTATCTTTGAGTATTATAACTTTCCACTAGCCTAGCATACAAATCTACTGCTGCTGTTCTTTGTGATCAAAGATGACCCTGCTAAAATGCTAAAAATGCTCTTTTCTTGGCAGAACTCATGCACTAACTGTTTATAATGGTGATGGATTGTGTTGCACCATCCACTTACACTTGCCTGTTCTCCTAGACACCATACAAAGGTAAATGAATATTCATGCATGCCTACAGCATGATGTGGCTGAAATGAATTGTAAATAAGAAATCTTCATTTTTTAGACCAAATTTTATTTTATGTTAAAGCATTTGTGAAAATATAGTGGTAGAAAGTTGTTTTTTTTTGCTGTTCTAGGGAAATAATCGTGTAGCAGTAATTTTTAAAAAGTCTTTGTAGCCATGAAATTCTGCAAACAAATTATAGAGGGTGTTAATATTTTATTTAAGGAAAATGATTAAAAAGGATGGATTAGCTCTTCTTGTTTTTTTTCCTTTACTCTGATATTAGTAGGAGAAAATCCTGAGAAATTGAAATTCTGTAAAGTTTTATGATTGAACTGTTTTGCTGATATATCGTCATGACTGTAGTTCTGTGATTTGGGTGCTGTACACACACAGCTTGTTTAGTTGATAATCGCATAGGCATTATAACTGGGACGTGTTTTAGAAGATTTATTAATGAAGGCAGTAGTTATTGTTGTAGACGATAATAAATGAAACTACTGCTTTTAGAAGTTGTCCAATAAAAACTGGGTTTTACCACGTGACATTAGTAAAAGAATTATAATTAAATGTATCTGAAAATCTTTAAATGTACAAAAATATATGAATGTTTTTTTTTTGTTTTTAAAGTAAAGACTAAAAATGTCAAGCATTCGCATGTATTTTAGTGAGACATCTTAGCAGTGAGAAAATATTTTGGTTTAACATTTTTATCAAATGGAATGTGTAGGTCAGTGCAGCTGAACCAGTTTCAAATAATCCCCTGTCATTTTACTTCAACTGTACATAAATGGAATTCTAAAACACGGTAAAAAATAAATAAATTTTCTGTGAATCTATAAAACAAAGATTGTAACTACTAATGTTTAGTTAGTGAATTGAATAGAAAGAAAAAAAAATGCTTGTGCAAACATTGTTGAATAGTGAGTGACCTCTTAGTTACATTCAGATTTTATTCAAGGGTGATTTCTAGGCTGAGAGGAGGGCTTCCTTTACTTATTGTTAGATGTGTGGATAACGTGTTTTATGTTTTTCCATAAGGTCACTAGTACTATAGAAGATACTCATATATCTACCTAGAAACCTCCTTTCACTTATGTTTTTAATTTTGTGTGTAAATTATGTATTAGGCTTTTAAATTTCTCTCTCACTTTTAGCTTGGGCTTTTGTTAGTAATTGGTTTCCCCTTAGATACATTCCAGAAATTGTCTGTACAATACCCACTTCAGGTTTGCACTATAATTTTAAAAGAATAATAAATTACTAAATTTATTTTTATTTCAAGTAGGCCATCCATTTTCTATTTAAAATTTATTTTTGTAAAATTTAAATTTTTCAAAAAAAAACAAACAAAACAGGTCTGTCTTTTTTTTCTTTTTGTTTAGATAATTTTGATCAGATGTTTGATAGATCTCAACTCAGTGCTAAAATCAGCAATTAATTAAATCCTTTCAGTTTTCACAATGGGTGAAAACAACTCTTTAGTACTTAAAATGAGTATGCAAATTTACTCTGAGACAGACAACATTTACAATTTTTCATTTAGCCACAAGTAAATCGTGCATTTAACTTAAGAATCTACTGATTTTTATAAGAAAATGATTTTTTTCATCACTTCATCATTTATTACTTGAATTAATAAGCTTTGTTGCTTTGAGCAACTGGAGAAATTCATGCTTAATAGTTTAAACTGGTTACTAAAAGTTAAGAAACAAAACAAAATTCAAAAATATTTCCAAAATTATTAGTTTTATTCACCAAATGATAAATTGAAACTCCTCATCATGTATCAAAGAAAAAAGTAAATTACAAATAAATTTTAGTGATATAAAGGAAAACAAACAAGCAGGACCAAATCTGGAAACAAAAAGGAATTGTAACAAAAAATGTAAACAAACATTAATTAGAGGTAGTCAGTAGAGAATGCATTCTCCCTTCTGATGGCAATGGATGCTATCTACAACCATTATCAACAAGAGAAATGGGCAATAATGTTCACTGTTTTATCAGAAAAATTTGCAAATCTTGGAGTGATCTTGGAAGAAGGCAACTTGTCTTCATAGAGCATCCCAAACATTTTCAGTGGGATTTAGCTAGGGTGAATATGCTGGCCATATCATATGGCTAATGGTTTGGTCTTGAAGATGTTGCTTAATTACATATGCCCTATGCAGACAGGAGTTATTCTTCATTAAAATGAAGTTATCTCCAATTACATATGTGAAGGGATCCAGCAGCTCATCTTTATGCATCATTACAGTCAGGATACCTCCCTGAAGCACATGAAACTGTCCACCAACCCAATGAAATTTCTATTTGGACCATCACAGCACTACAGTACTACAGTAATAAATAATGTCTTTACTTGATATTTATGGGCTAGTTGCATGTTCCATGTTTTCTCCATATAATGTGCTGTGAGTCAGTAAAGGCTAAACATTGACCAACTCAGTAAAGAGAACATGGTGGCCCCAGTCATGTAATGTCCAAGCAACTTGTTCACAGTACCAGTTCAACTGCTTTTAATGGCAATGGGTTAAAGGTGATACACACCATGACCCTCTTTTCATGGAGCCTCCTGTATATAGTTAAGGCAGATACCAACCAAGTTCTGCTTTGCCAAGCCAAAAGTGACACACAGTAATCATCTGCCAGGGTTGTGATTTGTGGTTGACCTTAAATTGGTCTTCAAACAAAATATCTCCTTATACTTGAAATTGTCTGCATAGCAAAGAAACTGCTTCTTTTCATATTTAGCCATTCTACCTTCTAAGTCTTTGACTGACTGACTTCTAGTCCGTTTTTTAATAGAGAATCTTCCAAACAAGTACAGCTACCCATCCGTAACAATGGTCTTAAAAGTAAGTAACTGAACAGGGCTGAAATTGAAATGACTGCAAGTAACTTGTTCTAAGTCTTTATACCAAAGCTAATTTACATGTTTCATGTTTCTTCTGAAACTTGTTTGCATATTTCTTTGATAAAAGTTGAGCTACATAAAAATGAAATTTCCATTGGACATTTAATGCATAGAACTTTAATCATTTGGTAACTTTTTTAAATTTGCTGTTTAATTTTTGGAAACCAATGTACTTCATTGTTTTTTATGGTGTTAATTATCATTGAGAAATTATTTGTAATTAAATTTTTTTATTAGTATTTACTTCAATTTCATTTTTTTTGTGTGAATGTTTTTCTTTATGAAATGTTTAGTGCAATTTAGATATTATTTTCATTATTGAGTTTTTACTACTAATGTTTAATGGGTTAGTGTAGTGTACCATGTGCTTGGGTCCACTCTGAATTGGTGTCAGCTAATGGCAGTGGTTTTCTTGCTCTTTTTCTTCTAGGCTGTTTATGTGGGTTTTCTTCCGCTTGTAATCAAGAGTTTTTGTTTCTTTGTTTTTTTTACATTAGGGAAGCAAATGCAGTTATTGTTTCTGGGTGCCTTTGCCATCTAAGTTGTCCTGGATCCAAAACCAGAGTAATAGAGTTAGGTGTATTCAAAGGAGATACAACTGATTGCTCTGTACATAATGGCTTCATAGCTGAAGAAAATACAACTTGCCTGTTATCTAAAATATCTGAACTTGCCTGGGCTGCTGGGTGTAAATGAAAATCCATTGCCTTGCGTTTAAAGGAATTCTAAACTTCCAAACAAATAAGTAGGATTTACTGAGTACACAATAGATACTCACACGTACATTTTTTAAGTATACTGAGAAAAAATGTTGATTAACCCCAACTAGTTGATTATCTAAGAGTAATGTTAATATAGACTCAGTGAATGTTAATAGCATTTCCTGTTTGTTCATCAGATAACAAACAATAATAATTGACTTTCTGGTGTATTTGCTTGAGAGACAAGTATTAATTAGGTTTCTCGAAACCATTACTGAACTGTCTGCAGTGGTGGTTTTTTCCATCACCAAAAAAACAAACGTCGTTGGGAGTGCAAACAAAATATTTTAAATTAACACATAAATAGATTTCTGAGAAAGGAATTAAAAAAATGTAGACTTTGAAAACAGCTCCAACATGAACTACTTGTTGAACCTTTTCTCTGTCTCTCTCTGTCTACTTTAATGCCACATGTTTGGTTAGCATCTATTTGTAAACGAAGACCTTAAATCTTAAATTTTTCAAATATTTTGTTTGACTTTTCTTTCTTCAAGTAAATTTAAGTTAAAAAAAAATTGTTTCTTTATGTGGAAATAAAACTATTTTAAGTTAATTTTTAAGCTATAATTTTAAATGAAAAGGTAGTAAAGAGTCTCATGACTTGTCATGGTTGAAAAAAAAAAACAAAATCTCTAGCAAATCAGAGTTCATATAGATCTTAACTATAATAGTACTGCATGTCAGTCATAACACAAAGTTAAATTTTATAACCTCTTGGCAACTTCAGTTGGAAGGATTTTTGATTGATTAATTTGTAATGTGTATTTTTATTGATATTACCTACTTTGGTTTAAGGATGAATGAGAAAAGAATCTCACTGCAGACACACCAGTTTTTTTGTGGAATATCTGAGTCTTGCAGATACTTTCTTGAGCTTTCCACAAGTTTTAAATCTCATGAGAATAACCACATAAAATCAGAAAATAACTGAAAATTGCTACAATGCTTAGTTTATTCTTTGACATGTTTCACAAATAGCAAACATTAAAGGTAGGTATAAAATATAAAAGCTGCCTAGCTTAGCAGATATGCTTCTGATGAATCTTAAATTATTAGGCTGAGCATTTCAACAAGGATCTAGAGTATAAAGGGAAAGAGCAGCTTAACAATTTCATATAGATGCATTGGTTGTGATTTTACAGTGAAGAAATAATGTCTTTTTAATGAAGCACATTAAAAAAAGTATATAGTTTGTTCCTTGGAAATGAATTTTATGTAACATTTTTGTAGTGAAATGGATTTTTTGTGGTTTGAATTTATGACTGACCGGGCATCTGACAACTGGCACTTGATGAAGCAACGACAGTTTTCATATATATTCAAGCTGCAGAGAATTTGTGTGATTATGCAAGCTCTACATAGAATTAATTTCCATTACTTAATGAGAATAAAATTAATCTTCAAACATGGTTTATTGCCTGTCTTTTTGAAAATGTGACTTTATTTATGTTTGAAATGTTGAATGTAATCCTTAAAAGCATCTAACAAAGGAGAGGGATCAAGCATTAACCATTAATGGGAATGGAAAGTAGCAAATATTATGGTTTTTTAAAATAAAAAAAGGGGTGGTAAGTGAGAATAAAGGACAATTAAAAATTTTCAGACTATTGAGGTTAGACCCCATTGTTAAAGACATTTTCATAAATCTTCTAAAGCAAAATAATTTTAATCTGTTTTTTCATCTTGGATTTCAGGTTAAAATAACCTTGTCAAAAAACAGTAGCTAAGTTAGTTGATGATATGAACAAAGTAATTCCACAGAACTCTTAGCAAAAGTTAAGAGAATGCACATATGTGGTAGGTACACTCGTTTAGATAAATGAAGTAGAAAATAGATAACAGCAAACAAATTCTGAAACAGTGTATTCTATTCATTTTAGCTAATCTATAGTAGTGGTTTATTGTAGTTTAGTTTTTAAAGTTTCCATTACTATTAGAAAAAGAAAAAAATTTAAGTAACAGAATTGTAATAAATGAAAATAAATTGCCAGCATTAATGTTCAAAGGTGAGTGTAAATGGATTCACAAATTCTACGAACAAGCTTCAATCTTGTAAAAACTAAACTTTAACTCATTGTCAACTGAGTTAGTAGGTTAGACATGACAATCCTACTTAAAGTAAACAGCAGATCCACTGCATATTAAATGAAACAAAAATTTGTTTATATTGATGGATTCAGGCATAAGAGAGTTTCTTTACAAATAGAGTGTTTGTTTACTTCTAATAAATCTCTGTATGCAGAAGAAAGAAAATTCTTTTTGTGTGGTGAACAATTTAAACTCGATTGAGTCAGGACTTCATTGTAATAAGAAAAACAAAAAAGACACTGGATACTACTAACCTTTCCTGCCATTACCTGTGCTAATTTGGATTTCAGTGATCTAGTAATGGAGTTAAATGCATTTAATCATATATTACTACATTGGTATTATTAGGTGTAGCACCTACACGTCTCATTTCTTTCTTTCCTCAGAACTGTTGCTTTCATGGTTTTTCTTCTTCACCTTGTTAGACCAACCACAGGGCTCTTTTACCTGCATGGTTCTGTTTAACTTTCAAGAGAAACTAAATTTTCAGGCTAATCTTTGCATCTGAAGAAAAATGGGTTAAATATTATCATCAATTTATTAAAACACTTGGATCTAAAAAGGTAATCTGTCTATTTGTTTGTTAAAGGAAAAACAAATCTCGACTTATTTGACTGAATGTGGCACTTTGAACAATTCTAGAAATATATTTTTAAAATATTATTTTTTAAGATAATTTTTCAGTTTCTAATTATTTTCTCACTAACAGTTTATTGGAAAATGTTAAGAAAGTATAGGGGCACATGTGCTTACTCTGCAACTGATTTCAACATGAAAGAACATATAATGAAATGTAACAATAACATGTACTTAGTTTCTTCCAGGTAATTTTTATGGAGGCCACCCATGATGATTTCAATACTCTGTATTGAAAGTATTTTAACAACAAAAAGAATCATCCCAAGGTCATACCCAAGGGGTACTTGAAACTCCCTCATTCAATCATCTTAACAGAGGCACAAATTTTAAAAGAAGTGTTAATGTTTTTATTACAATAGCCTAGTCACCCAAGATTTAGTGACAACCTGTAATGGTGCCCTTTAACTCCAGAGAAGCTATCTTCAGGCAGTAATAAATGAATACTCCATGTCTAACCCCAGATGATTGAAAAAAACTTTTTTTTTTTTTATCTCAGCAGTGTACTTGCTGACCAACCCCCGGGTATGTGTGGCTTGCTGCCGGGATTTACATGTAGTCAAGTTTATTTCTTTTGGTTATCCATTGTCTGACAACCTCTTATTATAGTTAATGTCTTTTTATCTTGATTTGTGGTTATACTCTTAAACTTCACTCTAGAGGTTTATTTTATTGTTAGCAAAAATACTGAGCAGTGAAAACAGGGCAAGAGCATTTACATCAATAAACACACCTGTCAGGTTCAGGAGAGTGTCTTTTTAAATAGTGTAGCAGATTTTACTGTAAAAGGAAAAAAAACAAAAATGCATACACACAAAGCAACTATTATTGGAACCTTCAATATATTTATGTCATACAATTGAATACAAGTTTTCCAGGTACGAGTTACAGAACAAAAGTATTATGTGAGGTTTTTCAGACATTAGGCAACTTAAAATCAACATTGTCATGCTACAATGTAAATTTAAAAGATTTTTCTGTTTTTTTGCTGACTAATTGACATTTACCCGCATATTTCCTGAATGTTGGTTTAAGCTCAGACTGTGACATTAAATCAGGAATTTGAATGCTATTAGGGTGTCGTGTGTGCTTTTTTAATATTCATTTATCTCCAGAAAAATTTTTTGGAGAATGATTATTCGTTTTTTATCTCATGAATTTTTATATTAAAATGGAAAAAAAAAAGCAAAATACAAAATTGCGCAAAAAACATCATCTCAGTTCTGATTTAGAATATGATAAAAAAATCTCTTTCTGTTACACAGATGGTCTTCTGCTTTGTTTGAGTGATCATATGTATTCATTTTTTTTATTCTTGGGGGGGTCCTTCCTCTTTTAAAAATTTTTTCATGATATGTCTAGTTGGCACTTATTAGAATAAATTTATAGTATTAGCTGTTTGTGATCCATAACCATGGTTTGTCATTTATATGGAAAGGTGGTTAATTAGCACCTGGCTGATGAAGTTAACTAGCGTTACTGTTGTTATTGTAAGTAATTCTCTCATTAAATATCGATGATCACTATCCTATTAATAACATACACCTATCTAAATTAATTTTAAAAAAATTAAACAAAAAAAAAAACCTCATTCGTTCTTTATCTAATCCTAACTATTGAACACCAGTTATACTGGATAGACAACATACCACATTATGAAGATAAAACAACATTAAGGATTTTCAAAATATTGAACAGAAACTTTCATAAAATAATAAACATTTTGGAACTATCTTTCAAAGTTATCTTATCAAATAGAGGAAATTATCTCAAATTACAATCACCTTTTTTTAAAATGCATTTTGACTCCTCTCCAGAGTTACTTTTTAATTAAAATGAATGTGAATTTACTTTTATATATTTTGTGATTTGGATTAAGCATAGCTACTGTAAAACTATTGTTTCTGAAAATCACTTATGAAATATTAGTAGATTAACAGCCTGTACCTCATCTTATGTGAAAGATAACTGGGCAAGTCCACATCACATTTAATTCTGTGAATTTTCTTATGAACTTTTTTCAAGTTTTTTGCATGTGAAATTTTAAGCAGATTCTACTTTTATAGAGATAATTCAATATTATTCATTTTAAATTTCTACCAAATTCTTATTTTAAGATTTTTGTTGTGCTTTCTGACCTATGCATTGCTACAGGTGATAATTTAAAATGTCATATATCATATGTTTCTCTGGTTATTTACCATAAATGGTTGGCCTGGTGCATGGTTGACTAATTACTGGACTGCTAAAGTCAAGGGCCAGAGCTTGGACAGGTTTGGACTAGCTAGTTTGGGATATTTCCTACCTGTCATGGTTTCTTCTTGGTCTTCTTCACCATTGGCCATGTGGGATTTCTCTGCATGCTCCTGCACCTTCTCTGAAAGTGAAGGGTTCTAGTAGAGACATTCTGGGTACATTTTGGAGGTTCTGTGGGTAACTCATGACTGGCTTGCACTTTGGCCATCTTTCAAGAAATGCCAACCATAGCCAGATAACTTGTTTTGTTACCAAGGGTGGTGTCCCACACTTTCTAGCTTGCCTTTGTAAGATGTCACCCTTGAAGTAAGCACCCGGAATCCACAAAGAAAACTAAAAAAAACTCAGCTTTCTACCATTGTGAGGCACAGGAATGACAACATTTGCTGGAGGCACCATGGGATAAAAACTAGTATGATGTGGAATTGGATCCTCAAGCATCATACACATCTGCTTCTCATTTCTTTTTTCCTGTTTATTAGAGATTTCTAATGTTATCAGAGGAATATAGTACTCTGTGCCATACTTTGTCGACTAAAATATAATTAGTGAAACGAAGGCTGATCTTCAAGGCGTTTTATAGTAATGACCAACAGTTTAATAAATGCGTTTGAAAAATTTGGCAATCGATGTAAGATAACAATTTAATATTAGGAACTTCTGCCTGGGAAAACTTAATGAGACAAAAATAAAAAGAATTCTAGAGGTTAATCAGTGATATTTTAAAAAAAATGAAGACATACTAGGTCATTTGAAGTGAATGATAGGTAAGTATTCTTCATGGAAAACAATACTTCACCTGTGTCTGTGCATATTCAACAACTTGAAAAACAAAAACACTAATTGGTATTCCTTGCAAATGTTATATGTTGAATCTTTAACACAAGTGATGGTTCTTTTCAATGTTAACTACAGTATTCATGAATAAATTGGGGTAATTAAATGGATTTCTATAAATCTATTTAAAAATGATCAAGCATGGCATGCTTTACTTTTATGCACTTTACTGTCATTCGTTGTAGTATCTCATCTGAACAATTCAGAAATGAAGATCGCAGTGTAATTAATATTGGTATTGTTTATTTTCAGTAACTTGCCACTAATGACTATCAACCTGGTCAAACAATCACTAAATTGTTTCTTCAGAATTTCTACATTTGTTTTTATTATTCCAAATCAGTATTATGTTTTTTTAGAAAAGAAATAAAAATTTTAATTCATTAAATGTGGATTATTCAGATTTTAAAAAATGTATTATTATACAAACCATTTAACTTTCTGAAATCAAAATTCTAACAAAATTACATATTTGGTTCTTGAAATTGTAAAAAAAAAAAAGAAAGAAATATAAAGTATCTTATACATAAAGAAATTTTCAACTGGAGGGTTATTTTCTTGAAATGGAAATTTAGCATTTTGTTTTTATAATGAAGTCTCTTTTAATTTATGGTGCTAAAAATAATTTGAAGTTAGCTCATTCTCACATCTACGCCATGTTGTTTACTTTTGGGTTCTTGCCATAAGTGGCTTTGTGCTGTTTGTTAAAATTTTTTTAATTCTTCTTTTTTCACCATAGTGATGACAGGTAACCAGATAATGCTGATCATAAACACTGCATATCTTAATGCTGTGTGGTGACTATAAAACATTCTTTATGTAAGCAAATAACCTAAACATATTCATGTTGTGACATGCTTTTGCGCAACCTGGTGGATTTTTGTTGTTGTTTTTTTAGTGATAATTTTATGATTTCTTAGTGAGAATTGCAGTACAATGCATTTAAGGCTCATCAAAATTTTTTTATTTTTGTTTTTTGTTCAGAAATTGGTATAAATAATCTTGATGGGTAGTAGCCATTGATCAAAGTCCACTGCTTTTCAAATGCTCAGATAAACTGTTTATGATGGGTCTTAGAGAGAATGATGAATATCTCGGTTGACTGTACCCCAAAAAATATGATGAACTGTTGCTACAACAAATTCCTTTCGTATATCACTGTTTAAAGAATCTTGTATTGCCTTGAATATTTTTTTTTTATGTTGGTGTTATGTTTATTGTCACAAATGGGAATCAGAGTCCCAAGAGAAGTAGTAGATTTTAATTAATTTTTTTCTGTTATCATAATTATTGACAATAATTATATTTATTTTCAACATTTGTTTTAAATTAAATGAGGTGTATGCTAATTGTCAGTTAACATTTATTCAGTGCAAACTTAAAGGCATTTGATAAATATGCTTTTACATTATTCTGGAGTAAAATGTTTCATGGGTGGACAACCTTGAAGTTAAATAATAAACCTTTGTATATTTGTTATATCTCAGTTACATTGAGGTTGAATAGGCAACAACTTTCAATATCAGATTTAATGTTTGATTAAAATTATTTTTCCTAGAGTACTTTGGTAGATAGTATTTTCTTTTATTCATTGTGTCATGTTTAAAAATCTGGCAGAGTAAGCTATAAAGACTGGTTTTCAAAGGTGGTAAAGTTGCAGGTATGTTCTTGGAAATACTCTTTCATCTTATAGGTGGGAATAAAAGTACAAATAATGACTGTCACTAGCAACAACTTGTAAAGATAAAATTATCATCTTTTCTCCTTTCTTTTTTCTTCAGAATTCTAATTATTTCCATTCTTGATACTAAATAATTTGTAAAACTCTAAACTCTTCCTGCAGTTCAAAGAATAATCAATTCTTATTCTATTTTTTTTTACATTTCTGAAACAAATTAACCAAATAAAATAGAAAGAAAAAAAATATGACAATGTTTCAGGTGATCATCTAAAAGTTACATTTATTATTCTGATTTTACAAAAGACTGTAAAATTATCAAAATGATTATCTGAAACATTATTAGCATATATATTATGAAGATTCTGTGTCATATCCATGACACCTTATTTTATGGCTTTAGCATAGTGTCATTAGTTTCTAAATTTCAGCATTGTGTAGCTGTTATCATGCTAGTAGAAATGTTGTGCCTAAGAATTTATAGTCAGATGTAAAGCAGTGCATTAAAGAAGCTGTGCTGTTGAAGTCCAACTTTTCATTTATAGCCATGTATTTTTTTTTTTTTTTTTTTGTATTCAACTCATTTTTAAAGATGACAAGTTTCTTAAGTCACAAAAAAATTTGGGGTTTTTATTTTAATGACCAGATTTTTAATGCTGCCATACAAATTCTATTTTTGATTGATTTATATTTTAAGGTTAGTAGATGAAGTACTATTAAAATCTAATAGCTTTAATACACTGATTTTCAAAAAGTAAAGCAAGAAACAGAAATATTTCCAAAATGGTAAAGTTTTATTTACTAAATGATCAATAAAAATTCTATGCGTCACAGCTTTTTAACTTTTATGAAAGAACTATATAAAAGGCAAATTATTTTTAGGGATGTAAGGGGAAACAAGCAGGACCCAAATCTTGAAATAAGAAGGAATTCTAACAAAAAAAAATGTAAGCAAAATGAATCAGAAATAGTTTCTTTTTTCTCATGGGAATACATGACTAACAGTAGCTTTACATGCTACATACAACTTATCAATGAGAACAATGGGAAATAATGCCCATTGTTTTTTCAGAAAGGTTTGCAGTTCCTGGAATGATCTTGGAAGAAGGCAACTTGTCTTCATAGAGCAACCCAAACTTTTTCAGTGGGATTTAGCTAGGGTGAATATGCTGGCCATATCATATGGCTAATGGTTTGGTCTTGAAGATGTTGCTTAATTAAATATGCCCTATGCAGACAGGAGTTATTCTTCATTAAAATGAAGTTATCTCCAATTGCATATGCGAAGAGATCCAGCAGCTCATCTTTATGCATCATTACAGTCAGGATACCTCCCTGAAGCACATGAAACTGTCCACCAACCCAATGAAATTTCTATTTGGACCATCACAGCACTACAGTAATAAATAATGTCTTTGCTTGATATTTATGGGCTAGTTGCATGTTCCATGTTTTCTCCATATAATGTGCTGTGAGTCAGTAAAGGCTAAACATTGACCAACTCAGTTAAGAGAACATGGCCCCAGTCATGTAATGTCCAAGCAACTTGTTCACAGTACCAGTTCAACTGCTTTTAATGGCAATGGGTTAAAGGTGATACACACCATGACCCTCTTTTCATGGAGCCTCCTGTATATAGTTAAGGCAGATACCAACCAAGTTCTGCTTTGCCAAGCCAAAAGTGACACACAGTAATCATCTGCCAGGGTTGTGATTTGTGGTTGACCTTAAATTGGTCTTCAAACAAAATATCTCCTTATACTTGAAATTGTCTGCATAGCAAAGAAACTGCTTCTTTTCATATTTAGCCATTCTATCTTCTGAGTCTTTGACTGACTGACTTCTAGTCCGTTTTTTAATAGAGAATCTTTCAAACAAGTAAAGCTACCCATCCGTAACAATGGTCTTAAAAGTAAGTAACTGAACAGGGTCGAAATCGAAATGACTGCAAGTAACTTGTTCTAAGTCTTTATCCCAAAGCTAATTTACATGTTTCATGTTTCTTCTGAAACTTGTTTGCATATTTCTTTGATAAAAGTTGAGCTACATAAAAATGAAATTTCCATTGGACATTTAGTGAATAAAACTTTAATCATTTTAGTACTATTTTTGCTTTTTTTTTTTCATTTGTTGCTTAACTTTTGAAAAACATGTATTATGAAGGTACTGTTTTCTAGAACAAAGTCAAGAAAATTAAGAATTTTAAATTTATTGAATGATGGTTATACACTAATGATATTATAATCAGAACACGGTGATAAAAGAGCCTGCTGTGACTCTTAAATTAAAAAAAAAAAATTTCTAATTTAAAATATGCGCTATTTTAGGGGACAAATGAAGATATTAGAGCACATTTTCATTATTGTATATTTATTAGGTCAAATTATCTTGGAGTAAGATACATTTTGCAACTGAAGTATTATTGATGCTCTGCATAACAAAGCAAATAAAATATAGTACTTTTTGTATCTAATTTCTTGGTATATGCACTTAAAAAAACAGTTCATAGAGAATTGATACTGCTGGCAGTGCAGCATAAATTTCTAATCCGTATGTGTAATGTTTAAATCTATTAGTTTTTCTAGTTGATAAATTTATGTGAAGTTTATTAATGCTTATTGCCTTTTTCATTTTATAAATATGGTCCAAACCTGGATTTTCACAAATAAGAACAACAGTGATGATAGCAAAACTTCAAATACACACTTTCAGGTAGGTATATCTTTGTTTCTTATTGAAGATTAGACAAGCACCGATTAAAGCAGTGTGGTATACCTCCTGGATATTTTGTAGACTTTACTGACTACACCCATGTATTGTATCTGGTTAGACTTCAAGCTCTAGTGCTTCTTTAGCAGATTGCTATTTGTGATGTATTGGGGGCCGGATTATGGCTTTACGAGACTGCTTATTAGGATATCATCTTTACTAAGATTAACATAGTTTTAGTACCTGCTACTAATAGTTCAAATGGATTGGGGAAGCTAGATCTGGCAGGTGCTCAGTGAGAAAAAATGTTTTCCATGTATTTTCTCCCTCTTGTAGTAAGAAATTACATTCTTCTCACAATTCCAGCATCATTGCAATCTTTAGCAGTAATAATGGGCAGTTACATCACCAACATTTGATATTTTTAAAAAAAGTACTGATATGGAACCTGTAGTTGTGAGAGTTAACTGTTTAATTCAAGAGACTGCCATAAGAGACACTGATTTATGTAGAATGGTCTGAGTTGGCTGGGAAGTTAAAATATGAAAGTAAATCATCATTGAACCTACTCCAGACTGATTTCTGGAAAGATGTGATACATACAAATATGAAATTAGATAAACCATTACTTTAATGAATAAATAGTTTGTTGTTTTATTTTGAATATTCAATTTTAGATTGGAATAATGTACTGAGAGTAGATGATGTTTATTTTTAGTCATATCTTAGTAAATGTTCAAAACAGGAGCAAAATTCTATTTTCAGTCATTTATCTTAGCTGGAGGTAATTAATTTTGAAACTTTATGCTGAAATAACGATAGAGAAAGTAAATTAGTTCAAATTATAATATTCGTATAAACTAATAAATTATTTTTATAAAATACATATTTATATTGTGTTTAAAAATTCGAATTCCCATAACTTTTCTGTAATTCCAGAGCTTGTTTCCCATGAGAAAACCTGATATGTGTCAGTATTTTTTATTTTTTCCCAAACAAATATACCACCATACATCAGTTTCTAAATAACTTCTTAAATTATTTTTCTAATGTGAATGATATATGCCACATGTTGTAACAGTTGAACGTGCACTGAATAGGCAAAAATTAAAAAAAAAGAATTTTTTTTTTTTAAATGTTTGAAATTAAATAGAATGTTGGTCTGGTTAAGAAAGTGCAAAATGATGCAGTTTTGGTTTAGTATTCTATTCATGCTTCAGGCTCATTTGCAAAAACAAACATCTGCCAAATGATTTTCATTTTATTTCTTGTTATGCTAACACTATATCCTTTTTCATAGTTATACTCTTGATATAAAGTTTTGTAATGTCAGCCACTATGTAGTTATTTTTTTATTATTATTTATTTATTTAACTTTTTAGTCTACAAGCCTCAGTAAATTAAAGTTTTCTTTTTCTCATGGGCTTGTGTTACACCAAATCAATTTGCTCTCAGTATGCGACCTATCATGTTTTTAGCTTCATACAAGACCCTGGTGTTTGTTATCCTGTACAATAATTACTGAGAAAATGTGGAATATAGAAATTAAAACTGCCTATCCTATAATACATATATATATATAGTTTTTCTTCTTAAGCATTGAAAGCGAGAGGTTATTAGTTATTAGATTTTTATTAGTTATTGTGCTTATGTAGGATGTTATTTTAATAAATAAATGAAATACATATCAGAGTTTTATCACTGATCTAGTCTTCATTCAAAACATTTGCTGCTGCTGAAGAAATGTGATAATAGGGAAGAATGTTTTTTTTTTTAAATTAGAGAGAGTGACACACAAAACAGATGTTTTAAATACTGTGGACTAAGAATCAAGTAAAAAAGTTTCATAGATAAGTAAAATTTTGTTTGTGTTTTTCTAATGTGAATATGATTTGATATTTTTAGTTTTTCCAAGTAGAGGGATAAAAACTTTAAAGCAGACTTAAGCCTTCCTTCATTTATCTTAATGTTATGAGTGCGCCATAGAGTTTTCTTAAAGGTGTTTTGAATATTAATTTAATCATGCTACTAGTACTGATTTATATTAGTTGAGGCCATAATATATTCTCTGATCATCACATATTCTAGTTTTGACATGCATATATGCCTATTGATTTCTAAATCCGTGCATATGGTTGCTTCTTTGAAAGCAAAAATGCCAGCCAGCCAAGTCTTTCTAGGCAGTTGTCTATGTGTGGCTGTAAAAATGTCAGTTATGTTAGTACAGCCTGAAAGCTATTACATTAATTTTTTTTAAAGGCACTAAAATATATGTATTAGGGGCAACCCACTTAACATGCTGATAACCTCACAATGTCAACCATCACGCATTATTTAAGCAACTCTGCATTAATTTCACATTTTAAAGTCTGCTATAAAAACAACAACAAAAAAACGTGCTTTTTTTTTACTGAAGAAAGCTGATGTATACACATAACGAAGGAACAATTTCGCACAAGTGTAATGAATTTAAACGACAATAAAATATTTATTTTGTGTATTAATACTAATTACATGTGCACATTTTAGCATAATTTTGTTTTACCTTTCTACTGGATTTACTAATGACTGCTTTAGCATTTAATGAGAAAAAACTTGTGAATGTCATAATAATTTTTATAGATGTTTTTTTTATTCCACATTGAAAATCTGAAAGATAAATCCATGATTTACAAATTTTTTGCTAGGACTTGGTGAATATTGTTGTTCCCTGTTTTAAACTACTATGTGATTCGTACAAATAAAGTATTTATTAGTTGCATACTCGCACCTAATTGAGCAAACAAAAAGGTTTTTTTTTTATTATTGGTAGAAACTGCAACATTTCTTTGCTAAAACAGAATACAATGTAAACAAGATCATCTTGGTTTGCGTTTTTCTGTGTTGCATGCAAAAATTATACAGATTTATTTTAAGCTGAGCAAAGGAATAAACTTATCTTTAAATATGTTGGCACTAATTGAAACCATCTGTGCCAGTAGCATTTTAAAAGGGAACAACAACAACAACAGTATATATACTCAAGATGCTCAGATGAAATTCGACTGGATACAGTTATGGCAATGAGGTTTTATTCAAATGTCCCTAACATATATATATAAAATCAAATGTAATTATATTCACTATGATTAAATGGCAGAAATAAATTATTAAAAAATAAAAAAAACATGGAGGTTTTAAAGATTTTCAGAAATTTTTGCAGTAGAAATATTGGTACCATCATGTGCAAGCATTTCCAAAGAGAGTTGTTATGTTGGATTTGTTCTGTCATTTAAACTAACCAGGAAATCAAGAAAGTAACCCAATATCAAACAGTATTCATTTGTCTTTGTTTTGTTTTATACTTTTGTATGTTTACACAATTTAAGCTATGAACCTAGTATTCAGATATCTATTTAATAATTAAATTAGGATTATAAATTTTTTTAAAAAATTCAAAAGGAGCCAAAACTTTTAATTAAACAAAAACAACAGTTTATGTACACCTGAAAATTAATAGTTTGGAAATGCATTAAGGTGGTGAGTGATGAATTTTTAAAATTTTTGTTTATTCGGAAGCTTTGTGGATTTTCTAAATGTTGGTGCCTTAATGCACAAAATCCACGACTGGTTTATTTCGCTTATGCTCAAAAATGTTGACTACTTCTAAGGAGCCAGCCAGTTAGTTGTAGGAAGGCTACATACTATTTACCTTTGATTGCCCTCTTATGGTAAACTGTCATTGATCACATGTTAGAAGAGATAAAAAGGTGATAAAAAAAAAAAAAAGAGAAAGAAATCGTCATAGAGCTGTGCAGCTGGAGCCCCCTGTCCATGGCCAGCTCCTAAGATTTTATTCACTTTGCTTCATTCTTTGTGATGGCACTGACAGAACCTGGTTTATTGGACTCCAACACAGTGAGATCCCTCAGGTGTATTAACAATACAGATCCAGCTATCAGGAAAGTTGGAGCTATTTTTGAGATTCACAGCTATCACAGTAGAACTCCTGAAATTTGTTCATCTGCCTTAACTTCTTTCTGTTTTGTTTTCAAGCTCTCTTTCTTCTTCTCCTCTTTCTGATACTTGGCTGACAATAGTTAATAAAACTACTCATTATTTTTTTTTTGGGGGGGAGGGGTGTTATTTGTTTTGTTTTTAATTATTCTTTGTTATTTCCCTGTTTTGTGTCAGTAATATTGCAGTCAATCCATCTCAATTTACAGAAGCAACTAATTTATGTCTGTCGTTATGGAAATTTTTATCAGGCAGTTAGTTTATTTCTTATTATCATCAATAAAATATATTTCTAATTTTTGATTTAGCATGTATGGGAATTTTTATTATATCTGAAATAAAACGAAATCAGTAACTTTTTCAGAAATCGAAGAAAATATTTTAATTTGGGTGGCATGTTTAAGCAGAAGGATAAGTCACAAAATAGCAGCATTCAAATGAACTGCAATATATTTAGCTATTTTTTCTGGTTTTTGCTCGCCGGCATCATCTTATTAATATTTTTTTGTATCCGTCTTTATTTAGTGGCCTATGGCAATAATAGCATAGTAAGAAATTTATGGAATTATCGATGTTTGCAGTGGTATTATGCATTCATATGGTTTGCTGCCTGTTTGTATCTATGAAGAAAGAAATCCTAACGTTTGTTATCCTAGAGATGAATCAGTTTATATCCCAAAAAAACTGGATGATTGCTGTTATTTCTCATTGGTGTGTTGGTGGGTGTGGCTCTGGTTGAAGCTGCAATAAAGTCCTCATCCTGTGATTGATGACAATTCACTGATTTGATAGGAAAGCCGATTAAAAATACTGCTGGCTACAAATAAAGCTGCTGTGATTTTATAAAGAGGGACTTGATACCGAACCAGATTGTGTCAATTATTTGATTCTTAGGCTGGCAAATAAATGTGTTGTAGAACACTAGAAATCAATACTGCCTGTATTTCCTGGTCTTTCAATTTGCTTGAAGCAAAACCAATTTACAAGACAAACAAGGGACAGAGGATGCAGAGCATTCCTGTGGCATTGACGGCAGAATTCATTTGTCAGAAATAATCAAGTGCTAAGGCAAATGTGCAAATCAGCTAGAATATTGATTTGTGCCTGGTTTGTGCTGGGCATTTAGAATTTCAAATTTATGGTGATCAACCCACAAGTTATGTCTGCTGAGTTGAAATAGATTTGTTTTCCTAATTATCTGGAGTGTGTCTGTGATAACTAATACAGACCATGTTATGCATAGGAAAAGTTAATGTGAATGTAAAGGCCAACTCATGTATGGCAGTATGTTAAAGAAGAGGATCACCTTTGGTATTTCCAGCCAGTTTTATTTCCTGATCTACTATGCATTTTCAAAAATTTGTTATTTAAATGGGAGCCATCAGCAGAAACATTGTTATGTGTTTGCTTTTTTTAAAAAAAAAAACCATAATGGCTGTAGAATAAATTGATTTATGCTAGATGACATTAATGTTATAGATTCTAAATATAGAATTTTATCAGGCTCTTTTCTTATATGGAAACATGAACAATTTTCTTTTAAATAAATGATATTGGCATGGCGTGTTTTTTTTTTTTTGTTTGGTTAAAATACAACTATTAAATACATATCTGAAGTTGTTTACAAAAGTGGTTACCACTGATACATGTAACATTCTTAAGGACTGTCTACTTCACCACATTGCATAGATAATTTTCAAGAAGTCCTGGCCTTTCAGGTCATCACTAATCAAAAACTTATAGTAAATTTCATGGTCTTTAATCTTTAAAGACTTCTTGCTCATTAAGTGTATAAATTTGCTGCTATAGAGTATTAAAGTGTTACACCACTAAGTTATGGAAACCAAAAATGTTGCTATAAACAAACCTGTTCAACAATGGGTTTCTCACCAAATGTTTGCTTTCTGTGGGTTTTATTTTGTCAAAAAACATTCCTTAGTTTTAGAACCAAATTTTCATAGATAAGTGAAATATAAGGAAAACACCAACATTCTTCAACTGAAGATCAACTTTGCCCCTTGAATACTGCCACAAGCTTATGGAGGTGATAATAGATTATGACAGCTTACTGCTTTTCTCTGGGTTCTAAACATTCTGAGTCACATGTGGAAATCTTTTTTTTTTTTTTGTTTTTCTAATAAGATCAAGATAGAAGGAAGAGCATCATTGATGAATTTGATTGTTATGGAATGAAAATGTGATGTTTTATTAGCTTGTTTGTCTAGAATTGAGGGGTACTTTATCATCCTATATGATATCATGACATATGCTATTACAGTTTTCCTAAAATTATGCTGATTACAGATTTCTCATTCATTATTGCTGCTTGTAAACTTATTTAGTGTCAAAATGAAGAATAATAGAATACTGAACTGTCAGTTTAAGAATAAGTGATCTTGTAGCATACATGTGTACAATTTGGACAGACTAACAACAACAAACTTCTCAAATTACATTGTATCTCTGCTGTGCTTATTTTTCCATTATATGTTTCAAGAAAAACATCAGGATGAAGACAAGATCGTAATTATAAATGAATTTATAGTTTTAATAAGTTACAGTATATACCCCCAGTTTTAACTATATACAATTATATTTTATGTCAACTAGCCAGATTCCTGCACAAAGAAAGAGGCAGATCACAAGATTTATTTCTTTTAGAGCACTCACTTTGAAACAGAGTATTTCACCACATTAAGTAGGTGATGAAACTGAATCATAAGGGATAGACAATTATATTTGTTGGTGAGAATGGTGAAATTTTTATTAAAACTACATCTTTTCCTTTAGTCAGCCATCTTTTTTTTAAAAAAAAATTCTGCCAGCTCTTCTATGAGTGATAATGGTCCATCCCTAAATTATATAGTCTCAGATTTGAAATTTTAACATTTTTTTTTTTTTTTGTAACAATGAGGACAGATGACAGAGTGCCAAACAAACATTCCTAACTATGCATTTGTCATTTTAGACAGGGATAGAAATCTGCAAGACCTGTGATTTATTACAAGCTTTCAAAGTTCTGGTTGGTAGAGCCTCAAATGGAGTAATTACTTATGTAAGCAAGCTTTGTTTTGGTTCCATTTCAGACAAAGAAATTGTTAAACACTCAGGTCTTTTAAGTCAAATGGTTCTTAGGGATATAATCTTGGAAGATGAAGATATTTTTCCAAATGGCCTGTCTATTGAATTTCCCCTTTTCTTAAACATGACAAGTTCACAAAGTGTGAGGTTAACAACCTACCAACTCTAAGTGTCACATTGTGTTGAAAGAACAAATACTAGAGTAAAAATTGTAAAGATCTTTTATTTTGTTTTTTCTTATTTAAGATGTTATGCTGACAAAGTGTTTCTGTGTGCAGACAGTTATTCTACAATTTTCTTTAATTAAGAAGAATTGTGAGGGAACAGATTTTGAATAAATATTAACAAGTACATGATTGAAAATAGAGGCTATATAGCGAGTCATTTGGTGTAATTTTTCCCTTGGAAATTAAATCTGTATATTAATAAAATATATGTAATTACAATTACACAACACAGTATTCTGTATACAAGATAAAACTAACTGAAAAATGTTCATGCTTCTTGTTAATAATTATTTCCAAAATTATTGAAGGTAAGTGAATCAATTGTTTATATTTGGTATTTACAACATTACAATAATTATGATTTTGGAGTTCACCTACAATAATTTTGGGGAGAGTAAATCTTCAGTAGAAGTCCTTGTTACTGAGTTTGGGGTTTGTATATATATAAAACAAAATTGGCTGCTGGAGCCATTTGACATTATTGTTTTTGAAATATGTTAAAAAAGTTATCAGATTGATCATTCTAAGGCTCTTTGTTTGTTTTTTTTTTAAAAACAGCAAAACACCAGAAGTCAAAAGATGTTAAAACATGTACATGTATGGGCTTTATCAGGGTTGGTTTGTCTATTTATTTATTTTACTGTTTTAGAACCAATTTACTGATAAAATGAGTAACAACTGTGGCTATTATAGGAAAAACTAATTCATCTCCATCCTTTTCTTTATAAAAATAAAATGAATTCAATCAGAATGTGAATATAGCAGGTAACTGGGAATAACAGATTGTCAGATGATACAACAAGCAACAGTATAACAGAAAAGTGGCAGAGGTTAAGAAAATGATAAGAATTCATAGTTTTCAATTATTTTCAGTTAAAAGAATTATTCATTAGAAAAGTTATTTTGTTTTAGATGTTTTGAATGATACATTCTTTTTTTAAAAAAACTATCTTTGGGAACCAGTGAAGCTGACATTAGAATCGAGTTATTTGTAGCAGTAAATAATGCAGCATTTCAGATTAGACAAATAATTAATTTGCTTGTTATATTCTCATTACATTGCTTTTTTGGAGGGCAGGGTATGTCATCTTTCTAGCAAATAGTCATCATATAGTTGAATAAGGCATTCCAGGTAACATTAAAGATCTGATCACTTGAGATATTGCATAAGTGGGACAATGTAATCATAAGGTTTTTTGTGACAAAGAATTTAAAATCTACTAAATTTGGTAGTTTAATTATCTAGTGATGACTGTGATTAAAACAGTGCTTAAATAGTGAAAATATCATGTAATAATTAATGGTTAATAAATTACCCCAGTTCATAGCCAGCAACCTGTCAATTCACACAATAGTCATTATATTCAGGAATTTATTTTGACTAATTACCACATTTATGTGGGGATTTGCTTGCCATATGTAAATAATAGTCATTTGCTGAATCTCACATCTATCTACCCTTTTATAGTCAATGCACACAGGTGATTGATTATCTCAATCTGTTCATGAAAATTGTGCATTTGTATATTGAATCATAATGCAATGAAATGTAAGTACACTTTATACCTTAAAATCAAATCACTTCAAGTTGCACTGGCTGCTGGCACCTGTTTAGAGATGTGCTTAGATTCTTCAACATTCATTTTCTCTTAAATGAAGACATTCATGCAGCACTATGGTGACTTTTTGAAAATGAAAGTTTTAGCAAGATTTACAGAATATATGGTTGAAATATTCATTTCATTTCTGTACTCACTGGAATTTAATGAAAAGCATTGAGATACCTGATGCTATAAACATTAATTAGGTAAAATGTGAACCAATCTCATAGACTTCAGAAATCTCAAGTTGCATATTAAAATAAACCCCTCAAGACTTATTTCCTGTTCTAGCAGTGATACCACCTGCACCATGATAACTGGTCTGACCAACCAAACCAAATTCCAATTATAACCACTATAGTGATACCAACTAAAGAAACTGCATACCAAGTCTATGTCATCTGAGAGTTGTGTTCTATACCAAACTCTATATTAGAAACAACCTTGGTGAGGGAGTGTAGTGCTATGATTAGCTACTAGAACCCTTTATTTTTATAGATGTAGGAAACTGGAGTATCCAGAGGAGGCCCACATGATTGACTGGTGAAGAAGAGCAAAAAAAAAACACAAAAAACAACAACCAGGGAGATAGTGAAACCAAGCCAACTAGAGATTGAACTTGGGACCTCAACCTTTCAATTCAGTGGCCTAACCCCTGACTGGGCCACCAGCTGCCTATAGATGTCACCTTGTTAAACATGGCCCACATTCAAAACTGTGGAGTCAGGGTTACAGTAATAAATATACCTCTGACCAACTTTAAAGTTGTTCAATGAAACACTGATGGAATTTACCCAAAAGCAGTAGAATCAAGATAGTAGTTCATCCTCAGTAAAGTAGGTATGCTAATGGTTCTAGAGACTAAACTTAAAGACTCTATGGAGTTTAATATCCCAGGATTTTAACCAACTGTAAGAAGAGGTCAACCCTTTGAAGATGGAGGCACTGGATTCTAATAGCCATGTGAGGAGGAATCATCCAAATAGACCCTAATGCTAGAGTGAGCCATGTTACTACATTATATTTTGGAAGAGATAAACTGAATTTAGTGAACATATAATGCAAATTTCTTACTGTTATCTTCTATTCAATAGCATATTAATGGAAAACTATTTTAAGAGGTGATTTTAATGCACTTAGTACTGCATGAGAGAAGGATAAATGCAGAAAGAATTTTGGACTTTGCATCACAGAATAATCTTGCCATTTTAAAAGATGGTACACACACTTCTAAATAAAAAGCATGAAACTACAAGAGCCCTGAATGTTTCACTCTTTACAGAAAATAACGATTCAGTATGCAAGCTGAAAAGTTGTTAAGTGTTTGATAAGCGATCATTCCCAATTGTTATTGAAATTATATTTGATAGATGGAAAGCTTGAAAGCCCTTTCTCATTAGATGGAACTATAAGGGAACAGGTTAGGTGAGACATTGTCAGGAACTAGGAAAAAAAAACAAAGAAACAAATGACTGTGATCAACCTTTTTTTTCTGCCACAGCTTTCATACCAAGGGGTGTGTGAAGAAATCTTTCTGAACCAAGGAACTGATTAGGATATTCTCACAAATAAAAAAAAAGAAAAAAAAGGGGGAATGAGGAAGAAAATAAAAAGAGATCAACAACACAAAACCAGGTTGATAAGGACAAGCATTTTGATACCACCTTCAGGAAACAATTGGAAAAAACAACTAAAGTGGTATAGTAGAACTGATGACATCTTAAAAACCTTTCACACTTGCAGAACTGGGGATAACTGTAATACAGATGAAATTAGTCTACATTTGCAAAAAGCATGTGAGGAACTGGTACTTTTGTATTTAAATAGACTATAGCTTGAAGATAAAACACCCAGTGTTTAAAGAAAGGCAATTATTATTTCAATTCTGAAGCAGGGAAAGTCTAAGAATACAAAAGATAGCTATACTGTTAATTTCTCTCACAAGCTGCTTGGCTAAACTAGTGGAACTTAGTGGCTAGTTTAAAAATATCCTTACATTGGCACAGGCATGATTCATAACAACTAGATCATCTGGGCATTTTATGTAATCTGCACAAGATGCATTCCAGTGGAAAGGGAATACATTCACAGCATTCATAAACCTACAATAAGCATACGACAAATTTGGGAAACTTGATCTCTTTCATCAATTCATTAAGTCAGCAGTACCAATGTGAGTAATAAAATAGATTAAATGTTTCATTGTTGACAGGTATGCAGTGATGAAAACTAATAGCTGTACACCAGCATATCATATATCTTGCACAAAGGTCTAATGCAGATAACTGTTTTGAGTCTTTTCTTCTTAAATACTTACATTATCAGTAGTATCACTCTGCTCATGCATAATTCCAGTATAGCTTTATATGTTGTTGATATTATTATTTAGGCCTCAGACTTCAAAAGTTTTGCAGCAGAAAAAAAAGTTAATTGGAATCATAACACCTTAAATAAGGAGAAGACTGGCAAATTTTACAATTGAAAATCATAAAACAAACTACAACTCTCAAAATTTCACAATAATCTATTACTTTCTGATGAAAAGGCATCTCAATACTTGGATATTACACTACACACTTAAATCAGGTTTAGAAAACACATTAACAACATTGGAATCACTCAGGAAGAAAATGAAAATCACGTCTTTGGTGGAAGCTGATAGTCTACAAGGATTATATTTTGCCCAAGATGAAGTATGATTGTGCCACTACAAAAAAACTTGGATAACCTTGTGTTGTTTAAAATCAAGCTGCAAAATATATAACTAATGCTTTACACAGTGCATCTATCATCCTTTTAAGAGAAACTGATTTGGTTTCTGTTACACTACATCTTCAGAGTAAAGCAATCAAATTCATGGATAAAACCAAATATCAACATGTGAATTAACCCACACAGGTTATGGAATAAAACATCCCTTGTTGTCTTAAATAACCACCATTAAGTCAGTTAAAAACAACTGAGTTAGAAATTTGAGATAAAGGGGATGATGGAGAATCATGAGAGGCAGCAACTGGTTAAAGCCCAGTGATAAGCAGTATGGATTGCACCACAGACTATTATAATCAATAAAGATCTTATCTTGCCATATCCAAACTGGACCCTCCTTAATTCTTATTCAACCTTGCAAATAAAACATCATCTACATTACCTCAGGGCTGGAGCAGTAGAAGTATGTTTTAGGTAGATGGTGCAGGAGTTTATATAATAATGCTAGATGGAAGGAGAATAAGTTAGAGGTAGGCACTAGCTGGAATTATCTGTAGCAGCTATCATGCAGAGACAGCTGCACCTTTAAAATTCTTGGAATACATGCTTTTACTTGAGGTACCATGTCATGTAAATATTTTTTACTAACAGTAAGTCTCTCCTCCAATCTCCGAAAAATGCAGGAAAAATTAACTGTATTTACAAGAGCAGTGATATTGCAATAAGTACCAAGGCACTGAAACAGTTGACAAAATTACCAAAACTGCCAGTAAATTATTTCAGTCAAGCTGGTATTGACATTTTGAGCATGTAAACATATGTCAAATGCAAAATTAAGGACCTATGTAGAGTCGAATCTGAAAATGACAAACCTTTATTTGAAGAAATTAGAATCAACAAACTGTGCAGAGAGAGGTCATTTCCTCCTAAATGCCCAATGCTGGTAGGGTAGGAGTGGCTACTTCAAAGATTCAATCAAATTGCTACATGGCTAAAACCATTAAACACTATCTCAGAGAATATCCAATATACACAGATGACAGATGGTTTCTAAAAGCATTAAATCAACAAATACAGTTTTTTTGAATTGCCATCTCTAAGGAAGACCATGGTACTCTGAAATGTCTGGGGACCACTAAGCAAGCAAGTAAGCATGATTATTGTTTTCTAAGGATTCATACGTTGTGATGTTGAAGTTCTTTGGTGAACATCTGTCTGTGCTGTAGAAATTATGGACTAACTATTATTGTGATTAAACGTACATAGGGCTGTAGATAATTTTTTTAAGTTGATGCTGATAACAGAAAGATTGCCTTTTGTTGAGCCTTAACAAAGTGTGAAGACAGTGGCCTCAAGTGTTTCAGAAAATTTTTGAAATTATCATGTCAGTTAGCTGGAAGAGAACACTGAAACTAGATCTGATGATGTATAATTGACTGCTTTGGAAGAAGTGCAGTATCAACTATAACTGGCATTCACAAATGTAATTAGCTGATTGTACTAACATCTGCAGATCTATGACAGTAATTTCACATTTGGATACTATGTTAGCTCTTTGTGGCAATATAATGCTGTATTGCCACACAGGCTATGGTAACACAGCTAGCCCAAGGAACAGTGGAATGCTATTAAAGAATGCATAAGTGCACTTTGGCATATGATATAGGTTGTTATAGAAGTACACTGCACTGCATGAAATTTTCATATTTTTTGAAGAAATTTAGTTAAGTAAATAAAGCCTTAGAAAGTTTGTCGATTTATTGAAATTATTTAATTTGTTTGTGCTATACCTGCAATACTGGCTAGAAATTTTAAAAAAATCTTTGCAGATGAATTTAATAATTGTATGAAATTAAGAAAAGGAAAATATTGGTACCAAACAATTTTGAGACAAAAAAATTTTTTTTAAATTTTAAGGAACAAATAATTAGCGAAGATCATACATTCAAAATGAAAAGAACTATAATTAATTAATGGACAATTCTAATTGTTATGTATTCTTAATTCTGTACTCAGCTTCTATTACAGGATATATATAAACCTTCCCTATTATATGATGCAGCTATTAAATGTAGCCTCAAATTAGATGAGAGTTCATTACGTGAGTAGCTGGAAACAAACAGCAGGTTTTTAGGAATGAGTGATTAAAATGTCCTACTATTAAAATTTTTTCTACTGAAGCATCTTGCTCATAGTAGTCAGATTATATAAATTTTTAGTAACCCAAGAGCATGTTGTGCACCTTTTAAATTGTGTGGAAGGTACAAAATTGAAGAACTTTGAGAAAATTTACTGAAGCTTTTAATACTGCAGATGGATATGTTGACTAATTATGTTTAGTATAAGTATTTGATTTCCAGTGACATTTAATTGTGGCAGAAACTAAACTGTTCATTTGGATAGTATTTCCAAAACTTGGGCTAAATCAAGAAAGAAAGCTGCCAGATGAAAATCTTTTCTAGCATATTTCAGTTATATGATGTTTTGAATGGGAAAGAAAAGAACTCTTGATTTTTCATATGGTATTTTGTGAAGTGGTCTTTTAAACCACTATAAACAATGATTTTATTTATATTATGATACAATTTAAATTATTGGATAAATGCTGTTTTTAGTGAAGATTTAGTAAATTTTTTTTCATTATATAAAGATTTTCAGGATTTTTTAAAGTCTATACCATTGGCCATCTTTCCAAACAAGCATTGTACTTCAGAGAAGAAGGTGATCAATCTAAAACTGCTCAAGCAGCACAGAAGTGTAAAAATGGCAACAAGAAAAAAACAAACAACAAAGTAACACTTTTTGGTACTCTCTTTTTATTTTAAAAAAGGGCAATATTTGGTAATTGATTTTAGCCACTGTGACAGATCAATGTACCTTTGTTTGGCTTACATGACCAGTGAAAAAGCAATAAATAAAATAATGCAGGTTCATTTCATGATAGCCATTTGTAGGGCAGTAATTTCCATGTCTCAGTTTCTCCTCATTAATTAGGTGAATGGCTTTTACCTCATATATTTTCCAAGGAATTTTATCTCAATGTTTAGCAAGATCTGTATCCTTGTTGTTTCTAATATTAGAGTATGCAAGGAGAATTGGCTGCAACACTACATCATTTGTCACTTCAGCGAGTCTTGAGAGAGCTATTTAACAGAACTAATAATTGCTGTTTTAGCTTTTTATTGTCTATGCATTTTTATTCTTAGTGTAATAGATGGAAAATGCATTTGTAAACAAAACAAAACCAAAACATCTTTGTGTTAGGGTTTGCGGTTTTTACACATGAATAAAGAGAGCATGTTTTAGAGTTAACCCTCTCATAAGTCTAGCTTCTACTGAGACAATAGAAGATGAAATCAGTGAATTTCATGATAAGCCCTTTATTAAATTCAGCAGCAACTACCAAAAGAAATTTGCTAAAGAATTGTCAATACAAATGGTATATAAAAGGAGTATGGCTCCTGAGACACATAGTTAGTTCACAGCGGAGAAATTTTGTCGTCCTCCTGATAATTAATTGAGACATCATTGGAGTATTTTCAAAAGATTTGTTTACAGAAATTTTAGAAATGGTTCTAGTGAACACAAATTTGTAGTGTTCAGAAGATGGAAAAATTTGTGAGCACATCTGTGAAAGAACTTGAACAAGTAACTAGTATGTTCTTTTGGATGGGGTTAGTGCACATGGCAGGGAATTGGGTGTACTGGGAAAATGATACTTGCTTTGGGTCAATAGCAGATGTCATGAGTAGAAACAGGTTTCAGATTCTACTAACCCTGACTCACTTCATCAACAATTTATCAGTTTCTGATGACCATAAAAAAAATATACAAACTGGAAACTGCATCCATGGCTAGAGAGACTTCCTCATAACTGTCTTCTGAAGGTCATGCTAGGAAAATATAATTTTATTGATAAAATAATGGTACCTTTCAAGGGATGCTTCACCAGCATCATGAAGTATTTAAGAGGTAAACCCCATTCTTGAAAGATCAAAGTGCGGGCTAGAATAGGTCTGAGTGGAATATTCTGTGAGGTCAGTGTTTATCAAAGCAGCATTGATGATTCAAGAAAGAACTAAGTTGGGAGTCAGTGAGGATGTAATTCTGAAACTCTCAGCATTACCAGAAAACAACAAAATATAAGTCGACATTCTCTTCACCAGTGTACTATTCTAAAAGCTAAAGGAACATGGCAAACACTTTCTTGGCACAGTATGTTCACCACACCTTCCAAACTGTAATCTTTTGTCTGAGAGTGATCTCAAGAAGAAAGGCAGAGGGGCATTTGCATATGACAGCAGTGACATTTCTGTTCACTTATATCAATCTGGGATCAGTTGACAAAGTCCAGATATGGGACATGCAACAAAAAGAACACATGGAAGTTGAGTAAAACATTGTGACCACTTGGATTGACTTGCTTAATTGCTTCCTTTCTATGTACAGGTATCACATGAAGTTCAGAAGATAGTATACACACTTCTTTTGGCACACCCTCATGATTGGATTAATTATTGCATGGCTATCCTACCAATATGATGGTAGCCGGCTTCAGCTGCCAAAGAAGTCAGTACTGAAATGGTGCAGATTCCAAACACAAATGGAATCAGTACTTATTGAAGTCAACACCTGCCAAAAAAAAAGCATGCAAATCCATCACTTGATTACATTCCTTTTGCTGCAGTAATTTTCCCGAGGAAATATTGGAAACACAAGTGTGCTCTTTGGCCTGCCTCTCATGGGTGAAAAAGGGGTTGTTGTAAAGGTATGCCAGGAAAGCAGTACCCATACTGTTTGTGAAAAGTGTGCTGTGAGCCTTTGTTTCAGTGAGCAGTAAAACTGCTTCAAAGAATTCCACATCAAGAATGTTTTTAATGCCAAAGAAACTCGTGTTTACTTTCTGCCAGTCTACAGAATCTAATCATGTGTATATTCTGGTACGTATTATGGCTTTGTCATGCTAATTTGATTTGCATTTGAGATTACAGTTCATCATAATTGTTACATTTTGTTTGCTTTTAATACTTACAAGACCTAGAGTGACCAACCAATAATTCTCATTAAAAAGTAGGTCAGAAGGGCCAAATGTATGTTAAAAATAATGAATCAGTTACTGGGTTTGAAACAGTTGTTTTGGTAAAATAAATTTTTTCTGCAACTTCAATGCACCTTGGGTTTTACAGGGTTAAATCCATGTCTCTTTTGTGTTTTGGAAAGCTGTTTTGATACCTACAGAAATATTATGGAAGTCTTTAAAAAGAAAAAGGAAAAGGGTTCTTTTTTATCTGCTAACATTAAATTTTATTGCTGATTACTGTTGCATCATCATAAAGTTTATTTTAATAAGTTCATTTATTAAAATGTCAGACTTATTCAGTGTGATTTCACTTTTTAAATAAGTAAACTGAATTTAATACATGCAACACAGTATGTATCTATTTTTGATTAATGAGACTTAAGGTAATTATGCATAACACCAGACTGGAGTCCAGCCTAAAGAACCAACTGGTCTGCTTCAGCCAGGAACCTGGGGTCACTTCAGTATAAATAAATAAGAACATTTAACAGCTTGTGACAATCTCTGCTAGGATCTGCCTAAACAAGTCATCAGCATCAGGCCAGTACACACCAGCATATGGAACTTGTTTATTTTTGTACTGACAGGTTAATGTATATAATTTTACATCAGACTGACCAGGAAGAATAATTACAAGCTCACAAATCAGCTGGTTTATTATCCAAAACTTAAAATGCAGCTGCCATTGTAACTGGGTTGGCTGATATCACCGGCAGAAATCAATACCAATAATTCAACAGACATTGTAGTGAAGCTGGGCCCCCACAACCTGGCTCTGATTTTATTTAGTGCAGGGCTTTTTTTTTTAAGTTGTTCAGTGTTTTTTTTAAAATAAACATCAGATGAACCCACTTTTCTTTTGTTATAACTGACTTGAATTGTTTTATCCTGAAATCTTTTTTCAAGAATAAAAACAACAATAAGAGGAGATAATAAGCAATTTTTTTTTACTGTTTAAGTATTTATCAACAATGGAGCGAAGCTGTAGATTTGTTAAATGGAAATTCTGACCTGCCAATAAAATGTTTGCCTTGGCAGATTGCAATTTTTTAAACGTTTGCACGTGTGTGTGTGTGTGTGTGTTTTTGTTTTATTGAAGAACTTATAATAGAAATCTGAAACGATAGCTGTAATTCTGTTAACATTCTGTAAAAAATCAGTGCTAAATAAATAACTGGTGACTAGTCTTTTAGGTTTTCACACACCAATGAAAAATTGGCATGTATGCCATTATTATTGTTATTTTAATATGGTTGTTGACCACGGGATGATTTTGTAATGTGTTCCTGTCTGGTCAGATCTATAATGTTTCAGCTTTTTGCTCTTTCTTTCTTTATTTCATCTCATTTCATTTCATTTATTTCATTTTTATATTTTAATGGAATATTTAGATGAAAACAAAAAAATTGAAACGATTAGGTTTTTGTTATGCAAATTATTCCAGGTGTCTCCAGTTACTAATTTTTTTAATCATGGCTTGATATTTTTAAACAAATTTTCTTAGTAATTAACAGAACTGTTAGTAAAGGGATGTATTGTTGGCAGTGGTTTTATTTATAACATCAACAACCAATTAAAAAAATTGTATTGATAGGTATTTCTCTTCCCCTGAGATTCTTATATAAGCCATGACTGGCCCTTGTAATAAACTAAACCTTTTATCAAATTATTTCAGAACTTATGGCAGTTTTCATAGGGTAATGGAGAAACTTTATCTGTGCATCTGTTAGCCTTGGATACACTGTATTATTTCTTTTTCTTTTTTTTTTTTTTGCATAATGCTAATCTTAAATGACATCAGCCAAGGAGAAATGTTAAAAACTGCTGTCTGTTAGTTTCATCTCCATGATGTCATGTTTATTTGTCTTGATGAAAATGTAGCAAGCCTAAATTCTTGAAAATAAACTTGATAGTATTTGATATTTAAACCCAAGAATATTGACATTATTATACCTTTGGAAAAATTGCTTTTTTTTTTTTTTTTTGCTAAGCTTATTTTACAATAATGAATAATATACACTGTTATTTAATGGTGAAATAGTTAGATGGAAGGTTTGGGAACTCCCTTTTCAAAGTGTAAATTTTCTTTACACTGCTTTTAGAAAGCATCTTAAGACTGTTTAAGTATAGCTTCTAATTTATTTAGATCTACAGGCCTTTGATAAGAATTGATGGGTTTTTTCCCCCTAATGTGCTTGTTTATTATTTTATAAAGAGTTAAGCAGCCATTGAAAGGCTCAGTGGTTGTCATTTTCAGTGATTCTGAATACCAACTTTGTGCAAATAAAAAAAAAAAAAAGAGAGAAGAAAAAAGGAGAGAACTTAGAAATCTGCTTATTTATCCGGTTTCTGCCAGTTTACATCGCTTACACAAACCCCTTGGAGCAGGTTCCATCCATCCGTATCTTAGGCAGAGACCGACCTCCCATCCCCCCCCATAAGAAACACTTCTGGTTATGTATTGATAGGAAAACAAAGTGCAGCTTAGCTGGAGGAAATCAGTGCATTAAATGGGCTTGCATAAGAGAGTAAGAAAAACAAACAAACAAACAAACATGTAGGCAGGGTGCGCCAACTTTCTTCTTCACTGAAAGAAAGTATATCTTAATTAAAACTGTTTGTTTGTTCGCCATACTTGACATTGTTTAAAAAAAAAAACAAGAAGATTTAATTCATTGCATATCTGAATGTAAATCAATTATAAATTTTCTTTTTTTAAAAATGGAATAGTTCAGTTTTTATTTAATTCATGACTATTACGATGTCTTTACCGCTAATGCAAATTAGAAAGAAAATACACTCCTTCCAAGAAAAAACATTTCGCCTACAGATATTAGTAATTTTTATTGGGTATTTTAAGAACATGTTTACCACCAGAAAGGTGACATTCTTTTTTTTTATTATTCGATTATCATCACTCAGCCTTAGAGGAATTTACAGCTTGAGTGTTTTTCTATTTTGAGAATAAAAGTTGTTTCACTGTACACTAAATTAGGAGCAGAAGGTAGCTATAGGCTATTAGGTACAGGCCTGCTTAAAAAGAAGAAGAACAAAAAAAAAAAAACCCCTTACTCCCAGGAAGTTGACCTCTGGAGTTTAGGGTTAGCAGATTGTGGTGCATGAGATTCAGTTACCTGACAGTTTAAGAATGCACACTGTATTTTTCTAGCTACTAAAGGCAGATTACTGATTAACAAGTCACAAGGTACTCACACTGAGTAAACTAAGCCTGATGTATTCTAGTCAGAACAGTAATTTGAAATGGAATTAGGAGAGGGAGGATAGCAGAATGTGGAAAATGAAAATTCTGGCAGCAGGAAGAGGCCCCTTTGGCAGTGTCACTGCCAAGGCAAATTAAATAAATCTATACTGACTCATGCATGCATGAGAGGTTAATTATCACCTCATGAATTCCTGATGTCCTGGGTGGGGCCCAAATGTGAAAAATTTGCATTGCTATAAATGTCTGATACCTAAGTACAGGTTTACCAGGTTCTTTGTTAGGAAATTATTAAACCTGCTTAACAGCTCAGTTGCTTGCACTGAATCTATCATATATACGGTGAAGCTGCACTGAGGAAATAAACCAAATTTATATAGGAGAACATAAACTGGGACTATTTGGCTATTTACTTCAACCTATGGTTACCAGTGTTTCAAAGAGTATAGTTAAGCCTAGTCATGCTGGCCTAATGGTAGAGATAAAGCAGAATCGCTAAGAATGTCAACTGAAGCCATTAGAAAAGATTTGTAAAGCTAAAGCAGCAGCATTTTTCATCTAAGAATGGCAACATTGTAAGCTGCTTCTGATGAGTTTCTCCATATATCTTTTTTATTGATCAGAAAGGCAAGTGTTGTGATGGTTGAGTATGTAGGCAGAAAGTATTGGCAGCCCCTCAATGATCATAATATTAATGCACTTTCCTGAGATCTCGCAATCTATCAAACATTTTAAGGTATGTAGTATTAACCTGCATATATTTTATTTACTTTATGATTAAAAAAAAATGCATCATCATTATTGCAATATAAAGTGAAGGTTGCATTAAAAACAATTTTGACCTGTAATTTAAGCTTATTATTATTAACTTCATCAGGTAAAATTTTTAATTGAAATAAAATATATTACAATAATAAAAAAAACAAAGTACAATTAACCTATATAGTGAATATTTACAGGTGCAGAATTTATAATAAAATACTTTACTTTTATTTATTGAAAAATATTAAGCTTGAGAATAGTTTAATTGGCAATTATTAAGTTTACCAATCTGTAACTTGCAGTGCTTAGGTTATAGAAATATGTAGTGATTTTCTGCATTTAGCATGCCCTAGTTACAACAGTTTCAGATCAAATAACAAACATATATTAAATGAACAAAAGGAATGGAGCATATTCAGTATTGCTTAATTCAGCTGACCTAGAGAAGAGAAGCAAGCCAAAAAAAAATGATCTATTGAACATGGAACTATTACTATTCATGCCTCTAAGATTATTTAAAATTTTACTGGAAAATTAAATAAATTTTTGATAGAATTGCTAATATTATTTATTTATTTATTTACTTAATACAAGCAGATAGAACTACTGCTCAAATGAAAACATAAGAGATTTCTTTCTTCTTTTTAGTTCATATGTCAATAAAAGAGTAATATGAAAAAAACCTTAATATGAACCAACTTTCTGTTCTAATGAAATACAGTAATTACAGATATCTGTCAGTATTCTTTTATTTCTTTTTTAAAAAAAAAATTGAATTAAAATAAATACATAAAACTCTATTTAAAAAGGTGCTGCATTAGAATAACAAAAAAAAAATATTTGCAATTGGTCTATCTTGATTTAATTTTTGGGATACGTATTATTACATTCGGTGTGTATTATTCAAAATAATACACTAAATACTCTCTTATTAGTAATTATGGCATATTGCAAGTGGAGAAATTAAATGAAAAATATGAAAAAAAAGCAACGTTTTTTTTTTTTTAGATATCAATCAGTGATTTATTCGAAAGGAAAGAATTAGAAACATGCTTAACCCTAACCCTGATTGAATTTTATTTTCCAAAAAATTTTAAAAAAAGAGAGACTTTTTAGCATCATTAAGAGTTGTATTCTTTGAAGCATCTCTGTAAACTGGTGGCTAGTAGTATATCTCTCATTAACTCGTGAGTTTTTTTTTTTTGTGTGGAAGCAAAGAGGAATTTACTGCTGTTTGGTAATTCTGGGGCATCGCTAGTTTAGTAATAAGTAATAATAAAACCTTTACTATCATTAAATCAGGTATTGATTTGACTGATCATCTTAAAATTAGTACAGGCACTATCAACCCACAAGCCAACAATAAAACTGGATTTGCATTAACTCTCGAGTAAACAAACAATTAAGCATTTTTTTGAATTACATTTTTCAGCTTAATGTTTACTTGTAAATTTAGTTTAAATTTCTCTGTGACCATAATTTTTTTTTATTTTTATAATAAGTTGAGATATGGGACAAACCAAACATTATTTTCCTTGTAAACTGCTATTCTTTAAAATAAACTGACTGCTTTTCAATTTGAAAGAAAAAAGAAAAAAAAAATTTTTTTCCTTTTAAACCTTTTTTTTTTTTTTGTCAGAATTTCATGTGAATGGAATAATTTACTAGTGAATGTGGTGCATAGTGATTGCATTCTGATAAATATTTCTCTTCCAGGGGCCTTGTATAAGCTACAATGACTTTCTTCTCATGTAAGCACAAAACTGCTCTAGCGCTATTGACATTACTAAAAATGAATTATGGTTGTCTCGCTAGTTTTGTTGAAAATCAACACCAGTCCAAATGTTTTGTTCAACATTAGGATAATAGCAAATATAACAAACAATTTCTCCAGTTTTTTGCACCAGATTATGGAGTGAGTTTATGCGTTCATGCCATCCTTTATTTTGTGAAGAACAACTACGAAGCACATGACAACCTACTTCATTTGTGGCTGCCATATTGAAAAGAAAAGAATCTTCAAGTATGGAGAACTTTCTGTCCATTAAGTAATTTTTTTAGACATGAAATTTAACAAGTGATCTGAATAATTAAATGACAATTATGATGTACATGATAAACCTAGAGTGATTTAACAGTGCAAGTACAAATGTTCTGAAGAAAGTACTGGGCTTAGGATTTATGCCCAAAATTCATTGCAAGTCATGATGAGGCACAATAAAACAGATGACTCACTACACATTTGGAGTGAATTTTAGTAGAATTTGTATCCATTAACCCTTTCACTACTGAGTTAATGGCCATGTAATGGATACACTAAGCCTCTGAAAATATTTTTATTTGAAGAGATATCAATTTAGACTTACTGAATAAAATGATCCTTGTAAAACCATCCTCTAGACATGTAAATAAAAATGTGATGAAATAAATACCTGAAATAAATGGTTATTTGAATATGAATAAAACTAAAATACCTTTATCAACAGTTAATCCATATATATATATATATATATATATATTTGTACAATATAACAAAAATTCAAATTATTTTTGTCAAATAATATATAAATAATGTAACTGAAATCCAATGAGTCATGGAGTCATTTTGAAAAAGTTCACTTTTATTTTTCAACAATAGTTAGTTAATGCTGACAGTCATTTACACAATTTTTACATTAATTTGAGTTTTTCTCCTAAACTTCAATATATCATACAAAATAAGTTCTTTGTGAATGATATTTCTCAAAGCATTCCTTAGGGTAAAGATGGCAATGTCACGGTACAGCCTGAACAAATTTCATTTCTTTGTTTTATTTTTTGTTGGAATATTGCAAACAAAACAATTTCTGTCTATTGAATCATGTTTCACTAAATCTGCCTTAATTACATTCAATGGGGTTTGATATTCTTGGGCATCCAGTGCAGGGAACAAGCATGTCCTTAAGGGAAATCTGTGCAGCAGCCTTAGCAAAATTGGTGATCACATCATCTTTGAATTTCTTGAGGTTTATTTTCTTCTGACCATCTTGATGTGTCAGCATATAAAGAATATATGTATTCACCTCACACACCTCTAATGATCAGAAAAAAATTCTTTTCCAACATTTTTTTTTTTTTTGTGTGTGTGTGTGTGTGTAAATTGGCCATAATATGTAACACACTGACACAATCACACCCATTGGTTTTTTCCAACACTCGTCTTCAGAGCTAGAATCTGTACTGTTTTTTAAAAATTCTGTCTAACTGGATTGTTCGAAATCATCATGTGCTGAAAAACAAGGTTTCAAACTTTTTTTTTACTTGTACTTGTCTCTGCCATTTTTCTTTCTTTTTGTTTACTTTCATCAATGGTCAACACTTTCTAAAATAACTTTGAGCAAGAGAGTTTTCTGCTATGTCATCCAGTTAAAAATGCCTTGACCCACTTTTGATAAATGTATCTGATTGGTTGTCATCACTGATCGATACTTGTATAGCCAATCAGCTGTTAATTTCTGTGATGATGGTGTATAGAGCTGATGAGAACGGCTGGTGGGTACAAGTGATAAATGGAAGAGTCGTTGACAGCAGCTCACAGTAGTGAACGAGTTAATAGCAAGCTAAAAACCACTTTTATATCACATTTTTATTAAATAAGTTTTAAACAGATACATTCAAGATGAAAATACAGGACTGTATAAATTTATACATTAGAACCCAAAACAGATATGTCATGCATTCATTGGATAAAAATGTGACTAATGTTTAGCTGGGAGTTGGTTTTATGTTTCTCATACACTGTCTCAGTATATTCCATTGGGTATCTCACCTTGTCCCACTACAAATTATTACTATTTTTTTTTTCATATTCTTAATTTTATCTGTATTATTATTATTATTACAAAAGTTTTAGTACAGTATAACATGAAGCAGAGTATGGTAATTTACTGTGTATTTTTACAGTAGATAAATTCATTTAATAAGTGTGATAGAGTGAAAACATGTTTTCTGTCGCATTGTGCTCCCTTCCCTATATGTTACAGTATTTTCTAAAATTTTAAAATTGACATTTTCAGGTAACATTTTGGTTTGCCACAAATGAAAATAACTTTGTCATGATGCTGCCATCTAGATTAATTATATATTATTTCATCAGTTTGCGTCAACTAACATACTTACAAAATTATTCTGTGATAGAAAAAAAGCTAAGTATGGTTGTTGATGTGTTAAAGTCAACGTCTGGAAACATTGAGATAAAAAGAAAATGAATGAAGATTAGAAAACAGAAAAAATGGGAACAAATTTTCTGTTTTATGGATTTAAATTTACAGACAGCTTTTAAAAAGTGAAAACAGGTTTGATTTAATTTCAATTTTATTTTAACGGCATTGCTCAATTAAAGTAAAACTTAAAAAAAAAATTAAGTTAGTGCATTGTCTTAATCTTTTTTTTTGTTTTAACCGATACTTTGTTTAAATAATCTCTCAACATGTATTCAAATCCCTGTTATGGTGTTTTTCAAAGTCATTGACTTTGGCTTGAAGTTAATGAGAGATGTTATCATCTTAGGAGTTCAGATCCAGAATAATATAGTCTTGTTGCTGTGATAGTATGCCCTAATACCTGAGAAACCCATATTTTTGGATTTCTAAAAAAAATGTAATACCTGCAAGTTACTGGTAGAGTTGCATATGAATTGACTCTTCCAGAAATCCATGATGTTTTGCTGCTGTATATTTTACTAATGACTGAGCAGATAGATTAGTTCTACTCATTTATCCATCTAAATATAGGCCACTATTATTGTTTATTTTCAGATCTGCATCAGAATTGCTGAAGAGGATTTGAAATCTTTCTAAAGCTTGTTGTAAGCTGCTTACACAATTAATTACTTATTTTATTACAGAACCAAGAAACTATGTAAACAGCCCGTTGTTATGTTCTAACTCCACACAGAGAACACCAGAGCAAAAAAAATGTGGAATATTTTGTGTAGAATGGCTCAGCAGTGTATCCAAAGGTCTTTACTTACACAGAGGCAGAGCAAAAAGTCTTGATAGGAATTCTGAAGATTGCTAAGATTCTCAGAGTACATGCTGACTTCTGGAAGTTTCAATGAAAACAGGAAAATTACTCTGTTACACATACTCTCAAATTGCCTGTAAAATAAACAAGTTTCTGCTAATGTGCCTCCCAGATGTTAGTTCTCAAATTTCTGTGATGTTCTGGTTATTTGTTTACTCAAGAGGAAGATTTGTTTTCTCATATAAACACTAAATCGGCTCTGTTTATAACCAGATAATTATATCTGGCCATCCAGTCGTTGACTTTTCTGGCATGCACATTACTATAGAACATGTGAAGCATGTTACACAGATAAGCAAGTTTTTGTGTGCTCTGCTACAACTAAACATCTTAACTACCAAATATTACTGATATAGTGTCTCTTATCCAAGTTATTGACAGATGTTAGGAAAAACTGTAATATTGTAGTCCTTTGTAACTGTAATCAAAATCATAAAAATTGCAAATTTTATTATATTTTTTCCTTCCTTTCTTCAAATTGTGTGTGTGTGTGTGTGTGTGTGCAAGTATTAAAAATAAACAAAATACTTTGTAATAATGCAAATCTGTTTTGATCTTTTTTCACCTATAAAAATCCTGAAGGCAAGAAACTAAACTGAATTATGTTATGAAAAGGTAAAAAAAAATAAAAATAATAAAATGTGTGATAGTACAGAATACACAACAATTTGATGAAAAAAATTTAGTACATTAATAGTTTATACAGATTTTGGTTAACAAAAAAAATTATGATACTTGTAAAAGAATGGGATTTGAAAATTTTGTAAACATAAATTCATGTATATGTCGTCATCATCAGTTTCCTGCTGACAGGGAGGTATGTGGTGTAGATCCATACTAGAGAGATCAACAGTTGAGGTATTTTCCTTATTGCTTTCCACGTTAAATACAGCTGTGTGACAAAGGGCACTAGTAGAACACTTCATTTATAGATGTGGAAGAAACCAGGGTGTTCGGGTAAAACCCACATGACCAGCTGATGTAAAAATGAGAAGAAACCATTCCAGGTATGAGTAGTCGGTCCCAGCTGGAATTTGAATTCAGACCCATAAATTAGCAATCAAGTAGTCTGTCATCGTAGAGCGCATGCAAATTTAAAACGGTTAAGGTTTAAGATTGTGATGATGATATTTTGAAACTGTTATATCAATGAATTTTTAGTATAATTTGCTATTAGTTATGTTGCCTTCATTTTGATTTTCAGACCAGAGGGAAAAGTGTGATTTTCAAATTTAATAGATTGTCACAATAACAGTTTTATAAAATGTAGTAAGTCCATGGTAATTATGACTAAAAAAATATAGATTATTTTGAGAAATGTATTTAAGTCAGTATTGCCTTCGAAACCTGAGTGTATTACTTCCTTAAAACAGAACAGATCAGTAAGATTTGCAGAGCTCATTCCATTTTTAAAATTTGTTTAAACTAAATAAATGGCTAAAAAACGAATTGTCTATGAATATCAAACTGCCTATGGCCTGTTTATGGATAAAGTTAAATCTTCTGGTCAGGGTTAATGCATAGTTAATAATAGGTCATGTTAGTCACTGAACTAATGAATGTTATTTCAGTGGTGTAGCTTGCACCCAAATACTTCTTGCTACAAACTAAAGTGCCTATTATAACAAAAGGACTATGCATTGTGTGTGTGTGTGTGTGTGTGCTATAAAATACCTTTTATGTTTATGGAAGTAACTTATTTGAATTATTACTACAACTGTATGCTATTTTTATCATTCATACCTTTCTTTACAGTAGTAGATATGCCTGTGAACTTGTTTACTTAGACAGCTGCTATTATTTTAGACAGGCTCTGGCCGGTAGCATGTTTTCTTTATGCTATGAAGTAATATTTCTCAGGTTATTGTTTTCTACATAGAAACAAAACTGCTTTTTTTTCTTTCTATTTTTTAAAAAATTGATATGCCATGATTTAGTGATGCTTTTAGTCAGGAGACCATTACTAAAAAGATTTCATCTCTGAGGATGGCAGATAAAATGCCAAGATATTTTACTGTTGTTGGCTGGCCACTGTAGCTGCTACACCGCTCTGATAGAGTGCTCCCTCTGATTTATTCCCCTCAGTAAAGCATCTCTAATAGACTATTTGAGGAATGCTGTTGGCAGGGTCCCTCTTACCAGATAAGTATTTATATCAGTTCTGGGATCCTGAACTAGACAAGCCTGCTGGCACTTTATTGATGTGTGAAGTCAATTTTCTTATGGAGATTTTCCAGATAGAACACTATTACTTCAGCTACACAAGAAATACATAAAATCTTGGCATGGAGGCAGGTTTTGTTCTGTGCTGGTAAGCACTCTCCTGGCCAGTTTGGCTGCTTGCCAGCACCTTGATGGCAAGGAGAGGTTTGCAATTATAAATAGGGTTCTTCATTCTTCAAAGCATCTTTTATTTTGGCTTCAGGCATTCCAGATGCTTAAATTCACTAGCTACATAAAATAACAATAAATTCATTTTGCTGTTGTCTTTTAGAAGCACATTGTACATAAACAGAAAAATGCAAATTGGAGAATGCCTCTCATTAGGTGGCTTCTTGTTGTTTATTTAAATACTGAAACATTTAAAAGAATATCTTCAATAAAGACCTGGTAAAAAGTTTCTGCAGCTCAGTTTGGTGTTGTGGTGGGGGCATGTACTGCAGTTCTCCTAGCCAGGGTAGTGATCATCATTTGCAAGGCCTTTGACTTTGAGTTGGGGCCCATACTTTTCTGCCATAGCTTTGTTTCCGTTCTCCCCCTTGCCTTATCCAAAAGAACAACACTCTCATAACTCAAACCACACTTTTGCAAACACACACCACACCAAAAAAAAAATAGTTTGATTTACGCATTTAAATGAAATTTTCATCACTTGCCTATGAATCCCTGATAAACCGAGTTTTATCTTTCAGCCACTGTCTGAAGTATTTTATCTGTGCACAGGGAATTTAGGATTGTGGTTTAGAAGTCATTGAAATATGTTATCTTGGACTGTTCCAAGTGCCACCTGCTGTGCAGATTTTGTGGCTAGCTAACAGGACCAACCTAACCTCTTCTCCTCTTCCTCTTTTCTTTATTGTTTATCTCCTCCTGTGTCTGTCTCTCCACTTGTTTCTGTCTGTCTGTCTGTCTCCATCTCCTTTCCCTGTTTTTGTCTTGCTCTCATCTCCCTCTCTCTCTCCCTTCCTCCTTCCTTCTTCCTCTCCCTTGTCCCTCTCTGACTGTCTGTAAAGGAGAGATGTGCTTTACCTAAAACAGCCTCCTCTTCACCAGGATGATATAATTATTGTGTGAAAGACAATAAATAAAACAAACTAACCATTAATTGGCTAACTACTTTAAAATTGTTCATGGTTGATATAAGTTTTCTGCATACTTGTTTGATTTTAATTTATTTTTATTATATAAAAAATTATTAAGAAATTATTTTTAAAGTGACATAATCAGGAAAGCAACATAAAAAATTAAGTCCTCAATGAAAAATGTAGTTTAGAGCTTTAAATAGTATAAATGAAATTATTAGTTACAAAGTAATTTTAATTGATAATTTTATATACAAACTGCACTTTATTAAGCAATATTACATTTTCTGCAGCAGTAGTTTTCATTCAGTTTTGTATGCAATCACCCATCCATCCATCCATAGGGACATCTCTGCAGTCTGTAGAGGTTGAGAAAAGTGAAGATGAGAAATGTTAATCCTACTGATTAAGTGGGTTAACCTACCTGATTAATGTCTGACCTGGGGTGGTCATAGTGCAAAAAGCCTTTAAGATCAGAACTTGAACTTTTCCTAGGTTTGAGGAAAGAGCCTGTTGGAACTCTCTTGTATTAGAATTGGGAAAGGGACTGGAGTACCTGGGGAAAACTGTTTAGAAGTGTTTGAGAAACCACATCTCTTAGACATAAAATGCATTCTTTCCTCTATAACTATGGTTTCCAGCATGCATGGTCAAACAGTGCATTGCTATTATACCAACCCTTTCTTGTCTGATGATTAAAATCACTGGTGAACTATCAGTGCTGATTTTAAACTCTCATTTTCAAAACAGGCTTTGGGCTTTGTTGGGTTTTTTTTGTGGTTGCGTAGCTCGAAAAATTATGCTTTTGAATCTGCTGAAACCTTAGTGTTTTCTCTTCATTGGCTTAATAACAAGCTGACATTTCTTTGTTGCAGGTGGCCAAACAGTGCTTGTGTGGTTTTTAATGGTTTGGATTACATACCAGTGGGTTCTATCAAATAAAAATCTGGACTGTCTAGTCCATGTACATTATCCTGTCAACATGGGGCTTTTCTTTGTGACACTTGAAAAATTACATCTGTGATAACCATTAATCACTAAAAATGTCATTTTGTTTTTAAAGCCTTTAAGAGAAAACAAAAACTTTAATAACTGTAACTTGCCTGTTTTTCACTTGAACTTCTGTTTGTATACTGACTTAGACTTGATTGGAAGATTAATAAAAGGCAGCAGCAGACTGTATACTGAGCTCTTACTGTTATTGAAAAAACAAACAAACATATATGAGGGGCATGGCTTTTCTAACAATCATTTGCTTATATACTATGTATTAATATGAACTAATTAATTAATCTAGGTATGAAATACAGGATATCTCATTGGTGTGTTACATTTGTAGCTCCCATTGTAGGCATCTAGTAATGTGCCATATTTAGCCGGAATTAAGATAAATACATATTTTCATCAGTTTTCCATGATGGGGATAAATGTCCTCTCTTGATAAAAGTTATTTGACATGTACTAATTTGTATTTACTTCCATTGATAGATTACCACTAGACAATGTAGATCGGTGTAGATAGATGTGAAGATTGTTGAGACTCTGAAAGCATGCAACATTCTCACTGGTATACTCAAAACTGAACTGATAGGATGTTTGGCATGAGAATCAGTTAGAATCCAGCACTTATCTGTTTGTATGAAGATCTGAGTAAAATCATAGAGTTTGCAACTACAATTCCTCTTTTACAGTTTATCATTTGTGGTTGGGTAACATACCACTTTTGAAATATTACTTGAGTTAATCTTTAAATTTTTAAATATTCCAAAGGGTAAAAGATAACAATAATGTGATGGTTATTTAAACATACAGAAAGAAAAATCAGTTAGTTAAAGTAAACACTGGAAAAGGATAAAAATAATACAAATTACCTGTGTTTTACTAAGGAACATAAACAGTTTTCAGCAGATAAACAAAACCAAATTCTTGGATTATTGTCTGTTTCTTGTAAAGTTTTCTTAAGAAGTAAAGGACTTTGTTATACTGTTAGCTGCAAATGTGTTTTGTTTCACTATTGTAAAAAAAAGCAACTATCAAATACTACTTTTTTTCAAAGGTAAGGACACTGATAATAAATATAGGGCAAAAATAGTTTTTCAGTGTAAACTAGCCTAATCCCATGAGAAATAAGAATTCATTGACATCTTCACATCTGTTAAAATACTAACCGAAACACTTTAAAACTAAACCTGAAGTAGGCTTTTATTAAATTATAATTTTTGTTAAAAAATTCAAAGATGTTAGAATTAGTAAAGAAAACATTTTGATGGCACTTAAGAAATCAAAAATGTCCTGTAGTACTTTTATTTTTGGCTTACAAAGAATGATTGCTTAGTTGTGACTTTCATCCAAGTGGCCATCTCACTCTTATCATAAATGTAGTAATTATTATGAAGAACCCCAAAATGTAATAATAAAAGAATAAGGAGTAAAAGCATATGTATATTTCCTACAGTGAATATTATTTCAGTAATAATGTGGGATTTTGTTGTCTTGGTTAATCAAACCTTTATTCTATAATGGGTTTTTAGTATGGTGAGCAGTATGAAATCAGTACTTTAAATAGGTTTTTAAGTCTCTCAGTATTGTTTTTTTTTAAATCATTTTTTAAAAAGTTTTTATTAATAGCTTAAATAAAAAGCAAAATAAAAACAAGACTGAAAGTACAACAACAACATAATACCGAGTACTAACAGAACAACTGAATGTCTCACTTATCTGTGAAGAATCTGAAACCAGAGTAATCCATACAAGTAATGATGTACTTCAAGTGTGTTTTTTTAACTAAACCAACTATTAAGGAAGAACCAATAACAGTTAAGAATACAATGTTGCAACAACAACAACTATATATATATAAGTTAGGGTTAAAGAACACGGGAGAGCTGCAAAATATGGGTATCTAGGAAAGTCTGTAGCTGACCATGCATCATTCCTGGTTTTGTAGTCACCATATATAATGTAACAACTGCAAAATTATAAACAACAAAGAATGCAATCAGAAAAGAAAAATAAGTCTTCCATGTGCCTTTGCAGGCAATCCCTGTTTTGAGTGTACCAGGTATGGAAGGACTTTTTCCAAAAAACTTATCTATCCTAAAAATATTTTAATTATTAAGGCAAAGTTCTGCTGGTCCAGTGGATAGATTATTACATTTTCATTAAAAGGTCCTTGGTTCAAAACTCTATCTCTGCTTATGATATATTTGAAGGAATATTGCAGACAACTAACATACCTGCACGAAGTGAGGCTGGGTGGTTTGGATAGCTTTGAAAGCAAACAGTTCTTGTGAATGATTATCCTGATGATTACAGGAAAAGTTTACCAAACATCCATAAGATAGTTTATACATGATAAAAGGCTGAACACAATAACACACCACCAATAGATGTATGTAAATATCTGAATTTTGTAGTTAGTTTTTTTTTTTATTTCACAAATCTTTGTTAAGGTTTTTTTCTTACTATTTTGCATTATTCACACCACCAAGGTTAGAAATATATTAGAAAATAGACAACAAATAGCTGTAAATGGTAAAAATATAATTATTTCAAAGAGCGTCTGCAACAAGATTAAGACCAGTCTCTGTTTTTGCATGCCTGCTTATTTTTCATCTTCACTAATTAGATCAATTAAACTCAGGTTATTGTGTAATAAAACCACGAAATATCTTTTAAATAGTTGTTGTTATGTTTGCATCTATTGATTTATTGAATGACATTCTTTCTGGGTGCACTCTGTGTTAAAGATTTTCTAATTTCTGACAGTAACTAAAAGATAATTGATGTCAGTGCAAAATCGTCTTTTGCAAAAACTTCCGCTTTTTCTAGGATATTTATCATCTGTAAGAATTATTGAGTGGCATTAGGCCATTGGGTAGGATTTGGCAGGGACTTTAGGTTTGAGACTTTCCATGAATACATAAGTATGGTGGCTTCACCAGTTTATGTCTGGATATTAATGTCTGGATAGTGTCTTGCAGCAAAAATTTAAGGAAAGGCTGTAGGTTACTAGAAATAAAGTATGATAATATTTGTGAACCCAATCAGTGAAGTACACTGCTCTGAAAAATGAATTAAGTGGATGATTAGTCATCATTCGTACTGGCAGATTGCTGTTTGCTAGTGGTGCAGATTTTGATGTTGTATGTAGTCTGGTTTCTAATGAAAAGAAAAAACAAACAATTAGAAATAATGTTGTTTATCTGATGTTAATTTACTGTATTAAATATGAATGTAAGAACTAGTTGGGGATTTATTGAAATTATAAAGTTGCAAAAAGTTTATTCAGCTATCTCCCTGACTTTAAATGGAATTTGTGATAAAATTATTTAAAACCAAAATGCTTTAAAAAAGAATATAAAAAATGGTGGTGGTGTGGCGGAGTTTGGTGACATATTGTACTTTTCAAGCTTTTATCACCACTTTTGCTGTCATAAAATTATTGATATTTTGCAAAAATGTTTACTTTTGCTGTTTTTATGATAGTCTTGATAAGAACTCTTGATTTATGTGAGGATAACTCTTGCTGCTGCTGATGGTCTTGCAACCTGCATCAAAAACAAGGAAATAAGAAAAAGTTCTCAAAGATTTATAAACAGTACAAATATTGTCAACAAAATCTAGGTTAATAAAAGTAAACTTTGCATAACCCAAGAGTTCTTATCAGAACTACCTTGTCATATCAGTAAATGGAAAAATGTTCTGAAACAACAGTAATTTTATAGCAAAAATGGTGGGTGATGAAAGCATTTTTTAAAATGTATTAAACAGGATTTTTAACCGTCTTATTCAGCTTCTCAAACAATGCATTTATTAAAGAAAAAGGCTTTCTGTCATCAGAGCAATCTTAGGATTTTGTCTAATAAAAATGTAAGATGAAATGCGGATAATGATTTTTAAAAAAACTTAATTTAAATACAAGGTGGGCCAAAAAAGTACTCAATTTTGAAGTCAAATAAAAAAAATAGTAAAACCAAAGCAATAATGGAGAACACAAAATTTGTAAACACTTTCAATCTGGTAATGCAACAGCCTAACAAACATTTTCTGGGGCGCACAATTTCCCACAGCTCTGTTTCTGTGGCCTTCGAGGTCAGATCTATCCCCATCAGATTTTTTTTTTATTGGGGTACCTTAAAGAAAAAGACTTTGAAGAGAAATCAAGAACAGTTGGTGATCTGAAAGATTTTGTGATTAGAGCTAATGCAAATATTGGGGCTATAACACTACAGTCAGCACTTATGCTCTATATATTCACATGTTTGCTAAGAATGACAGACAAGCATTTTGAAAATCCATATTGATGCCAAAATAAACTGAGTTTCCCTTTATCATTCAGGTTTCGTTTTACACTATTATCAAATTCCATTAAATTTTGATTTGACATTTAAACCAGGTATATTTTTTGCCCATCTTTTGCAAATACCATTAACTGGCTTCATAGTAAATGCTGGCAAATTATTAAATATTCAAACCATATTCTTAAATAAATAAATTTTAAATGATTGTGATTGTAATAATAAAATAGAAGATGATGGTAAATATGGTGGTTATATCTACCATAATAAAATGCTTTTACATTTGCTTGTGGTGGGAAACTCGTTCGTATCCAGCTAAAGTGACATTAACCAGGACTGCAAATTATTTTATTGGAGATCGTTTCAGACCTGTAATTTCTATTATTTTATGAGAACATTGCCATTTTTTTTTTTTAATTAATGAATTCCCAACATGAAATTTATTTTGTAATCTCTCTATGGGATTTTGTTTGTTTTTTTTAATATTGTGAATACAAACTCTGTCCAGTCTTGAGAGTAGACTAAAATCAACTTGGCCCGCAATGCATGACTTGGTTTCAGCTTGTCAGGAAGCAATCATCCCACAATGAATGATATTTTGTTGAACCCTGCTGTATATTTGTTGTTTGTTATAATGTAAAATACACAAACCAGACAGTATCACATCTCATAGCCATATCGCCTGTCTGCAGCAGCAGCAGCTAAAGCCAAATAAAGTGTTTAGTGTTGGAGTACTTTCCTTCAGCTGTGCCAGAGAAGTTGCTTGAGAGAACAAAGGTCAAGTTTACAATAGAAGGGTGAAGCAAGTGGCAGTGGACAAACCCCCTTAGCCACTCAGACTTCCTTCCTTTCTTATATGGATGCTGGTGATAAGAGCCATCAGTTCTCCTTTCCTCTTAATGCTGATGAATTTTCAGTGTGTTTTTAAGCAAAAACAAATAGTTTTGAGATTGACATCATGTGTAGGCTAGATGATTTACATGTGTTTCAGTGAGCAGCATAATTTAGCTGACTCAAACTATTATCTCCCAGTAACATGTGGCAAACAGAGAGCTACAGGAAACCTGGAGTAAGGTAGCCAATAATCATTTTATAACTTCTTCAGAATGCATTTAATTTGCAAAAGAAAATGCCAGCACAAAACTTAAAACAGGTTTATTGTATTTCTCTGTAGCATATTATGTCTACAAAAAAAAAAACAGTCTCTTTTTGTACTTTTAGCCAGCATCATCATTATTAGTTTGAAGTTTTCATTTCTGTTACAAGTTGTTGCTTAGTGAAATGGATTTGCAGATATAACTTTAAGGTTATAAACTCTTGATGAAAACCCAATAACTATTAATAGTTTCAGATCTTGTACATAATTATAATCCTGAATTTCTCTGTAATTAAAAAAGTTCTTTAAAAAAAACTTAAATTACAAGACAAAATGCATTTTTGATTTAGATCCATGGGTAAATTTTTTTTTTTTTAAATGGAATTCCATCTTTATTTAAAAAAAACTTGATTAAGCATCTGTTAGTGATTTTTATGCTTTCTAAAACTTTTAGGTATGATGTGTAAGCAATCTGTGCTACACTGAAATGGATACAATTTCTCCAAGTTTATAAAGAAAGGAAATAGCAGAAAACTCATAGCTTTTTGATCCCTATGTTAAACTGACTAGTGTAATGACTTTCAGAAGCTTTCATAGTTATTTGACTATCTCTTCATCAGCTGAGTTTCCCCACCCAAGAAAAGTGGTCCCTAATGTGATTTTTAAGTTAATTACACTAACATTATTAACACTTGTCATTAATCCACTGTGTCACTACTAAAAAAATAAATTTTGATATTTAGTTAAATTGAAATCCTAGCTTGTTTAACTATGAACTGTTAAGTTATAGTTTGTTGCAAATCTCTCAGCATTTTTCAAATTTTGATTTAAGAAATCAGTTGTTCAGCAGTTTTTTTCTTTTAAAAATATTTTTAGCACAAGAAAACATTTCTCTCAAAATGTCTAATTTATTTTAATTTTTTTTTCTTTTCTAAGAGCTTTTTTGAATTAGGCAGATCAAAACTAATTTTTGATAAAAAGTATTTCTTTTCTTGCTGCTCCAAATGAAAACTGAACCTTTTATAAACCTGATGCTTTTAGTAATTTAAATTACATTATTTCTCTCAAGCAACAATTTGTACCTTCAGATTTTTCTTTCCATTGCCTTATAACAGAACCAGTATTACTGACAGTGTATTCATATTAGCTTTAACAATGCTTACTTTGGGATGGTTTTCTCTTTTTTAAACTAGTTGTTGAAGGGTTAAGAAAGTTTGTCACCTCAAGCATTTTACAAGAAAACAAAGGTCTGAAAACTTTTTTTTTTAAGATACTCTTTACTATAGAAACTCTTATAACAAGCACTTTATTTGCTTAGACATGAATTTGGGACAGATAACGGCATGTTTTGATTTTGATGCTATCTTTGGAGACTGTCTGCCAATATTTCTGTTGCTTTTGTGTCCTCTCACCTCAGTAGGTTTGGAAACAACTTGAGATAACAGGTAGATATGTGCCATACTATAAAGTAAAATATTGTTATGTCTGCACTGATTGTATTATCAGTAATTAGAGTTGCTTTGAATCTATATTGTTAAATAAAACTGTAAATAGAGATTAACTTAGCAAAATTCTTAGGTTTCGGAATCTGTCATACAGATAACTTTTAGAGAACAGAGATGCAAGAACATTTCACCTAGTGTAAACTATGATTGACAAGAGCTTGCTTTTTGTCTCATATATCTATACTATTTGCAGATCAACAATTTTTGTTAGGTTTTGTTCTATAATTTTGAGTTTTTTGTACTTTTGACTTCTAGTGCTGTTAGCAATGATCCATTCACATATCATCATTCATACATGAACATACACTCAAATGATTGTACACCAAACATATTTTGTAGTATTTCTCATATGCAGTAGCTTTCAAAACCAGACAGTTAAGAAATTTCTTGTCACCCTGTAAATATAACTAATTGAAGAATTTATATTTTAGTGTTCTTTCCCTGTTGTCATCATGAAGGGTTTCTGAGGACTGTTTATCATCAGCAGCTTTAGATGTTCTTTTTAAAAAAATGTATTTATTGTTATTTTTTCAAATAATTTAACAATTTGAAAGCTTGAAAAAATACTAAGATTATCAATCTATTGCAAATAAAACAGTTAAGAGAGAATTAAATCTCTTAAGATAAAATTCTTGATGTAGGTTTTTATCATATTGATATGAAACAACATTGGTTGACTGGTTTTGAAAAAGAAAATGTAGTTTGTACCAAAAGTGTCCATGGCAACATGAAATATGCATATATATCTTGTTTATAATCTAAAATGTAGCCTTGGTGATCCTGGGGGTAATGCCATTGCTTCTCTCAATTACATTATTGCAAAGATAGATAAATTCTTTAATATCAATGAATTTTAGCTGCTATTCTCTAGTGTTAGTTTGTTGTTTCATTCAGGAGATCTCTTATCGCCATTAATAAGACTTTAATTGGGTAGGGCTGGTTAAAAGCCATTGATGAGGCTGATACAAATTCGGTTTCAATAACTGTTTTCTTTGGTTGAAAATTTATATTTTGTTTATTTATCCATTCATTTCTCTTTCATGCTATGCAACACAGAAAAAGCTATTCAGTGTAATTTCATTTGATAAGAGCTTTTTGTTATGCACCATGTGAACCAGTTAGCGAACGCATTGATGATGATGAAAAACTTTAATATGTAGACCTGCTTTGTTGAGGATTCTGGCAATCATTAGAATTAATTGCCCAGTTATCTCTCAACTTCCATGACAAATGCTTTGCCACTGGAGATTATTTTACTAATAACTTCAGACAAAAAAAAAAAAATATTCTTGTTGTAGATTATCTGATTTGTATTTAAAGTATATGTACATATTGTAAAATGTTTTATATTAATACAATATAATTCATTTGTATTTCAGGAAGAAAATGTATATATAAAGTACTGTGGAAAAGTTTTAAGCACTCTACATTTATTTTTATTCATAAATTCAACTATAGAAAAGAATGAAAAAAACTAAATGAGACACAATTTCATAAATGGATATTATACATTAGACGGAATGAAAATGATGAAAAAGATTATGTATACTAATATTTAGTATCGTCTGCTTGAATATGACTTGGGAGACCCTTGTGATTTCTAAATAATATCAGCTGGAATGTTGTTGTTTGCATCTGGAAGTACTGCCCAGAGTTCATTGTTGAATTTTGCTGCTGTTCATTTTTAATTCTATTCAAGTAGTTTCAAACATGTTCAATAATATTAAGGTCGTCATAGTTTTATGGAGGCTATTCATATAAATGTAGTACTCCACCCACTTTTCTGTATTGTAAGTATTTTGACAACATTGGCAGTATGTTTTGGATCATTGTCATTTTGAAATATGAATACAGCTGAATACTAGAAATAGCATGGCAAACAAGATCTTTTATTTGGCTGCACTTATATTTCCTTCTATTCATATTAAATCTCCAACAGCCTTGGCCGGGATACACTTCCAAATCTGAACAGAACCTCCACCATGCTCTACTATAAGCTGCAGACATATTTTTTAAAGTTTTTTTTTCCAATTTTTTCCCTAACATCCTACTTTCTCTTAGACCTCCAAAATCTAAAATTTTGATTCATGTAACTGAAGGACTGTTCCATTATTCTTGAGTCCAGTTCTGTGTCTTTGAATGGCATATTTTAGTCGCTTAGCCTTATTCTCTTTACTTAAAAAGCATTTCTTGACTTCCATTCTTTCTTGAAGTCTGCTTCATCTCGAAAATTGTTGTGCTACAGAACTTTAAACCTGAACCTCCGAGGATTCTACCAGATCTTGATTTATATCCTTGCCAAATGTTTTTTTCAAATCTATCAGAGAAGTTATCTTCAGATACTTTTAATCTGTTTAGATAGTTTTTTGGGTCATCTCTTTTCCTATCAGAAACTGAACAAATTTCTCAGTGTCACACCTTGAAATTTTGATTTTACTACTTATTTTGCATTGAGTTGTCCATTGTTCATGGAGAAATATTTTTCTATGTCTATTAGCAATTTGTTTTTTTTTGCCATTTTCATTCAAAGCATTACTGTTGTTGGAAGGTTGCCTAAGACATTAGCACAGTACTCTTTCTGTATGTGTTAGATAGATGCACCTGTATATGTATATATATAATATCGTGGAAGAGTTCAATATTTTTTGTCAGTTATTTCAGAAAGTGAAAATTGTATATATTCTAGACTCATTACATGTAAACTAAAATGTTTCAAGCATTTTTTAATTTTAATTTTGATAATTACGGCCTACAGCTAAAAAAATTAGAAAAAATGTATCTTAAAATATTAGAATATTCCATTTTGAGTTTGAGTAAGTAAATCACTATTTATGCAATATAAATACCAAGAATCTCTCAGTCTGGTTCAGTACAGACAACCACAGTCATGGGGAAGACTGCTGACTTGACAGTTGTCCAGAAGACACTTAAGTCACAGAAGGTCATTGCTGAAAGGGCTGGCTGTTTGCAGAGTGCTGTATCAAAGTATATTCATGGAAAGTTGACTGGAAGGGAAAAGTGTGGTAGGAAAAGGTGCACAAGCAAGAGGGATGACCGCAGCCTTGAGAGGATTGTCAAACAAAGCCGATTCAAGAACTTGGGGAGCTATACAAGGAGTGGACTAAGGCTGGAGTCAGTGCATAAAGAGCCACCACGCACAGACGTGTCCAGGAAATGGGCTACAAGTGTCGCATTCCTAGTGTCAAGCCACTCATGAACCAGAGACAACGTCAGAAGCATCTTACCTGGGCTAAGGAGAAAAAGAACTGGACCATTGCTCAGTTGTCCAAAGTCCTGTTTTCAGATGAAAGTAAATTTTGCATCTCACTTGGAAATCAAGGTCCCACAGTCTGGGGAAGAGTGGAGAGGAACAGAATCCAAGTTGCTTAAAATCCAGTGTGAAGTTTCCACAGTCAGTGATGATTTGGGGTGCCATGTCATCTGCTGGTGTTGGTCCACTGTGTTTTATCAAGTCCAAAGTCAATGCAGCCGTCTACCAGGAGATTTTAGAGCACTTCATGCTTCTGTCTGCTGACAAGCTTTATAGAGATGCTGATTTCCTTTTCCAGCAGGACTTGGCACCTGCCCACAGTGCCAAAACTACTAGTAACTGGTTTACTGACCATGGTATTACTGTTCTGTTCTTGATTGGCCAGCCAGCTCACCTGACCTGAACCCCATAGAGAATCTATGGGGCATTGTCAAGAGGAAGATGAGAGACACCAGACCCAATAATACAGACCAGCTGAAGGCTGCTGTCAAAGCGATTTGGGCTTCCATAACACCTCAGCAGTGCCACAGGCTGATCGCCTCCATGCCACGCTGCATGGATGCAGTGATTCATGCAAAAGGAGCCCTGACCAAGCATTGAATGCATAAATGAACACACTTTTCAGAAGTTCGACATTTATATATTATAAATCCTTTTTTATTGATCTTATGAAATATTCTAATATTTTGAGATAGTGTATGTTTGATTTTCATGAGCTGTAAGCTGTAATCATCAAAATTAAAACAAAAAAGGCTTGAAATATTTCACTTTATGTGCAATTAATCCAGAATATATGAAAGTTTCACAGTTTGAATTAAATTATGGAAAAAAATGAACTCTTCCATGATATTCTAATTTTTTGAGATGCACCTGTAATATAATTTATTATTGAATATTTTGAAAAAAAAAAATTGATATTATCAGATGGGTAATAGCAACAGAAACTAAACGATCTTCAGGTCTGTCTGTTTAACATTAGAGAAAAAAAGGAATTACCCTGGCACTTGACAAATATCTTAACAAGGATGTAAAAATAAAATAAAACTGACTATCATTAAATCATTTTTTATATTCTGCATTCATTGAGAGGTTAAAAAGTAGGAACTTATCACATTCTTCTTTCTTTTTTTTTGTTTCAAATTTCTATATAAAAAAGAGAAAATGTTGTAAATTGTACTTGAAGACTGTGGTGCTAGGCACCTAGACATTATGTGCATTCATTTTGAAAAATTTATTTTTGGTTTCATCTGAATAAATTTCCTTCTGCTGTCTTTTAGTTGGATAACATCTGCTGCAAGGCTCATATCACTGCATGTGGGCTACTGTATTCTGTCTGTATCAAGATTTAATCATCACCAAATGTTTGCGCACGGTTTTTGTTTTACGTTGCCTTGCCCACAATGATTAGAACAGTGATGTGCTGCTTCATGTTTCTGTTCCATGTGCTAGGGAAACCATAGGAATGATGGCATTTGACTCTCATTATAAACAAACCATGAAGAGTGACATGAACATAAAACTATGGTGCTTTTTGTTTTAGACAAGTTGATGAACTTTATTGCAGTACACTTAATTTTTTTAAATACTTTAACAAACAAAAACATTAAGGAAAAGTTGCAGTTCTGAAAGATTATAGGATCTAGCATCATTATCTATGTGATGCTCTTGAAAATTGTTTTTAGAGGAGAACAAAATTTACATGTCACCTCATGGTGATTACTGAGAGCTCTGATCATGTTTAGTGTAATTACTCTGCAAAAGTGATGTAACATTATTGAAAAAATGTCATACAATGCACACTAAGTTTTCTTGACTTGTTTATTATTATCTAAAGTTTTATTGCTTTAAATTTATTGTTACTGACTAGCGTAGCTTTGTGAAACAATTATGCATATCTTATCATATTTAAGCTTTCTTCCAGAAATGTGTCGTAGCAAAAAGGGGAAGTTAAGATTGGTTGTCATCAAATAGCTGCTTTTGTGGCATTTGTAGATGATATTTAAATTTTTTGTTTTCAAAGAGTTATGCCAAAAAAAATAAAATGAACTGGTTAAACAGCTAGATGTTTATTTTGCAGTCCAAATTCCTCGTGACCTTTAAACCAAAATAAGTAGGTTGTTTCCTTTTTTGGAGGGGAGTTGAGGATGGTTTGCAAACAAGTAAAAAAAATAAAAATATATATATATATATAAATTTCAAATTCTGAGTTATGAATTTCCTTAAGCTCTCTTACTGTTAATAATCTGGAAAGTACAAGTGAGAAAAATCCAAACAGTAATTCCAGCTAAGAAACTAAAAAATATAATTTTTCTGACAACAACAACAACATGAATAAGAAATGTGCCAGATAACTGTATTGACCAACAAATTAGCCATTAAATAATTTGATTACAGAATATGATAATTTACTTTTTTATTTCATTCTTTGTGTTTTATTTCCTCATTGCAGCCTTGAAAACTGAGTTATACAGATTTTTTTTCTTTTAGAATAGAGAACAAAAAATATGATGAAAGGAATTATATCTTAATGTAAAATAAAGGATTTGTTACTTTTTAAAGCACAAGATTTTACCTTAAGGTGTTTTAAAATAGGGCATAACTGGCAGAATGTAGTTTACTTGGTATTTGCAATAAAAGCAAATTCTTGCTAGTATAATCATTAAATGGGAAGAATATAAGTTATGGAAGTATTTTATTCCCATTTAATGATCATCCAATTTTTATACTATACCAAATAAATCTCAAGAACTTGCCAAATTCTCAATCTTAAAGGCACAAAAGGGTTAATGTATATTTCTACTATGTATGATTTGGTTTTAGAGATAAAATTATAATCATAAATTATCAAATATTATTAGTTAATTATTCTTGCATTAATAATTCGACTCTACCTTGTGTTTTTTGAGCTTTTTGAACAGAAAATAGGAAAGGATAGAAGAAGGGCTGTCATATAACTGAACACAACGAGACAGAGTTGTTTATGATCTTCTTGACAGGCAAGGTTTTTTGTTTAATTTGCTGAAATTTCCTCAAATTAGTTGCATAAGAGTTATTTCAAAAAAATGTTCATTGTTTTTACTTTTATTTCATTTCTCAAATGCATTGTCCTTGTTGTTTTTGTTTTCTCTTTATTGCTCCAGCTTCCAATTAATCATATTTATCTCTGTTATATATTGATCAACAAATGCCTGTTGAGTGATTAATAACTTTTTTTTTTCTTCTGGTACTGTTGTCTATAGACAGATGGAGGAAATTAATTAGCCTACTAATTTAGGTTGTTATCTAATAGATTATCATTAACATAGTGTTTCTAGCTTTTGAAATACAAAACTCTCCTCTCCTCTTTTGCATTCACTTCTCCATGTGTCAGTCTGCTCAGATCTTGACTTTGATAAAACTTAGTGTTGATGGCCAGCTGTGTGTATATAGTATGTTAGCCTTGATGAGCAATGGGGGAGGGAAAGACTGGGCCTACTGGAGATTCAGCCCAGCCCTATATATATAGGAATAAATTCGCTGAATTCCTTTGTTTCCTGCAGTTAGTGGTAACTTTAGCAGGTTGATAAATTGGCTAATTGCAGCACTAGGCCTGATTGATGAAAGATGTCAAGGCTGCTCCCTCCTGGGCTTGGTTGCTTTCTTGGGGTGAAATAGAATTACTCTTTGGATTTATCCAGATTGGTGGTGCATATCTTTGGGAATAATAACTAGAAGAATTGTTTGTCAGAAGGAATAAAAAAAAAAACAACAATAATAGGAAGCCCTGAGGTCTTTACTGACCTACTTTGATTTACCTTTATGATTTCAAACAAAAGCATCCTGTGTACCAGAGAATGATTTTAACTGAAAGAGATTTTTAAATGAATGATTGCAGTTCTATGGAGTTTGGTGCTTGAGAGAGATGAGGTATTTGAGGTTGGGGAGGGAGAGAAATGGTGGATCACTGAGACAGACCTAATTTCAGTTTATTAAACAGATGAAAAAACTTCACTGTTTTTTATTGGTTTCATTTTCTTCTGATTCTTTATTTTCAAATGTCTTTTCAAGTCTCTCTCTCTCTCATGCATTTACTGCCCTGTGTTTACAGGGTTTTCCTTATTTTTTTTTGGATAGGTTCAGAATAAATAAACATAGGAAAAGGTGTTCTTGATGAAACCATTAGATAAATTTCCATTAAACTGGTCTCTGACAAGAGTGAGATCAGCCTTTAAATATTTTTTGCAAGATATTTTTTCGAATAATACATTAGGGTTAAGAGTTTTAAAATGGACCTTACTGCTGTCTGTTGCTTAGTTGTTGCAAATAAGATTTGTTTAGCAAAGTAAGCAAAGAAACACTTTCCATTTTGTATAAGCCAACATCATTCCGATAAATTCCATTGTTAGACCATCTTCAAGGCCTCTCATTGATTTGCTGCTGCTTGTCATGTACCTATCCTTTTCTACCACATCTCATAGTAACCTTTGACAGACTTAAAAATAAGGAGCCTACTTATAGTTTCCTTTTCTTTTGGGTTAGTTTTAAAGTTACCTTCTTTTGGGCTAGTGCATGGTATCCTCATTTACGAGGAGCGGCTTGGATATTCGCAGTCTGGCTGCTACTTGGTATGAATATCTCCAAGACAAACAAGTCTCACCAGCAATCTCTCTCTCTCTCTCTCTCTCTCTCATTTTTAAGTTTAATTTTTTGCTTGTCACTACACATCAGTTATTGCATAGAAATGTTTGTTAATTTTTTTATTCTTTTCAAATAAATTACCATTTTAAATAATGAAGACATTTGGAATCTTAAGAGGACATGGCTTTATATAGTTGAGTGATTCATGCCCTTTTTCAAATGACTATCATTTGGTTGTGTTGATTCTAAGATAATGAAGCATCTGGTACATTATTTTCAATCTAAAGGGATGAATCAACATATAAAATACAAATTTTTTTTTTGGCAACTTTTTGAGATTAATAACTACTTTCATTCAGGTAGAATTGTATGATCTAAGAAATTTATAAAACAGTTGCTCAATAGTAGTTTAGCCTTAATCTGCATTAAAAAAAATTATTTTTTTTACTTATTGTGAAAATACTCAAGATTAATCGTGATACTCTTCAATTTAAAGTTGTCTAATTATTGTAGCACTTTTAAGAATTTTTCAGTAGTAATAATTATATAAAATATATTTTAAACTGCACATTTTTATTTTAAGAATACAGGAAATGTTAGCACATTTTATTTGGCTTTGAAGAAATTAAAATTTTCGTTTTTCTCTCTCTCTCACTCACTCACTCACTCACAGACAGACAGAGACAGACAGACAGACAGACAGACAGAGAGAGAGAGAGAGAGAGAGAGAACTTTTATCTATTATTTATTAAATTTTAGGCTCTGAAAAGTAATTATGACAAGATTAATTAATTTTTGTATTATTATTATGTGATAAAGACCAATATTTGTAGAAATAACCCTATTTTTCATAGAGCAACTTTAAGACCTCTTTCTATAAATAAGTCATCAGTTGAGAACCAAAATGCTACATGACCATTTTCCTTTATTTTGAAATAATTGCATTTTAATATTTAAAATAGGTATAAATCTCATAAAGATTACACTATGCAATTTAGTATGTAAAGCATGTTGCACTGAAGATTTACAGTATAACATTTAGTGGACATACAGCATTATAATTGGGTATTTATTTCAGTCTTTAATGTTGAATTATGTAACAGTGGTTGGTTGTATAGTGTAACTTCTTAATTCTGGATCCTAATAAAATGGCGATAAAGAAATTGGGCTTATTTACATTTTCTCTCTCCCCAAACAAAACTGTTAAAGCTAATGCTTCCTAGGAACTGTTTGCTATATGGGACCACTCATTTGTGGTATTGTTTGAAAAAAATCAAAGAAACTTATATACAATAGTTCTTAATCCAAAGGTATAGCTTAAATATTTATGATATGATTTGCATCTTCTTTTCAAATAACAGTTCAATCAAATAATATTCCTTTGGTCAGTCAGGCTTTCACTTGCCACCATACATAGTTTTGAACCAGCTTTTTATAATTAGCTTCTAAATTCTTTTTCTCTTAGCACCTTTCCTTGCAAATGCAAAAAAAAAAAAAAGAAGAAAAAAATCATAAGATCATAAGAGCCATAGTTCAGTACCACAGGATCCCAGAGTTATGATAATGGAAATCTTTGTACTTATAGATATTACTTTGTTCATAAAGGTAAGTTGATTTTATGTGAGACCCCACAATGTTCTCATTATTCCATTGGGTATTTTGAATTTTACTTCAAGCCTATGATTTGATTTGACAGATGCTGGCCCATGTTAACACCTTAGTTTTCACTAAGATACACATAACCCATTGTGGTTGTGGAAAGCAGCAAATTCTATCATCACCTGGATGACTTAAATTTTAAGAAATCTACTTTGTCCAGAGGCTGATATTAAGCACACTTTTTAAAAAAAATTATATTAAATGAAATGAGTTTTACTTTGTCCTTGTGTGTGTGTGCTTGTGCACACACACGCTTATGTGTGTATTTCCCTTCTCTGAGTTCTGGAACCTACCCTTGTAATCATCATCATCCTTTGAGGAATAATTTTTAGCTTGATTTTTGCTCTTATCTGCTTATGTCATTTGTGGAAAATTGAAAGTATCCGATGTATCATAGTTTAAACTTTTTTTTTTTCTTATTTCAACCACTTCTTGAAGGAACTTAATCAACTAAATGACAACTTGGTTCAGCATTAACAAAGACAGGAATACTAACTTAAAATATTTGAAAATGTACCCCTCTTCTGTGTAGAGAAGAAGAGAAGTCTACAAAATAAGCTTGATTTCTGAACTTGCTTAGAACCATTAAGATCCAAACTCCAGCTGATGTCATGACTAGTGTAATACTACATACAGGAAGAACATTAACTCACCATCTATCAGCATTGGATGAAAAGAGAGGCTGAACTCTTTTTCATGTATTTCTGTTATACCAAGCTTACACCCTATTAAACAATTTTTATTGCTGATATTAGTGTCTGCATTCTTATTTCAAGTGAATTCTCCTTATACGCAGAGTATTGGTACCTCTAATCATAGGAACAAAGAGACATTTATGATCAGACAGACCATATCCATTCAGGATGGAAATTTAAGCTTGAGTTTGAAATAATAATTACTGGCATTCTTGTGGGTTTTATGAGATTGTTCTAATTGCATTTCTTCTCTGTTTTCATGGGCTTTCTTTTCCCAGATTTATTTGAATATAAAAGGCAAGAATGGGGTTATTGGTTATTATAATAATTAAATACATCTCATTGTGCATGATGGCTGTCAGATTGCAGGAAGGACAAATGAGAAGATCCAGGCCAGGGCAGCACCACTGGCACTGACACAGACACACCAAGAGACTGATAAGAGTCATCAGCAGATGACATCATTTGTTGATCATCAGGCATTGTTAGCTTAAGGATTTCCCCCTGACCTCTTGCTCCCTAACTCTTAGAACCAGTTCAGCTGACAGTTACTGCAAATCCTATTTGCTGGTATCAGTTGCCAACATGCCAACAAGAACCCAGCCCACCCTGGCCTGTTCAAGGACAATTGTGATTCATTGTCTGATAAGAAAATGTTTTGCTAATTCTCTTGCTCTGTGGAGGATTATTTAATGAAATTCTACTCTATCAACCACCAATTTTTATTATACTTTTGACTGAAGAACAATTTAATTGTGAATATTCTTTAACGAAAGGACAATGCAACATAAAAATTAATGCTCCTACATAGGAATAGCTGACTAATTTCATATGAAGTTTAGGAGTGATTAAGGAGGTCATGAAATGGAATGGAGGATTTTCTCTTTTGCCAGGTCTTGCTGATGTTTTTGTTTTTGAATGTTTCTGAAAGAGTTCTGGCTTATTTATACACATTAAACACAAAAACTTTTATATTTTTTTTCCTTGGTATTGTTATGCATTGAAAACTTATGTTTCTAGTAATATGTGATGACTTTACTTTTCTTATAGTATAGGTCTTGCCTTTTATTTTGGTGGTGATATATTTTTGTTACAGGTTTTTTTTTGTATATTTTGCTGGTGATAGGTAGTTCACAAGTGTTGTTTATTTTATTGTGTGTTAGTATACAAATGTTCTATTTGAAAAATATTTTGATCACACAAACACACTACATTCACAAATTTTAATCATTAAGTAACCAAAGTTACTGGATGGTGGATGGTCTGTTAGTTAGCCTACTAGACTGTTAAGGTTGTGGGCCCAACTTCGCTTCTCGTGAGACTGGCTTGGATCAGCATACCACTCTGCTGCCACAGTTTCTTCTCACTCATCTACCCCTACTCCAAAAACTTTCAGTTTTCTCTCTCAAAAGGTGCTGGTGGAGATTTTCTGACTAGAGTTGGAAGTGACATAGGATTGGCTGATATTGGACAACTGCAGCATTACACTTCTTCACCAAGATTTTTTATCTGTAAACATTGGTACAACAACAAAAACAACTCGAAGTTGCTTCTTGGCAGTATGCTAAGTGCTCTTTACTGAAAGAAAGCCTTGATTTTTGCTAGGTTCCTGTTTGTTATTGTACTTTGTTTACATTCAGTTCCATTGTATAAAAGAGGAAAAAATCAACAAGAAACAAAGGACAAAAATAATGTGAAACAAAATCAATCGAAGATGAAATAAACAAGCTGAAATTATTTTGCTAATTTTTTCAGGTTATAAATTTTTGAGTAGATTATGTTTAATTTTGATGAGCTACTCAATGATGGTATAAATATTTTTATTATCGGATACATGTTTGTGTGTGCATGTGGCAAATAATAAATATTATTATAGTATATTTTGTGCAAGAAAAAAGTTGTCATTTTAAATCATGGATCAATGATGTCTGTGTTTTGAAGGAAGAACTTTAAAAATTATTTTAAAGAAAAGAACTAAGTTCATTACAGTAGTCTACAATTGAAAAGAATATTTTTCTGCTTTCAGGAATATTGGAACTGAAATTAATTTTCCCACAGTATGATTCATGTTTTCATTTTGTGAATCAAGTTCAACTTGTTTTAAGAACTAGCAACTTGAATTTTTTTACATTTTTTTTTAAACCTAACATTTTGTTAATATTTCTAAAAGTCGTCAAATTTTTAAGAAACACTGACTCTAATTAGAAACTTTTTGCATATGCCCATTCATGTGAACAACCAGGGTATACCTGTCTCAACTACTGCTCATTGTACTACATGCACCTGGTAGGCTAAAAATGAAAGTTTGATTTCTACATATAGTTCTTTGTTCCCATCATTTCGTCTGCTCTGCAACAAGTATGAAAAATGTTGGTTTTCAAAATGTGGTGCCTTAATATCATTGAAGCATTCTAATTGCATGTGCAAAGTGCTTGAGAATAGGAAAGAAAGAAACCCCTGTTAAACATTTATGCTTAATGAAAGGGATAGGCAACTAGAAACTAGTGCCTTGGTCAGATCAATGAAAATAAGAAATCATGTTATTGGTTCAGAAAATTACAACCATCTGACATCAGTTCTGGCTTTAGGTGCCAACCCCTTATTTATACCTCAAGTTGGTGCACTTTATGCTAAGCTAATCTATCAGTCAATAAAATACTTGATTATTTATGAAAAGATTTTACTTGAAAGGAAGTTATGGAGCTATATGGACAAATGAATGTAATAATGCCTTATTGCATTTCTACATTTTAAGCAATAACCATTTTCTTCTATGACTCAAATGAAAAATCTTCAGATGTTCATGCATGTCATATCACATTGTAAAGTGTTTTATACACATGGATGCTTACATTGTATATTGGATTTATTGATATTACTTGAGTTATAAAATAGAACAGCTTCTGTTCATATGTAGGAACTGGTCATAATTACTCTATTATGTGCTCCTTATTAGCATACCAAACCTTTGCATTTTTCTGATTAGCTATACAACCTTTTCACACAAGAATCTGTTAGATGTTTAAAGTAAGAATTTCTTTTGGTTTAATTTATTTTCCTTTTTTTTATTTTGTTTTGATTTAAGCATGCTAAATGTTGCTCCCATCTATTGATTTATAGCAGAATGAAAGAAAAAGAAAAAAAATTATCTTTTTATTACCAGTTTAATTAGTATGGAGAAGCAGGAAGCTATTGTACTTTATCCAAAGTCTCCCCCCCCTCATTTATTGATACAGGTTTTAAGCTGGCTGGTTTTGTTACCATTAACAGCAGTAGCTTTTAATTTATTCCATCCTTCCATAATTCTTACTGAAGAAATGTGTGCCCAGTTTTATAGATGGTTTGGATATTTCTTTGTAAAAATTATTTCTTGTATAATTTTGTTATTATTAACTTGAAAATTTCATTAGTTTTTACCCATGTATATTCATTTATAATTATGGATTTTTGCTTAATCATTTAAACAGTAATTTGGACAGATTCTGTAGCAGTGAGCTCCAAATTTACAGACCAGTAGCATTGGGACTAGCGTCAGAGTTTTAGCCAAAGTTGAGTATGAGTCAAATACTTATTGAAAATTCAAAAGTAATGTTTCAAATAAAGCATTTTTACTGAAATCATCACTTTATTTTTTAATCTCCCATCTCTCAGCTTAACTCTTGATTTTGTGCTGTCATGCAGACCAGTTTAACTAAAAAGATACTCTGATGCTGTAGTTGTGGAAGTGACAAGCATGTATTCATGTCAGTCTTGGCAATTCACTTTTGTATTTCTTTCAAACTCAAAGTCACCAGCTTTAAGCCAGAGGCAACTCCAATGCAGCGATTAACTTCATTCTCATCTTTTGACAAATCCTGTTTGACTGAACTTTTATCTGGCTACTTCATTGCTATTACTTTGAGCTTATGAAATTCTTCATCTTAAACACTTCTGCTGCCAATCAGGCTACAATCCCTTGATCTTTGTTGCTAACCTACATGATGATTAATTGATAGATTTTGATGTCTGCAGTAACTTTCAAATGGACCATTGGTGGAACATTCAATTTTGCATTGTGTTTTGGGTGTGAAAAGGTCAAAACAGAATATACTGGGTGAAAAATCTTAGAATTTAGATCAGAGATCATTGCAAAGCATTGCTCCAAGTCTAACGGCAATGATACCAGGTCTTTGAAATAAATCAGCTGATTTTGCAGTGTTTTCAGCTTCATTTCCAAACTGTAGATTTATGGGATTATCTTGGAGATTGTTGAATATTTCTGGCCTTTGAATTTTTGTGTATGGTCTATATGCAGAGAAGAGCTGATATAAAACTCTCAATTACTTCCACAGTATTGTGGATAGATTGTTGACTTCTTCCAGAATATTCAAACACATAAAGTGCAATTTTCTCCAGCTCAAAGAAATGATCAATCATGTAAAAGTTGTATATTCATCTGGTCTAAGCTGGATGGATAAGTTTTTTTGCCATCTTCAGCATTCAAATAGCTGCATGTACTTGTTCATGTGGTCTTTGCCAGAATCACTACAACGGCACTAAATAAGGCAGAAAAATCTTCCTTCTTGGAGAAATAGGTCTCTAGATCGTTGGTCAAAATGTTATCAACACAAGCAAGTCGTTTCTTTCATTCAAAGTCTATGTATATCAGATTTACTTTGATCATCAAAGTTGTTTTCTTTTCCTTCCTTATTTTAGATCACAATCAAGCATTTCCAATACTTGATCTGTGTCTCTGTGTATCTCACTTGGTTTTGTACATCCTTGAATGGCTTTACAACATTGCTTCCACTAGCTATTAGAATGATGGGAATAATTGCAACCTCAACCCCTCATCAATGTCCTGTTCACACAATACTATGTCTGCTGTAACTTTGCATTGATTTGCAGTGTGGGGATAATCCACTCATGGTAGTCCCAGCAGTAAATACTTTCATTGGTCATTCAAAGAGTTCCAGAAATGAACTGTAACTCCGCCAAAGCTTGTGACTTACAGTGAGTGATCATAAGTCAACAGATGATTATTTTCCTAGCTTTACTCAACACTTTTTTCATGGTCTGTTTTAATTATTTTTTTAAAAAAATGACCCACAAAAGCTTTATCCAGTTTGCAGGTGTTTACTTTGGGTTTAGAACAGTTACAGATTTGATAAACAGGTTTAATCACAAAATAATAAGGAAGGTTAATGGAGATGAACAACAATGCAAAGTCTTTAATTTTTGAGTTTTTTGTGTGATTTAGTCCATATGTTAATTTATTCTTTTTTGAGATTTTCAAAGACCACCTTTGATCAATATGCTGATTATAGCATTATCTATTTATTCAATTAGGAATTGCTGATGCTGTAAAATCTTACCACTGTAACAATTACAGCCCTGCTGGTCTCATTCTCCATCTCTCTGGCTTTAATTGAACTACCTGTTAGTGAGAAAAGTTACAGAAGATAAATCTTACATTGCTGATCTCTAGGTTGTGAGAAGAGGCAAAGTGTAAAAACTATTTTAAAAAATTTTTGTCATTGATATAATGATTTGCTTGATGTTGAAGTATCAAGTTTCCAAATGGAAAGGGGATAATGACTTGGGGGGGGGGAGATAATACATACACCACATGCTTAAAGCAAACTAACATTGACTGATTGTGCTAATTACACATTCTGCTTGTTTACATGATTCTGAGTATATCTGAGCATACATCAATGATGCTGGGCAGTAAGTTTCATGATATTCTGTTGCTACTGGACTGCTAAGATTGAGGGCCTGAGTTAATCCCTAATTGGTTGGCTTGATTTGCTGTACCTCCCTGGCATAGTTTCTTCTCACTCTTCTTAATCAGCCATATGGGGTTTCTTTTTACATTGAAAGACGAGTTCTAGTAAGAGTTTCCATGGTTAAGTCAAAAGTGCTTGACTTTTGTGGCATGGGATAATCTTTCCTGATAGGTAACCATGGCACTACACTTCCTCACCAAGGCAGAAAAGACTAGTGAACGAAAAAAAAAAAAAAAGAAAATCAAGTTTCAGCTCAAATTATGTTTACTTTTTGGATTTGCTCCATTGGTCAGTGTTTACTTGTGGGCAGTTTGATCAGCATTTATGAAATTAGACAATTTTTTTTTTAGAGTTGAATGCTGAATTTTTTGTTTTTTTTTAATCTATGTAACTTATTTTGTGTAGTAACCTTGGAAAACCCTACAAAATGAACCAAGGTTATGGGAAAGTGTGGGGGGGGAGAGAAATAATTGAGTGTGATGATAGTATTCCAGGTTTTTAGTGCAAGTCACTGGCTAAAGTATTTCATTAGAATAATCATCATTATCCTGTCCATTAGGATTACACTTGCATTGCAGCTAATAATAAAGGCTGTCTGGAAGCTTGTCAATAAGCCAGGCACAGCCAGCTCAGCCAAATCTCCCCCTATTAGATCAAGAGTTTATAGTGGCCCTTCCTCTTGAAAAACAATACGCAGTGACCTTGCAATAGAAAGTCTATAAATGGAATAATGTTGTACATAAATTACACTTGTCATGTTGTTGAATTATACAACTGTTTGCTTAGGCACTCCACAACTTTGGCTAGCTTATTCTAACATCTGACAACCAACCTCTTTTCAAAATACTTACCATTAAAAATTTTTCAAAAAATTGTTTTTCATATCTTGCTACCAAAACAATGAACTAAGTATTTATTGAGTGGGGACATTCTTGGCCTGACTCAGCTTGAGTTGCCAGGGATTGTTTGTGAAAAGCTTGCTGTACAGGTGGGTGAACTTCAGATCAGAGCAGGGAAAATCTGAATTACTAAATTCTTAAATGAATTATTTCACTTGGATTTTTTTGTTTGTTTGTTTTAAAGTCAGTAATACTTTTCATTTAAGTTGTTCTTTGAACAACAGTAATTTCCATCTATTTTAGCCAATTGTTTTGTAACATATTACCATGGCCAAAGATTCACCAGAATGTTAGTCATCTTTATATGCCATGATACAGAATTATCACAACAAATTATATGGGTAGTTTCCACATAAAAAATACTTTGTTTAACATGGAAATAAAGAAGAAAAAACTCATTTGAAATGCATTAAATAGATTTTAAATTTTGTTAACCAAGTTCCTTTCAAATAGAAGAGGTTAGGGTAGTGGATTTGATACTTTGTTCTCAAACCTAGTGTCCAAAATCAGTTCTCCTCTTCTGGAAGATGAAGCATTTACACTACATTATATTTTTCCAAATTAAACTCCATACACAGACTTTTTTTATTTTATTCTCTAAAATTACATTCTTCTTTTATGTTTTTTATTAATTTATAAAGTTGCTTTTATTGTAGGGAAAGGATAATTTTTTTTAAATTGTAAAATTTCTTGTTTTTTTTTTTCTTTTCAAAAGAAGCTTTTTTGAATGCATCTTCCTGACACTTTCATTTATTAAATGTTATGATTTTAGTCATGAAAGTCTTTTTGTGGCTGCTGTATTTATCAAAGATTGCTCTAGGTTGTTGTTATTATTTTACAGCATATTTTATCTTGTGCTTAATTAAAGAATAGATAACATTTTGAATCAATTTCTAAAATTCTGGAAAGCCAGAAGAGTTTTTGTGCTTGGATGATTATGATAAATGCATAGGTTTACTGTTGGGAGCCAGAAAGGATAAAAAGACAGAGATAGATGGTGGGGTTGCAATTAACATTAACTCTCTTTTCAAGCCTTAAGGTGATGCCTCTACAGTTGCAGTTCTCAGATTGCTAGCTAACCACAATAAAAGAGTTGTATGTAGCATGTCGACTTTGTCTAGAACTTATTTATATCCTTTTGTTTACATGTGATGATTATATTTTCAATAACTTCCCTACAGAGAAGAAATCAGCATGTTCTGACAGATTAAAATCACAAGTTTAGGGCTGGAAGTACAGACAGGTGAGCAGCTTATGGGTTGTCACAGATACAATGGTGGATGTTCAGCAGAATTGCTACAAATACTCAACTCAGAAGAAACAATACTGGTCCAGGATCTTCAAAGAACTGCTGCATTTATCAGGGTTGTTTGACTGCACCAATAGATGATGATCTTTGAAGAAGTCCTGTCTACATTCCTTTACTGATATAACATACATTTCAAGATACCCAGCAGGTACAAATAAGTCCTACTTTAATTACATATATAGCTAAATTTTACACTTTCCTGTTTACATGGTGGACAGAGAATAAATTATGTATTTCTTCAAAAATTATTACTTTAAATGAACAAAAAACTTTTCATTAGTGAAGTTTAAGTTGTTAAAGTTTAAAAAAAAAAGGTTGTGTTCCAAAGTTGGAAATTTTATTTAAAAAAAACAAACTAAATATAAATAAATTTAAGTAAATATGCAAATTAAGTGACAGAGCCAAGATAATTTCCTTAAATGAATTGGGGAAAAAAATGGAGGACCCAAAAGTCATTTTGAAAATTTGTGATGTGTGGACCTTTTCTGTATTTGGCTCAATTCTGTTTTAAGCCCTCTGCTACATGTGTAGTTTGTGTTATCAGAATGGCTACCACTCAAAATATGCCAGTGTTCACTTTGTGTTAAATATCTAAACTAATTATAGTGTACTCAGAATTATTTATCCATGCCAATTATATATTTTTTTAAAAATGGAACAGGTGCATCTACCTTTGACTGACTGATAGCAGAATGATTTAATCAATTTTATGTGTATGCCTAACAAACATTGTCTGTTATAAATGTGTAAATACTGTATTACTGAAGTAGTTAAATAACATCATCTGTTACAGCTGAAACAGCAAAAGAAAACAAAAAAGCAACTTATGAGGTCTATGATTCACCATAAGCAAGCTGGTTTTTTTGACATAAGATTAAAATTAATGATGAAAAACACAATCATTTCATTAGTTTTGGACCAAACCTAATAATAATAATAATAATAATAATATAATAATAATAATATATTTATATTTTGAATCATTTAGCAGAAAAAATGTATATTAAACAGCTGCTCTGGTTAAAAGTAAATGTAAAAGTTAATGATTAAAAACAGTTATTTCATATAGTTTTGAACTATTTTAATAATTATTTAAATATTTTAGACAGTGATATTAAACAAAGAAAAAAGATACAATTTCAGTATGAAAAACATTGCATAAAAATGCTGAAACCATCTGGTACTGAAAAAAAGATAGATCATTAATGACTGCATAGCATCTTGAATATTATTTTTTTTCTTTTTTAACAGTGTTTAAATTCATAGATGAGTTTTCTTGGTTATGGTTGCTAATTCGTGAGATCATAGGTGGCAGACTAAGAACACTACACGTGATTACATGAACTCTACTCAAGAAAACTATATTCTAATAATATTTATAATTATACAGATTATCTAATAACCAAGGCATCAACACATTATTTTGTGATGTTGAATTCCTAAACATCCTGGACCATAACATTTACCTGTCGTGTTTCTTTTCTACTTGTACCTCTAGGCTAAACCTAATATGAGTTGTGCGCCAAGCCTGCAAGTAAAGTATTTATTCGTTTGTTTTTCTAGTGTTTGTTAAATGTTTCAGGCTTCACTCACCTAAGGTAAAGTGATCTCCACTGTTACTTATCAGAATTCTAATTTGTAAATGACTGTGTTAGCTTTTGCAGAGACTGTGAATCACTCCAATCTCATTAATTTGACCAAAATCATTATCTAGAAGTTCATTCCTATTATTGCCTTCTACTGCCTTGCTGTAGGCAACTGATATGCACCCCCTCCCATGGCAGAGACTAATGTAATAAGTCTTGCTATTTTTTACTTTGATGATGCTTTTATTATTGATGTGTGCATGTGGTACATTCCTTTTGGTTTTTGTGGAGCTTATTATTGTTGCTTTTTACCATATCATTTAACTCTAGCCTGTCAAATTAAAGGGAAATTGTCTGATTCTTCCAATTATGAGAAAATATTAAAAATCATTCATTTAATTGTATTTGTTGTTGTCATGTTTCATATTCAGAACACCACTGGATTGGTAATTAGGTAGTGATGCGTGACACTGGAAATCATGGCTAGCACAAAAGTGCCCCATGTATAACAAAAGTTCCTACTAGAATGCTTCATTTTTCAGATGTGGGAGGAAACTTGTGTGGCCAGCTGGTGGGGGGAAGAATGAGACAAAACCATGCTAGGAAGATAAGCCAAATCAAGCTGGTTCTGACCAGGATTCAAACCTGGGCCCCTCAGCTCATTAGTCTACCAATGGACCACTGCATCATCCCATTTAATTGTATTTCATTTCTTATATGAATCATTATCTTGACATTGTGTAATGATTATTTTACTTAAGTATAAAATTTGAAAATGTGATATTTAAATGAACCTAGAAATGATGTGAACTCATCAGCAAGCTTAAGTAAACCAATTCAAATGGATGAACCTAATGCTCCCCCCCCCCCAAGAAAAGAAAAAAAAAAATCAAGTTTTATTTTCTGGGCTCTAAATGATATTTTGAGGTAATTTTAAAAGAGATTTTATGAACTTTCATGATATTCTCTTTGTTTGCTGTATTTCAAAATGAATATTGCATTTGTCACCTGAGCAGGTGCATGCTGTTCTATCCAACACCTACCAATATGGTTGCAGCTTTACCAATTACTAAGTAGTAGGTGTTCCTTGAGTTCAAACCATGTTGAATTCATGTAATTACATTTTTTTTTATAAAAATTAATTTACATCTGTTTACTTGGGAGGGAAAAAAGATTTATCTTTAGTCATAACCATGTTTAAGAATCTTCATGACTTGCTATTTTGTACACTATATCATATGATCAATTGGTACATCAAATATGGGAGCAACATTTGCTTAAAGTGGTGATATGGAAGATAACTCTTTGGTGTTGGTGATAGGTTTGTTTAATATTCTGCCTGATTATCTCTCTCTCTCCTGTCCCTGGCTTGTTAATATGGCTTGCAGTTTATGTGACAGCAAGAAAGGGTTCACTATCATTTATATTTTGAATGTTCTCATAACAACCTTTACAGGGTTAACATTATAAAGATAAATGTTCAAGCATCAATGTGAAGTTATTGCTAATGCACCTTGTTATGATTTTAGCTATACGTTTTAGATCATTGCATTGGAAGATAATGTGTCTACCAACGGATTTTCTTGGACCATTACTCATATCATGCTTTATGATAAGTAAACAACATATGATTTTATTATATGATCAAATGCAAAGTTACATACAGTTCTCTTGCGCAAAAAAACCATCTCAAAATGATCTACTGCCATACTTAATAATTATGGTGAAGGGACTTTGTTATCATGATCTTGTCTGTTCTCTTGTTTCTGTAAAGTTAAACTAACTTCTTTTTTTTTGCTTTCCTATAATACTTCTTTCATGTGCATCTTTGTCTTCTTTCTGATCTACTTGTCTCAAGCAAATGTCTTTGTCTTTAGGCTGCCACTATTCATATCCAGTCTCTTCCAAAGTGACCTGTTTGACTTTGATATGTTTAACTTTGAGTGATAACCAGTTCTCTTTTACTGAAAGTATGTATTTCTCATTGTTGACCAATGATTGTAAAAAAAAAGAAATGAAAGGAAGGTGCTTCTTTTTTATTTGTGTAGCATGGAATATTCAAATATCAGTTATTAACAATGAATTCAGGTATTAAAATAGTACTGAATTACTGGTTTAAATAGTAACCATGAATTCACCATGAGCCTCACTGATATAAGATGCATAATTTGGAACTCTTTAGTGTTTGTGTATTTGTTTGTTTGTTTGTTCGGTTAATGTAGGGATATCTAGCTGACACAAAATTGTTGCTTTGTAGGATTGCTTTATGTGGCTAACCAAACTCGGTGGAAAACAGTTATGCATCCAAAAGAAGATCGAACACTTTTGTATAAAATAATCAACTACTAATCTAAGAGTGAAATCATAAAGTTCTGTATAGAAAAAGGTGGGTTTTCAATTACTTTCCAGACATTTTCTTGGTTCACTTAATAGATACAAATATATTACCCCCTCCCATCTTCTTTACTGTGTTTAGACATATCGATTTCCATGGCTTAGATGAACTGTCTTTGCAGTTTTATTTTGGCTGTTCTACAGCAGAAGTTCTTGTTAAAAAAAAAAAAGTTTATTAAAAGAAAAAATGTTGGTTCAAATCTGATTGGTGAGATTTATAGACCATCCCTGATGCCAAGCTTTATTATGGTGATTTATTTTGAAGTTTTTGAAATCTTGTTCTTTAATGGAGGAATGATTTGTAACATTTCTTTTCTTTTCTTTTCCTTTTAAATTTACAGCAAGATGTTTTTGTTATTTTTGGTCATTTATTTATTATCTAGTGTTTACAGCAGATAATTTAACTCTGGTAAATCAGATACATTCTGAAGCATTGTCCTGGATGCCAACAACAGGTTCTTTTCAAACACCATTTACGCAAAAGAGTGTTGGCATCTGGAATTTTTTTTTTTCTTTTCATGCAAAAGGTTTTAAAAAAAGTCCATTTATTGTTGTTAAAAATAACTATGGTCATTTGATGAAATCAGAGCCACTATATCTCTATATCACATAGCTTATACCATTTGAAGACAAACTGGAATTCTGACTTTAGTGGAAAACCCTTGTTTAGTATTTGAATTTTGAAGCTCATTCTAAGTAAGACTCATTTATTGAAGAAAATCCTAAAATCTGCTTGAGAAAGATTGCTGGGCTCCATGGTCACTCTATTACTAAGTAATTATTTATGAAAAGCTAAACAAAAAGAAGGCATAAGAAGGATGAAAAATATAATTAGAAATACCACAAAATACTAGATCAAGGACATCTAATCTGTTAGCCTGTAACTAAAAATTTTGTTTCCTTGCTTTGGCAAGCATCATGCTGAAATTGTTTGGAGGTTTCCATTTATTATATTGTTGTTATTTGTGCACAATAGTTTTTTTTTAAATGTTTTTGGATGATTGTTTAGCTAAGCTGTAAGTGTGAAAGAATTGTGTGCAGACTTTTTTCTCCAAGGCATAATATGACTATTTCTCTTTTTGTTGAATGATTTACATGTTGGAAGAATATTTAAACTTGGACTAATTCAGCTTGTGTCCAGTATTAGTATTTTAGGTGGGCAAGGTGTTAGTTGGTGTTTCTATAGTCTTAGCTTGCAAAGAAACTCCTGAAACAAAGTTAACATTACATTCCCACTCATTGTTTTAATGTTCTTTGCCCTGCAGCTGGTGCACCAATCATCAAACAGTTTGCTAAGCTGTGCTTCATTTGCTTGTCTCTCCTTAAGCAGGAAATAAAAGCCTGTCACTTTCATTTTGCAGAATGATTGTAAATGCACCACACTCTTGGTTCAGCCTTACTAACAGTGGTTTGTCGATATGTAGCCAAGTTCACAAATGTTCCTTTCACTTGTGCTAGGTGGATTAGTTCAGATTGCTTCTGTAGCCACTTCAGCTACATGCGGCACTATTGGTTGTATTATAGCATTAAGCTGCAGCGTCATGATAAATAGAAAAGTTGTAAAGATTTTAACAACATTACTTTTTTGTTCTGTGTATGTGCATTTATAGGGGAAGGGAGGTTTGAGGTGTGGCAGAAAACAGTACCTTGCAATAGTGTTTTTTTTTTGGTATCAATAATTTCTCACTCTCGTGTGATTATATTTATCAGCATTTAACAAAGTAAAATTTATTTTTACTATTCTAAGATGATTATGTTTTGCATGGAATATACATTTTTTTTGTTGTCTCTGAGTTAAGTGTTAGCTCTAATTTCATTTTCAACATTATCTAATGTACCACAGCTTGTAGGTCATCATTGGAGAAAATTGCCTCTTTGCCAAAAGACACAACATGTGGCCTTTTAAAAAGAGCAGTGAATGAGAAGAATTCATCTAGAATTTAACTTTTGGCACCAGCTTAACATTTTTGTACATATTTTTCAATTAACTTTGAAGAATTTAGTTTTACATTTCAGACTATCTAGTTTTTATGACCGACTTTTTTTTTCTTTTCTATTTAACTTTCAATCTACTCACATTGGTAATAAGCATTAGTAGAGAAAACAGTAATCTGCTGTTGTGTGATCTTTCTTCGGAGGTTTATTACTGTTGATCATTGATTATTGTTTTTAATTTAATCATCTCATTATTACGCACTGTATTAAAAACACGACTAACAAATATGCTAAATATAAGCTAGATCTGCTAGATAAAAGGAAAATATTTTTTAATATTGTTTAGCTTTTCTATTACGAATCATGGCTCATAAGTGAGATCTGGCATTAATTGTACGAATAAGTTTGAACTTCAAAGTAAGCAACAAACTCTTGGAGATTTGAACAAGGTTACTGCCTTGGAAGTTGGCTTTTTGAGTATAACTTTGGTGGACTAGCTAACACACTTTAGGAAGCTGGCCCACAAATACTGCAACTTTTGAGCTGATAAACTTTAACAGCCCATCAAATTTCCAGGATGTTTTGGGTACGCATTTAGCTAGACATGAGTTGTTCTGTTAGATGCTTACCATATCCATCAGTGGTGAAATTTGCTCATACAATACATTTTTGGAGATGATGTTATCAAGTAAAAATTATTAGAGCTCAGATCCAACTATTTAAGACAGCAGAAATGAGAGAATTTATCATTTCTTGATGCGTGATACCTGTTCTCTTGCCTTTGAAGTACAATATTCCTTCCCAGACATGCTCATATTTAATAATTTCAAAAAATAATAACCATCTAAAAATCTTTTTTTTTTAAGTTAGATATTGTGAGCGTAGAGCTGAATTTGTTTTGAAAGAATGCTCCTATTTCTCCAATGAATTGAGACTGGCTCTACGTTTTTTTTTAATTTTCTGTTTATCATAACAATTCTGTAGTCATCAGTCACAATTTTGGTACTTTTTCCTGTTCAGTTTGTCACTAGAATTTTAACTTGTTTAAAACTGATCAGATAGATTTAGATCAATAGAAAGGGGCCAGAAGTTTTCAAAATTTATATTTGGACTTCCTGAAAATTTTTTCCAAACTTATAATTAAGAAAAAAAAATTACATATAAAATCTCGACTGTTTTTTCCCACGGTGTTTCAAGCAAGCCCCATACACAGTCATTTAAAGAGCAATTTTAATAAATATTTTACTTTGTGGCATGGTATGCCGCTAATAACAGTTTTGAAAAAAAAAGGCCCTGTGGTTGGTTTATTCTTTTCTTTCAAAGTGCTGCTGCTGCTGCCAACTTAATCCGAAGTTTGGGGCTTTTTTGTGTGTGACCAGTTAACGTCTACACAATTTACCTGATGTTTCGGGCCTGTTTGTGGTGTATGTAGTCAGTTTCTACACAACTTCCTCACTGAAATAATCAAATTTTAAAAAAAAAATAACAAAAACTGGCGGAGTTACTATGAAGCCGCCAGCATGAATTAATTGAGTCAAACTCATTAAGAAAGTTGTAGGATATTTATCTGCATTCTGCCATTTTACTGCCTATAACTATTGAGATTAACTAACAACACCTCGAGAGTGAGAGAGACTGGCATTGGTCGTGAAAGTTTTTCTTTCTTCTCAGTTTATCAGTCCGACCACTTCATTGTTTAAAATACAGGCTGTACTTAAAATTCTGACACAACCTGTTCAATTCATTGTGTAAAAGGTGCAACGCTGGTAGGTGTTCGCTTCTTTTGCCAGTTTTGGTTTGTTTACAGTTTCTTGCTCATGCTTTATGAGACGTTTCATGGGCTTAGGCTCTCTCATCCTCACTGAGTCATGCAGCTTTCTCTCTGGATTCTGTCATGTTCTGTGGCTGGCTGGGCAGCACAATGTCGATGCACCAACGCCAACAAACAGAACGTAAGAAGTAACTTCATCTAATCACAGAACAAAATGAATCCAGACTTATTAAAGACAAGGTGAGCACTGACTCCTTAAGTCGTGTGCCAAAGAAGGAAACAGGAACAAAACTACTGCTCTCTACCTCAAAAGACAAGCAACAAATTAGTCCACATCATGGCTTTAATTAGGTTTGTGATTACATTAGTCTACTTTACTGTTGTTGTTGCTTATAATTGCACGCTGGCTAGTGTGTCTTAACAAATTGGAATTCGGAGACACTGCAGCGAAACAAGAGCAGTGAGAGAGAAACGAGTGGGAGGAGCGAATCCAAACTGTCGTACCACTTAAATGGGAAAACCAGCCACGTATTTCAATACTATTGAGAAGCCATTTTAGGTTGCTTTTGCTTTGAATAATTAGTAATAACGAGGATGGCGGAATGTGGTGGGATGTGTGTGTGTGTGTGTGCGGATGCTCCCTCCCTCTTTCCAGTAAAAGGGCCACCAGACGTCCCGATTTCGGTGGGACAGTTACGCTTTTGAACGCCACATCCCGCCGTCGCCCGGTGGGACGGACATGTGTCCCGTTTTTCAAATTTTAACACAAATGTCTGATTAAATTCCAACCAAAAACGACTCTTTCAAAATTAACCTCGTGGGAGAGGGGGGGGGTCGGGGAACGCATTTTATAAGAATCTCGCCTCTACTTTTTAAAGACTTTCAGCCATTTTTTGAAAAAAAAACAAAAAAAACGAGACACAAAAAAAAAAATCTCGTCTGAGAATCTAAAGTTGGCAAATAGTTGATGCCTGTATTCGAAGATAAGAATTTTTAGTAGAAGTTCTGAAAACTGTTGCAACGCGTGGGTCTGCCTGTTTGCTTAGTCTACAACGTATCACTCCGCTGCTCTGGTCTAAATCGTCAGAATACACACACCACAAGAAAGCATAATCGCCAGCTGTGACTTTCGTGTCAACGTCCTCGATCCTACAGCAAAGACAGACAGGACAAGCAGCACTCGATCTTGTAAGGAAAGCTCGGCAGCCGTCCCAACCGACCCTTTGCTACATATCTGAAAACAGAAACATATTAGTGGCATGTTCGTGTGTGTGTGTGTGTCGAACTATTATTGAGTTCTTTATTTAATCCCGTTTTCTTGCTTCTGCTCCACCCTGTAAAGTAATTACCTTTTTGGGGGGGTACTACTTAAAAGATGTTTCCAGTGGAATCCGAGCGACCGAAATTGCTTAGGACAATGTACATGTTTGGCTTCGGATAAACGAAAGAGAGAAAAAAGGGGGGGGGGTAAAAAGAAATTTAGAAGAAAATAAATATTTTAATTACACTATAGCAATGTACGGAATCCATTTCGAGTGCGTATCTGCATTAGAAAGCTGTTGCCGTTACCCTAAACAAGCTGAACGCAATAAAAACCTCTCGAGGAGTTTGACGACAACGTAATTAGCAGCCTTGTGCATGACCCCAGGAGTAACTCTAATAAAATCCAACCGTAGTCTGGATGTCTACACTGGCAGTCCACGGCTTGTAACTGTTGTTCTAATTACCGCCTTACAACAGCCCACACACATCAGAACTCGACGTTTGTGTCATCGCCATCCGCGGAAATGAGCACTTCCTGTTCATCCGCTTGTAACTCGACTTTGACCCATTGGGGTCTTTGTACGGCGCATCCTCGACATCTTTCACAGTTTTTTTTTTCCGTTTTATTCTCGCCAAAAATGCTTTCTCGGTGACTACGGTCGGTAGCCGCAGTTCTGGTGACTGCGTAGGCGCGAGTACACGGGAGTTTTTATTGAAGCTGGACCCCTTCAATTTCTTTGCCACGTGTACCTTTTTAGTGCTCAACTTGCGTCAGCAGTGCTTACTGCACTTATTTATTATAGTGTTGTTTGGGACAGTGGTTTGTCCACTTATCACCTCTGTATCCTCTCTACACTGAGCAGTTAGAGCGTGGGTCGTATTAAGCAAGACACTGCATTTGTATACTGAAAATCTCTGCAATTTTAAGGTGTTAAATATATATATAAAATACAAACTACAGACAGCTCCCATTAAAAAATTCATAATTAATACTTCAATAATACTAAGTTTCTGTTCCTGTGTGCATTCCATCTGAGAACTAATGTAAGAGTGAATTACGTATCATCAGTTACTCCACCTCTCGTGGTTAACACCTTATCGTAATCTATTATACATCTTGCTACTTATTAATTCCGGTACCCCGTTCTCCGGCCAACTGCTGTCAACCTCTCGAGATCCAAACTGGCGATCGCCATCGAAGAAAGTCAGGGAGGAGAATTGCAGAGAGAAGTTTCGAATGAACAAGTCACTAACTAACTCTCTGCGCTTGAATGATTAAAAAAAAAAAAAATTTCTGTCTGCTTTGACGACTTTGTGTCCTTGTAGCAACCAAATTAAACAAGACGCATCAACTCGTTAGATAGAATTCGGTAACCTACATTCTTCAAAAATTATATTTGGAAAGAAAGAAAAAAACTCGAAAGATTATCAAAGTTATTATGGTGACAGTCTTTGTGCTCTGCTCATTTATTTCAAGCTGACGGCTTCCTGGCAATTTATAAAAATCAGATGCACGCAACATCTCTTTCTGGCGACTTATTTATCGGAGTCTCTCTCTCTCTGTACTGACGTCATCTCTCCCAGAGGATTTAACTCAAACCTCTTGTAGGCAAGATGGAAAAGCTATAGTTTTAGAAAATTGTACTCAGTTTGGTTGCATGCCTTGCTTGTTTATATTTAAATGTTTAAACGATAATTGAAATCGATAGATGTCTAACGTTTTACAATAGACGAGCGATTATTGTTCTGGAGAAGGAGCAAAGCGCCGGTCTACGACCACAGCTCGGTTTTACGAAATTGATAAAAGCCGTTGGAACTGGAGACGACGGGCGCATGTTCGCAGCTGAACAAACAGCATCTGTTAAACTCCTTCGCCTGCTCACCAGACCCACGGGCCTGACTGACTCTTATTGATGTGTTTGCTGTTTCCTGTAGGCCGTGTAATGTAAAGTACTTATCGAAAAAATTGGGTTAGATGAAACCCAACAAGTGATTTCGATTATATTAGAATTCCTTCCATTGGAGACTTCGCCGCCTCGTATCGATTCCCCCTTTCTCCCTTTTTCTTCTTTCTTTCATCGTCTGTGCCTGCACGTGGAACTAACTCTGCGGAATCTCTCAGTAAACCGTGCCAATATACCCAGTCGCCAAAGATATTAATTCTGACACTTTAGTAGTCTTATTTGTGGTCGACTGGCTGGGGAAATTAAATTTATGTGGCTTTCCACATCGCAACTGAACGTTTCTCAAACCATTACATTTACGAGGTTAGTGCCGAAAGAAGCTTATCCATTCAGACTTTTCAGATTTTCGCGATAGATCTTAATAATAGACCAGATTCCCCCCCCCCTTTCTCTGGTATCGCGCACCGTTTTCAATCAGCCTAATGTCGAACGGAAGTCTTCTTTTTTTAACTTATTTTCTTTTATTTTGAAGCTGCTACATTTATGGTTGTACTTATAGAAAACCCATATTAATAATCATTTTTTCTGTAGTCGTGTATGATGGGTGTCCTTAATGTGCTGTTGCTATCACTTTGTAACAGCGTTCTTTAGCCCTCACATTTTCGACAATTCTTGTAAATATAATATTCAGCACCCCGCTATGCTAATTCTGTCACACCCATAATTTAAGGTATCTGATAAAAATTAAAGCTCGAATACGTACATTTTGGTCATTTACAATAATTAGCATGACGGGGCCCCTGCATATAGTTTTTAAAAGAATTGTAGAAATTTTAGAGCAAAATATTTTGTTAAAAACTAATATAAAATTAAAAATTGCACTGTCGACTATCCTAAATCCGTAAACAGCGGATCTCGCGATATTTTACCATTTAAACTCAGGCCTTTCGGACTGGCCAGAGTTAGCAACAGACCTGTGACCAAAATCGCGTAATTTCTCGTGGATACGTGGCTACAGTCATTGCGAATCTCCGCGAGGCGAATGCCAGTGTCGTGACAAAGCAACCTGAATTGTCTTCAACAAGAGACACCACGAAAAAATAACTTGTCATGGCTGCACTCACCGTCCATTTTTCTCTTGCGGATATCGCCCGTGTAACAGAAATGAGATAAAGAGCCGTCTAAAGTGATCTCCGCTTCTTCTGTCCATTAAGAAGAAAACGCTTCGAAATGTTTGGTCAGCGGACATGCTTCGAGTATTGGCAGCGTGTACTCTTCTCCTATGAGTCCAGATTTCAGAATTTACGTTTGGAGGCTGCACCTGGATTTGGAGAAAATCTAATGAGGATATTCCATCTTCAGTTCTGTTCAGCCCACGGTCATGTATGGAGACAGGAGTGTCATAATATGGGTTACAATCTGGCATCGTGAAAAGATAGAATTGGTTTTTGACAATAGATGTCACGATTCTGCGTGTACATTGCCATTTTAAAGACGAATTTACCATTGTACCAACATTGCATTACTGAGAATCGATGCCCATATTATTTAGGAGGATGGCCTTACAAGACACCTCTCGTGTGACTACTGTCTGGGAGAGGTAGGTATTCAGCGTCATAACGGGGTACTCCAAAGCTCTCATATGAATTCCACGGAGCATCTGTGGGAATATATGGATCGTCTTCTGAAAGAAATCCGTCCACGTTACACCAATATGATAAAATTAAAGGAAGCTCTTACACAAATATGAGAAAACAAACCGCGATACAAAAATCTCTTTGGTTGAATGCCAAAGAGAGTAGACTTTTCATGCCAAGTACTGACGAAGGACTTTGCTTACCAAATTATCATGGCTGCACAATGTATATCCATCATTATGCAATACGACATAATTATATGTAAGTAGTTTGTTCGTTTAGCACTAACTGTAATAAATCTTTATACATTTTGTTGATAACTTTTTAAAAAAAATAAGATTTGAAAACACTTGATATATACATAGGCACCGATCTGGACAGATCATTAGAATTGAAATACAGTGGACTTGTCCTGTTGGAATCTTGGAAGATCTTGATTTCCTATTATGTCGTGCCTGGTAGTGAGGAAAGGCTAAACTCTGGGGAAACGGCTGAGAGTCTCCTGTTAGTCCAGAGGTGCGCAAACCCTTGAACCGTGAATGAGGCAAATTTCAAAGAAGCCTTGGTACATTGTGCGAAAAATATCGTCGTCTTTAAACTGGTAGTTTGCTTTGTTTTAGAACACAATTTATTTTCTTATTCGGGCGCTTACATTTAATCTCGTCTCCATCATGAAAATTCTTCAAGCCCGATTACGATGATTATCAACTCTGACAAAATTTACATCCATATTAATTATTAGAGTTTCGGTGCCCGTATTAGGAAATGATACCGATATTATTTCTGACGGTTTCTTCTGAATTTCGAGTTCTGGAGACATCTTACAGTGTTGAGCTGAAAAGGGTGTGTGGATTAGTCTGGTTGACCAAGCACATTACCTGCACGTGAGTACGGTCGGTGGCTCTTCTCGAGCGTTAGTCTAGGGAAACCCCTGCGGCCAGCTGGTGAAGAAGGAACGACGTCGGAGGGTTACGCCAGACCGAGCTCGAACGGAATGCGAACTTGGGCCTTCAACCTTAGCATTCAAGTAGGGTAGGCTGGCTAACCGCTGGGCCCCCGGCCGCCCTGTTCTGACACTAAACAACGATCACATGTGCGAGACGTCTTGGCGTGACTCTTGATTCTTTTCTCTTGTGTCTATCATTCTTTCTGTTTCACGTTATGAAATATCTAATAGTTCTATTGGACGACTTTCCCGGTGGATGACATATCAATTACTTTAATTAAACAAAACCATATTATTTTTTATTGGTGGATTCTGTTTTAGAATTTGGTATATTTATGTGCACATTTTGGCATTTTTTTTTCCTCGCTGGCAAAGACCTCATTGTTTCGTCCCTTCCTACCTGTCATTTTTTTGGTGATATCGTAACAGCTGACCTCTCGTGCAAGACCGGATGATGAGGGATCTTCTCAATAAGCGAAAGTAGTAATTTTGAGTCAGACGATCTCTTATTTATTTTATTTTTTTCAAATCCAACCCTATTCGCATTTTGTTCAGCTGTGTTTATAAACCTTACGGCTGTTGTTTTTTTTTTTAACCCCCCTCCCCTCCCTTTTTAAATCGATGTACATTTGTTAGGAAGAATTATAAGGTACTTCCCTCTTTGGAATCTGTCCCCCTCTCTATCATGTAAGCAGTTCGTTTGTTTCGTTTTGAGACCCCCCCTCTCTACCCGGACTCGCCCGTTGTTCGCGAATGGCGGAGATTTTATGGCTCGGACATCGTCTCGGATTTCTCACGGTGACTAAATAATTGCGGTAGTTCTTGGAAAATAGCGTCAAGTCGAAATAATCACCCAGGCAACTAAATACGTTAATTTAGCAAATTACTTGTTTGAACGGACGAGCAACTGCGAGAGCTGCCCTGATGTTGGTGAAAAGGGGAGGGGCGTGTGATTGATTAACGTATAATAATGTATACTAATTTTAGATAGATAGAAGCCAGCTTTTCTGTGATGCTTTCTGCTGTTTTTTTTTTCTTTCTTTCTTTCTTTCTCCTAAAATACTACAAATTATGTTATGCTTATTTGTTAAACCATAACGAGAAGAAGAAGAAAAAACTTTTCTCATCAGTGAGTAATATATAGCGCGGGGCCTTTGACCGACACATTTGGTTTTACTTAAGAACAAAAGTAAGAGCCATAAACGGATTTTATTGACGGTCTGCACTTTCACTTTCAAGAAATCGCTCGCTTCTGGCATTGACATTGTTATGCGGATTTTTTTTTTTTTTTGAAAAACATACTAATAAACATACTGCTTACCTACCTTCATACAACCAGGTATTACGAATTTCTGATGGAAATGTCTATTTATTGGTTGAAGAATTGTGTGATATGTGTATCCTATCGGGCGAAGCCCGAACGCACAGAATTACTCTTTAACAACCAAGCCCACGGTAATTTGTTCCCCTGCTGTCTATAATGAGGGGCCCTCTTTAACACCAGAGCCTGCAAGTTTTCGAGTTCCCTTCGACTTTCGTCTTTTTTCCTCTTTAAAAATAAATGCGTTCTTTAATTTTTAAAAAAACTCTAGTTCTTAATGGCGGGCGAAAATTTGGCTACTTAACAACCGCATTACCCGGAAATGACAACCGCTAACTCCCGATTACAGTATACGAGGTCTGTCCAAAATGAAACCGAATTTTTAAAACAGTGCGCCAACCAGCTGGCGCAGCGTGCTCCCAACTGCAATGCTGTGTATCGGTGACCATTACCTTCAGTCTAATAATATCCGCATCAAGCCACGTCAGTTAGTCATCGATCTACGTGCGGTAGATTGAACGTATGTTTAGTGCACTTGGCAATTTGTCTCAAGTTGAACAATGAAGGATCTTGAAGAGCAACGTGTTTGTGTGAAATTCTGTTTCAAATTGGGAAAAACTTTTGTGGAGACTTTTCTAGTGTTGCAGCAGGCCTACGGGGGGGGGGATTGTTTGAGCCGTACGCAATGTCACGAGTGGTACCAGCGTTTCAAATCGGGAAGAACATCCATCGAAGACATTCCCAAATCTGGACGATCTTCCACGACAACGGACGACGATCACATTGAGAAAGTGCGTGCTGTGATCCGTGAAAATCGTTGCCTGACCGTCTGTGGAGTTTCCGGAGAAGTAGGCATCTGTAAAAGTTCGTGCCACGTGATTTTAGAAGGAAAATTGAACATGCATCGTGTAGCGACAAAATTTGTGCCGCGTCTGCTGACAGATGACAAAAAGGGGAACCGAGTCACAGTCAGTCAGGAGCTCTTTGATCGTTCTAATGCTGATGAAAGCTTTCTGTAAAGTGTCATAATAGGTGATGAAACACAGTGTACGGACGGCTACAATGTTGAAACAAAAAGGCAGTCATCGCAATGGGTTGGATCATCATCGCCGCGACCAAAAAAATCACGTCAGAGTTGTTCAAACGTGAAGGTGATGTTGATCGTCTTTTTTGATTGGAAGGGCGTCGTTCATCATGAGTTTGTTCCACGTGGTCAGACGATCAATGAAGAGTTGTACTTGGATGTCCTGAGGCGGTTGAGAGAGGCAGTGCGATGGAGGAGGCCTGAGGCATGGAAAAACAAAACCTGGGTGCTGCACCACGACAACGCACCTGCTCACGCATCACTCTTTATCCGTGACATTTTGGCAAAGCACAAGACGACTCTCGTTCCCCACCCGCCCTACTCTCCGCATTTGGCCCCTGCGGACTTTTTTTTTTTTTTTGTTCCCAAAGTTGAAATCCACCCTGCAAGGTCACCGATTTCAGACGATAGAAGAGATCGAAGGAAATTCGCTTCGAGAACTGCGCACTATCCCTGAAAACGCGTTTCAAGACGCGTCCCAAAACCGGAAAAAAATGTTGGGAGCGGTGCACCAACAGTGGAGGGAACTGTTTTGAAGGAGACAAATCTGATTAAATTGTACGTAAAGCAATAAATTTGTTTTTTTTTTTTTTAAGTTCGGTTTCTTATTGGACAGGCCTCGTACATATATAAACTGCGAGACTATGGCCCAGAACTATATTTTCAGCATGATGTGAAACGGTTAGTTAATCTCTCTATAACAAATTTCCGTGGTTTCTGCGTTGAAGCGATCCTCTACAAACCAAAGCAGAATTTTAAAAGAAAATGTCGCAGAGATGCCAGACCTCTAGAGACCCTTCTCGACTTAATTATTAGTTAAGATGGGGGGTCGAGAAAAAAACTATAACGTCAAAAATATATTTAGAAAAATTACGGGGCGAAAGTATGGCTACAGTCTAAGCAAGCTTCAATTGGCAGATATCTGAATGCAATTTGAGTGGGGGGGACACGAAACCATTTTTTGAATATTCTGTCGTATATGACAGCACATCAGATCAACTGTAAATATTCCTTTGCATTAACGGAAATCTTTTAACTGTAGTCATAGTTAATTGTTGTAATGCTTTGTCCTGTATTCTATTGAAGCCAAGGGCGAGATAAAATTCCCATCACAAAACAGATGAGTCAGGCTGCGTACACAAAACACACTACACATCGGGAACTCAATATTCTGTGATCGCAGATCTTCGTTTTAGATTGCTGAATGTCGCCATTCCTTTTTTTCCAAACATCTAACCTAAGTGTTGTTTTTTTGTTCAAATTATTTATTGCGCTGCAAGCGTAGAAAAATATTAATCTTAGCGACTAAAACACTTCAGCTTGCACATGACAGATTCCCTATTCTGAATCTGTTCGCTGGGTTATCACCTATGTTCCCGAATTTGCTTTATCGCGTCTGATAATATTTTTTTCTGCATACAAAATTAACTAATAACTGCGTGAATTGTATCTTTTTTTTTTTTAATCTCTACGTTTCGTATAAGGATGTAATTTTTATGTCTCTCTTCATCTTTTCTTTGTTTATGCGTGCGTGGTGAAAATAACTTTATTAAAGCTGCCTCACCAGCCTTCGATTAATTTTTCGTTGACAGACTTTCGCTTTAGTGACCGGTGACTAACTCCCAGCTTAAGATGAATAAGCACCGTAGTTTTCCACAGTATGTTGCTTTCAATCTTCCATCCCAAATTTTGCCTTTTCAGAAGGTCAGTTCCTACAATACAGTGCACGGCCGCCATCTTTAATAAACAAATGAACATCGTTAAAAATATGTATTACTGCGGTTTCTTTAGATTTTTTTTTTTCGACAGTTTGACGATAGAACATATGCGGCTAGCCGGTCGGCCATTTGTGGGGATTCGCTTTGTTACGATTAATTGCGCGGATTTAAAAGGATAACTTTAGTTGCGGCTTAATTTGTAATGTGATGGTTATGACGCGCTATTTTCGGTGGTTAAAATGGAAAGGATCAAGAGAAACACTCGCAGTTTTATAGATTACTTGCAACGATTAAGGATCAAGGTGTAGAATGTGAAAAGCTGGATAAAGTTGATCAGGGCTTGAAAAAACAAGGATCTAGTCACAGCACGAGAATACGCTTTGCTCATTTTAATTAGTAGCGAGTTCTTTGGAGAACACTTTTAGGTAGAAGTTCCTTAATGCGAGAGAGAAGAACGCGCAGTGAAATCTAATCCAATCAAAGAAAATCGTTTCAAATAAATAAAATAATTCTGAAAATAAATGGTTACTGTCTTTCTAAAATATGTATCACAGAATTGAAAATTTCACGACATCTCGCGCTTATCTTTGGCAGTTACAACACACTGCTCGTTACGGATCGTTGGTCTTTCTCACATCCAACTGCAAACAAACTCGTTGTAGACTTCTAAACCTTCGTAACTTTTAAAATCTTCTAGTGTGGGCTGGGAGTAAAATACTGAATAATAGTTCACATTATCAGGGTAGAGTAAAGAAGCGGACAGAGCAGCTGGACATCCCGTACGGGCCACGACCTCTAATGATTGATGATTTCGCGTCGCAATGTAATTCTTCCGCGTCTGAAAAGCTATCACGATAACTGGAAGGTTTAGTCTCTCTTTCTCTATATTCAGACATGCTTTTGCAAATGAAGTAGTGGAAGATTCCAGAATTAACGAGCCAATCTTTTGTCGGTGAGCAGTTTTATCTAGTTCTGCAAGACCTCCGAAATAGACGAACTTTGACTTGATAATGTCGTGTTAAAACTTCTATGTAGAATTACTTTGCGACACACCATGACCATGCTGAAATTAGATAGAGAGATCAGGCTGCTACAGTCGGCATATTTGATTCTTAAACGTCGGCAAAAAGAAGTGCTTCCACCCAACTGCTGCTTTGACGCGATTAACATTTTGGTTTTTCATCCGTCCCTTTTCCCATCCTAAATGAGTTCAGAAATTCCGAGAGCGTGTTCGTTTGCTTGAAATCAGTTTGTAAGCAAGATTGCTCGCCAACCTATTGATATACATCCGTAAGAAGCTCAATTTTTATCCACTGTCACGTTCCTGTATTTTGGCGCCCATCTTGGACAAACGGCGATGCATTGTGGGACGACGAAAAAATTATGAGAACTGTCTGCATGGAAAAATGCATGCGTTCCGTCATGAGGCGGTTGTCAATGAGCTGCTCGACTACTAAGCGGAAAGACTCAGTCAGAGGAGGGAGGAAGCGGTAATTGTGTGAAGAAATTAGAAAAGGATCTCAAATTACAGCAGCACGATTTCCGGGCGTAATATCACATTTTAGAAAACACGAAGATTCGGGAAAAGTTTCTGCAAATGTAGCCATTCAGGGCGGAGCTAATGACAGGCATTTCTCGAGAGCGATCTACTTATTAGATGACCAATTATTCATTTATCTTTTCGTATTAGAATTTTTATCGAAATAGCTTCGTAAACGAAAATTAAATAAGTAATTTCGGGAGCAAATGAAAAAAGAGAGAACAGACCAACAACGTGTATCACTGAAATGCGTAGGTCCCTTCCATTGCCTGCTTGTTATGTATTATGACCTTCGAACGAAGGAGCTCGGAAATTCAATCAACGATAGCAGAATTTAAGCGAGGAACCATGGGAACGTGAGAGGATGCTCTTCCAAGAATCAGCGATAAAGCCCTCGGAGTGTAATTGTACTCTTGCAGAGTAACAGCTGTAGTACAACAGATCCGGCCATGGCCACACTGATGATGAACCGCTTTTCTTCTCCTCCTTTTAAAGAGTTAATTAAAGTCAGAACAGGTTTAAAACTGGTGATGTGTATTTCTTTTATTATCAGGATGTGGGAATGGCCAGCATAGTTCTGCAGTCTCTGGATAATATTAATAGACGAAGGAAAACAAGACCAAGCATGTTTACATCGAAAACTTTAGTAAGAGCTTCAGTTATTGTTAACCAGTGCTGCTTTTAACCGAAGCCAGATAAAACGCCCCTGGATTTTTAAAAATCGATCTACTGAACTGACGTCATATATATATATAATCACTCTGCTGTCACCATTTATAGAAGGAAAAAAAATAACGTACCCATGTACAGGATATTGAATTTAAACTAAACCATGTTGTTTTCGTAAAATAAAGGAAAATGTAATAGCTGGCTGGCGCCGTCACTAAACACATTTCTTTGATCATTTGTGGAGAGGAAGTCCAAGATAGCTAGTAGTACTAGAGGTATGCTTGAGGCCAGATTTATCGGAATATTCGTCTTCCTCAAATCTACTTTCATTACTACAAACAACCACTGTTTGTTTATCGCTGCTTTCCGTTATTGCTATGCTAAGTCCTTTGAAATGGCGTTCCGAACTCACATGATGGGTGGTCGGCAGCTAGGCTTGGATGAAGAAGCAGAAAATGGAGCTTCTGGTGGAAGAAGCTCACTACAGCTGGTGTAGGGGTACTTTTGTCTGTTAGCATTATCACCGAGCACTCGACTCTCTTATGTGATCTTGTAAAGATATATCTAGTGCAGCTTTTTAACCAACCAAAGTGTAAATATGTACTTTAACTGCTATTTACTTTTGCAACTTACTCTGTCCTCTATTCATAAGAATTCCCTTAATTAACAGTGTAGTGCTCCTTTTATTTTTATTTTTTAATTAATGGAATTTCCCCAAAATAATTAATATATACGCTATATACTGTAATGCGCATTAACCATGTTCCATCCTAAATTGATATTCTTGTCGGACACGATGCAGGGTTATGTTGCGTTGTAAGCGAGGTTTGAAGATAACTTATTTTTATCATCATATTTCTGGTATGTTTTTTTCCCCCATTCTTCTTCAAATGGCCACGTGGGTTTTCTCCGAGCTCTTTGTTTTTCTCCCCACACCTGAAAATGAAGAGTTATAACAGGGACTTTCGCTTGTGGTCTTCCACGTTGAGAAATTGGTCGTGTAACTAAGCACACGATTCGTACTCTTGTGACCACCCCCCCACTCCCTTCTCCTCGGAGATACACGCGCATACACGAACTTTCACACGCACCACATACGCATTCACCACAAAAAGATTTTAAAAAAAAGAAGATAGGGCTCCGCAACCTCCATGGGAAACATACAAGGACGACGATCATAAACTATAAGTAAATTCTTAAGGTTTTCATAGTAATTTTAGTTTACAGCGGAAATAAAGCTTGGCTTGGGCCGATAAGGCGCGCGATATAGAAAACCAGCATTTTTTACTTAAATTACAAACGATAGTTTTTTTTTACCGCTACAGAGGTTTTGTCACGTTATTTGTCAGAGTTTCTCTATTAGCGATGATTAGTTTTTGTGTTTTCTTCAAAAAAACTTTTTTTTTTGCTTTTATTTATATTTTTTATAAAACTGAATATAGTTTCAGCAAAAGCCTCTTTTTAAAAAAAAACAAAAAAACTCACACTCTTTACAAAACTGATATTGCAAATTTAAACTTTTCAGGAAAGCTATGTAGTTTATTATATACAATAAATATGTAATCTATACACCTAGGATACATGTCAATAAGCTTTTAAAATGAAATCTTAAGGTTTTTTCAACGATTTTTGTTTTGTTATTTTTTAATCAGTAGTTTATAATGTTGGTTTTGTTTAGATTGAAATGTGTAGATACAGTGGCGTACAAAAGTTCAAGAACGTTGGCAGAGTAAACACGAATACGTAAAAATAAACATTCCAGCTCGGGTATTACACTGATAGAAAAGCAATTTCTTGTTCTTTTGATTGACTTATACATCATCATGATCGACAGTAATTATTTTGCATACGATCACTTTTCTTACATTATGACGGAATTTCATGGCGATAAAATTTCTAAGAATAAAAATATTTGAAATTTTTTCAGAAAAAACCCAATTTTTAAAGATTACATGAGGAAAAAACAGATCAGTGGTCTATGGGATTATAATTCCAAATTAACTGAATCATTTTGAACAATCGATCAAAATTTTCTGGGCTTTTTCATCTTAATGGCTTTGTCTGACTTGTTCCATAGCTTCTCTATTGGATTCAAATCAGAGCTTTGAGCCGGTCACTTCAAAACTGGAATTTTCTGATCTGTGAGATAAAATCTGATAATGGCGGCCCAATGTTTTGGATCATCATCATGTTAGAAAATCCTGCTGAGATGGAGGTAGTCCTCAGAATATGCTACCAGTATATTGGTGAAAATGTCCATTAAACAAAACTCTCCAGATATGACGAACAAGGCTTGCTTCTTTTCAGGAGAAACAACCCCATAGCATAATGGACCCGCTCTAATCTTTGATCGTCGGTTTCGCACACCACAGATGGGAATGCTTCTTCGAACCTTTACTGCACGCAAGTTCGACCATCTGATCCAAATCCCTGGAAATTAACCGTGATTATCGGATCATAGCACTGGCCTACATTTCTGTGGTCCAATGAACTGGTAGTTGGAGAACTGAATTCGGGCCTTTCGTATCTTCGTAGGAAACAAAGGTTTTATTCCGGGCAACATGCCTCATGAATTCTAAATCACAAAGCCATGTTTTGACAATTCTCGCTGAGATTGGTTGGCTTTCTAAATACTTTAAAACGTCAATGGACGTCTTGCGCCGTGCCGGTTCATTTTGGATAGACGCTTGAATTTCCGATCGGTCCGAATATTGGTTTTTCGTGGTCTGCCATATTGCTCTGGTGTTCTATGTGGCCGGCCGGCCGCTCGTCTGTCTACAGTTTCCAGGCCGGGTAGGTAACGAGCCTTTTCACCGCGCTCGACCCCGCTTATAGCGATCTCGGAACACGAGAGTTTCTCCGTACGAAACTCCGCTTTCGTCAGACTTAAACTGGCCTTTTAACCCATTGTAGAATGGCTTGAAAAAAAAAATGCTATGCATTAGTTAACCATATTCTACTGTTTGTCTTAAAAAAAAAAAAAATCACAAACACAACAAGCAGTTGACGTTGCTTTGAAAACCTTTGTTGCTGTGAAATTCCGTCACAATGTTTGAAAACCTGGTGCATGCAAAATATTTACCGTCAGTCGGCAGAACAGTGAATAATTTTTTCTCTGTCAGCGTAAATCCGGCGGCGTTTGAACGTTTACTTTCACATATTATACGTCTCTGTCTATGTTTGTTCTGCCATCGTCTTTTTTTTTTTTACCTTTACTCCGCCGCTATACGCGCGCGCCCTCTTCCAGCTCAAACATTTAAATTAATTTTTAGAAAAATTTTCATTCACCGACCTCGTTTATTGGCTGCCCGAGGCATCGCATCGAGTGACGTGAATATTCGCTTTTGTTCTTGGCTGGGGGGGGGTGTGCGGCGGGGCGGCGGCGAACTCCTACCCCAACGGTGTGGAGGTGGGATCACTGACACGAAATGCGTTTAGTTTCAGCAGGTTCTATGGTGAGATAAAGTTAATTTTTGGTCACCCCCTCCTTTTTTTTTTTTTTATATATACATTTATAAACTTATCTGACCCGACCTGCCACATTTTCCTTATAATGTTGTCTGGTGTTGAAATACCACACTAGCTCCGGGCAGAGAGGGATACCATCTGGGCGAGAGAGTTTACACACGAAGAATATGGTGTCGGGAAGGTTACGTGTTCTGAGGAAAACTTGATATTTCCTGTTTGTTATTGCCTAAATCAGAATTTGGATATGCTAAGAGGTTTTTTTTTTTTGGGGGGGGGTATACCCTGTATTGTCTCTCTCGTAAAAAGCGAAATGCTGAATAATAATAATATAAAAACAACAACAACAAAAATGGCCTGTTGTTGCGTGTTTGTTCTAAATATTCTGTTAGAGAAATAAAAAAAACAAACAGCCAAACATCTTGGCATAAAGGAGGATTAATTGCCTGCTCTACGGTACAGCTTTAACTGACAGAATAAAGGTCGCTCCCGTTATTGGAGCACGTGGGGGGGGGGGGGCTTCTAAGAAGAATCTTTAAGAGAAAAATTTGAAAGAAAACATACAGAAACATTTTGTTGTTTGTTTGTTTGTTTGTCTGCTTCCCCCCCTCCCTCTCTCTGAACCTCGGCGGTCCGCCTTCCGGTTGGTCTCTTACCACCGCGCTTGTTGCTCTCTCCCGCGGCCATTATTCCAAGTCGTTAAATCCGCCAGCACTCGGAAACTTGATCGACTCTCTATCTAATTTCGAACTCAGACTATTCTCGAAAATATTTAAAAAAAAAAAAAAACGGTTAAAAACGTAAATGCAATTAAGTTTACAATTATCATTATTTATTTATCTCGGTTCTATCGTTAAAATGATTTCCAGTGGATTTGCTCCGCGAGATTCACAGCGGCCGTATTCAATTTTATTATCGGGTGTGACTCACCAAGATTGAATAATAATAATATACAGTTTCATACAAGTAACATTCATTCACAAGGATCCTATCTTGTACGTGTTGACGGCATTCGCTTCTCCTCACCCCGACATTTTTCACATTCCGCATTGAAATTCCAAGGGAGATAATTAGAGTGGGGGGGGGCAGTGGCTTTAATGTTAATGAAATTACGTTATTTATTTGCTATTTTAAAAAGTCAGGAACAACTGATTGCCTTGATGTTTTTTGTCCTACCCCTACGGTTTATAGAAATGATTGTCAGGTAATATTATCTCCATGACCTTTCTGGTAATAAAACGATATTTCTGAAGTGGGGGGGGGGGAATTGAGTTCGGTAGAATTAAATTTGTGGTCGAGGATTCACAAAAAAAAAAAAATAGCATGTACGCTACTTTTTAATCTATTTTATTTATTTAAAAAAAAAAAAATGCAGTGAGCCGAAATGGAATGAAATAGACATTCTTTTTTATTTTCAGGTAACACAGTACCTAAGATGTTCATACTTGTTGCGTTTCCCCCCCCCCAACTACACGGTAGAAAGCCACCATTTTAACTGATGCTGAGGTGACGTCATGAGATCGGTAAGAGAAATATTTTACAGTTTTAAATCAACGAGGGGGGGGGAGATTTCTGAAGCGTCGACTGGTGAAACCGGAACCACGCTTTCTGTTCTCCACAAACTTTGCATGTTATATTTTTTGTTTGCTTGTTTGTTTGTTTTTTTTTTTTATTTAAAACCAAATTACTTAAGAAGAGAAGCCTAAAATGACACACACACACACACGCACACTAGTAATTAAAATTCTGGATGCGTTTAATTTTTTGCGAAATTATTTCTGTAATGGCTGAATGTTTGAGTAAAGCTATTACCGAAGAACGGGACTTTATGCTAAGCAATCTGAAATGCAATTTGTTCTCGCGGGAAAGAAGTATTTACAGCTATAACCGTGCTTGACAATTTTCCTTCTATTGATTTTTTTTTCCTTCTTAATTTGTTTTTATGCTTTTAAAGTATCGTTTTGTTGGACTATAATCAGATTTTAAGGATAAGACAACTAGCTTTTATGACAAGCATAAAGAAGATGCGAGCAGATCATCTAGATTGCAGCTTTTTTTTGTGGGACCTCGATCGGGGTTAGTAGAGTTGTGCTGTTAGATTTTTAGTCAAGTGCTGCACAGAAACAGAGGAACTATTTATATTTTAATACATTATTTTTAGCCAGAGCTTTTGATGGTTGGTAGAGAAGAGCTATATATATATATATAGTAAATTATTATTTTTAGCAAGCATTGTTGATTGTTAGTAAAATTACTACACTGCAAATAAAAAGAAAGGAAGCAGGGATAATACTTTTTTATAGCAAAATGTTGCTTAGGCAAAGATAAATATAAATATGTATATCATATTTACAGTTTCTAGTCTTTTGTGGGTTTTTCAATCTTACAGTAGGCGAGGAAGAAAAGGGAAAAAAAGCAACAATCTAATACAATGAAGTTTTGGTAATTAGAAATAGAAATTGCACGAAATGAAATCCCGGTAAAATGAACCTGACCGAATATTGGCAGTGAGGAAAATAGTCCGTTAATGATCTAATTAACGAGTTCAGAACGAAACATTGGATGGCTTCCGGGCCGGACGTGATACGATACTGCACGTAACGATGGGGGACTGTCGAGTGTTTTTGCTCAGCACCCGAAGGCGAAAGATGATGATGATGGAGCTTGTTAAAATTTTCGAGGAGCTGATGTAAATTCAACGAAATCCCGCCCGGATAAGTATGAATTATAAATGTAGAATCTGTCCGCCATGTGTCCGGCAGCGGTAGTAAGATAAGATTAGCGTTCAGAGTCGTTTTAATTAAGAGAGCCGTCTAGAACTTAATTGAATTATCGCCGTTTTTATCATTATTTCTGTGATCAGTTAACATCACAGCGACAATTTATTTTTTTTTAAAAAAAAAAAAATCATTACTCTTTTTATTAAACGGAAATTGACCAGTGTAAAACAATACATCACTTCCGCGTAATCTATTCCCGCTAACACACACACACACACACACACACACACACACACAAGAGAACAGTTATTCATCTTATTAATCAGTTCACGAAACTAAGTTTGTTATATACTGGCGAAAAACAACAACTCGTCTCGATTACTAGCCCCCAGTTTTCCTCCTTTTGAAGCAAAGTTAGCAGTTTTTAATATTTCTTTGCCCTTAACACGACGAAGAACGTTAAAAGTAAATTATTTTTGAAAGGTTCTCTCATTGAAGCTGAAAATAACAAAAGACCCATTACATTCCAATAGCTGAACGATGCCGAAGCGAGTCATTGTGAGTATATATATATATACACACACAGGTAGACGCAGGACGCGTTGTCACCTAAGGTCTCGGTTAACTTCTTATCTTTTCCGTAGTCATTGGCCGATAATCGTCCACGGAGATTTAGGCTGTTGTGATCAGGGATATTTATGGCTTAAAAAAAAACAAACTCAAATTAAATGGGCACTTATATTCATTGGTTTCCTAGCACTGGAAATCATGAAGTAAAGTTAAAAATAAATTAATTAAAATCAGCTGCCATAAAACCTCTCCTTTTCTCTCTTTCCAGCAATTGTCTGAGGCTAGTCAGTGTTCGTCTACATCGAGCTGGTAGTTCTATAAAGTCAGTTATGTATTGGGTAACTGATAATCTATTTTGTTTAAAGCGCAAACAAATATTCGGCAGATTACTAGCGAATTGCGCAGAACAATTGGCTTTTATTTAGAAAGAAAAAAAAACAACTATAAGGTTTGAACTGAATATTTTAAAAAAAATGCTAAAACAAATTTAGAGTTAAGTTTTAAAATAAATTCTGGTGGCAAAAGAAGCGAACAATAATTAAAAACTAAAATAATTTAAAAGAATGAAAAAATCACCGATATTGTTGGACTTATTTGGCAATAGATTGACACTGACTGAGCGGTGCCATTAAGAATAGCACGAACTAATGATAATAATAATAACGATAATAAAAGAAAATTTTTAATGCAATACGTCTTCTCCTCGTGACACCTTTCTATGCATTTGTTCTTATATATAACGATTAGAAAAGAAAGGAAATGTTCGCTGCTTTTGAAGTTCTTTGTGGCAGACTTTCCATTTTGGTAATGATATATTTAACCCTAATGCTTTCTAGCTGAAAGGATACTCACTCTGAGGCTGAATGAAGCCTACATTAAGAAAAAAATCGTTATTAAGCGGATGAATAGTCGAATACAAAAAAGTAAAACAACAAAGAAGATAAGTAAGACGACAATTTATTTCCATTTCATTTCTTTTCTTAAAGAAAATGTAAACTCATAAAACATCTGGTTTCTTTTGGAATGCGATTTTTATTTTTATTATTATTATTATTAATCGATAGTTGCCCTCTTTTTCGGGATATAAAGTTAAGGGTCATCGCACGCGCATTGACAATGGCAGAAACTTGTGTACACTTGAACCTCAGCTGACAGAAAGAGGACGAATTCAAATTCATTACTTCACTTGGAAATACCAGATTATATTTCGCTCCATTTGTTTTGTTTGTTTATTATTTATTTTTTTTTTTAAAAAAAAAAAAGGAATTACTTCACGAACGCATTTCAGGACGGTATTTAAAAAAAAAAGAAGAAAGAAATAAGCTGTACTCGGGCATCGCGTATCAGTCGCCGCCTCCATTCCGAACACCGATCGAGAATCCAAGAATGTCCTTCTGAATACACGCAGCACCGACAGTTATTCCAGATGATGAAAAAAAAAAAAGGGATCGGAAACAGTTGGCCGTGAGAATACCCAGGCAACTAACAGCAGACACGTGAGGACGGCTACTTTAGTAGCGCCACGCCGGAAGTGACGTTATGCGTCCGTCGTGTTCTATAGTTATTAATTAATTACCCGATGTCATTTCCGTTTCGGCAATAAAATGTAAGTTTCTTGCGGCGAACAGTAAGTGCCTATACCTCAGGGAAGTCGGCTACGTTTGGAACAACACGAAAGTTACGTTATTGAATTGCATTCATCATCCGTATTGCCACTAGAAGGAAATGAAAGAAAAAACAACAACAACAACAACAAACAACTCTTAATTGAAATGTAACTCACTTTAGGTTTTATGCTTCTTTCCAAACGTCACCAGCAAGCACGTGTTATGATTTATGAAGACAACAGCAGCAGCGTGTGTTCCTTGTCCTTAAAACGAAGATTAAGCAACAATTAATCCCAGCATCAATGAAGGCAGAAATCCCGTGAGAAATGGCTTATTCGCTGAATGAAGCTGTGCCAATATCGAGAGCGTAGCTTCATTATCAGAAAATAACCAGACGAACTCTCAAGCTGTTGGGGAGTGAATGCTTTTCAATAAAACTCCATTTTATTGATATCGGTTGTTTGTCCTGTGAACAGTAATTTATGTCGAGCGTTTATGTCGCATGAACAAAGGTTATATTTCGTTTAGTTGAAATTCTGTAAAGCATTTATTTATAAAAATATGTATACTTGATAGATAAATTGCAGTTCAAAAGGAGGAGGGAATGTAAAAGATAACAATAGTACTCCCCTCTACAAAAATATACAAATTTGGAAATTTTAGTTTTTGTTTGAGTTATAATTCAGCTTTTAATGTATGTCGAAAGCAAACAACGGTTGGAATTTAAGGGAGGGAGAGAGAGAGAGAGAGAACTTGAAGGACGATGATGACTTCCACAGTAGTAACAAAGAAAAAAGTATGAAATTAAGGATTAAAAAAAAAAAAAAAAGCATAGAACATTTTTCAAAAGAAATCCGATGAATCAAGGAAGCCTTTGTAAATCACGCGGCCACTGTCAACTGCATTATGTCGTTTGATGGAATATTGATTAGTGGTACATAAAAGAGAAACCGCTCGAGAGGATTCATGAGATATTACAATGTAATTAATTCGCTATATTACAAGGGGCACGTAGTATTAACCAATCACCGTGAACCTAGCAGCCGGTGATCGTTGCTAGCACGACAGCTAATTTACCTTCTATGGTTGCTGATGCAGGTGACGACACCGGCTCTGGGCAGATGAGTTACAAACCTCCCCCCCCCACACACACACCAATCCTTTCTTGTCTGCCTGTCTCTCTGTCAATCATCCCACAGTCGTATACAGTAAGCAGCTGCCGTTTTATTACGGTGAAAAACCTCGTTTCTTGTCTTTAATAGGATCATCATTTGTTGTTTTTTTTTTGTTTTGTTGCATTCTTTTTTTTACTCCCTTTTCGAAGTTATTTCTATCTCAAATTTTTAATATCGTTGATCAGATAAGGCTTCTTTGCACACCTCGTAGAAAGTAATTCGCCAGGTTTTCTCGTCAGAGTAAAGATGGATAAATAACGGTGCGCAAACAAATAGGCAGACGAGCGACATCCATCGATAAATAGACTTCAGATGGAAAATGCATCACATGTAAGCAATTAGAGCAATCACGTAAACCACACACAGCTGGCGACAATTTCGGAGTGTCTGTCTTCTGATTAAGAATTTTAAAATAACCGCTGACCGCCTCTCAGTTCTTTTGGGTCGTCTCATAACTTTCGCTTTCGACGACGAATATTACGTTCATTTCATTTGTTGTCCTGTCTGACCGAAAGATTTTTCTCCTCCTCATTTATCTACGGGCGGTGTAAAATTGTACAATGAATTATTGTCTCTGCGAGGCGCTGTTTGGTCATTATCAGTGGCACGAGCTGACCGGTTACTGTTAATACTGAGCGTATCGCTGACTAATGGTATCGTCGCCAAGCCAGTTCTGCTCAGTCTGACTAACTCTGCCGCAGAAAGAGACCTGCTGCCTCATTCCGAGCACTGGTCATTGAGCAAGTAGAAAGTGGTTCACTGTTCGGAAGATGAATATGCTTCTTGTTATTATTATTATTATTATTATTATTATTATTATTTTTTTTTTTTTTATCGAATATTACTTAAGTTATTGAAGCATATCCCAATTGTATTACCTTATTTATCAGTGGGCTGCTTAATGCTTTAAAGTGATCGTTTTATTTCCTCCTCCTTTCTGATCTTCGTGACTTCAAAAGACTGTCGAGGAAGAAAAGTACGCTTCATTTTTAATTTACCCCGTTCCTTTTCAGTTTAATTGCTTCTGGCATCGTTACTATAGAAAACAACAACAACGTAATGTAGCAGCGATATTATGGAAAATACACGCCGTATTAATTTCTTTTTAAAGAACGTTCTGTTCCTTTGATTTCGTCAGCAAGCCAGCCAAAAGGGGGGGAAAAAAATCATCTTTTTTTTTTTTTTGTAGCAGAGAGTTCAAATGGTTACTTTGTTAGGTTTTCTAGAGATTAGGCAAAGCAAAACTCCTCTTTGGTCGCACGCGGAATTCGGTGGGCTTTGGCTGGCTGTCCATTTGTCGCCATTAAGACTGTTTTGATAGTTTGAAAAAAAAACAAACAAGCAAGAAAACACAAATATTGGTCGATTGTTCGATTTTTATTTTACTAATGTGTTGAAAAACGCATTTGTGGCTAACTGAATGGTTACCTCAGCTCCGTGTTGTTTAGAGGCATGGGCAGATTTTCTCTCACGATGAACTGTTTTAAATTTCTGTATGGTAGAAGACAGAGAGACAAACAGTGGCAGGATCGCATACGAAAGTAATTAAAAATCCAAACGAATCTGGTGCATGCTAACTACTGCGTTTTTAATTTTTTAAAAAGAAAGACTTGTGTGAATACGTGATAATGGGACCGCAGTGCACATAATCAACTGCATTCGGGGAAGTCTCTCTCTCTCTCTAAGACGAATCAGATCTTTAAAAAAAATAATCTAAACAAACTGCAAGCTACTTTTTGATTCCTGACCTTCACTTACTAAAAACTTCAACGCACCTTCGAATAATATCACTGTGGAAAATATGAAAGCAAATTCTGAAATCGAAAACAAAATCCCTTTAAGGAAAAGTTAGCAAACATAGTTTTATAAAAGGTTTGAAAACAATTTCAATACGTCGAAATGTTCACAGCCAGCGGTGTTGTTTGTTTGTTTATTTTAGCAAGCAGAGACAGGTTCCCCCCCTTTTTTATGCCTAAAAGATAGGAGAAAAACCGTCGTCTCGATAACACGGGAGAGTTGTGCGATGGCTTTCAGCCACAGGCCAATTTTCGTCCTCTTTCGAAGTTTGTACGTGCGTACAGTAAACTAAAACGGGAATAATGCAGTTTTACGCCCTCGTAACCTGTAATGAACGAATACGGTTTTAAAATTTCACCAAGTGTTCGTTGCTGGTTACATCTGGTCTAATACGCTTAATGCGACACCATAGCTCTCTCTCTCCAGTCAATAAGATCTTTCTGCATGTTGTGCTATAGAGACAGAGTTCGTATGTGTTCTGATGTCGTTACATTTACTGCATTCATATTTGAAAAAAAAAACAAAAAAACACGACATGATCTCTGAAATATCGACGCGAAAATATAATTTTTTTTATCTGTCCGTGATTACTGGTAATTTTAGCATTGCAAGTGAATAATAAACGATAGAAATATGTTAATACTGAGCATTTAATTATACCGGCTAGCGAACTGAAGTACCCTAAATCGCCTAGACCCTGCTGTTATTTCTGTTGGAGGATAAGATTTATCCGTTCTCAGTAGGTGCATCTTACAGGAAATATGAAATATTGGAAAGTGTTCCATACGAAATTATATAGAATTTCTCCATAGTCAATGTATTTAGACTGTTTATAGATACTTTTTATAAAGAACTAATAAGTATGATTGTTTCTAGTTTTTTGATAAACTTTTAAGAGTAAGTAAACTTAACAGATTTTCTTTTTAAAAAGGAGCAAAATTCAATATTCCTTCAGTTCTAATGTTTCTTGCAGGGAAAAAAATATGACGTATGGACGGCTAACGTTGTTATGCCAGCTTAGATATCCTGGCTATGTTAATGTATGAAGTGGGGGGCATGTCGGAGCAGCAGTTCTTAACAAGTTGTACGGCTTTATTAACTTTGAGCCTTGTCATTCGCCGTATTGGATGTGTATTACCGGTCAGTGCTAAGCCGAAATCTTATCACGCGTGTTGTTTTCGTACAAATAAGGAAAAGCGAGGCCTCGGATACATGAACTAATCCTTCCCGGCATCTATTATTCGCAGGCTGCGGAGCGACCGCCTTAATTATCTCGGGTAAACAGAAACCGCACATGCCAACAGATACGTGACTGCAAGCAGCGATCTGATATTAGGATTTATGCGGACAACCCTTCTCGTATCTTCTGCACTCTGGATGTAGGCCAAGTAGAGCTGTGTTATGGGGAGCTAACCGTACACCATACTGATTACCAAGAAGCCGCACTGATCTTAGAAAAGTGCTTCTCCTCCTCCTCCTCTTTTTTCTCTCTAGTGACAGATTGACGAAGTCCATTTCTTGCACGAATACACGACAACAAAAATTCAAATTTAAACACACGCAGTTATGCTAATGAAGAATAATGACGAACTTAGAAGAAAATTGGGAAAAAAAAAAGTCGGACTGGGATATTCAATTTTTCTTTTCTTAACGCCAGCGTGTACATATATCTCTAGCTGATTATTACATAAATATTCTAATACTTGGAAAAGCTTCCATAGAATTATTTTTGCTATAACTTTTATGTTGTCCGCAAGAACATTGGTAGAGAGTTTGTTTTTTTTTTAAACGAAGGATTAAACCGAGTTACCGTGTTATTCGGGGGCGTGGAAGAGCCTTCTAAATAAGTAGCTGCTGTTAGTGATGATATGTAAAGAATATATACCTATAGAAACGTCTCTGTTTGGTAAGTTGGTTTATCGCGTGAAGGCCTGTTCTCCCACGGAAAGTTATCGGCACACCTTGGTTACCACGTATCACCTAGTCACTACTGTCTGTCATCGCTGTGTTTGCGCTGGATTGTTTTCCCATTCATTGTTTTGTTGGTTTTTTTTTGTTTTTTTTCTTCAGTAGGCAAGGGAGGTAATTAAGACAAATACAGTCATAGCTCGTTCTGTTTGTTTGTTTTTTTCTATCTCTAAAAAAAAAACCTTGCTGATCTGTCTTATGACGGTAACACATTCAATCTGAAATATATATTTTTCTTCTTCTCCCACTGGCCACTACCAAATAAAGTAGATTTATATTTCTAATATATTATTAATTTTAGTAATATTTTAGGATGGATTTTTTTTGTCACGAGCTAGAGGTCTGCTTCTTTTACAGCAGACAGAACCAAACAGTGGATTGATTTGAAAAAAAAAGGAGGAAAGAGTTATATTTTAGTGAATAATTCTAAATAAACCCCTTGACTGCCCCTTATCATTATCTACTTCACATAATCATTCGGTTGCCGTATCGTTCATGAATGCAAAATATATATAAAACTGGCAGATGCATTTAGCTTGAAGAGAGGCGAAGACTTTTTTGTTTTTTTAATATATCTTATACAGGCGAAGGTAGAATCTGCCTGAACAGCCAGTATTCATTCACAACTCCAAAATCTAACTCTGTCATATTCACTTGTTTATAAAATGTAATCTAAAACTGCAGGTATAGTATTTTGATTTTAAGACGAACGATAGAAGTGATCCCGTCAACTTTCTTCCCTGGACTCCTTTTTTTACGAGCCACGATAATGGCTTCTCGCAAGAGCTAACTAACCGACATCTCAAACGTCTCTCTCTCTCTGTAATGACGTCTCTCTCTCCCCCCCTCTCTCTCTCTCTCTGTAATGACGTCTCTCTCTGTCTCTCTCTCTCTCTCTCTCTGTAATGACGTCTCTCTCTCTCTCTGTAATGACGTCTCTCTCTCTCTCTGTAATGACGTCTCTCTCTCTCTCTCTCTCTTTTTTTTTTCCCCTTTGTAATCCTGGTTCTGATTTCTTGTTCGCTGAATGGACGCTGGTGGCCGTCTTCGTGAGCAAAACGCTATATTTGCAGACATAAACTTTGGATTAAGGGAGATTTTTGATGATGCGGCTGAACTGCTGACAGTTTTACCTCCTCGATAAACTGGGTGTTAACGAAGTCATCAAATAGCTGCAAACCGAAGCAGGGATCGTGCAACAATTTTTTTCTCTTTTATTATTATTAATATTTCTTTTTTTACCAATTTTATTTCACCGCAGCCCCGCCCACTCCAGAGTGAACAACTGTAAGTTTTTCTCTCCTTTTTTCACGTCCCATATGTTACTCTGTTGTACGTGACCTGGCCAAGTGACACATTTATAATCGGATACCTTACACTGTATTTTCTATGGAAAGATAACCAAGTGATTCCGAACTTCTTTTCTACATTCTGTATCAGCAGCAAAGCTTTTCATTTCTTTCTTTTTAAATACCTGGTTTTATCAACGTCATTAATGAGCGTAAGAAACAACCGACCGTGTAAATCCACTTCTGTTAATAATAATAATAATAATAATAATAATAATAATAATAATAATATAATAATAATAATAATAGCATTTATAAGACCTGTGGTGCTGTTAAGAATTAAATTATCCATTGTTAACATTTGATCAACAACTTCAAAGTTTTCCATTATGTGTTATGTCTGAATTTCCCGTGTAATCTTTTGTGTGTTATTTTATCTAAAACCACCTTAAAGTCATAACGTATTTAAACCTTTTGAAACTTTCTTTTTTTTCTTTCTAAAATTTCTGGTCGTGTGCCTAACTAGATAATTCTAATGAAAACTGATCTTTAAGACGCAAAGACATAGACTGGACATCTAACACATGTTTTAAATGATTAATTATTTTAAAAGAGTTCTGTCAGTAATATTTTCATAATATTATCCAATGCTATAGCATAAAAAATAGAGGATTATTACTACCACGTGTTTGCGGTGTAAACTGACGTGCCAGTTTTTTTCAAAAGGTGGCAGTTTCGGCACCATGAACGTAAATTTATTTATGGAACAAACTTACAACCCAACTAATATTAGCCAATTCAAAGTGACTGTCAAGTTTGACTTAATATCTCCCCCATCATAACTCTCTCAGAAACACTTAACAGTCCCACTGACAAGACGTCAGCTACATGCGCAAGCCATCGAACCGTGAAATCTGGTTCCGTCAAGACCATGGGGTGAGCACCGCTTGAGTTACTTCACTTCGCCTGTACCATAACCCATAGGTCGTTGGTGCACCTCGAGAGGTGTGTGTCTAGGGCATTTCACAACCTAGCGGAGCCCATCCCTCTCCAGGTTGAGAGTCGAGGTGAATGTTAGCGTCCAGAGAAAGGCTGGCTGTATATAGCTGTCTTAGGATTTGGGCCCTCAGCAGCAGCACGTACCTCCGACCCCACCGGGGATCGAACCCACTACCCACTGCGCCACGACGCCGTCTGCTACGAATTACATCTACATCCACATTCAAAATCCTAAAAGTCCACTCATAGAGTCGACCATATAAGTAAATGCAATGAAGCCTTTTTAAAAAATATTTTCCACAAGAGATATAAACGCGGTTGTTTGATAAACTCTAGAAATGAAGATGGTTTTCCGCATCTTGCATTGAAAATATATAGAAATTACAGGAAGGATTTTGCTTGTATGCATAGTATTATCCCAGCCTCTCCCCCCCTCTGTGATTAATGGTTTGTCCCGTGTGGAAGTTACACATGGAGAGATTATTACCCGGTGTTAGAGTTCCAATCTGTGTGATCGATTATTCCGAGCACTCCGAATGTTTGCAATTTATTCTAATGCTTAAAAGTCACCCCCGACATCCAGGGCTCTCTGCGAACGATAGATTCTCAAATTATTTCTTACGATGTCATTGACAAAGAGCCAGTTTTCCCACTAATTGACTTGAAAATAAGTAGAGTTTTCGTGTGGATGTCATCTCTCTTTCCCTCTCTCCTCCTCTCCATCGTCGATCTAAATTAACTCTTTTTGTTGGTGATGGCGGTTTTATAAAAATAAGGGATTTTAAAGGTTAAAATACAAGTTCTTGCTTTCTACGTCCCCGTTTTTCTTGTTTGTTTTTTTTTTTTTAAGTTTTAATCCGTAAAACATAGATAATCATTAAGAAGCACTTTAATTAAATTTGCAAGGTTCCAGGAGAAGGAACCCATTCCTCTCCGAAGTAAAACAGTCAGTATTAACCCTGTCTGTCGGTCTGTGCGTGCGCTAGATGTTTCCGTGCAGCTTGTTAAAAAGCCGTAATGTGCAGTGTGACGCTGGAGATCTGGCCTCGGCCTGCCCGTGTAATCGTTTATAACGGCAGTAGTAATTTATCCCCCCCATCCTCTCACAAGGTAGCGTCAATCCCAAAAGCGATGGCAGACGTGCACACATCGTGGTGGGAAAAAACAGAGATCTAAAACGTGATTTTTGTGGAATCTGCTCCTACCCTCGATGTTGGAAACTACTTCTCTTTTTTTAAAAGTTGTGTCCCCTTGCCGTTTATTCGACTCATTACTTACGCAGCAGTCAGTGTACGTAAGGATTTTCGTAAACAGACTTGTTATTTCAGTTTGGTGCCCGCCTCTGATTTAGATTCTTTGTCTTGGTGTTTTCCGAAAGCAAAAAATAGGAGGGAGAGAGATGACGTTGGTAATAGAGATAGAGAGAAAGAGAGAGAGATGACGTTGGTAATAGAGAGAGGGAGAGATGACGTTGGTAATAGAGAGAGAGAGAGAGATGACGTTGGTAATAGAGAGAGAGAGAGAGAGATGACGTTGGTAATAGAGAGAGAGAGAGAGATAGATGACGTTGGTAATAGAGAGAGAGAGGAGAGATGACGTTGGTAATAGAGAGAGAGAGAGAGATGACGTTGGTAATAGAGAGAGAGAGAGAGAGAGAACGGAGTTGGGGGGGGGGTAGATTTGCATACAGCATAAATCAGAAAAATTAATGACAAAGTAAAAAAAAAGCAATAACTATTGACGGCTTTGTTTTTATCGTCTCCACTTCCCAGGATTATCGGGGTTATCTTTCGAAGCAGGTTATATTGACCGTCTGATTGATTTGGACGGCGGATTGGCCTGCCGTAGATGAGACCGCCCTCCTTAACCCCACCCCCCCCGTCGTTTGAATATTGTCACGGTTCGGCTCGGTTTGCATGGCGTGGTTCCTCCAGTCCCTCTGCCTGGGTTGTTCGTCTGTTGCAACTTCGGTTTGTGGTGGTTGCTTTGGCTGACCACATGGCCCCGTACAAAAATGGCGGCTGCTTTCCGTCTCTCGACATGGGATTCCGTTTTGTGTCAACTCATTTATCTATTTATTTATTTTTGTTTGTTCTAGAAGACTCCTCTCGCCTGTGTCAATAATTTTATGTATATGATATTGCAATTTCATGGGTATTGATTCCAGATTTAAAAGAGAAAACCAGGAGAATGAATGACTCGCGTGTACTGCAAGCATAAATCACAAACACAGCCGTAAATATGAATCAAGACGAAGGCATCCATTAAAAAGAGAGAGAGAGAGAGACCTTTGATGCTTCAGTTAAATTATTATTTTTTTTAAATTTTAAAACGAAGTTGCCCTCTAGTTTCTCTTAGGTCTTTTTCATTTAAAAAAAGAGAGAAAAAACAGCCCTCCTCCGCGTCGAATTTATTCACGCGAGTCTAGAGAGAGAGAGAGAGAGGTGGGGATCTAATTTGTGTTCCTTCCGCCATCCCATCCAGCTGTCGGCATAGTCAGGTTATTAACCGTCGGTTTGTGTAAATCATCTTTCGCCATTTGAACTATCAAACACTGGGTGAAGTGTTGTGCGATTAACCAACCATCACTTTCCTTACAGTTTTCCCCAAAGCCACCCCCCCTTTTTTCTTTCTATTTTTTTTTCTCACTTTCACTCTAAAGAGCGTTTTGTCGTCTCCGTTTGTATAATGATGCGTCGGTGGTTAATTTTTTAGAAACTTTATATATTTTATTACTAATTCTCCTAGGGTTTTATTAGTTGGACACGCAAGCATACACACACACACATACACACATACAGGCGATCTTTAATACACACACACATACACACACACACATACATACACACATACATACCACACACACACACACATACATACATACATACAGGCGACCTTTAATACACACATACATACATACATACAGGCGACCTTTAATACACACATACATACATACATACAGGCGATCTTTAATACATACATACATACATACATACATACAGGCGATCTTTAATACATACATACATACATACAGGCGACCTTTAATACACACATACATACATACATACAGGCGACCTTTAATACACACATACATACATACAGGCGACCTTTAATACACACATACATACACACACACACACATACATACATACAGGCGATCTTTAATACACACATACATACATACATACAGGCGACCTTTAATACACACATACATACATACATACAGGCGACCTTTAATACACACATACATACATACAGGCGACCTTTAATACACACATACATACATACATACAGGCGATCTTTAATACACACATACATACATACATACAGGCGATCTTTAATACACACATACATACATACATACAGGCGACCTTTAATACACACATACATACATACATACAGGCGACCTTTAATACACACATACATACATACAGGCGACCTTTAATACACACATACACACCACACACACATACATACATACAGGCGATCTTTAATACACACATACATACATACATACAGGCGACCTTTAATACACACATACATACATACATACAGGCGACCTTTAATACACACATACATACATACATACAGGCGACCTTTAATACACACATACATACATACAGGCGATCTTTAATACACACATACATACATACATACAGGCGACCTTTAATACACACACACATACATACATACAGGCGACCTTTAATACACACATACATACACACACACACATACATACATACAGGCGATCTTTAATACACACATACATACATACATACAGGCGATCTTTAATACACACATACATATATGTTTTTTCGGCGCGCACATAAAGGGAAATGTTGATTTCTCTTAGGTCTACGCTTGCCGCAGTTTGCGCGATCCACGTGTCTCTCTTCTAATGGAACTATTTTCACACTGTTCGACATCGACCGTCGTCTTCTGCCTACTCTCTCAGAGGCAAATCTGCTCTCCCTTGTTTACCTGTCTCACGTAGGGCTTTTTTTCTCTTGCCTACCAGAGTTTCATAGGAATTTTTCAGTCCCCCTGTCAATAAACCCAGACATCTTGTTTTTCTGAAATGCTAGCTAGTACGCTTTAATTGCCTTTTGTATGAACAGATTGAATTCCCCAAAGCCAAAGAATAGAAATGCAAAGGGCAGGTAACTCTCGCCATCACTTTTAAAAATGAATGGACGAACGAATAAATAGTGTGTTAAAACTACGTTGTTTGTGCGCGTTGAAAACGCTTCTGGTAGCTGGGCACATTTAGAGTACAAGAAAACCGGGTTTCACTTTATAAAAACAGAAGAGAAATTAAAATGGGGGCTTTGACACCTGTTAATAACTAAATGGACATCGATATGGAAACGAAATCTTGCTATCCGGCAAGTGTAGATTGACACTCAGCGACTGTTACACAATCGTCACGTAACCCGTCTCCCCTCACCGGCAGAACGGGCGGCTTACAGCGCCTGCCTAAGGCTGCCACTTTCATCGTTCTTAAAAACAAACGAAGAAGAAGAAAAGAAATTTTGCATTAAGATCTGAAAGAAAAGACTTATGAAAATCAAACTGGATCTTAACAGAACCGAGTCTGACGCTCGCCGTTTCTCGGCGATAGCAAAGCGGGAGGAAGTGAAACAGAAGTCGTGAAACAAAAACTTCAAAAAGATCGTTTAGAACTTGTGATTCTTGTACAAGAACAACAACAACAGACAATCAGGGGCGCCCGGCGTACGCAGGGCGTTTTTTTTTTTTTTTTTTTTTTGAAAAGCGGAAAAAAAGGAGAAACTTTCTCCTTGACGTAATGACAGGTAACATCTTCGGCACGCGCGCCACGAGCTGCGCCGTGAAGTACAGAAAAGCTGTGTCGGGTGCCGGTTGCAGCCCTTTTGTTGTACAATGCTTAATTCTGTTTTTTTTTGGATCTGACAGAAGAACTCGCTTTACCCCCACAAAGCCTTTGACGTACAAGCTATTTTATGGGAACGGCAAGACGCAGTGAAGAAATCATCGCCCCCTCCCCTTTTATATAACAACACATCAAAGCGCTGACTTGACTAATTGATTAATCCCGCGTCTGCTCAGCAACCAGCTCTTCGCCATCCCCGGACTTGTAGCCGACTGACGTAGACAGGCCCCGCAGAGGCGTCAAGCACCTGCTGTCTTCGACACGTGCTGCGCGCTATAATACTCCTGAACAAGAAACGCTGCAGACGGAAATTGGGGATTTTTATGAAAGAGTAAAGATTTTCTTAGCTGCCAGTGTTTGCTCATCCGTTAGAAATAATAAAAAACCTGAGAGAGGTGACTTTTAGATTTTCTTTTTTAAAACATTTAATTTATGATGGAGAGAGAGAGAGAGAGAGAGAGAGAGATGACGTCAGTACACAGAAAGAGAGATGACGTCAGTACAGAGAGAGAGAGAGAGAGAGAGGTTCTTTATCAAATTAACCGGATTCATATTTAAAATTATTTTAATTTAATGTAACGAATTCGATTGTATTTTCACTTCCTATATTTATTTAAACGAAAAACAACCCTAAGGGGGGGTAGATTTTTTTAAAATCTGACATCGCTTTACCTAGCCATAACAATGGATGGGTTGCTATGTTACAACAAACAACAGAACAAAAACAAATGATTATATAATGTAAGCAATTAAAAACAAACTGACACTGTAGTAAATAACATGCCGATTTATTTAATCGCGAGCTGTCGTTTCTTTCCTCGTTTCTTTGTAAAGTGAGAGTCGCACTACTTTTACACGATCATGTACTATCAGCGCCTTTCCTTTGTCCTACTTTTCAGCGTAGAGTAAGTTCGCTTTCAGGTATTCTTGTTTGGAAGCTGCCTTTCTGGTGTAAACACGACAGATTTTGTTTGAGTTTGCCTGGCAAAATTTTTTCAAGTGTTTATTTTCTCCTCCCTTTCTTTCTTTGTTGTTGTTGTCCTTTTCACACATTAACCCCGTCAGCAAAAAGAAGAAGAAGAAGAAGAAAAAGTGCGTTTTCAGAACCATTGAGATCTAAACGGTACGATTACACAATAAATTGTCGTTGTCTGGGGAAGCCACTACCTCCTCGCCATTAGTCACGGTCTCTGTAAATTGTGTTCGCCGAAACGCATAAATGACGCGGGAAGACATAAGAAAGAAAACGACCTTCCAGTGTTGTAAGAGATGCGTGAAATCAATTTGTCCTAGTCGCCGGAAAATAATGAATTGATTTGCTCTTCTGTCGCCATCTTGTTGGGTACTCGAGCGACGTCCGATACAAAAATTTTTTTAAAAAACAGAAATGTATCCCTTCCCCCTCAAGACTGGGGAATAGGATTCCTTTTATTTCCAGCTGTTAAGAGCTCAAGTGCTTTATTACTGGGAGTTGCTTAGGAACCAAATGGAGATCGCGGGCACCAGCCAGACGGCGAAATAAGAATAACAAATTCCGAGGAACAGGTTTATCCGTCCGTGAGGAGCGCAAACCGTCCACTGTAAAGTCCCGTAACTCATCAGCAGTAACCTTCGGTTCTGCTCTTTACATAGCTTCTGTTTTCCTCCGTCAGCGACTCTGGCCGCGGAAGGTGGTCGGTCAGCTTTCTTTGGCCTGTGTCCAACATTGCTGGATTGCAAAAAAAAGAGGGGAAGGAAGAAGTCAAGTGTCGAACGTATAAAAACAAAGTGAATAGTGTGCTGTGAAGGGAAGCAATTCGTCTCTGCCCAGCATTTTAAATGAGTGCCTGCCGACTCTCCATAATGGTGAATTCACTTTGATGACTCGTGTAATAATGGTGAACTCATGCTTTTAAATAAGGTTACAGAATAAACCGAATATTTAAGGACTTTCGGCATTGAGTGTTAAAAAGTCTTTGAAACAAAAATATGTTTTCCAAAATACTGTACACGGCTGTTAAAATATTGATCAGTTTACTACTTCGTTATTTCCGTTTGGCCACAGAGTGCTTGTGGGTCTACCAAACAATAATCCGACCCTAGCTGTAAGTCGTTCTCACATTACCAACTGATGATGACGATCTCTTACCGAATTATCGTTGAGCTGACTTGATTGCTAGAGGCTGACTGTGAGAGGATAGTTTCTTTTGTTGTTATAAATCCTGTCCAGCAATGCTTCTACCGGAGGTGACTTTCAAAACACGATTTAAGTAACAAGCCATCCCAGCAGCGGCTCCCGTACCCACGGGCACCTTTCCCCAAACGAGCCTCTCATATCTTCGGAGTAAATGACACACAGAACAACAGCATTGGTTAGTATTTTTAAAGTGCATTTATGCGCAACAATACGAAGATGACTGAGTACCAGTCGCAGGCTTCGCTGGAGATACGTACCTAGAAGCTTATTGTCGTCGGGTTTTTTCTCCCCCCCCTTTTTTTTTTTAATATTCACGATGCGCCAATTGCAGGAGAGCGACCTACAGAGTCCCGAGGACAGTTTACGGCCCCGTCTATCGGCGTAGTGCTAACAACCACGATGTTCTCGCCCGGCCGCAGTTCCTTTCGTGTTCTTTTTGCCTTTAAAACCCTGGAGAAGAAAGCGTTCACTTCTCCCTCGCTGCCCGAGATGTTGTTGCGGTGATCGGGCTCGGCTTGTTACGGTATAGAGAAGGGGCGGGGCGGGGCGGCCCGACGATAAGGCCGAGGGTTTACACAATCCATCATGTTAACTGCCGACTCTGCTTTCAGCCAGCCATCCTTTACAGGTAGTTGGAGAATGGAACTCCCGGAAGCTTAATCAGCTTTAAAAAATCTCGTTCATAAAGTCAGGAGGAGACGCGCCAGTATAATTTCCTCTGTTTGCGGGAGTCCGGGTCCAGTCGGTGTCTCCGTGTCAGCTCTCCCGGCTGGGGATGTCCACGTGCGCCCAAACATCCACGTCGGTGACTCTCTGGGTTGGTGGGGACGGGTGCATAACTTCTGTTGACGTTTTAACTCCAAGCTGCATAGGTATCATTTAGGGCATCCGGTTATTCTCGAATTCTTTGCTTTGTAAACAGCAGCAGCGGACAGAAATCGCCGGTAGGACGGCTCTTCGTTTACTTCGCGAGTTCAGTCCGTTTCGTTTGCTTTTTACTTTGTCAGGCAAATATTTAATTAGATACAGAACAGGTAAGGACAGTAAAAAAATACAGAAAAGTTACCGTATTAAAACAGGCGATGGCGCTAAGCGTTCGAACTTCGCGCGCGCGCAAATCAAAATATCGATTTTTATCTATGAATATAACCGAATCCCTGTGTATAATTGCTGTCTTTTAATCTATGGAAAAACAGCAATTAATTCCACACTCTATTCGAATTTTAATCTACCAAACTGTTTAATTTGCGCATTATCTGATTATTTTTTTTTTTAATCCTTTATTTATTCGTTCAATCTATTAATTTAAATTAGCATAGGAAGAGAAATGTTCGCCTCCAAGATCTAGGTCTTTGATGGAAGTTCGCCGTTCGATAGATAGCCTAGCTCTCATTGACCGGACTTCTCATATTACTGTGGTTCCGACTGCACCAGTAATTAGAGGATCGTCCTCCGGGAAGCGTATCGAATGACCACGTGTAATGGAGATTTATGGAATGTTCAATCCGACTTTTACAGTAAGTAGCCTATGCAATACTTGGCTGGTGAATCGAGATCATTTATAGGGAATAGTATTTTTAGAAAGTGAATTACGAGTCTATTAAAAGTTTATCTTCATTTAAAAAAAAAAAAAAATTTTTTTTTTTTTTTTTTTTTTTGCATAAAGCAAAAACTCGGAAATCGACAAAAAGTGATTATTAACTCTCCCTTTTTATTTGAATTCTTTAAAGAATATTTGTTAGCTCTCGTGTTGAATTGGTCTTTTTGGCAAACAAAAAGATGCTAACGCTTGCAGCAGCTTTGTGGGCATCATTCACCAAAGGGTGCTTTTCTGTGTACAGGGTGAGGAGGTGGTGGGACCATATACCTCGGCATAAGTTAAGCACCATCAGATTTCCTCCTTCATATTAGCTAAAAGTAAAAGTAAGATATCGCGAGTTATACAATCTAGTCACGTCTTGTGTTGCTTGTACTCTTGGACAGGTCTTGTGCGTTTGGCGCATGTATTTACTTAGGTTGGCTTTTAAGAAGTGTAACGTCACAAACTATATATGAGCCAAGTTGAGGTTTTGCTTGTTTAAATACTGCCACAGTACAAGTATGGTACGGTTACACTACACAGAAACCCAGATCTGGCATATAGGTGGAATGCAAAGGGATTGGCTTTTCTGCAGAGAAAAAAAAGGGGGGAGTGGGGGTAAAAAACAACTTGACAATGCTCTATTCCGTCATCAGTCGTCTTGGTGATAAATGCTTTGTTCACGCCACTGCCGTTGGGTGAGCGTAAAACGACTTCTGGAGAACGAACGATAGAGCAACTGTTCACGAAATGTCTCACATTCTCTTCGACATACTGCCGGTGATCCGAGCCACTTTCGGAAGAACAACAACGGGGTATCCACCGGAACAGGTGTCGAGGAGGCTAAATGACCGCGTTTGCCACGCCTGCTTCCCCGTGAAGCATCCAGGGTTGTCAGGTCGACTTAATCGGCCCCGACATCGTTTCCAGTCAGACCTGAGGACAGATCGTTGGCCTTTCCTACACTGTAACGATGGTTAAATGGCACGCGAAACACGCTTGCAATCAAGAAAATGCAGTTCGCCAGGACTCTTGCTTGTGGTGGTGGATCCGTTGTGGTGTGGAGAGATATTATCTTATTTGACTAAGCTTCATCTTGCTACTGTTCCTGGAGCCAAGAAAACTTTCGTGAAGTTGCCACTGTTTCTCATTCTGACGATAAGCAGGTTGTTACCGGACCGGTTTTCATGGACGACAGGGCACATAACTCACTGTGCAGGTACATGGTGCATTATCTCAAGGGAATTGGGAGTACCTTGCTTGTCTGCTATGTGCTCGTTTTCAGCCCGACAGAGTCTCTTTGGAATCAAATCGGGTGTAGTGTGACGAGGACGTTCGACGTCTTGCGACAAGCATGAAGAGGCGGTGCAAGGAAATGATCCGTACAAGGAGAGGTAGCTGGCTCTCCATATTGACATTGAACATCACCACTGAGCTTCCAGAAAATGATATCTTCTTGATTGTTAATACTGATGATACATCTAACACTTAGCGCTCTACAACAATACTTTTCCGATAGCCAGTTTTCTACCTTTTGTACGCTATTTTATGGTTGCTGTCTGATAACAGGAAACAAATAAGTGCCATAGTTTAATCTTCTCTTCTATTCTAAAGAGTGAATATTTTGTCGCATTGGCTCGGTTTTCAGCCACAAAACGAATTTTAAAATTATCCGGAAGTTCTGCAGTGAAGTCCGGTTATATGGATGTCGAGGTGTATAATTCCTTTCAGTTGTGTCGTTGACGTACAGTGACGCAACAACAATTATTCCAATCTTCTTTGCTTTTTAAAAAAATTTTTAATGCTAAATATGTAACGTTTCCACAGTTTCGCTGGTCAGCACCAAGGCATTACAGACCTTGAGCTGCTTCAGGAATATAAGGAGAAAATTTGCTACATTGATACAATTCTCTGACATAAATAGCCAAAACCGTAACCATGTGCTAATGCTTTGTACTGCAGATTGTTCGAAGGCAGTTATAGTCATTCTCTTGTCATGTTTATTTCTCTTCTTTTGACGGAGTGAAAAAGAATTTTTTTTCTCAGTTTCGGGTATGCAAATATTAGAATAAATAGATATTATGGTTGGTTGGTTGGTTGGTTTTGGATAAAAGTCAAAGCTCGAGTTTCTTTAATACAAATTAATGATAGTAGTACTAGTAAAAAATACGATTTCAGAAAAAGGGTTTTCAGATTGTATTACATCTGTCTGAGCCCCCACACACTGGCAACCTCGTCAAGGAGTGGCATGTCATCTTATCTCTCTTTGGATGCCTTCATGGCACCTATGGAAGTGCATTTACGCGTTGAAAAACCTGACACTTCAACAAGAAGCGCTCGCTAGAGGTGATAATTAACAGCTTTGACCTGCTGGTGGACGGCAGGTCGTATAGGACGCGCTGAGGTTTATTTATGTACGTGTATTCACCATTTTACAACTACGTCGGTATCCCCACCTTAACGTCACGTTGCCACAGTCCATCCTTGGCGCCTTTCCCTTGCAGTTTTGCTTAATCAATCATGTGCTAATAATAATAATAACAATAATAAATTTCTAAATGGACAGGAAACAAACAATCCAAATTTATTCTGCCCATAATAAAGATGGAAGCAACAGAACGACATCAGTGTTGTCTCAGTAGCCATACTGGTTCATCACGGCATAGTGTCTATTTTTTTGTAGTCATAGCAACGATAATGCACCGGCTCGCCAAGGAACCAAGGGCGGATGAAACGAGATAGGCAATGATTTTGAGCAGCGCTTGGGATAAAGACACCGAAGTGATCGATCTTCGACGTCTGAACTGAAGGAAGAAATATAAGAAATAAAACGAGAACTAGCAGGGTGGCCGACCTGGCTACTCTTCACCCGCCCGGATTAACTTCATCAGTCTACTTTGTCTTTAACTCTATTTAAAGATCTTGAACTTTCGAGTTTCGAGTGTTCTTTTAGGAACTATAAATAATGCCATTTTAAGCACCACCCCCCTTTTTTATTTTATTTTGGTCCCTTTGTTTTATAAATGTATTTATTTATTTATATGGTCATGTTTGCGCACCATAAGATCTCTAACATGTTATACAGCTACATTAAATAGTTGAATTGTCTTATCGGCTGTAAGCATTTTTCACCATGAAAGGCGGAATAAAATAACAATTAAACCTTTTTTATTATTATTCGGGTGGGGAAGTGGCAGGTGGGAGTTTTAATTTGCAAACATAGGCTCGTTTTACAAGTTCAGATAAGCGTCTATAAACAGACAAGGAGTAAAAGCAACTGGACACTGCTTTTGAATTCACAGTCTTCTGTTGCGACCGAAATAATAATAAAAAAAACACTACCACCTTTATTTGAAGGACGTTGTTAAGATCAACAGTAGCGGCAGAAATGATGGTAAATTATCCTTACACATCTGCATATAATAAAAAAGGAACAGGCGTTTGTCCCCTGGAAAGCACCTTTTTAAAGTTTCAGCAAAAAAATAATGGGAAATATTTACTTGTGTTATTTCGAAAAAGCACGTACACGTGCTAGGATCCGGATATCTCAGGTAAGTGAAGGATTGTGTTTGCTCACATGTTGAGCTGCTTTTATGCTACTCCAGGTAACCCAGTCTACCATTCTTAGAAAGAACTGAGTTCGCAATCGCATATACACACTCAGATGTTAATAACTGCGTGGTTGATGACGACGACAACAAACATGCATATAATAAGTAAAGCACCTATATCTTTCACAGCTTCAAAGAAGTCAGTCGTCGTTTCCCGTGATCGTATAATCGTTTGCTTAACAAGTTAACTCATTAAAACCTCTGCACCGGGGAGAAATGCGAACTGTTGGAAGCTTCACACAGTCAGCCCACGGTAATTTAGAGTGGCAGTTTTGTTGAGAACCAAGAGGTTGTCCCACCTGTCCTATTGAATGCCATAGTGTAAATTTTAACGAACTGAGTTGCATAGCTGTAACTCACATAGACGTATTGATTTAAACAGTAAAATACAGTCATCTCAAAATAAACGAAAATGGGCGTACGACCTCTTGGTTCTCTCCACCGATCAAGTTCCTAAGACTTTATTGGTTGAACATTGTCTAAAACTACTGAATAACGAAATGTAGCTACTATTCTTTCAGCGGGCAAAAACTAGTTTTTTGGTTAATCTTTAATGACTGGCCTAAAGAACTGGAGACAAACGCGAGAAACCTATGTATGGGTATTAAAGATTAAATAACGATGACGTTTTTCCGTCAGTTGAATGGTCTGCAAATATCAACCGAAAAAAGCAGTCTAATTTGGCGACGGTTTTGAATCTCTGAAAAATTGTTAAATCAATCCTAATTTCCAGTTAGCCAATTTTAAAATAATAAGAATAATAATATTTAATATACCTTCCACAACTATTAATGCTTTTGTTTTTCAAGTTATTTACTCGTGGCAATATTCCAATATTTTGGTGACTGATTTTCGTTAAAAAGAAATTTAAAGCTTTCTGGTCAAATATTTTATTGCTATTTTTCAACGTATGGCTCTGCTTGTAATCTATATATGCAAACTGAATCGATGTACAATTACAAATAATGATTCTGGAACTTCCTCGTCTCATTATACCGAGACGGAGATCCAGCCATAGAAACTGTTGTTTGTGTAATGTTTCTAAAAGGAGCCAGATCCCAATTATAGCCACCATGGCGACAATACCCTAATTTTAGAGCAATAATCCTTTCGCCCACTACGACTTTGTCTAGCTTTCCTTATTTGATCGTGATCCAAGCCCACTTTTTGTACGTGTTGCCATCGTCCACTTGAATCAATAAAAGTCATTGATTGCTTGTTTTTGGTACAAAAGAATAGGTTGTCAGTTTCTAACTCAGAACTCAGAAGATTCGCGCTTTTGGCCGAGAGGTTAGCGGTTATTTATTTCACGATGCTTGGCTGCTCGGTACCCTGGGGGTGATGCGTCTCTTTGGCCGGTAAGCCGGCAGCAGGGATCGGCTCAAATCGAACGGTTTGTTTGAATTACTGTTTCGCCAGACGTTGCCGGATAACAGTTCATCCTCTCTAGACTGATAGCGGTCCTAACAACTGGACTCGAAAGGGCGAGAGGCTGCAGGAGCGTTATCCTGGAATTGTAGGAGCTTGGATTTTGTCGAGTTCGAGCCAAGCAGCACGAGCGTATGAACTGACAAATGGGTCACTCATAGACCCTATGGAAACTTACCTCGGTAAACCAACGACTTGCGCCTTGTGCTACGTCACATGCGGTGTGGAATTGTGGTTAGAGGAATTTAATTAACCTATCAAAGTTAAAGCAAATTGATAATGGAATTCATTTAAAATTAATTGGATAATCTAATTATAAATTAAAGAGATATCTGAAGACGAAAATTTTAAATAATAACTTTAAATATCAGTGTAACGAACAAGGAAATGAAAATACAGATTATGGACGAATCAGTTCGCCAGCTAGTCTTTTCGTACACCCTGTTTTCCCGGGTTACCGTATTGACACTGCTACCACCACCACCACCTAGAGTTATTAAAATACACTTGGCGGTGCACAAAAAAAAAGAAGTTTTTTTTTTTAAGGCGACAAAAACCGAAACACTCTACATCAATCAAAGTAGCGCTCTTCCCTTGCAAGGTCATCGAGTCCGCTGTAATTATGGAACGTCTCTCCTAACCAGCATCCGACAGATTGTTACCAATTTAATTATGAAGACATCTGCACCACCATGATCGGAGCCGAGTGTTTGGACCGTTTTAACCGCGTTAGCGGCACCGGAAGTGGAGCATCAACGTCAATCGTCAGACTCACCTTCCAGGGCTATTTTAAAATACCCGGCCAAACAAACTTCTCGCCAGACAGGCAGGCAGGCTCACCAACCGTCAGGAGAGCTTCTACGTCAAAGTCCAAGAACGACTGATGTTTCACACGCGTCCCCGATATAATTCTTGTTTTTCTTTTTGCCCCTTGGAAGACAGATTTAAACTGCCTATGTATTTAGTCATCTGATACAGCTGAGAACTAAAGCACCGGGATTTAGACATTAATGAAAGAAAGGAAGACAACAAACAAATAAATTAATAGTCGATTTCACCTAATTCCGTAACGTTCTGCTAATAATGTACTACATGAGATGCTGAAATGAAACCCGTCCGGATACCATTACGGACGACAATACTATTTCTGTCGGGCTTCATTTGAACATCCTTCGCTATAGTATTCCAAATAAAATACACACGTAGCATCAGCCACCCACCTTCCACGAAGAATTCAGTTACATTTCGATTAGTAATCTTATTTTTTCACGTAATAATGTCTGGGTTTTGTTACCTTTTTAGTGCTTAGTGGGCTTTTTCTCCCCCAGGTTTAGACAGGCTCCGCGCGCGGTGTCCTTAAGAGTTTATTTACCCCCGTGCCTCGTCGTTAGCGAAAAGCGGGGGAATGAAATGCGTTACCCGAACCGAAGTGCGTTAAATACGATTAGGTCGGGTTTTTGTCCGTTCGCTGCAGTTATTCTAAACAGATAAACATCATTTGTTATCGCAGGTTTCCTGTCAGCATACAGCAGCCATTAACCAGTAACGTGACACCCGCCTCATCCACTCGGGGCCAGAGACTAGACTCGGTTAAAGTCACTTTGTTTTCAAATTGAATTCGCATTCGCGAAGATGGCTTCTCAACCCCACCCGAGTTTAATTTATCTATAAAATATCCTCACACTTAAAATTTGTCTCTACTATTCTGAAGAAAAGCGAATGTTTCTGGAAAATTGGAAGCAATGCAATTATCACGGACGATAAGCATTTCCGGACGTAGTCGTCGGTGAAATTTCCGTGCTTATAATTATACAATTCCTTTTTTCTTTTCCTCCTCAAATTGAATAATGTCAGAACTGAACGTGCCTCTCTTCCGTTTTTCCTGTCGTAGCCTTTCGATTCCGCGGTCTCTCTCTCTCTCCATCTCTCTCTCTCTCTTCTCTCCATCTCTCTCCGCCTGGTAGACAAGAACGCCTTGGAAATTATCCGCGCGCTGTTAATAATCACATCTCGCTACTTCACTGCTAGGTTCAGGAGCGGAGAGAATGAATGCGCTGAGCGAGAAAATCAATTTCTTTCGTCAGTGCCTCTGGGAGAACGGAGCGGACTCGCACGGCTCCAGATCAGACGAGCTGTTCCAACTGACGAGTCAGGAATTAGAGGAGGAGGAGGAGGAGGAGGAGGGGGGGGATAAAAAATAACGCGCACAACGGTGGCACCCTAACTAGTTTCTCGAGCGGCGGGGTCCGACCCGGCCGCGGTTCTCGTCAGAAGGGAGAGGTGCGGGCGAGGCGATTCGTTTCTGTCGACAGTTGGCCGGGCCGACGAGAAGGAAGACCTCTGCGTACGCCGGCGGGGAACAAACTAACAAATTAGTGAATGTGCTCTGGCGCAGTAAGAACGAGCTTTCTAATGGATTCGAGGCCCCACACGTCAGCACAAAAACAAATAAGGTCTATCGATGTCCTACGAGAAGCGCGCGGCGACATAATTCGATAGCGCGCAGGTTTTAATCCATTTTCTCCCGACTATTGAGTTTTTTTTTTGTTGTCCTTGTGGGTGGGTGATTCTGGTTGTTGTACGAGCTTTTTTTAAAAAAAAAACAAGTCTTGCAGATGACCCGCCACCGCGAATCACAGAGCTTCCAACGACACCCCGTCTCATCATCCCAGGTCGATGTCACGGTCTCAAGCCGTGCAGCATCTCTCTCTCTCTCTCTCTCCTATCATCTTCCGAAAGCTAATGAATCGTCCATCACAGCTACCCCCCCCACGAACTGTTTACAGTCTACTCGTGTTATTATTCTCTGTCCTTTCCGATGCACGCCTAAACGCGCCGACGTCTCAGCTATTTTCGTTATCCTTCCTCGCGTCCAACGGCGCTAAACTCGAATTTCTTAAACTTTCTGTCTCTTTCTCATAAAAAAAAAAAGAGAAGAGATGAACTGGTTTGCGATGATGATTACACACACTTTGCGTGAATGCATATTCTGCTCGAACACATCTTTTAAAATATATATCATAAGTCGCTTTATAAAGTGTGAAACGATTTCATTTTTATTTCTGTATTAGAAAAAAATAATTTTCTGAATTTGCATTGAAAACTTTTTAAAAAAAAACTGACTCTGAATGTTTCTTATTACTCTTGCAATAGCTCGTTACAACAGCAGCCAATAAGAAATCAGAAAAAAAAAAAAGAAGTTTTTATTGGATCGCCATTCGCGATTTAATTTATAAATTGTTTAAAAGTATTTTCTTTCGTCATTGGTGGTAATACAACTTCCCTAATGGTCCGATGTTCTCGAATGAGTAGAGGGGGCTACTGAGAGCTCTGTTAATATTTAAGCCTCTTTTTGCTGCCTGTCAGGCAGTAACGGACAGGGGAGATAACAAGCGCTCCGGGTGTCTGTTGTCAGATACCGATGTTAATCCAAATGTTTTGTATTGACCTTCAAGAAACGTTCTCCCCAGTGAGTACTCAAATAAATATTATCAGTAGTAAAAGTGAAAGTAACTTATGGATCAAGAACCTGTTCTAGATGAAACCTCCATCCATTCAGTATGCTTACAGATTCGAATGGCCGATTAATCTGTAATTACCAAAAGCAATTAACTATTCGGTTTTTCAGCCCTGACGTTTTTATGTATGGTATATCTTGAACAGCTAGTGTTGACGATTACATAAAGTTAACTTTCTATGATTTAAGAACGAAACAAAAGACGACTATACGGTTGTAAGAAAATGTCACCAAACCTAATAACCAGAGTCTGGTGATCTTTCATGCACTACTGCGTTACTTGTGAAAGCTATGACATCGCAAATAGCGTACCTCTACGTTAATTCTTAAAATTTATTTTATTTTTTTAAATCGATGATTCTGCTCCTTAAAAAAATTTTTTTTCCCTTAATTAAATGTCCAAGTTACTGACTTTTAACGATGATAAATCTTTCTTTCATTCTCTCCACCCTTCGCTGCCAGTAGCAAAAAAACAAGACAAAACAAATTAAAGCTTGCACCAAGCATGTTTGTTTCCAGGCCACTGGCACAGAAACAAGGAACTCTCCGATGCTGGAGATTGGTGTTCGCGTTCGATAGTTAAAAATGATTCGTCGAACTGTCCTACCATGAAATCCGAGGAAACATTTTCCTAGCAGACAGAATTCTTTTTGCTTAATACAGCGAACACTGAAGTAATTATTACTCAGCACAAAATCGATGATCAATATTGCTATGGAAATTACAACTGTGATGCCCACTCTCGAACCAAACGACAGAAAAAAAAGCTAAGTATGTGGGCTTTGTACATAACGTAAACATACGCATTAAACATTTAAAGATGTGATGCATTTCAGGTTTTATATTTAACTAATCTTTAACTAAATGCATTTTATAAAATAAAAAAAAAACAACATGCTGTTGAATTTTCTGTTAAAGTCAGTATCCAAAATATAAAATATAACTCAGATCATTTTTTTGCATTTCATATGGTCATCCCCCCCACATAATATATATATACAGGTACATCTCAAAAAATTAGAATATTGTGGAAGAGTTCATTTTTTTCCGTAATTTAATTCAAACTGTGAAATTTTCATATATTCTGGATTCATTACACACAAAGTGAAATATTTCAAGCCTTTTTTTGTTTTAATTTTGATGATTACAGGTCATGAAAATCAAAAATACACTATCTCAAAATATTAGAATATTTCTTTCATAAGATCAATTTAAAAAAAAGATTTATAATATAGAAATGTGGAACTTCTGAAAAGTATGTTGATTTTTGCATTCAATACTTGGTCGGGACTCCTTTTGCACCAATCACTGCATCAATGCAGCGTGGTATGGAGGCGATCAGCCTGTGGCACTGCTGAGGTGTTATGAAAGCCCAGGTCGCTTTGATAGCGGCCTTCAGCTCGTTTGTATTGTTTGGTCTGGTGTCTCTCATCTTCCTCTTGACTCAGATCAGGCGAGTTGGCAGGCCAATCAAGAACAGAACAGTAATACCATGGTCAGTAAACCAGTTACTAGTAGTTTTGGCACTGTGGGCAGGTGCCAAGTCCTGCTGAAAAAGGAAATCAGCATCTCCATAAAGCTTGTCAGCAGACAGAAGCATGAAGTGCTCTAAAATCTCCTGGTAGACGGCTGCATTGACTTTGGACTTGATAAAACACAGTGGACCAACACCAGCAGATGACATGGCATCCCAAATCATCACTGACTGTGGAAACTTCACACTGGATTTTAAGCAACTTGGATTCTGTGCCTCTCCACTCTTCCTCCAGACTGTGGGACCTTGCTTTCCAAGTGAGATGCAAAATTTACTTTCTGAAAACAGGACTTTGGACAACTGAGCAATGGTCCAGTTCTTTTTCTCCTTAGCCCAGGTAAGATGCTTCTGACATTGTCTCTGGTTCAGGAGTGGCTTGACACTAGGAATGTGACACTTGTAGCCCAATTCCTGGACACGTCTGTTCCTTGTTGCTCTTGATGCATTGACTCCAGCCTCAGTCCACTCCTTGTGAAGCTCCCCAAGTTCTTGAATCGGCTTTGTTTGACAATCCTCTCAAGGCTGCGGTCATCCCTCTTGCTTGTGCACCTTTTCCTACCACACTTTTCCCTTCCAGTCAAATTTCCATGGATATGCTTTGATACAGCACTCTGCAAACAGCCAGCCCTTTCAGCGATGGCCTTCTGTGGCTTACTCTCCTTGTGGAGGGTGTCAGTGAGTGTCATCTGGACAACTGTCAAGTCAGCAGTCTTCCTCATGGTTGTGGTTGTATGTACTGAACCAGACTGAGAGATTCATGGTATTTATACTGCATGAATAATGATTTACTCAAACTCGAAATGGAATATTCTAATATTTTTGAGATACGTTTTTTCTAATTTTTTTTAGCTGTAGGCCGTAATTATCAAAATTAAAATTAAAAGATACTTGAAACGTTTTAGTTTACATGTAATGAGTGTAGAATACATACAATTTTCACTTTCTGAAATAACTGACAAAAAGTATTGAACTCTTTCACGATATTCTAATTTTTTTAGATGCACCTGTATATATATTCAATACATTTTTGCCGATAAGGCCATATATCAATAAAATAAACAATTAGATCTTTTTTGTAATGCATTTACATTTGTTTACCGGAATTCACTAAATATATACTAGAGATGTTCAAATGAAACGCGGTCGAAATAGCATCGCTATAATAGTATCTGGTCGGGTTTTATTGGACAAGCAAACAAATATGGAAGAAGGTATGGCCAAAGCAGTTTCTTTGGTACGCTACTCCAAGTGATCGATCTTTAAAATTTATTGGCAATGGCAAAGAAAGTGAAGAATATTGCAGGTGAGGTTGTGGCCACAAGCATATAATTAATGACAGATAGAGAATGCTGGTTAGACAGGATAGTAAAGTCCAGCCGTCATCAAACAATCGAGTAACTGACAAAGACGTTCAATCAAGCCAATCCACGCTCATCTCCAGCCGTACCTTGCAAAGAAGGGTTCAACAAATGGACGATGGCAGTAGAAGACCATTCGTAAACCAATGATCACAGTTACCAGTATGAAAAGGCGCCTTGTGTGGTGTATGGAGCACAGATATTGGACTATGGAGGTACTGGCAAAAAGTGGTCTTGTCTGACGAGTCACACTTCCTTTTTTTGCACACACGGGAGAAGACAAATTTAGAGAAAGCCATACGAATCACTCGACTTTTGTGTGGCTCCCAGACCTCTAATGGTGGAGTTATGGTTTGAAGCATTTTTCGCTGGCATATCCCGGGCCCTTGGTTCCTTCAGAACGGAGAGTGAATTTTCGGCTTACTTCAGCATCATTACTGATCAAATTGCTGATTCAGCGATGTTTCATGTGTTCCCTAATGAGGACGCCTACTTACAAGTCGACAATGCTCCTAACTACCGTGCTTAAATCGTGCGTTTATAGCTTGAGGAACAAGTGGAGATTCTAGGCACCCTCTATGGTTACCATAATCACCGGATCTCAGTTCAATCGAACGTTTCTGGGATCAAGTTGAAAGATGCATCCGAAATCATGATCCTCTATCTACCTCGTTGACACATTGCGTACAATATTATTTATTGAATGGGGAAATATTCATCAGGACACATTCCAGAATGTATTAATAAATATAACATGTCGTGTCATGGCTGCCACTCGAGCAAAAGATGGCTCAACCCATTATCAGATATAGTTCTAATAAAGTGTATGCATATATTTCCATTCCTATTTCTCTTAACAAGTGTCCGTCTTTACAGCAGTCTCCAAATTGACCGAGTTTGACAGTAGTAAGCATAGCACAGCGGCCCCAAAGTCTCGTCTATCATTCTGCAGACATGTGTGAGTCCAAATATTAATTGGTAAAAGCTTGACTTTTGAAGAGGCTGCCTACTGCCTGTATAGGCTGGGCGAGGACCTTTATCCATATTTGCCAACTAGCAACCGATCCAGTACACCAATTCTTCGCGGGAGCCTTGCACTAGTCGATGCAGTCTGATTACTAACACAGTCAAGAGGGTGTCAGGAACAATCAGCTGGATCTTGACGTTTGAAATAAAAATAGTGTGCTTCTATGTAAGCTCTAGTTCGAACATGCTGTTGAATAAGGCATTAAAGCTTAAAGCTATAGCCAAAGAAGGTTTTGCGTCACTCTAGGATTTCACATAGTAATATTATGTTAGCGTATCGAGGTGCATGCTGCTTTGTAGTTTTCCACATACTTAATGGTAAAATGACCAAAATTGAAAAATATGACAATTTGAAATCTAACAGGCAGAGACACAATGTCTGAAAAGGCTCAATTATAACCACAGGTGTGAATCAATTAGAGGCGGTCATGTGATCGGTGTCAAGCCGTGAGCATGGTTTGAAGATATGCAAAACTTTTGACCTTGGCTGTAGGATCTTTCTCAAGAGTTTCTACGCACAACAGTCTCGAAATCCACAAACAAATGGCTGTATCCAGTTTTTAATTAGTGATAATATAAAGAAATTGTTGTTGTTTTTGTGGATAAATAAACAAAAGGATAAAATAATGTTCGCTTGCTTGTCTTCCTTCATCGTGTAAGCTATACGTTTCGAAATATTTAAATAACATATTCAACCAAATGTAGACAACATTATTATTCCTTTGACGACTGTCAGCCTTTAGAAGACTGACTTATGAATATTTGCTTAACAATAATCGTTTTGATCTTTGATCTCGTTTCATTATCGCAACACCGTTTTAATATTTCATTTCTTTGAACGAGGTGAGAGTTTCGTTATGGTGATGTCGCCAGTCATGTGACTACGTGACCTGACGAGACCATATAAAGCTGAGGCCTATCTTCTGTCCGAATTTGATGAGTTTGTACCGCACTCTTACTTCGCCCTCTCCTTCTAGTTATCTGTAAACTGTTGATTTACAATGAAATTCACGGACAAAGAAAATCTTCCCACACTCATCAAAAGTAAACAGAACTGTACTGACATGATCGTCGTCGCGTCAATGGAAATAATAAAACAAAAATAGTGCAAACAAAAATGTAAGGCAGGTCGACGTCAGTGTCTAGCCTTACTATCGTTATTTTTTCTCCATTAAAGAGTCTTGTTTGGTTTATTTATTTTGTGTGCGTGCAAGTTTTTGTGGAAGACCAGGTTAAATACCTCATTCTCTAATGGCTTCCTATGACTGAAGGTTAGAGGAAAATAACGAACGCTGATTTTTAAAAAAATGTTTCGCATTCAGCCGTACTAAGGAGAATATATAAATTGCGGAACTGTAAATGAATCAGTGGTGGGAAGGAAAATTAAAATTTATATTATCTTTTAATTTGGTTATTTGCCGTAACTGAGTTTTACTGCTGAGCAACTTTATTCTAAATTTCTGTACAAAATTTCTCACAAAGATGGATAGGAAGTTTGAAGATAGCAGAGAGAAACGAACTTCAAAATATTATCGAAGTTTATTAAACAGCCGTAATTTACTCCATATCTTAAAATAGCATTTTTGTAATAGTAACTCACCTATTTCATTAATTTCAAGGCAATTTCAATAAATTTAAACTTTCGATACTTTGACGGCTGGAATTTACTATCCTGTCTAACCAGCATTCTCTATCTGTCATTATATGCTTGTCAAAAAGGCCACTGAAGGAACCGGTGTGCGTCACAGTTGTGCAATACGGAATTTAGTTGTGCGTCATAATTGTGTAAAATGAAGGGCTCTCGATTTCATCTCTCTCTCTCTCTCTCTCTCTCTCTCTCTCTCTCTCTCTCTCTTCTGTAACTGCAGTTTAGATGCATGTTTCGTTCATTTTTTTTTTTTTTTACTTTTATTTACTTATTTTTTTAAATTTCAAAAACCAAGTTCGATGTCTGAATAATAACATGGAAAACCGTGGCTGGTTTGGACTCTTTTTCTTTTGGCGCACATTACTTCAATGAAGATGCCCGTTGATTAATTATGCATTGGCACCATTCTTGAAAATCTATCCACATTTCCATACATTACATGTGAATTTCGTCATCCTAAGAGCGTGTCTCAACTCACCCCAGTGCCGCTGTTAGTTGAGACATGTGAACACTGGCCAATTGACGACAGAATCGATCCCTATTCCAGATGACTTATTTGAAATTCTTCTGTTTCCAAACTTACCCTTATATAATTTCTAACGTATCAGTTTTTTTTTCATCTAAAACTTATTTAAAAGAAAACTTTTCTATAACAAGAAAATTCACGTTTGGTCAACACTTGTTTTAAAAGTGGTTTATCCATTATTTCAATCTATATTACCCCCCTTTTTTTTACAAGGCATTTGAACTGAACTGAGGTAAATATGTTTTCATCAGAGTCAAACAGTGTGTACAGTCATGTATCCTATAATCAGTCTGTCGAAAGACAATTTTTTATTTGACCTTGTTTACTAAATTAACAGTGTAACCATATAACTTTTCCCCATTATCTTCCTGTTCTTGAACACGTCCTACTAGTTTCTTGAGGGGACCAAAAGTACTTCGGCTCAAGGACTGTAGCATGTGCAAGACTAAAAAAAAAACATTCTCTTCGGCATAATTCAGCAGTGACATTCCTCTAAGTGAGAATAATGATTGTCAAGCAGCAAGTACTGGTTTCTCGAGATAGCCGCACGTTGCTGTTCACAAAATGTTTAATGAAATCCAGGAAATGCTTGGTAGTCCTCCATTCGAACTAATAATTCGCCACACCTACACATCTGGACAAACAATCTCGTATGTATTGATTCTCAAGACAGCTGTGCAACTTGTTACCAGCTTTCCTCTATCTTCTGATGTCATAGCTCCCATCTGTTTAGTACTTTTCTCTGCCACGATACGTTGAGCTTTATGCATAGTGGTGACACCTGTCTGATCCACATTCAAGATGGCGTTGACTTCAAATTTGTGACGATCTGTCACTCTTTTGCAAGTTTCTTAAATAATTGGGTTACATTTTTAAAAAAAATTAAAGCTCGTTTGCTATCGAAAGACTCATAGCTTCTGGTATTCGTATAAATAAAATGGGATTTATTTTCAGAAATTCCGAAAACAAGTCTGGTCCTGCAAATCTGTTTTCTTTCCAAGGTGTTGGAATTGGTGCGTTGTATGCTATAGCATATTGTCCATAAGTCCGTTTGAGCACTTCTTAAAAGCCGAAGTAAATATTCTCCGATGATTTTGTATATGGGTTGTGAGTAAATCCTATAAAACTCCGTATTTGCCAAAACATCTACTCTTATGGTTTCCACTGAGTCACTTCACCCATGTGACCTTATTTAACTTTAACTTTAAATTATCCTTTCAGATAAACTCCGAACAGCTACCACCTTAACCCGATCACATTTCAAACATACATTTCTTTAGCGTTAGTCAAAGCACTGTCTAAACAAGCCCCATCAGTTCTGTCTCCATTAACCGTGTCACGTGGTAATGTTTACTTTCCCAGAGCATCTCTTGGAAGCAGGTACAACTGCAACCAATTATAGGCCATTACGTCACCTCTCTATTGTTTTCATAATTCAGGTGTTGGAAAGTATATTAAACACTCCTGACAAAGAGGAAAATTACTCTGCCAGTGTTTCTGCAAGAGTGCAGCTGACTGCTTCTTAGTTTTCAAAAATATGGCTGACCGCTGTGCGCGCACATTACAGTGGTCAGGTGGCGCCACTTACTGTCAAGGCTTTTCTCAATATTAGTTCCGTCTCAACTAGTCCCCCCCACGTTTCTCTTAATAATAATGGCGCGCAAAAAGGAGAGAATATTTGCTAATAATACTTTCTCGCCGGAATAACTTGAGGAAAGAAAGGATTTTCGTTATTCCAAGAAATTAAATGTACTAGCCCTGCAAATTGAAGATTACCCGGGAATCTAATGAAGACATTTAAAACCATAAAAGGCAGACAGATCTGAAATCAGTAATTAAAAAAAATATTAATAATTTTTTTGTTTGTTCCTGTTTCTTCCTATCGAATTCGTACTGAACGTCGAGAGAGAGAGAGAGAGAGAGAGAGATGGATATGGAGATGGAGAGCGAGCGAGAGAGCAAACAATTAATAGCTCTGCTTCAGAGTCGATCTTCTGGGGGAAATTAGAGCGATAAAAGCGATTTTAAATGCCTTTGTCGTCGTCGTTGTCTTTTATTGGCTATTATCATCTTTTGTGCTTTGCTGGGTTGGCTCATCAGCGGTGCGACAACGATTGACTAACTAACGCCGCCTTCGCTTCCCTGCTCTCGACTCGATGTCATAAATCTGTTGGTGGTGGTGGGAGAGACACGGTCGTCGTCGTCGTCCCTGGCTCCGTGCCGAACCCGTACAGTGTTTACACAGTAAGTCCACCGTGGACTGTTTTGCGGGTTTTTCTTTAAATTGACCGACCTATTGCAGAAAAAAAAAAAACAACAACAACAACCACCAACATTTCCGACCGACCAAGATAGTAACAGTTTGTTTCTTGTCAGCGGTAGGTAATCGGTTAACGGGATCCGTCGAGCAGTTCGCCGGGGTCTTCAAGGCGCTCGTGACAGACAGACAGACAGTCCGGAAACTGCTCTCTGGAAGCTTACTGCAGTAAAGGGGCCGAACTTAAATCGGTAGCTTCAGCATTGAAGCCACCAAGGTTGTGGATATTTTAAATGTACATTGAACGCTTTTGGACCTCACTAACCGTGTTACCTTACATCGGAAGGCAGTCGGACCGCGGAATTTCCATCCGGTAGGTAGGAACAAGTCGGTCAGACGTTTAACACGTGGTAAGGGGAGTATGGCGTAGTTATGGATGTCTGTCAGGTCCAAAAGAAGAAAGATTGCGATGAGGATGCCGTTGCCGTTTCCGTCGCCGCTAGGAGGGGAGGGGAGGAGACGAAGAGCTCTGCAAGAAAGAAGAACGAAGAGGGAGAAAAGGAGAGGATGCGGCTGACGCCTTTCGCCCGCAGCCTCGTAAAGGCGGCGCTAGACCACGAGGTACCGACTGAGATCCTCTCTCTCAACCCCTCGGCTCGGAGCCAGTTGTTGCTCGTCAGCTAAGCCGGCGACACGTTACAAATCGACGTATACTTAGGATGGAATCCGCACCCGAGAGAAAACCAATGTCTGGTGCCCGAGAGGAGAAGGAACCGATGCCAAAGGTTAAGGCATCTTTTTTTTTTTGAATCGGTAAATAAGAGTCTGGCTTCCTCCATCATAAAATACCCGATACCATCCGACTTTGTCGTTGCATATGTTATTTTATTTACGTTTTCACTTTAGTCACGCACTTAACAAGAAAGCATTTGCTGGAGTGACAAAGTTAATCGATCAGTCCCCGAAGAACCATCTGCCCTTGTAAATACCACTCTAAACATCTCTGAATAAGAGCCAGCTTCTGAAATTGAGACCACATCTCTCGGCGAACACTATTTTAATCACAGAGACAGCGGCAGCACAGACAGTCCGTCAGACAGAGAGGCGAAGATCTGCATCTGCAGAATGAAAGCGACATTTGATTTTGCAGCCGTAACGCGCGCAGGCAGACATCCAGAAGACGAAGCAGTGGCAAGCAACCGCTATGACTGATGTATATTTCTGTGTGAATGTGATGGAAAAGCAAACAACGGTTAATCAATGTCTTTGGAAGCAGGATCAGAGAAAAATAAACAGGAATAATGCTTGACCCGCGGCAGATTTGTAGAAGAAATAATATAGCATTGAGGGAAAGGCTCGAAATCACTGGAAATTTCGATGTAATTTTGCATTATACCATCGAGTGACATTCCCGATACGTCTACAAATTAGAAACCAAATTGTGGCACAAGTAAAGGCGGCAATATTCTCCAGGCTGATTGATAGTTGACGGAACTACTATTATTTTCACGAAAGCAGAGACAGTTCTGGCGGTGAGGTATATCCATAGAGAGGAAACGGAACTATGGACATGCGAGGTTTTATACAGTTTTTGGAAGTCTCGGAGACAAATGGTCGAGCAGCACTCAAAGAACTGTCTTTACAGACTCTCACCTCACTACTTAGAGTATCGAAAAGGAATACATGAGGGGGTCAAAAGGATATGATAGAGGAAGCAACTTGGTTGGGATATTTGCAAGTCAGAATCTGTGTAGTCTTACCTGAAGAAACTTACACTGCTGCAAAGCCCATGATCTGGACAAGCTTCGACAGATGGCAAACATGTTTTAAATTTGCAGAAAATAGTAGCAGTGAATTCCTCTGCAATACGCCTCAATATGTATTTAACAGAAGTGAAGGACTTCGTAAACTCGCCGTGTGACTGGGAAGACAAATAGCACAGCCTTATCTGGGTACACGATGAAAGAGCCAGGCAGATTCACTTCGATATCTGAAAGCAAAATATGTTTTTGATAATCAGTACCATAGAGGAAACTGCAGAGTTTGACAGCGATGATGCTGAAAGGCTTATATTTTTTTTATTGCTAAGTCTGATTTCCTCGTCAGTTTGGTGTACAGACACCACCATGGGACTCACGAAATCTCTGCACTTATACACTCAACGTGAGGATGTCTATTTGATTGAAACACATGAAGAAGCAAAGGTTGTGATTGAGGCACTGAAAAACACGAGAAAGGATGCGTTACTAGATTTTCTGCGCTCTTTGATGAGGTGAAACGTCTAGCAAATCGCGCGTTTATTTAAGATGGCACTGATATGCGGAGGGCAAACTCAGAGGAGCAACAGTAGCATATCAGATCCACAAAGAAAAACATCTTCATACTTTTCTTGGAGCGCACAGCTTTTGACATGAAAGACCAACTGATTGAGTGTCAGCCATGTTTTCTCCCCCCACCAGTATTTGTTGCTACAGAAGATGCATGTTTTGGACCCTAAAGACATGGTGACTGCTGCCTATGAAACATAAAAGGGTAATTTGTAGCCTGGAAAGCTTCCAAACAAAACTAAACGGATGAGAAGCAAAGGGGATGTCTGTTTCCGGAAGAAAAAATGTCCAAGCAACATCCGCTCTATTATCTCAGATAAATCTTGCGTTTTGCACTACTATTTAACACTTTTGGCCACAATGCTAGCAAGTGTTGCTGTGGTATAAAAATCCTTTATTGCACTCTGAAGAATGAAGACCTGTCTAGGGAATTCTATGAATGAAAATCGGCTTACAGGTTTAGCACTCCTACATTTACATCAAGACTCTCAGTTGACGTTGACCCATGTACTAAATACTTCTGACCCGTGTAGTGATCGTCGAGTTAATTTTGTGGCGTTGCGATGCCTAACATCGGAAATACATTTGCTGGGTAAATGAACTTTTTCTGACTCGGTATTTCATTTAAACTTTTAGATTATTAAATCTGTACTCAAATTATTGTAGTAAATATTGTATTTTTGCTTTTATATGTCACAACAAAATGATATGCGTCGCCACAGACAAAAAGAAGAAAGAGAGAAGCTAGCTTGTACCCTGGGTGTGTGTGTGGGGGGGGGCACAGTTGGAATCTATGGATATACCCCTGCTCCTGGCCGTATTAGCCTTTTCCGTTTCTTTAGATTCTGTGGGCTGGAGGTCTGACCAGGTCGTGGTCCATGGTAACACGACTACGACTGTGCCCATTCTCCAGGGAAGAATGTATTCTGAAATTCTCATCGCAACAAACTCGAAAAAATTCCCGGTTCGTGTACTGTATCAGTGATAATTCGTCTGACGGCCTCTCCCTGCCGAGTAGCAAGGTCTTACGAGTGTTTCTCCTCTAAGCTGAACGCGAAATCCGACTTAACCCTTTCCCCTTTCCCGACTGACTGTATGTGGTTTACAGGACCCATCCCCGACGGTGTGTGTGACTAACGCGGGTGGCTCTACCAGGCCAGGTAGTTAAATACGACCTTTACGGTTTGTAGCACGGCGAGACGACGACAACAAATAAATATTTAGCTAGTTAAAAAAAAACAAAACAAACAAACTCTTTAAAATACTTGTTGCGACCACCACAGACTAAGCAGATTTTAACCATCTACCATCCGGGTATATATATATATATTGATTTCCTTCATCTGCTCAAGTTTGAAAAGAAAAAGGAGAACAAACCAAACCTAACTCTTAGAATAGCGATTTCCCGAAGACTACTTGTTCGAGGATGACTGAATTCTATGCGTATATTCTTTAATCTCTCTCCTAGCTGGCGGCACAAGACGCTGTTTGTATGAAGGATAGTTTTCTATAGTGTTTCCCATTAAAGGCCGTGGGGGAGGTGAGTTTGTGTGTGTGTGTGTGTGTGTGTTTTATTGACAATTATTATCCAGGAGGTTGTTAAAAGGGATCGAGTAAATTTATTCCCCAACCTCATGCCTCTTGCCCATTATTAACACACTCGGTTCAGATCGGGATACCGGTGAACATTCTCGCTCATGGCGAAAATCATCGAGTAAGCAAACTACGCTGTTCATCGAAATTTACCTAAAATTCTTCTTTTTTAACGCTTCGAAGGCCGTGAGAACACACACACACGAATTAACGTTTGCTTGTGGTGAAAAAGGTTAAGGAAAAGATAAAAGGAACGAGTCTCCTAGCAGAATAAGAACACTAGTACATACACGCGCGGATGTGGTCGCGTGATTTTGAGTACGCCGCGAGACGCTTAGGCCAGTGGTTCTCAACCTTTTTTGGGCCATGCCCCCCACCTAATCACCTCTAAAATCCTGATGCCCCCATGTGGTGATATATAATTCTTATCATTTAAAAAGTTAACTCCGTTTCAGCTGAAGAAGCTTAAAACACCAATACCTTGGTTTAAACAAGCTTCAAAAGAACATGGCATCCGTGAAAAATGAAATAAACAAAAGACAGTTAAAGTTTTGAGCAAGAAATTACTGAAAAAATTGCAAGAAAAAATATTAAGTGGTATTAGATTTTAATAATGATACATATGATAATAAGAGAGAATTCACAGGTAATAAAGAGAGGGAAAATTTCTATGTTTATGAAAATATTTGTGGATTGTCTCATACAAAAACAGCAAATAAAAATTCAGAACATGTAATAGAAAACTGAAATGTACTGTGAACACAAATTAATTTGAATGGAAGCTTATTTGATCATTTTAATTACTGTACAATAAAGTATAGGTTCCTTTCAAATGCAAAATGCCATTTGAGCACATCTCAAGAAAAGCGGAATAAAGTTAGTGAGACCCTTGTGCTTCATGTCTGCTGCAAAGAGATTTTATATTAGGCACTAATTTAGTCAGCTTTAGTCTCAAACCTCCTCGTTTACTGATATCCAGTGAATTTCTTTTCTTTCAGTAGCAAATCATTTACAACGCTAAAGCCACATTCAGCTAGATATGAAGATGGAAACGGTAACAACAGTTTCCTTGCAAAGCTAGTTGAATTTGGGTATTTAGTTTCTGTCTCATCACAAAGCCATGCCATCGCTCCTTTTATGTTGAATAAAGTTTTAACTGACTCATCATTTTTTATTTCCGAGAGTTCTTCTTGGTACTGCACTGAAACATCAGATAAATCCACAAGCACTGGCTGCATCACCCACGATGGAAAATTAATCTGTTTTAAATCAGAAAATCTTTCTTTAAAATCAGAGGCCAATATTTTCAGATGATCCACAATGACAAACACAGCAGCCTCAGTCAGCTCACATGTTTTTAGCCAATGAAATTGGTCAAAATTTTTGTCAGAAATATATTTTTGGCATAACTCGATAAATGAAATAAAGCCAAATATCTTCGCCTTTGCATCAACAAGTGTTTTATTTGTTCCTTGAAGTTGTTTATTCAACACATTCAGTTTTTCGAAAATATCTGCTAAATAACTCAAAAACGCTTTTCCATCAACGGTTAGCAGGTGCTTCATTTCAGGCTTGTCACTTAGAAAGCCACTAAGTTCATCAAACAGTTCCATGAATCTTTTCAAACAATTCCCTTTCGAAAGCCACCGTACCTCAGTGTGAAGTAAAAGTCTCACATAGTCTGAATTGTTATCTTCACAAAATTTCTCGAAAAGACGCTCACATTTGGCATTAGTTTTGATAGCATTGATAGATTTTATAACTGATTTCAGTACCTCATTAAGTACAGGAGAAATATTTTTCGACACTAAGTTCTCTCTATGAATAACACAGTGCACAAGAAGCATCTCCGGATTCTCATCTTTCATCACTTTTAAGCAGCCATTTTTCTTGCCCATCATAACAGGAGCGCCATCAGCTGCACAAGATGTTATGTTTTCCATTGGTATATTATTGATATCTAAGTAGTATTTTAGTTTATTATATATATCAGCGGCGGTAGTGGTGGTATCTAAAGATTTGCAGAATAACATTTCTTCAACAAATTCACCTTTATCAATATATCTTACATAAGTTAGCAATAAGGCCTCTCTACCTCTCACAGTTGATTTATCCATTTGTACTGAGAATTTTCTTGATTTCAGCTTTTCAACAAGTTGTGTTTCAATATCTTCACTCATTTCATCTATTCTTCTCCTAACAGTGTCGTTACTGAGTGGCATGGCTTTAACATCTTTGTCATCTTTTTCCAGAACTGTTTTAAGAAATGCAGATATTGATGGTTTAATTAAATCCTCCCCTATAGTATGATTTTTTCCAGATTTAGCAATGAGTAAAGAAATTTCATAACTTGCCTCAAGAGTACGACTGATAGTAACAGTTTGTGCAGTGAACAGAGACTTTATTGTTGATCTTTTTTCAAACTTATTCTTTAAAGATTTGAAGTAATTCAAATCTGAATTTACATACGCACTATGTTTCGCCTTCAAATGCGCCTCAAGACGACCTCGTTTCATTGATTCGTTGGTCAAGCATTGTTGGCATAAGAGACAGAAAGGTGACCTTTCATCATGAGCAGCGGGTATGAAACCAAATTTCAAAAATTCCTCTGAATACTGACGAACTTTATATTTGCTTGCACTACTCATTTTATGTATGGGGGCTGTGACTGAAATAAGTGAGTAATCTTAAGAAGTGAAATGCACTTTCAGAATTTAAGATGTTCAAGTAAACACATAAATGAAATGAAGTAAACACATAATTAATAAAACAATGCCGATTTGTTTTATACAGCATATAAGGACAGACAGTGCGGTACACCAGATTTTTACGAATGTGTGAGAAATTTGTATCACACACGAATGTATTGACGATAATCGTCTGACAAAAATATGCACACACACATACACAATGAATTTGGCAAGACTGTTGTATTATATTAGCATTTGGACTATTAAGTTTTCATCTCTGACACTTTATGTATCTTCTCGTATCATCATAATACTAAACAATCAAATATATTCACGAGCAACCAAAGAAATATGTATCAATTACCTTGCGTGAAAACACCAAAACAACTTCTTTGTTTACGAGCTCTGAATTTTCGGAAAATGGAAATGCTCTCCTTTGAGAGAAAACGGAGGAAACAGTTATTATAATGGTAACTTAGCAAAAGCCCTTTGAATCGCATTTCTAAATCAAATTCAATAAATAAGGTTCTTCCATGACCTCGTGCACTTTGTGTGACGTGCATGAAGAGCGATGGCACAGTGATTATGTAATAACTATACAATAAAGACCTTTTTCACTAAAAAAAAATATTTACTCAAAATAGCATCTGAAACATAAACTTTACCTGATGGAAAATCCAAAAAATAAAAATCGAAAATTTGGACCCAGATCTCTTCATTCGTACTCAATTGCCCACCTGTGGGGCAGGCGAACGCCCCACGTTGAGAACCACTGGCCTAGACGTTCTATCTTTCCCAAAGCCGCCCCCTGAAGAGCGTTTTGCTTATGTCATCTCATTGCAAGACGAATGATTTCTGATCCAAACGGCCACGATGTCAGGAAGTAATCGGTCGAGTAGAACGGCGAGTTCTTGACACGCCCGACAGCGTGTGGATTGCTTTTACTAAGACATTAATTAATCAGATTGTTCGACACTGGTCTTATTTCAACGAGAGGGAAGCCTGATCACTAACATTCATACAAGGGAGACGTGTGGGAGCAGGGTCGGTCTATTTGTAATCAATCCAAAGATGTCGCTGGCTTATACGAACATTTTGTTAATACAACGTCTCATTAAAAGAAAAAAATTACTAATTTACCACAGTCTTCTTGTTAAATAAACCCAAAGTCGTGGGTTTATATTGCTAGATACATGGTGGATGTAGGTGAGACAGCAGATGTCTGGTTATATGAGGATTACCTGTAAGAATACATAGGAAGTGCTTTGGAAAGTTTTAAAGCGACACTTTTTGAGAGCAGTCTGAACTGGGGCATTCTACTTTCTCGGCTGTTGTTCGGAATCGGCATTAGGGCACATTTCTGGATGCACCCACCAGCTGTTGTGAGGTACGGGGATCTTATCCCGCTAAATGGTGCGTAATCGCTGAAGAGCTTCAACCTCTGAGCCATTCCGGTTCGTTCGTCCACTGAGACGTCTTCAACAGACGCAGATAAGCCTGGAGATAAACGCTCATGCTAACTACCAAAGCACTTCCGGCCGCGCCCCCTCCCCCCCCCTTGCAGGTCCATGAGCTCGATATCTCTGTAGCCCTCCCTTACCCAGGCGCGACTGTCCCTCGAGCGGGAACCTAACCCCCTCCCGCGTAACAGCTCCGCTTGCTCTGGCGATTTCGGCCCCAGAGTCGCTGTTGGCGAACTGGTCAGTCAGTGCACGCGCCACGCGGGTGGGTGGGGTCCCTCGTCAGGCACACGCGCAAACTCTAAACGTATGTGTGCGCATTCCCGGGAACGCGTTATTAACATGGGGGGAAAAAAGGGGAGAGGGAGATGGGATGCATAATTAAAAACTTTTCATCGTACAGCTGTCAAGAAGGGAAGCTCGATTGTTCCACCGCACGAGGTCAGGGTCAAACCTCGTTATGAATGCGCCACAGGCGCCACGTCTCGCGGATGACAGCGAGCGATGACTTAAAAAAGGGAGTTTGTTAGATTAGCGGGTTAATCTGGAGGCGAGAGGCCATTCATTATTGCTTGTCCGTGGAGCATCTGACATGGGGACGGGGTCAGAGGATATCTCTCTGGTCATGATGGTTAGGAAAGAATGGTGGGGGGGGGGGATTAAACACCAGACGAACGTCATCTGTTTGTAACGAGTCGGCCGACGGCTGGACCTCGGGGCCCGCGAGTTAGCTAATACACGTGCCAATCAGTACCCCTCCATCCATCGCCGGCGCGTGACTGTCACGTGACGTTAGAAAAGGAAGGGGAGAGGCGTGGTAGAGTTTCGCGATCTGTCGGCGGTACGGAGACGGAGTTGCCAGAGAGTAAGAGGAGGTTCGAATCGCACGCCCCCGACAGCTCCGAGGAGGAGATGTACGCTCTTAGAATGTCCCCCCCCCCGTGTTTTCCCTTTCCTTTTCACGCTCGCCGAGACAGGTGTGACGGTGCCCGGCTTCCAGGAATCGTAGGTCGGCGGCCAACGTGGTGGGCGCTCGTCGCCATTGTGTCGATGGGCCGGAGGATTGTCAGGTCGGTCCGCCCGTCCGATAAATTACAGTGTAGCCAGGCGGGAACCAAGGCTACGGCCGGCAGCAGCAGCAGCAGCAGCAGCAGCGCGAGAGCTCTCCTCGGCACCGAGTGTAAATGACAAACGCATTAAGTATTGAAAACACGGACGGACGGGGCTGTCCGGGATCAAACCGACAGCTGTTTTCATCAGACATCTGCCTAACCAATTAGTCTGATAGATTTGCCACTGCGATTAATTAATCCATAACTAAGTGGCTCTGCTTCACCATATTAGAAAAGGGAAGGAATATTGAATTTTTCATCGCCCGCCTTTCTTTTTGTTGCCCCCCCTCCTTTTACCCCTTTGACCGCCAACCGTTGCACGTAGGTGTGGTACAGGGTGGGGATACTTTTGTCTGAGCTCACTGCTTTCTCCTCCTCAGATCACCAGGAAGAGGGTTGAAACTACAATAGATCGTTTCCCCCCCCCCATCATAGCCGGCGAGAAGGCCTTCATTCTTGTTGATTAAACTATGCTGGTAATCTCGCGCAGTCGCCAAACATTTGTGTACTTAATGTATATTTGCAGTGTCCGCTGCCCTGCACTATTTAAAAAAAGGGGGTGTATGAATGTCCCCACCCCTGTTTTATGATGAAGATCTGTCTTCCCAGACAGTAGGCTTGTGATGACCCCTTAGTCTCCTCTCCAAGAGGTGTTGGTTGGGCCAATCGCAAGCTTTTACTCCTGTATTTCTGTTCCTCCAAATTTATAGCTTAGAAAATTTATATATACAGGGTGTCCCTAAAGTCTGGACACACAGGCAAAATTCATATTTTCAATAAATAAAATTTTCAACAACATTTTATTCGATTGCAATATTAATAAATATCATCTTCAATATGATTTCCACCATTTGTGATGCAAAGTTAGATGCACTTTGCAAAATGCACGTGAACATGATGCGGTAACTCCAAATTGCCGTCAATTTGAGCACATTCATTTATTATGCGTTCCCTCAAGTGTCTTGTATCTGTGATTTTCATTGAGTACACCTCCTTTAGCATACCCCAGAAAAATTATAGTTATCTGTGGAGGTAAAAAAATTATAGTTACTGATATTTCCTATGTGTCCAGACTTTAGGGACACCCTGTATATATATGCTGTTGCCTAAAATTACCAAAAAAAGAAGCATATAAAATGACTATCTGTTCTACAGAATGGTACACTGCATTTGTAGATCACAAATCTTTTGCGCTCCGGTGTCAATGCAGCTTTTGCTTTCAGCACTACACGATAGTACAGTCAGGCTGTTCTCCTCTGCTTAACTCCTCTAGGTAATCATTCGTTTTTGTGTGTGTGTTGTTTTTTTTTTTTTTTTATATATATAGCTGTTTCGCATTGAAGCGAGAAAAATCCAAAATTGATCGGGAAGCACTTTTCTGTAATTGCAGAGATAGAAAGTAAATTTAAAAAAAAAAAAATTACTGTTTTTGAAATTCTACAACGCTGGCAAGACTGACGGCAATTGAACTAATTACTCCTTTATTGATGTCGTCATTTCCTTGCCTTTTCTTTTTAGATTTAATTCATTATGCATGGATGTAAATACAAGGCCGACGGAATTATATTCTTGAGGCCCACGAATGACGTCGTCACAGATGTCAGATTCAGCAGAGGAGTATCATCGACTCGGACGCGGGGCGAGTCGTGCATAACCCTGCTGTCGGTGCAAGGACCTTTTCGCGCACAGCCGCAGAGACGTAGTCTTGAAATACGTATCTAATAGAGCTACGAGGGAAAGCATTCATTCCGTCTGTTTTAAGAGAGAAAATCTTATCAATTTTCTTCTTCTTTCCACCCACCCACCCACCCCCACAAAACATTGCAATTAATGTTTCCATCAGAGTTGTGATGGATGGTTGTGAAAAAGAAACTGCAGCTGAAAAACTGTTTTTTTTTTAAAAAAATTGCCTGCGGCTTAGAACTGACAAAAAGAGAAAAAAAGTTTTACGTTTGACATGTTTCTTAATTCGCACATAGCTGGGGAAGCTACAGCAGTATTGATTTGTCAAAAAAAGAGAGGAAAACTTTAATGATTGCGAGAGCTGTACAAATGCCTCGGGGGAGCTGGGAGCTTGGTTCTTGAAATCAGTTTGAAACCAATCTTGAAACAATAGCTCAAAAACCGTTAAAAACCCAATGGAAAAGAAGGGCCCCCTTTTCTTGTCAGCATTAGGGAACATTCTAGTTAGCTCGACATCGGGCCGGTGATAACCAACCGCATCGTGGTGGAAGGTTACCGATTTTAAAACTTCAGACAGCTGCGATATTAGTAGAGATAATTATCTTATTAAACATTAACAACAGTTGTGGTAAGGTACACAAAGCGGCAATTACCAAATGCATCATGCTGTCTATTATTTAAGGGGGATGTTAAAATATTAAATAGATAAAGGTATCCCTTTTTTTGCTTCATTTTAGTTTCGAATTAAAAAAAAAAAAAAAGGACACATTTCAATGTTTGACTTTTTGTCCTCTATGACTCAGTGGATCTAGTTCTTTGTTTATTGTTTATCTTATAAAACAACCAGTCTGCCTTCACTTTTATTAAATCCTTTGCACTATAAATAGCTTTTTTTTTTTCTTCTTCCACTTTTAACATCAATTTCTGCGATAAATCTTATTCACCTAATTTCAGTCATGCTGAGCAAACACCACCGAGAGCAGCTTTAAGTCGCTAGAAATTATTTAAACCAAAAGTAAAAGTTTATATCCAAAAGCCACCTATTTACATCGTAACGTTCCCATATCCACACACACACACCTCAGAGATGAAGAGTAGGAAAGCATCCTAGAAAAATTCATGTTAAAAACACTGCACTGAAATTGAAAATAAATTGAACAAACTCTCAATAACTTAGGTAATTTTTTTTTTCTGAACAAAAACTGTCTACTAAATAGTCCATAGGGTATTTGTTATTTTATATGGCCTGTTCATAAATATCATATGACTTAATTAATTAGCATTTCTTATTGGTAACTGTTTTCATAGTCTATAGAGTTCACCAGGCTAATTTTATTTTCCTTTTGGAAAGTTTTCTTTCTCGTTAGATTATTCCAGAGAGGTTATTTCTATTAATTTATTCCTATTATTTGTGTTTCTCGTTAGATTAGTCCATAGAGATTATTTTGCTAATTTAATTTTTCCTCTCCATTGTTTCTTGTTAGCTTAGTTCTCGGCATCGTTTAGCTTTTAGTTCGCAACTCAGAGCTTGCAAGCGTCCTTTATTTGATTATTGATATATCTTCACTGCTTACTGTTTAGCAGAGTGATGTTTACTTCTGAAACTGTGCATATACACATAGACGCACACATGCATTTACACTGTATTAAAAATGTATTTTGATATGTTATAATAGAAACAAGCAGCTGTTTCAATAACAGTTAAAAACAACAGCAGATATGAGATTATCACAAATCTCCAACCCTGACTTCAATGATCAAAATTCATCCCTTTTACCTACTCACATCTTTCACAGCTCTTTTTTTCTTTGTCTCTAAATTTGAGCATGCTGCTGTATACGAATGACTTGGAGGGAGTGTTGCTGAATTTGCTGCATTTTTCTTTTTTATTTTTTAAATATTCTGGATGAGATACACCTATTTACCTCCATTTGTTTTAAAATTGTATCAAAACCTGCCCATCTATATATATATATATAATTTTTATTTTCCAAGGGTTTGTGCATTTGTTTGTTCCTCTTTCACGACTGAACTGTCGCATCTGGAGGCCCCAAATTTAGGGTGTAGGTGCTTCAGAATCTGGGCAAGGTTTTGAGCGAAGGTGCGTTGGCCCTGAAGGCCACCAAGGGCCGCTTATAGATTGCACCTAGTTCGCTGCACCCGTTCAAAATAGGCGACCTAGCAGCCTCAAATTATAATGAAGGTATCTCAGGATCTGAGGCCACCTTTCAAGGTTCCGGGTTACTGCAGCTTCACGGCACTCGTCCAACTCAGAAGCGATCAGATTCAATTTTTTCGACACTCGGCCTTGAAGGCCATCAACGACAGCTTTTGATGTCATACGCGGTATAACTTTGAAAACTAAGAATAAATATTCATTTAGTAGTTTGCTACGGGTTTGTCGTCATCTTATAAGCTGGCCCCATATTGGTCAGGTACTTTTTTAGATTCCTAAACAAGTCAGCTGAAACAATCTTTATGCAATTAAAAAAAAAATCCATTTGAATTCAAGAGAATCCGGTTCCCTATAAAACTCTCCTATGACCGGCCACCAATAAAGCACAGGGCCAATCATTGAAAGTTGTCCTCTGGATGGTCCCAGCTTTTCCCATGTCGGATGCTCAAGAGCTGGCCAAAACAAAATTGTGTTTTGCTTTTTACCCCAAGGAAAAACTAAAAATATTGTCTATGTTCTTATGAAACAAAGTTACATTTAAGTGTACACTTATGGAATGTTGAGAAATGTATTGACTGGTAGCATCAATTCAGTGTTCATTCAACGATTGTGTGTTTAAACAAACAAAATTCTGTTTTTCAAATTGATATAAAAACCTTTTTTTTTTTATAAAAGCCATTTTTTCCCCATACATCATCAGGTAACTCCAGCTAGTAATATATATGTGTGTGTGTGTCTATGTACATCTGTACATCTAGGTACTTTATATTAGAACCAGGTAACCTTTTCTTAGTGAAAATAAAAGCAAGAAGGTAGGTAACCTTTAAATTTGTCTTCATGGAAATGTTAGCAAATTCAGAGTGCCAAAAATACTCCATGATAAGAATGGAATGTTATTGGCCATGTGTTATCTGTTTAAAAAAGAACAGCTTCGGTTGTTTTTTCCCCCTTCTCTCCATCCTCTTAAGATTTTTTTAAGATCTGCATCTTGAGAACTTTTCCAATTGTTGTTGTTATTAGTATATTAATTTTTGGTAGGCAGTACAACTTTTAGATCATAATAGCAGTGTAGCCAGCCACTCCTGAACCCATCCATGACTGAGTTGTCTGTTAATCTAGTTTTTAATTTATTTATTTCCACCAACCTTTCTCTGCATTTCGCCATCAGGTTATCCACCGGACAAGAGTTAACTTTTGGGAAATATTCTAATACCAGCCTTTGACCCACACGCTCACTAGGAGTTGTGGAACTTTTGTAATCATTTTGCTTGCGATCTCTAATAAGAGTTCAGCATCTTTTTCCCACTTGGTAATCACGTTAGGACATGCATACATGATTCCTGCTGGCAACACATATGCAAATTTGCTCATTACTTGGCTGATCTGAGAACATTAAAAAAAAATACAGGGTGTGTGCTATATACATGTAGAGCAAGTTCATCACTTAAATACTACTGATATGGCTTTTTAAAATCCCCTCATATTTTGTGTATCGTACCTAAATAAAGACAGAGACAAAGCTGAATTCAGTTTTTAGGGACTACAGACAGATTGGAGACAAATTTGGCATTATGAAGGACCTTGATCTTTGAGGTATTAGGAGAAATTTATACCAGAGCAGCATGAATGGAAGCTTTAATATGGAAAGGCCTTTGACTGTATTATAATATGGTTCTGACTTGCATTTGTAATTTTCTTTGCAAATATTAAACGTTTTATGATTATAGGCAAGATACATAAATATTTTTTTAAAATATATATTGCAAACATCCTGGTTAAATTAAATAACTACTAAAATTAATAGCAGGTGACAATGTGCTCTGATCTTGTAGTCTAGGCCACTATCACCTAAATCTGCTGAACAATGGGGAGATATTTGAGAATAGATGCAAGGGTTGGTATTACTTTACACCTGCTATTCATTATGGCAAGTGGCAGATAAACCAAATACAGTTATGGGAAAAATTTGTTTAGCTGAGCACAATATTTTTATGAACCTAATGGCTGACATCAAAGATAAGTTAGATTACGATCAGGTCTGGGGCAGTCTATGACCCATACACATGACTTGTGTTACTACATGGCGTGTTTCTTATGTGCCATGCTAAAGTACTCCTCCCCAGATACCTGCCGAGGGTAGGTACATTGCTGTCATTCTGATTCAAAACAGCTATGTCAAGAGATGTCTAAGTTCACCAGTGGCTGAGAGCCATCACTGTGTGGACTTCCCAGGGGATAGCTAGAGACAGTAATTGTCATGTAGTGTTCCGCTGACCTTTTATGAACTTAAATAACGAAATAAATGTCAAATTTTAAATTTGTATTTCTATTGCCACTGGAAATAAAACAATCGCTGGTCACAGCTGCTGAATCCTGTTTCCATCAGCACTCAAATGCTACATGGCCTTTCTAAAGATAACACTATAACATTGCAGCCCTTAAAGCTGAATATCACCCAAAACAAACAAACAAACAAACACACTCTAAATCTTCTAAGATTCGATGTTTTTTTAATAAGTTATAATAATTAAGGTATATAATTTTTTTTTAGAATAGCATCAATGTATTTTCTTTATGCTCCACATAGGAAAATTAATTAGGTGATAATTTCACTTCCTGAAATTAACATTTCTATTTTTAACCGAACTAAACCACATCAGTAACTCACTGACTAATCGAGAGACAGCAGGAAATTTGCTTGCTACTGTAGATTTAAGAGTTAGCTGTTGCACTAATATGTTGTTTAACCTGGAATAGATCGCCGTAGTTTACGGAAATAACTTGGCTCCTGCCGGAGTTTCTCTCTGATCTGTCAGAGCAATAAGACAGTAAAAACAGAATAATGGAAAGAAATATTTAAAAAAGTTTAGGCTGCAGATTGACTTGCATGTGGCAGAAAAATCGGTAGTATCAGTTGCTGCTGGTTTAGTACTCAGGGATGGTGGTTTTCGTGATGAAATTTGTGACAAATTCGTTCATTTCCGTGCAGCAATTTTATGTAGTTAGTCAGAACTCCAATTTTGAGCTAGTCAAGGGGACAATACTCATGACAACTAGGTGCCGAAATGCGAAGCAAAACAATCAAGGGGCAATAATTCGAATCAGTAAAGTTTCACGGGTTTTTTTGAAGTGGATTTATGAGTTTCTTTCGTCTCATGCAGAATCACAGGTCCTATAATGCTTACAGTAAAAGAAAAGAGTGTTAATTAGCGTCCAGTCTAAGGGAAGGACTAATTACTTGTTTTTATTTTAGGGTACAGTGTGTAGAAGTGCCATGGTGACAGTAGCAAGTTTTATTTGATTGTTCATGCCGCTTAATTTTCATATTTTATAATAATATAAACTACAGCAAGTACATTTTAGCAGCAGGATTTCAAATGAAAGGAACGTTAATACAGCTGTGTATTGTTGTTTTAAGAAAGTTTAAGGTTAATAAATTCTCTAATCAGGTCTGAGATTAGCTATCTTGTGCTTTAATGATTAAAGTACCTGTACCTTATCCGCTTTACTTATAGAACTGGAATAAAAGTTCATAAAGTTATAATTATATGAAAAAGTAAAAAGAATAATCTCAGTTGTCTTGTACCAAATGTCTGTTTGCTATTAATTAAAAAATTTTCAAACACTAATAATTTAAAATGTTCCACTTTAAACTCACCATTGAATTGTTTTTATTGTCTATGATAAGGATACAAATATTAGGACAAGTTAAAATGTGGTCATTGCAAGAGTAAAACAATCTCAGTCTGGAGATTTTATCATCAAAGTTTATTAATAATTATTAAGAGAGCAGTAATAATTTTTCTATTAATTTTAATCGTGGTGGTGATTGATTCTACTTCACTGTTAAGTTATTTCCCTTGAAAAGAATTTGTATTGTTTGAGGCCAAAATTAGATTAAAGCAGAAATTGAAAAGCAGCCAAAAACTGATGCAAAGAATGAATTTTTAAAAAGGAATAATTAAAACTTCCCAAACTTTTCAAGTTGCTAATTGGTTTATTATAAACAGAGAAATAGTGATGTAGATCAGAACTGTTAAAGACAAGTTCTAGTTGACCAAACAATAAAACTTCGTGTCACAGATAAGACCAACAAAGTTTGAGATGATAATTGACAGCGGTACAGATCAGTTTTCTGAAAATAGACTTGTTTTGATGTTCATGTACTGCTGATAAATCAGAATACATTGCTTATTTGCATTTACTGCTTAACTTTAGTTTTGCTTTCAGAAATAATCTTTTAGAAGTTGAAAACAATGTTGTTTTAAAGTAAATATTTGTTACATAAACAAAAAAATTTCTTTTTCAAAGTTGAAGCCGTTTAACCTGCTCATATCATCTTGGCAGTAGTTAACTCCTTTCTCCTTTATTACATATTTGTAACTTAGGAAATGTCCTGTTCTGTTTTTTTTTTTTTTTTTGTGTGAAATAAACGGTGTAAGAGGAAGGAAGGATTTCTAAAGCTGCAACTAAACTTATGGTAACAGTTTTACTGTTTATACAAAGCTATTAACTTTTTGCTTGTGGTTGAGAATCTTCAATGCATGCATGGTCATTTATCTTTCTTAGGGAGATCCGACAGGGTATTGTACCAAAGGATGCAAAAATTTCATTCCATCAACTTCCAAAGGCTGAACATCCAGGTAAACTGATTATCATTATTTGTTTACATGCAGAATTGAGCAAAACTAGCTAGCCCTTCACTTAAAAAGTAAATGGGGGATGTAATCCAATGCAAATTTTCAATTATCACTATAATGATAGGATGTTTTATTCAAGTCTGACAATACAGTAAGACCTCAATTCAACAGACGCTGTCTGGTCTCTCAACAAAAGTCCGCATTGAGCCGTGCGAAAATGTTTCTGCTTGGCCGACTTTTGCACACATGTATGTAATCTCCCGGCATCGATGGACACATCCCTATTAGTCCGTTAAATTGAGGTTTTATTGTATTGTCCCCTTCACATAACAGAGTTACTAAATTTAAAGATGAAAAATTTATTTAAAAAAAAAAAAGCATCACTGAATAGTTCTCAGTCAGATGTTATTAATATTATCAATGTGATCTTCTGGGAGTTTGAAGAGCTGATATTTGATACTAGGAAATGAAGATTTTTGAAAAAAAAAATTTCAGCTACTAGCTATGTCACGACATTTTCATTGTGCTGAAGATGTTCACTCCACGACAATTTGTGTTTTTTTATGTTAAAAGTTATCAAAATTATTAATATTAACATCATCTAGACAATGCAATCATATTTTTAAAAAAAACGTTATTCAAACTGATTTCTCATAAATTATGATCAAATTCTCTCTACTGAATTCTACATTAACAAGAATATAGGTCATTAATCACTTAACTTTCATTAAGTGGATATGGTTATATTTTTCTGATTCTTAAAACTGTTTACTTTAAAATAGAGACAGATAGCCATAAATAGCAGTATATTGAGAACTTTGTTTATACAAACTTTCTTTACAGTGTAAGGTTAATTACACCAGAAAACACCTCATGAAGTGTAAAGCTGAAACAGGTACAGTATTGCTGGAAAATTTTTTGTAAAGTTCAGTTTTTATAGTACTGATTTTTCTTAAAATCTTAGATAGATAGAAACACTTTCTTGGCTGCTCATGAAATGTATTTAAAAACAGGTGCAGTGTTCTATCAACAAGGTAAGAATCACTTTTGTCAGCCCTTTTACAATCAAATATTTCATTTTGAGACAATCTGGTGTAAACACTGCTGTTAGTCAATTATTAGTTTGTTGGCTGTCAGTTGATAGCAGTATTCTGGGCTGTTTCATTAGTAAGTTTTCTTTCTATACAATGGTTGGTTCATTCATTTACTCACTCACAAAAAACAAGGATATAGCTAATCAGAACAATCTTACACAGCATTAATAGAAGTATTTGCCATCTGAGTCTTATTAAACAAACAGGAAGTAATGTAGATTGACTATAACTCAATTTAGTAGTGAGTAGTTAGTTTTAACCTAGTGTACTGTAATGTTTTTTATAGATAGATAGACACACACACCCATGTATATCAACATAAAAAAATTAGTACAAATTCTCAAAGAGAAAGGAGGAAATCCCATTTTTGTATTATAGCACCAAAGATTCTTTAATCCAAGAAATTATTATGAAAAACCAAAAATACTCTTTTATCTGCATTGTGAAAACATAAGGTGAGTGGACAAAAGTAATTTTGAGAATATAAATTTATTTTTGCTGTTTTTTCTTTTAAAAAAAAGGGAGCAAAACACTCAACGTTTATAAATTATTTTTCTTGTAAGCCTGTATAAGATTTACAGCAATAAAGTCATTACCTAATTATCTCCCCTTTAGCCAGCATCAGTAAATTATAGTCCCCTGGCTATTAAATGTAGTCAGACAAGTCCAAACCAAAAAGGTTTGGGTCGTTAATTTACACTACAGCATATATATATATATATTCAATCTACCAATGTTTTAACTTTACTTCTGAAATAGTCTTTATTTGAACAAACATGTGGCTCATCAAAAGTTTATTATTTATAATCCAGTATATATGCCCAGTTAATATCTGTATGTGACACAAGCTACTCGAGTCATCCTAGAAAAAGTACAGATAGCTTAATAGTAATAATAATAAACTGAAGTCTTGTTACATGTGTCATCTGTTCTGGTTAATTTAGGTGATAAGATTACTAATCATGCAAAGTATTAATTAGGAATATATTCTTATCATAATAAAATTGTTTTTCAGATAACGAAAGGGGTACTTGCACAAGGATGGAGAGAGATGAATTACTACCACAGATTAATGTTTCTAACCAAGGAGAATGCAGATATTGTCTAATTTTGGAAACCATACAGAAACAAAAGTGAAAATTAATTTCTAGTCCCAGACATTCCAATCTGTCAGAACTGGGTCAACAATTACAGAAATTTTTTAAAATGCATAACATTATAGTATTACATGAAATGCAAAATTCCAATAATTTTAATAAATTTCTCTTGCTGTTATATACAAATACTGACCAGAAACAGTTGTACCAGATACCTGAACTGTTGAATTTAGAGAATATATATATTCAAATCAGAATCACAACCCTTCATTTCATTTTCAGGGTTTGAAAAGCAGCATACAAACATGCAGATGTCCAAAACCAACATCCAGGGTTAGAAAGACTGATGAATAAATTCAGTAGGACCATTGAAAAGAAAAATTAAAAAAAAAAATAATTAATAGCTGTCCACAGTCATTAACTGATCGATGATTTGTGAAGTCCTCTTTTGACTGCTTGATGGATATGCTGCTCTAATTTGTCTGAAATTAAGAAAACAAACATTAATATTTAACAGGCAAGTCAACACTAGAAAACTGCACATTTACCAAGACTTTTCCATGATATCTAATCTTCAACCCAAACTGAGAAATCTTGTATTAAACCAGCTTACAGATACATGAATATAACATTTTCATCAACATACAAGATAGAGAATAATTACAGCTACAGTTCAATAAATACACTGAAAAAATCCCCCAACTAAAATTTCTAGATAATTTAACATTGCCTATAAATTTTTTGTATTTTAATTTAATGAGACATCCAGAAAAGCATCTGTTTATCTACTTACATATTTTATTTTTTCCTTTGTTGGAAAATTTAGTTACTAATTCTTGATGAGACTCACATATAAACACATATGGAGATTCTGATTCTCCATGGGGAAACTGAAAAGAAAAGAATAAATAATGGCAGATGCGGGTTTCATATATATATAGAAAAAAAATATGTCTGTGTAAACAGAATGTTTATAAAATACAAGTTTGGTTTTAATACAGTATAAGACTATGGCTCTGTCATATTACTGCTACCCACATGCAAAGACAACACAATTCTCATTAAACAACTAAAAGGGTATTTGTAGTATAGAGGGTGTCTGCCTTAAATAATTTCTAAAAATGTACAGTAGTAAATGGCATCAGGTTTTGTTTGAGTTGATAGAAGAAACTTTACATCTTAACAGAGGATACAGATGAAACAAAATGGCAGTCAGAAGTATACAACTACAACTCTGATTCACTGGAAAAACATTTCTATCCACTGTTAATTGTCATAATAAGGTGCCCTAACTAAAGTATAACAAAAAAGCAGTTTTTTTTCCATTATAAGTTATTAAGAAGGTACTGAAGATATCTCAACTTATTAAACAGTTTCTCCTAGGCAAACACCTGTCCTGATTTTTTATGTCTAAGGGCATTTCACAGCAATGAGCTAGGAGGGGGAGGCAGGGTATTAGTCTTAGTGACCAAACAAGTTACCTAAGTATGGTTTGAGGTGATAAGCAGTGGTCAGTCAAGGGTTAATTGCAGAACCTCCACCAATAAATGGTTTCAAGATCCTTAGACTTCTACAGTCACCATCTTCAGTGACACAGCCCTATTTGCCAGTGCCTTTAACACACTCTCCAAGCTCATTTTCACAATTTTTTTACTGTTGATAAGGGAAATGTTTAATTCTCGTAAGACCCAGCAAAGTGATTTCTGTGGGTTTCTTTGAAAAAATGCTTCCTCAATGCTACTACAATAGTCTCTTGACTGGTGCATGGTCTACCAGATGGTTCTATATCATTAACCGAACCTGTTTCTATAAACTCCCACATCCGACTCCTAATAAAAAAGTCAGATGGTAGGTTTTTGTTATAATGAATGCTAACCTCTCAATTCATTGCAGTAACTATTTTCAATTCAGCAAGCCATAAAATTCACTTAACTCTCTCCTTAATTAACAAAACAAAAAAATAATACAAACTTATGACTTAGTAATACAATTTTATATTTTTGTTCTACCTTGTGTAGGCAACCTTTGAAAACCCTCCAAGATTTCATAAACACCTCATATATCTTACCTGCTGCTGATATTGTTCTTGAGTAAGACAGTCTGTAAGTTCTACACAGCCAAGAAGACAACCCACAGGGTAATGTTCTGGAAAGTTAATATTAGGATCTGAAAATAAATAAAGGAATCTGCTCTGTAAGGTTCATTCTTTTAACTATTTAATTTCCAAAGAACTGTTAAAGTTGATAAGTCTTTATTAAAGACTTCTGTAAAATATTTTATTTTATAAATCTTTTTTTTTTTTAATTGTATGCATTGATGAACTGTTTCATTTGCTTCTGATATATGCAGAAAAACATACTGGGTTTGAATGCCCTTCAACTTATGAAAAATAAGTACCTAAATTTTCACCATCATATACAGTAGTGTCACAAACCATGGAAACACGTGGAGCTAAATTTATTGATTGTGCCAGTGACTGAAGTTACTGCGTAAGCACTTATGCAAATGTTAATCATAGCACTTTAGATTCAGTAAACAATATTTACTGATTTGTGCAATTGTTTACATTATATTGTTGGTAATGAACTAATGAAAATTTCCATTCTGCTGCTCAGAACAAGTACCTGAAAGAGTTAATAAAAATCTATGCACAGGAATTGCAATTTGGGTCAGCTATCATCCACTGACAAAAGCAGTCAGCTGACACCACCACCAGTCAGAATGGAGCATATTGTTCAGTGCAAGACAAAATCCAGTAATTAATGAAAAAAAAAAAAAACATTTTGTGCATCCACTGAGCAGAATGCAATGACTTCAAGGCACAAAATATTTTGTAACTGAAAATTGTAGTAATGAGAAAAGATGGGCATGGTATGACAGAAATTCCAAGAAATACTAGAGATTTGGAAGAAACTAGAGAAAACTGGTTCTGCTGACATCAAACCAGGGTGGGGAGAAAAGTAAATACTTTCCAAATCTAATGTAGAGTAACTGTAGGTGACTTCTGCCAGAAATAGCCAACATCCTGTCAGAGAAAGGAAAGTACTATACAAAAAAGGATTGGAAGGGAAAGAGGCTGCTAGAAAACCATTTCTACACGAAAGAAAATCAGGCCAAAAGAGACTGGAATAAAAATACTGAAAACTGAAGTAGCATTGTTTATTGATGAGTCAATTTATTTGAAGACAAGTCGATAAGCAATAAGTAGATCTGCGTACAGACAAAACTGTCAAACATGAAGATGGATTCATTAATGTTTGGAGCACAACTTAAGAGATGGTCGGGCAAATTGATCAAAATTGATGGTCGAATGCAGAGGTAAAAACAGATACTTATGTACCATGGTGCTCAATCTGGTTTGCATTTAAAAGACTTAGAATTTGTCTTTGAACAAGACAATGACTTGAAACACAAAAGCAGCTGTGTGAAAACCTAAATGGTCAAAAAGGGAAACAATAGAGTTGTTAGAATCATTGCAATGGCCATTGCAGAGTTCAGACACAAATAGTATAGAATATGGTTGGGAATATATAGACAATGAAAAGGTGAAGAAAGCATCAGGAAGTCCAGCAGATATATAGCAAATTTGGCAGGAAAGTTTAAAAAGTATTCCACAACAGTTCCTTGATAATTTGCTAGCATGGAGAGCATTGATGTACTGTACTTGCAAAGACAAGAGAGCCTCATGATACAATAACATTTTATCACATTTCCAATTAAGGATGAATACCTTTGTTACATTTAGCCAATTTTTTCAGGTGTTTCCATAATTTTAAACAAATACAAAAATGTATCAGAAGTAAAAAAATTCTTGTTTTTATTGACATGTCTGCAGAATAATATGTATCTGTAATGACAGCAGTCATATTTATAAAAACAAAAATTTTTCAGTTTAAATTCTGTGAATACTGTGTAAAATGTTTTTTTTTTAAAATTAGTAGACACCCAGTGAAAAATGTTTAAAACAAAAAATACAGTAAAGCCAAAGACTTTCTTACATTAGCATTGTTTATGCAAAGTTAATTAAAAGTTCAATCAAGCCATGACTAAACTGGCTAGCTTGACTAAATGCCATCTTGAGACTTGCCATTTCTGATGTGGTGATAACATTGCTCAACCTCAGCAATCTCCTCTTTACTTGGTGTCTTAGCAGTTGATGCTATCCACAGCCTACCTCTGTGTGATGTGTACCAGACTCGTCCTTCATGCCTGAAATAGAGAGATTTGCTCAGTGCCAGGCAATTTGATCTTATGCAGATACTTTGTATGTTAGTCAGTAAACAGCAAAGTGTATGGGCTTGAAACCAGAATGATAACTGGATGAACAATTCGGAAGAAAAAAAAAAAAGCAAGGCATGAAAATACTGAATTAAAAATATCTTGAAATCATCAGACTACACAATAGAGACAACACACACAAACAACTTAAAAATAATACAGATAACTAAATAAATACATGTGTTTACCAAGTAGCAGACCTAATTTATTAATCTTAGCTTTAAACAGGGCACCAAGGGAAGTCAGTGCTGGCCTGCTGAGGTTGAGATCTGAGTTAGAATCCACCAAGATCTGCAGATTTTGGTGTACCTACCTCCCAAGCATGATTTCTTGCTCTTCTCTCCCAGTGAGCCATGTGGGTTTCCTCCCATATCCAAAAATGAAGGGTCCCCAAGGAGATTTTCTGTACTAAGAATGCAGCTATTCTCTGCTTGTTTTTAGGGGTTTTCTCTGGCAGATGAGGCCTTATAGACACACTGGGACAAAAGGTTTGAAGAAAATTCAAATTTCTGCTTTGTTGTATTTTTTTTTTAAAGGCAGAGGATTGTTGTTGTTGTTTTTTTTAAAGATTTAAATAGAATAAAAAGCAGCTATTTTGAAGAAAAACAAACTAACTTCTTAATGACCAATTTTAGATAGTGACATACATAAGTATTATTTGTGATAGTTTTCCAAAGGGACAAGTGCACATTTGGTAAAGCAGAAAACCTATTCTGAAATGAAGCTCTTCCCTTTACACATTTCAGAATCACTGGTCTAGTGATACAACTGAGAATTTGATGTTTACTAGCAAAAATCTATTTTAATTTACCTTAGCTAGATGACAGAGAAAGCTTTTTTTGTTGACTGGTTAATACTGAACTGAGCAACGAGTTCCAATTACACTGTTAGCTACTGTCATCACATTCAAGGATGATATTTAAAGTGTACTGCTTGGAATGAGGGTAGTTACAAAAATTGAATCTAATATTGCGCCTTATTCTGTAATAGGGTGGAATAAGGCAAAGATCTGATGTCTGTCATTCAAGAGGCATTAGATGATTGCCTTCTAAAGCACAAAAGCTGCAGAAACACTCTGACAGAACTCTCATAGTGACTTACTTCTTTATTCCGGCTATCAGTAATGAAGCCCATGGCTGATGCATACTCAGGCACATCCCTTTGTCTGACATTTCTTGGAGTTCCCTATCCTGGAGCCTGAGCCCTGAACGTTTATCACTGGACCATGAAGAGCTGTGACTAGATGTCTTCACACCATAACCACCTCTTGGAGGCACATACTTAAAAAAAAATAAATGAACAGGTGTTAAGATTTAAATCCATTCTGGTGCATCGTTGTTTTCAGTAATTTCATGAATGAAAATGGGTATTCACTATCTGCCATATGCTCACTTCCCATGCACAGTTACTTGTCATTCATTCTTACATTGTGGCAGATGTAATATCCAGTCCTGAAAATCTGTCATTCTCTGAACATCTAACTGCAGTAATAGTAACTCAAGACAAAAATGTTTAGTCTACTGATCTAGCAATCAATATCCACAAAGCACAAAAATGAGACCTGCTAAATCGTTTTAGACTCTGTAACTTGTCTCTCTTTTTTTTAAGCTTAAGAAGCCAGGACTGTCACCGAGTGCTCCATGATGAACCCACTAGTGCCAATATTTCATGAGTTTCTTTAGTATTTATTTGTAAGTTTAAATAAATGAAGGCAGGAAACCACTGTTAAGTGTATATATACACAGACACAGTAGAATCTAGATAATTTTTCTGACACTGCAACTTAAAATTTCAATGATGTATGCTGTACTGTACTTCTATACATTAACAAGCTGTTTCGATATTTAAAAGTAAACAGCGATGGCATATTATCTAATTAGTTACCAGCCCAAAATACAGAACTGAGTAAGAAAAATTAAAAAAAAAAACAAACAAAACAAAACAACATACTTTGGGTGCAAATTGTAAAATGTTGGGGTTCACTAGATCATGGTTGCCACCAGAAGACAATAACCTTTCATGCTTTTCTGGAATGCCATCCACCAGATCACCTTCACTGAACTGGGGGCCAGAGAAATTGTTTTCAGCATCAAGTATTTGCCGTCCAGCAAAGTCAAATGTTATTTTTCTGTCTCGTCTCGACTGATGTCGAACTGCCCTCATTTCCTCATCTCGCCGTTGCATAGCCTCTCTATCTGATTTACTTAACCATTGTGAATCTAATGAAAAGTAGTCTGCATCATCATCTATGACTTGTGTTCTCTTGATACTGAAAGCATGAAATCAACATGAAACAAGTAGTCTCTTTTGAAGAATATAAATAAAATACCTACAAGACATTTAGGTTTTTGAAATAAAACACCTTTGTTAAAAGTATATGTAGTACTGAATAAGTTCAAAAACAAGGTAGTATAATCATAAATTATATTTTTTATAAATATAGGTACGTAAAAAAGATGTATCCTCCATAACGAAGAGCCTTTTAAAACAATGTTGCCTTTGTTTTGAAACTCAGGTTACTTATTACCTGATGATTTACTAATTTACCTGCTTTTGTCATACTCCAGTAGCTTCATCTTATGTTCCAAAGCCTTGTCTAGTCCACTGTTGATGAGGGCTGCCTGACTGGGCAGCAGCTGTCTGGAGGAGTTCTGAAGCTCTAGTATTTTGTCAGCATCTTTCATTAACTGCTGCCGTAACTTCTCACTCTTTTTGGACACACGAGAAAGTATTTCCTGCTCCTCTCTGGTGCACACCTGAACCAGAATGCAAGAAAGAGAGAGGGAGTTGATCTTTGTTCACTGGTATTACAATATAGACAGAGTTCAGTAAGAAAGCTCGACAGTATTTGTTTGGAAAGAATGTTAGGACACAAAAAAGCTAAAATACACATCTATAATGGAGACAATGTCTTCCTTTTAGACGTACACATCCAGGCTGCTCTCGATGGTTCTTTTCTTAAATTCTTTATACATAAAATTGCCTGAATAGTTCTATCACAATCCACTTACATCAATTATCTTCTAGATGAAAAAAAACAAAACAAATCAGTTACATTCAGTAAAACCAAAACAGCGTAGACCTTCACTAACCAGTGGTTAATTTGCAATGGAACACTCTGGAACAACATTCCGGCTATTCTTTTTATTTTATACATTTTGGGTACTGGATAAAATTATTGTTCAGTTGCTTGTTAGGTTAACTTAACTTTTTAATATGGTTTGATTTGACAGGTTTGTTAAGCCATGAAGTTAACAACTTTATAAACCAGCCATAACATATTTAACCTTGACATTACTTGGCATCCACTTCCAGTTAAATGATTGCAAACTAGTTACTTTAGGAATTCACTATGTTGGTGTCAGGTCACTTTCTTACTATATTACTATTTTTAGTATTATTATTCTTTGTATGCAGCATTTACAAGTTAATTCAGCTGTTTGTATTAAATTTTAAGTCCATATAATTTCGAGAATTTCACTTCCATTTTATCTATAAAGTAACCACTGTCTCTAACCATATTAATTCAAACCAATGCAATATTTACCCAAATTCAAGTTATACAACATACCACACCAAGTTACATGTACAGCTGACTATTTTACTTCAGCAATAAATGCATTAACTTAATGAAATTAGGTTCTTCTGTTATTTGAATAGGCAACTAAACAGGCAAGGTGCTGTATGAAAGGCACTTTAATCACTTTTATGGTTATTGAAATCTGCAGGCATTGGTTATCCCAACTCTTCCAGTTCCAGTTGATGCAGAGTATAGCGATCAACACAAGATTACATTTGAAAAAAATTCTACAACTTATTTTTTGTTGTTTACAAAAATCAGTGACATTTAAGTATTGAAATCACTGATTATGTGACACTTTTGTTTATTTACAGACTTTTTCAAAAATTGTCTAATTAGCAACACATTATTTGGAAGGTTAGAAGGTGTGCGCTTATCTCTCCTGAACTCTTGAATTAATAGATTTTGAATCCTAATAAGAGAACTTTTTAGTAATCAAAATCTCTAACCAGACATTTCATTTAGCCAAACTTACCATGTTTCCCATCAAGTGTGGATGGAAATTCAAAAAGTAAACTTAAAAACAGCTAAAGTAGAACAATTATCTTGATTTAAATTTGTGCATTTAAAATAAGAAATTTTATTAGTTGTACAGCAGCAGTAAGAGAGATACTATTATGTTGGCAAATGACTGATTTAATCTGAATCTATAATTTTATTTGTTAAAAAGAACCAAAAAAATGTTAAATTTAAAAATAACGGTATGCAATAAATTTAAAATTATCCCCAGAATTGTTCCTCATGAGGCATAAAAGGGGTTGAATAATTTGTTTTAAAAATTGTAAGAACATGAACTTTACTACTCTGCTGAGATTGATCTGAAAAGAAGATTGAACACAAAATAGCTATACAGGTGCATCTCAAAAAATTAGAATATCGTGGAAGAGTTCAATATTATTTGTCAGTTATTTCAGAAAGTGAAAATTGTATATATTCTAGACTCATTACATGTAAACTAAAACGTTTCAAGTATCTTTTAATTTTAATTTTGATAATTACGGCCTACAGCTAAAAAAATTAGAAAAAACGTATCTCAAAAATATTAGAATATTCCATTTCGAGTTTGAGTAAATCACTATTTATGCAGTATAAATACCACGAATCCCTCAGTCTGAATCATGGCGAAGACACTCATTGAAGCCACAGAAGGTCATTGCTGAAAGGGCTGGCTGTTTGCAGAGTGCTGTTTCAAAGCATATCCATGGAAAGTTGACTGGAAGGGAAAAGTGTGGCAGGAAAAGATGCCCAAGCAAGAGGGATGACCGCAGCCTTGAGAGGATTGTCAAACAAAGCCGATTCAAGAACTTGGGGAGCTTCACAAGGAGTGGACGTGTCCAGGAATTGGGCTACAAGTGTCACATTCCTAGTGTCAAGCCACTCCTGAACCAGAGACAATGTCAGAAGCATCTTACCTGGGCTAAGGAGAAAAAGAACTGGACCATTGCTCAGTTGTCCAAAGTCCTGTTTTCAGATGAAAGTAAATTTTGCATCTCACTTGGAAATCAAGATCCCACAGTCTGGAGGAAGAGTGGAGAGGCACAGAATCCAAGTTGCTTAAAATCCAGTGTGAAGTTTCCACAGTCAGTGATGATTTGGGGTGCCATGTCATCTGCTGGTGTTGGTCCACTGTTTTTTATCAAGTCCAAAGTCAATGCAGCCGTCTACCAGGAGATTTTAGAGCACTTCATGCTTCTGTCTGCTGACAAGCTTTATGGAGATGCTGATTTCCTTTTCCAGCAGGACTTGGCACCTGCCCACAGTGCCAAAACTACTAGTAACTGGTTTACTGACCATGGTATTACTGTTCTGTTCTTGATTGGCCAGCCAGCTCACCTGACCTGAACCCTATAGAGAATCTATGGGGCATTGTCAAGAGGAAGATGAGACACACCAGACCCAATAATACAGACCAGCTGAAGGCTGCTATCAAAGCAATTTGGGCTTCCATAACAACTCAGCAGTGCCACAGGCTAATCGCCTCCATGCCACGATGCATGGATGCAGTGATTTGTGCAAAAAGAGCCCCGACCAAGCATTGAGTGCATAAATGAACACACTTTTCAGAAGTTTCACATTTCTATATTATAAATCCTTTTTTTATTGATCTTATGAAATATTCTAATATTTTGAGATAGTGGATTTTTGATTTTCATGAGCTGTAAGCCGTAATCATCAAAATTAAAACAAAAAAGGCTTGAAATATTTCACTTGAATTAAATTATGGAAAAAAAAATGAACTCTTCCACAATATTCTAATTTTTTGAGATGCACCTGTATATTGCCTAGCTTTCAAAAGGGAATGTAATTCTGAATATTAAGATTTCTAAGCATATGGAAATTTTTAGAGAGAGATAGAGGTTGATAGAATCATCCAAAAAAGGTGCAATTCAGCTTACAAGGTGGACACAGCTGGCCCAGTTCAAATTTGCTTTTCTATTTTCTCAATAAAAAAATTACAAGTACATGTTAGTACAGAAATGTTGGCTTAGTCACTTTAAGAGAATGTATATAGACCAGCACAACTGCTCATTTCTAAATTTGGGGTCAAAGCTAGGCAGTAGTGATAATGTTCAGAGGTAGACTATAACTTATGGGTGAAGTGAAAACTCGTTAAAAACAACTCAGATTTGCTATGTTGCATGTTAATAACTGCCCCCCATCACTCACCAACTTATAATATACTGACTCTCCCCTGTTTAGTAACAGAATAAAGCAAGCATCCTTCTCCCAGAAGTCAATGTATTAATCTGAGTAAATAAGACGAGTAGTCTTTTGTTCAAACATAATTAGAGTGTCTCACAGCCATATCATACTTGGTTTTTCAATTAAAACATGAGATTTCTGAATCTCCAAACCTGGCATTAAGACTATATACTTATACACTCAATCAATCCAAAAGTGTCATATATATTTAGGTGAGCTAGAGAGAGAGAGAGAGATGGTCCTATCCATGCCTTATATTGTTAAATGATGTGAATTAAAAAAAAAAACAATATAAATGATTAGAGCTAAAAGTTAGAATTGTGTTAATCTCTAAAACAATAGACAGATTCTGGCCACCTGTAGAAGATTACTGTAATATTTCTGTAATTATAAAATATTCCACTGAAATTAATAATAAAAACTAACTTAACTTTAGAGAGAAAGAAAGAAGATAAACAAGAACATTTATAGAACAGCTCACCAAGTTGGCACAAAAGAGACAGGCCCCAGATCCTTCTTGTTCACAAACTATTCGCCCACAATGGCAACAGTTGCCAATTAGGTTGTGCTTAGATGCTTGACAATCACATGGATGACGACCTGAGACAGCAAAAAAAAAAGGTAAATATGTCTTTAAGAAAAAAATAAAAAAAATAAAAAGAAACTTGTCTGTAACTGGTTGGTGAATTTTCACTTTATTTGTAGGAAGGTGTGCTTTCTGACATTCCACAAAAATTTGAAATGTTTAGACATCTAGAATTTGTGCTGTAGTATGCATAATACTCAGAGAATAAAAGAAATAATTTGTTTTAATACTGAAAGCATTACAGCAGGGTGCAAAAATCTTGCATAAAAATGACTAGACTTAGAATATGGGTTATTTTTTTGTAGAAATTAGTAACTATTGTGTTTTCTGTTTTAATTGAAAGGTATCGGTGTCTTTAAATGATTTATAGCACTAAGATCCATTTTGTAATTGCAGAGTCAAAATTTAAATATTAATAAAATAATTTGCATGAAATCTGTGTGCAAAAGTGTTGCATAAACTACAAAAAAATTAGAATATATATTTTGTGCTATAATAGTTTAGGATAGTAGAATATAAATATGAAAAACTGTCATTTTCCACTATTCTGATTCATTTTTGTTCAATATAGTGATGCCGAGAGCCCGATATTTGATCCACGAACAGCAGGCCATAATTGTTCGCATGAAAGATGGTGAAACTGAGTGGGTCATTGTGGATTGTATTGGTTGCAATCAGTCGACGATATCTCGCACCCTGAAATGTTGGAAAGCCGATGGGAGCCTAATTTCGAAACGCAGAGCCAGCAGACCACGAAAAATGACAGCTCGACAGGATTGTCTGATCGCCCGCATGTTGAACTTTGACAGACTCTGCACTTCCACCGACATCCAAATCGCCTTGTCAAGGCACCATTGGATCCAGCTGGCCTCGTGCACCATCAGACGGTGTTTAATCCACATGGGACTGTTCGGGCAATTGGCACAGAAGAAGCCGTTCATCAGTCTGGACAATCGTCGAAAGCGACTGCAGTGGGCTCACAACCATCTCCAATGGACCGTGGCCCAGTCGTCCAGAGTGTTGTTTTCCAACGAAAGCAAATTTGTGAGAGTCCACTCGGCGGGTCGGGTGTACGTTTGGCGACCGGTGTCCGAGAAATACCATCCTAGTTGCACTCGACCAACTATGTAGGCAGGGGGAGATTTGGTCATGGTTTGGGGCTGTTTTCAATCGTCCAGTGTCAGTCCGTTGCATCACGTGGAGGGTCGAATGAATGCTCATGACTATGCTAAGATCATCTTGGACATTATCGAACCGTGTATGTGTGACCACATGCCCCTGATAGCCATCTATCAGCAGGACAATGCCCCCATCCACACAGTTAGGAGTGTCAAGGCCTTGCTGGCAGAGTTGCGAACCCCCCTCCTCGACTGGCCGGCTTAAAGCCCAGATCTCAATCCCATCAAAAACATTGGGCACTCGACTAAACTCAGCGTTAGTGCCAAAAAACCGAAAAATAAAACCAATTTGAAACGGAAAATCGAGGAAGCCTGGTCGGAGTTCAGTAGTAACAATTGTCGGCATTTGGTAGCCAGCATGCCTCTTCATTGTGAACAAGTTATCAAGAATTTTGGATATTCTACTCATTATTGATAGATCTGATCACTTTCTGCATAATTAGAATTGAATCTGAATTGATTAGATAGCTGACTAGATTTTATGCAACACTTTTGCACACGTTGATTTGAAGCAAACGATTTTCTAAAAATTATAACTTTTCTTAAAATGAAACAATATGCTTGATATTACTGGAATAGATGCACAACACTAATATAGAAATACTTTGATGAACAAGATTTGATAACAACTGCGTTTGACAAAATGCGATCTAATTTACAGGAAAAATCATTTTTATGTAAGACTTTTGCACACACCGCTGTATGTTAAAAAAAAATAATTTCAAAACTGGGCTATGTTTGAACAAAATAACTTGATATTTAAGGAGACAGCAAGATTTTTACTCTTTTATGTCAACTTGCTAGAGTTAATATCTACTGCTTACAGCTGATGTAAAATGTCTTATGAATGCTGCTTGACTTTGCAAGTGTCCACCTGCAGAGAGGAGACTTTCCATTTTCTCAGTTCGTTATGTACAAAAATGTAAATTTATGGCTGACATCAGTGGCAAAAGAAACCTAACTTCTATCAACCACCGAGTATTATGTGGTGAAGAACTACTGTAAATGGCATTTCAAGCCAGGAATTAACATTTTATATCAAATAAACTGGCTGTATCAGCTCAATCAGGATCTTTGAAAGGTGCACAACTTAGGTTCAGAGATCACTGGCACAAATTTCTGAATGGATGGTGACAAATACTTGTGAAATAACCAGGAACAGGGGTAGCAACCTTGTCATACCCAAACAAGCGTTCACACCTTTAGCTGCAAAAAATATTAAGTTTCCAAATTTACCTGGAAGTTTTACCACAGTGCGAGCCTGACCTTCGTGACTATATAATGGAACAAATTTCAGTTTCCTCTTTCCAAAATCCTGCTGGAGTCGACTCAATTCTTTGTGTAATGGCTTCTAAAAGCAAACCCAAATTAAAGCATCTTTTAATAAAAAAAATCTCATTGTTGTACAAAAGTCAACTGTTATCAAAATTTAGATAAAATGATTAAATTATCATGAAAAACTTTGTTTAAACTTCAAAGTCATCTAACATTTTTATAAAAATTAATTAGGTGCAAGTAGAAACAAAAACAATTGTTTACCTTTTCAGTAAGTTTAAAATAACCAATCTACCTTTTAAAAAAGATATTTTTCTTAAATGTGATGAAAATGTGTGCACTGGAGTTTTTGAAGAGTAATGTATAAAAATACTTCTACTATAATGCACTTTACTCAGGGCTGCTACATATTTTTATGCAATTCATACATTTTTTTATGACAATGTGAAACAAATTACAATTTCAGAAAGTAGGTATGAATCTTCAATAATAAAAAAAAATTTATATAGAATATTTCTATTTTTCAGGAAATGAGAGATACGTGCAACATATATATATTATATATATATAGTGAAAAAAACATTATTTGACTATTGTAACACATTTATCTTCACTTACCTGCTGACAGTTTTTATCTGATGAGACTAGCACAACTCCATTGATGCTATTGTTCTCTAAATCCAATATTTCATGATGTTGCACGTTACTTTTCAGAGATTTTGATTTTGCAGTTCCTTTGAAATAAACTTCTTCTTGGTCATTTTTTCGATATACCTGTACATTTAAGTAAAATGTATGAAGCTGTAGAAAATAATAATTACTAATGTAGGACTTTCTTTTGAAACCCACTTAATTATTATTCAAAAGGCTGAGATCGAATTTTAAATTATATCCACTTTGACTACTGCATATTAAAAGCCAAAATTCAAACCTTTCCATAAGTGCATAAAATCTAAAGGTCTAAAAGGAAGATTGACAGTAATTAACATTAAGCAAAATTTCGATCACAAAAAAGGAAGAAAAATATCCAAAACTAAGCATTCTCCTTAACATGTATTACCAAATCAATTTGCACCTTACTTATATAATCTGGAGTGCGTTTACACCAAAGCCTAGAGGCACTATAGTAATGAAGGTACTGTCACATCCCCTATGGCTCAACCTGCAACATGTGCTGAGTAATACAGATTTGAAAGGTAGCTGGGTGCAGCGTTGCGCCCCAGGTAATATATAAAAGATTGAAATATACAGCAAGAGCAGTTGTCCTCTTGTCATGAAAAAAGTATTCATTTAAATTTTCTACAAATATTCTGAATAATTTAATTAAAAAAATTTAAAAATATTTTTCATTATTTAATATCTAATCCTGGACAAATAATTTATGGCTAAACCAATGAATAACTAGATGGATCAGTTGTAGCAAAATTACCACCAACTTACTTTAAAATTGTGATTTTGGGATTGATTCCACCATTCTAACAGTCGCTTGATAAACTGTTTTGTTCTATGATTAGGTGGGTTTAAGAGATCCTGCAAGTAATCCTCCAGATCCTGTGCATTATCAATATTCAAAATATATCTTTAAAATAAAATAAAAAATAAACTTAGGTCTGGAAATGCTCTTAAGGTAAAATGGGTTTTCTTCTTTTTCTGTTTTTGTCTGTGTAGAATCATTAAAATAAAGAGAAAGGGTGCAATACCTGTCAAAACAACAACAACAAAAAAGAAGGGTTGATCAAATTTTCAGAGCAAAAAAGGTGCCACATTTACTTGTTAATCTATTCATAAATAATATATAAAAACCTTTAAAATTTATAAATTAATTTAATTTAGCAGCAAAAGGCAACAAACAATATATTTATTATGGCAACAGTTACTGAAAGTGACCATAGCGTTAGGCGACCTCATCAGGTATTGTAATTTTAGATCATGACTGTGAGAGACATCATTGACAGGTATTGTAATTTTAGATCATGACTGTGAGAGACATCATTGACAGGTATTGTAATTTTAGATCATGACTGTGAGAGACATCATTGACAACTACAGAATTGAAATTAAATCAGAGTAAATTTCAGTTCATTACGATTTAATGTTTAAAATATGATTTATGAAGATAACAACTGAGCTGAGACCACTTTTCACATCCCGAGTGGTATTCACAAAGGCTTAGTATAGCAGTTGTGCAAGGCACCGTTCATTAGAAACGCGAGCATAGTCGTCCGCGTAGGTTCGATATCAATGTATGGTCTTCCATCACCAACATTTTAATGCCAATCTGATCTAACTGAAGCACGTAAGTAAATCCCTTACGCAGTAAGCAGTTAATGATACACATATTGCCATCTGTTTGACTTGGTTGACACTGCAAAAGTGCTCAAGGAGAGCGCTTTAGAGGAGGGCTGTGCTGTCGCCGGCCACTATGTTTACTGCCATACCTTGTAGCCGACACAAGCCACAGCAGTATTTCGCTATCAGTTGAGAAGAGAGGAAGGCTGGAGAAAATCTCCACGAAAGCATCTTCTACTTTCGGTTTTCGCCGTCTCAAACAAAACTTGCAGAAATAATTAATGGTGGTAATAAAAAAAAAAAAAAAACACAATATATTTCACGTTGATAGTTCATCGTTTTAATTGTGAAAGCTTCTTTCGCTCTGCCCCGCCAGTTGTGTCCTGAAGGTGGAGGAACGTGTCGACCGGCACCCGGGGACGGCTGAGCGTCCCTGCTGCGGTGGGGGGGGGGGGGGAGGAGATCGTCCATGACAGCTGTCCGTCCGTGCGAGAGGCGAAAGCTAATTTAGTCCCAAACGACGGCTATTATCGAAATACCGGACCCCCACCCCGAACACGGCACCCGTAGGGGTCTTCTGGTGTATATATATATATATATAAAAAAAACAAACAGACGATTTACTTAGCATTTTCTTCCGTGACATCAACACCCAGCTTCGACAGCTCTCCGCACATCCAGCTCTCGACGGGGGCAGCCATGTTGCGCCTCTCGTCCCCAAAGCGGAACCGGCCGAAAAACAACTTTTCGGAAAGTACAGGGCATCCTAGAGAAAGTAATCCAGGCCGGTCAAATATATATAAAAAAAGCTTTTGTTTAGAGAAAAAAACAATAACAACAACAACTCAACTCCCCCCCTTAAAAAAAAGGAAAAAAAAAAAAATTGATAGAAGTTAGAGAATAAGCAAAATTACTCAACAAGGGAGATAACCGCATTTTTTTCTCGGATCACTATTTTTTTTTTTTAAAAAAAAACAACAAAACAAATAAGTAACGGGACCCAGGCGAAATATAACATTTTTTTTTTTTTTGTTGTTGTTGCCCGACCAGTTTCTCTCGAATTCTGTACTTGGTGATGATTGATACAGCAGCAGCCCCTTCGCAAAGCGCCGACTTACTCACCAGAGACCGTATGTATTTAAGGTGGCACGGGTGTCTCATGATTTCGTCAAAAAAAAAAAAAAAAAACCTTAAACGTTCTCTCCTCCCCTCCATCCTTCACACAGTTCGTTCTGTAAGATGCATATTATTTCTGGTGTGTAGGGGTCATAAAACCTTTGCGATTTTAATTCACCCAGCAAAGAAATACCAAAAAAAAAAAACACACACAATGGCTCTCCCCTTTGTTCCGGTTCCGGTTCCGGCGCCGTAGCCAGTTACTCACATGAACAGGGGGCCAGGGGGAGAAAACCCCGAACAGCGCAAACTCTAATAATGGGAGTCCGCCACCACCCGCGCTTCCACGTGGTCACGACAACAACAGAATTGCTTCGGCGTTTACTACGCCAGCCCTCGAGGGAGACGGAGCTGCCCACTACTCCCAGAAAAGTAGCGAGAATTCAGAGGGCGGGGGGAGCGTGTGACATGGTTACGCGAACGAGTAAAGTTCCACATGGCTATATACCAATTCGCGGTATTATCCTACGTGTGAGGTATCAACGATGCTTCATTACTAATTACCAATAAAGTTTCCGAGCATCTATCTAGATAAGAGAAAAGATGATCTGATTTTTATGCATTACTCCAATTATCTAGTTTAAAAGCAATTGCAGGAAAATTAATTTGCATTATAAAAAAAAAAGAAGAAAGAGGGGGGGGTAGTTTCTTTTGGAATATCTGATCAATAGAAGTCTAGCGGGGATCAACTCTGAGACTTACAGAAATTAAGAGTATTTACCAGTCTGTGTGGACTCCATCTCAATATTCATTTTCTGTTACAGTTCTAAGTCGCAGCGAAGATAACCAATCACTTGGCACTCAGCTTTGTGAACTTCTCAAAAAGCATTTTTGTTTTACTTGTAAATTATGTTGGTTTTGCTGTTCATTAAAAATTTGTTAAGCAGAAAAGTAAATATTCTTAATTCAATTCATTTAAAACATTATATATAACATTCCAAAAAAAAAAGCCATCTCTTGTAGGGAATTTTAGGTGCTAAGAAAAGAGACAGACAGAAACGAAGCAACATCTAAGGTGTTTAAAAAACTAGCTTCTGAACACAAAACAGGCCCATAAGGTGGTATTTTTAGAGAGAGATTTGATGTACGTGTTTTGGAAAAGTCTTGGTATTACCACACTTAAGTTAACATGAAAAATAAATGTAGAATTTAAAAGGCATGTATATAACCAGGTACAGAGTATAAGATTACTAATCTCAAATATGGCCAAAAGCATTTCTCCAAGCAAAAGAATATTAAGATCAAAACAGATTGAATCTATCCTATGAGATCTTTGGCAAGATCTGTAGTCTTTTTTAAAATCTAAACCATTGTTTAATGTAATCAGAATTTCTATAAAAAGCAAATGAGGCCAGATGTTTACTTTTAAGGTATCTACATTTATAAGCTAACAAAATTCTAAACATGATAATTTTCTCCAGTTTTTCAAGGAATATAACTTTTCATTATAGCCTTTTAAAAGTACCTTCTATGATTACAAGCCAAATTTTTAAGCTGCCCTCTATACTGATAAGTTTTTTTGCTTTATTTTATGAATGGCAATGACATTTTGTTTCAGATTTTTAAAATGAAATTCTTTGATTTCTAAAACAGTATTTACTAACACTGTGAATGAGCTTCCACTTTCCAGGCTTTCATATATTTTTTCTTAAAAATTTACTTTTTAAATCTCCCTCTAATTATAAATGATAACCAATTTTATTTCAGTGGATCATTAAAGTTGCTTTAGAGTGGTTTAAAAAAAAAAAAACTCAGCTGAGAGATCTGCAGGTAAATATTATGTGCATATTCATGAACCAGGTCCAAGACATACAGGAACAATTTTTAGAAATCTGATTACCTTTTTCCTTTGTTTTTGTAAACTTAACAATGAACCAAGAATATCACCATCAAATGTGCATTTATTAAATTTGCTTGAACAGCATAACTAATGATAATCCATTCTTCTCAAAACAAATTCATTGTATTTTTTTTTTTTTATCTATAAAATCATTAACCACTCTATAATTGAACACCAGCCTGGTTAACATAAGCCTTGAGATAACCTACCAGTTTAGAATCAGATAATCAAGATGGCCAATGCACTTTAATGTCTCTCAAATTTCTGATTTTCAAATAATCCAACAAGCAGCTGCAAAGTTGTGTACCAACTTGAATAAAGATCATTATCTTGATGACACTATGTTCATGGAGGGCTATGACTGCTCCTGCCAACATATGCTAGTATTATTCAACTTTGACATTGCAAACTTGCAGTCCACTAGACCATGCCTCTTCAAAAACAAATGGGCAATGAAATAAAATCTTAGTGAATTCATACCAGATGGTCAATGGTCAATTTTGGGAAAATGCAAAGACTCATTAACATAAGGATTTTTAGTTAGCCAAATATTCCAATATGCATATTCATCAGCTTCAGCATAGCATGCTAAAGGTAAAGTTCCATGCACATAATAAAATACAAAATCCTGACAAACCAGGTGATGTTGCATTCAGTTTGTTTTATCTTGTACAGATGTTTGTGACTTCTGAAAATCTTAGTGCTAGACAGACTGCAGTAAGCAGGCCTGTTCAACACACGAGAGTGGGGGAACTGCATGTTCCATGTTGACTGATTTGTTACAAGTGTAATTTATGCAGCTTTTTCCATGTCGCTAACCATTCACGCCTCTAACAGTCAAAACACACTTGTACTGCATAGGTTTTGCTATAAAGACTTTTCTATGCAGAGTAGCAGCTCAAAGCTTTTTCTTGGTAATATACTGACAATTATTGTAGCCAATTGATATTTTAAAAAAAAAAATTGAATTGTACAAATTATGGCTACAGTTATGTTCCTTGGTGTCAACTCTTATTGGCTTGTCTTATCAAAGTTGATACTAATGTTCCCCAATCTTCATCTTCATGTGCTTGCTTTCTTGCTATGGCATTGCAAAGTGGTCAAGAGACAACATTTTACTAAACTTATGAAAACTTATTGAATTCCCTCAACCGGAACTGTACAAAGAAATGAAATCTGGTGGTTAAGGTTAATATTAAAAAAAAAGAAAAAAATATAAACAAAGACATGGTTTCAGCTTTACATGAACTTTATTTGTTTGAGACCACAGCAGCCCTAACAAGGTTTTAAAAAAAAAAATTTAAAAAAAGAGAAGACTACTAGTGTCAAAAGTGCAATAATAGTGGTATGAAACTGTACATGTGCAAGTCGCCCATGGTGACTTCACAAATATCATGTTTTGGTCATTAATTACAAGACCCTGCCATGTTGCTACATACTCCAGATTACAATGCTGCTTGAATTGACACAGACAATTATAAAAGTTGGAGGTACAACTTGGAAGGGAATACTAATATAGCATTCCATTTCTTCTTTTCTTTCATGTACCACTGCATTACAAATCATCAAAAGCCTACAATATTGCTGAGATCATTGGTACTTACACACCATCTCATACAGAGAGAGAGAGAGAGAGAGAGAGAATAAATGAAATTGGGAGAAATATGCTGAACATATTGCATGATTATATTTCTGAATTTTCAGGATGATAACTCAATTATACATTAACATATTTTTTAAAATTAAAACACTGACTAGGAACAAAATAAAGATAATAAAAGCAAATCCAAACATTTTTTCCCCTAGAAACATTTTAGAAATTAAAAGAATAAAAACAGCTCAAAGTTCTGTTCATTCAAATCAGGATATCTACTAACCAGATTATATTAATATTCATATATATGTTAAAATTCAAAAGTACTTTTTAATAGTGACAATATCTATTTAATTCAAGGCATATGCATTCTAACATAATTTTACTTTAAATTTTATACCACTGCAATAATATTACAGGTGCTGATTTTAAAGATAAGACTAAACTAATCATTTAGCAAATGGTAAAAAAAATATATAAAACTGCTAGAGCTAATCTTTTCTTTGAATAGCAATATTAAATCAGTTATATAAATTACTTAAAAGAAAACTAACTACAAAAGTGCATTTATTATGTATTACCTATTTTGACATTCATGTCAACACCAAATGGGAATTTATGTAAATATTTTGTTTTTTGTAAAGTTTAAAATTAAGTGGCTAAACCATGGTGCTATCAACCAACTACAGATATTTACCATCTGTCACACTACAATGAAGAATAGCAAAACAAAATGCGAGATACTAAGGTTATGTATAAAATAACTTTAACAGTTAAATGTTAATGTAATAACCCAGTAGGCTGAGATCAGTTTAGGAAATGCAGAGTTTTGCTGGCTAAAGAGTAAAGTTATTACATTAGAAGTAAAAATCTTAATACCTCCCCACCTAAATTCAGTACCCTGGTATACTTGGTTTAGCTGTTTTGAGAAAATAAATGATTAAAAAAAAATCTTATGGATTTTGTAGAATTTTTACAACTTCTATCAGCAACTGTTGACATGCGAGCTATATACCAAAATTATTGTTTCATTTTTTTTTTTTCATAATTCAAAAAAAATTCATTTTAATTTTGTCTCGTAACACTTACTGCAAAACTGTGTGTCAGAGAGACAGGAAGCAGGTGGATGATGAAATATAGAGACGATTATGATTATCAATAGTATACTTTAAAAAGAACAGAGGTTTTGCACATTTCAGAAAGTCACTTTGCCAGTTTAGTACAACACTACTAAAATGATGGCTAAGTCAGTATGCCATGCATCAGTTCTTAATAAAAAAAAAAAAAGTATTCTAAAACAGTGTTATTATTAATAATAATAATAATAATAGATTGTTTGGCCAGTAATGCTGGAGTGTATCAGACTAACACTATAAAGTGATTTATACAGCAAGGCTATAATACATAATGTCCTATCATCTTAAGTTGATATTTGTTTTGTTAAAAAACAAAAATTGGCTACACACATGCATGCACGCACACATGCACATGCACATACACACATGACTATTAACTAAATTTAATGTTATATCAACAATTTTAAATATTAAAAAGAAAGAAAGAAAAAACCCACTGGAAATTATGAACACTCAATCAACAGTTAAAAAAAGAAAGTATACTTAACTTAACAGTAGCATATGTGCACAATCATGATGTTAGCTACTGTACAGTAATACAGGAGATTTTGAATAGTACAGACTGGCTGAAGCTCTAGCTACGATGACAATGTCAGGGTGCTACCCTCCACAAAGCAATTTTTCTACTGCCTGTTTCAGAGGTAACACGTGTTCATTCCATCATGAACTGCTACTGAAAATGACTTTCTATGGCAATAAGCAGGACACTCCAAATGACTGACAAGTTATTTTTTTATTTAGTTATTTATTAAAAAAATTGTCCAAGTGCAAACTTGATACATATTTCACCAACCTTTAAAAAAAAAAAAAAATATATATATATATATATATCTTGAACCCTCCATGTGCAACTGTTCAGTTACTGTTTTCAAACAGAGGCTGAATGCCAAAGTATGTACACTTACCCAGCCTGTAAACACATTCTGACAATGTAAGTACCATTCATTGATAGATTTTTTGACGTTTCAAATTAAAGTTTTTTTTTTTAAAAGAAAACAGAAATTGATGAACCACTGAAATTTTAGCAGCATTTTTTTTCTTTCTGTAATCCTAAGCTGAATGCCACAATTTGGCGTTGTAAATGAGAAAGACTGTTCTTTAGATTCCACGACTGTTTAATATTTTCATTTACTTAATGTCATAGCAGGTATTTAAAACTTAAAAAAATTAAATATAAATGGCACCAAATAAGCTCGATCTCTTACTTTATATAAATTTTAAATGATCAGAACTTTTTCAAGCTGTTTTGCAAATAAAAATTTGTGAATGATATTGCATTCCTATCTCCATTCCTGTTGTTGATTTCTTTTTTTAGAAAAACTTCCTTCTATAAGCACCGACCAAAATGCGATGCATTTTAAAAGTATAATTAAATATTTTTAACTGAAAAAAAATGTATCATGTTTTAATAATCAGCGTTGCAAATGCCATGTTTCAATCAAATCAGGAGTAGAATTTTGAAAAAATTAAAAAAAGAAATTAAAAAAATTAGAACCACTGGAATTGTTAATAAATAAAACTATTAAATAAATTTTCTAAATCATTACAAGTATTAATTAAATTAAATTATAAGCATAACTATTTTTTCCCAACACTACCTCAAGAAATACAAATTTTATGCAAAACTCCTTTCAGTTTAATTCTTCAACTTAGTGGCAATTTAAATAAAAATTGTAGGTAGATATTCTTTGGAAAAATAATATTGAACATGTTACCCATTTAAAAGGCCCCAAAATATATACATTAAAAAAAAAAAAATCATTACTTTCATTCCAAAAATACTATCACAAATATATGCTTACAGAATTGTTTTTACCTGAATTAATAACTGTTGAAAATGAAATGAAATTTTAATAAGAAATAAAAACAACTGCCTTAGCAGTCCAAACATTACGACAGTTCTATAACAACAACAACATAATAAATAATAATGATAATAATGATGATGATGATATAGCAGAAGTTAATAGGAAACCAACCAAGATAAACCATTTATAGACTACCAATATTCTCCTTTTATCTTCAGGAGAACGTGGAATGTGGAAGATGAATACAGTTGATAATTACCTTTATTTCTTGATTTTGACTAAGTCACAAAACTGTTGTTTTGGTCAAATTTATTTTCTTTTATTTTTCACTTTAATTATCCCTTCCACTACCTTCCTTGTAGTACACAAAGTATTTGAATTTTAAAACAAACAAACAAAAAACAAAAAAAAAAATTATAGCATAAATTTGGTCCAGGTATAAAACTTCAAAGATTCTCTCATCAGCCGCAACTTTTCCAGTTAAAGGGAGAAAGTTATCTGGCATCACTTCTTACCTTTCAAAAGTAACAGTAACATTTTTGAAAAATAAAAGAAATCAAACAACAGGCATGTGGGGCATTATACACTGCTCAGGTATCAAACGTGTGTCCAATCATTATTGGTAAACAAAGAAAATTCATCTCAGAAATACTTGTTCTTGCAATTGCTGGTTCTTTTAAAAGCAGGGGATTTAGAAGTTTAGATATTAATTGGTTTTCGCAAAGTTAAAAAATATCAGGTGTTTTCCTTAGCTTAAAACTTTAATCCTGCTCAAGGCACAAGACCATCTAAAGATCAATATAAAAAAAAAGAAGAAAATCTGCATAACAGCCAATTTAAAAAGTGCATGAAAAAGAAACATGGGGTCAATATTAAAAATATTTAAAAAACTACTACTACTAAGCAAGGGGGAAAAAAAGGCTAATAGTAATTCCAGCTGTACAAAGGTGACACCACCCACGCAACTACCATGGATTTTAGTATATTGAAAAAGTTCTTCTATACAAGTATAAAGGCATATGGACCACAGAAATAAGAATTAAAATCTTTTAAAAATAAAAAAAAAAAAAGCAGCTAGAAAATGCATGACAGATGATTGTATGACATTTTGGATGTAAGTACCTTTTATACATGGCTGGTATTAATATTAGCAATATATATTCTAAAAACTTCACAACAGGGTTGTTCCTAAGCACATGATTCTTAAGTGGCCAGTGTCAATGTTTGGTTTTTTTCCCCTAAGAGTTTCCCCAACATAACTAAAACTACACACAATCGGTACAAGAACTCTCATACTGCGCTTGAGGTCCTCCCCTCGAGCTGCATCCAGAAAAGATAAATATATATATTTTTTGTTTCCATTAAGCTGCTGCTGTAAAATTTCTAAATAATGTAATTAAATGTTTGATCCTCACTAAATTCATCCATAAAAATTGGTCTCAAATCAAGTAGATTTCAGCAAAAGAGACCACTTTAAATAATTACCCTTTAGCTTTTCTCCCTCCTGATCAGCTGAGAGATTTATGTTTTTTTTTGTTAAAATGGTTTGTTCTCAAGTACTTGGTATTCTTCCCTCTACTCCTATGCCAACAATGACAGGCTTTAAAACTTTTCCTCTCCTATCCCCCACCAATATTAGTGAAACATCACCCCCCCCACTAGAACCATACAGCACTTTTGGTTAGTGGTTAGAAGTAACCAATAAAAACCCATGGAAGGGGTTAGCTCAGGAGAGAGCTATACAGAACCAATTTGTCACTCACAAAGGTTGGAGCTATTGTGAAGCAAAACTGCAAATGATACCATGCTAGATGAGCTCACTACACTAACCTGCTCTCCATCACTAGCTGTGGTGGTTATCATCAAGTTAGTATATGCAGAAAAAATTTGAAAAAAAAAAAAAAAAAACACTGACCAACCAAATAACAATTAAGCCTGAAAATATCTATTTTTAAACACATACAAAAAAAAAAAACAATGATGAAAAAATATGTAAAAGCATGCAGCTAAATAAATATTTTGAACTGTACCTTAGTTCACTGTCAACATAAGAAAACCAATCCAAACAAACAAACAAACAAACAAACAAAATACTTTATTTTAATGGGAAAAGGAAAGAAAATATATGTAGATTTTAAGGAAGTGGAAAAGGGGGTAGAACTTTATGTCCATTAAAAAAAGAATAGTTCAAAATATTCATTTAGTTCTACTTATACTTTTGTATGCATTTTTTTCCTTTTTAAATTAAAATTTAAACTTTACTTTACACACAACTATAACACCTATCTAATTTACATGAACAGTATCTGTTTAAATATAATGTCCATGATATTTTTTTTCTAAATGGTATAATAATTTAAGAGAGATGAGACCTAACAAAGATTTCACCTAAATCAAATGACTGAAAATCATATTATCACTTAGCTAACATGCTATCATAACTGTACAAAAGCAAAATCCATAAACAGTGGATAATAACTAAATTCAAACTAGTATTCAGGACAGAAATTGTACAAAAACAGTGAACAAATCAATGTGATAAAACCATAAGTATAGCTAAAGTAACCGATACATTTTATTACTGTTAATTTTAGCATCTAATTCTAATTCTCCCTATTTGCTCTAGTTGTATAAGACTAGGTTTACTTAGATCAACCAACCCTTGAAGATTTTTATTCCTTTTATGGTTTATATTTCCATCTCTCATGCTGAAGCATTATCTACTAAAAGCCTATGTTGAAGTTTTTTTTGTAAAAATTAAATACTACACCACCAATTTATATGCACAACATTAGTAGTAAGGGAGATAGCTACAGCTGCCATTTGTGATAATCTTTGTGACATGTCCACAGAAAAAATGTGACATATATACACACACCTGATATTAAAGATAGATGGAGTCTTAACTTTTATTTTAAAATAAAATTGATAAATATATCTAGAAGTTTGAAGTCTTATATTAAAGAGGAAAGCACTTTACGATTGTCCAAGTATGACAATCTTGTTAGTCCCAGTTAATTGTCTAGGCAATTATTCAAATAAATATGTCAAGTTTAAAATCTTAAAACTGAAGCTCCATCATAACCATGTATGGAATTAAATTTTTGTCCTCTTCAAGTCACAAACAAGGGTTTATAGAGGCTCTACCGGTTTCTACTAAATAAAAGGCTTCAAATGAATGTGGAGACAAAAATAGTAGTCACTATGTGAAGAGAGTAGGATCCACATCTATCTTTAGCATCAGTTTTAGAATTAAAAATGTGAAGTCCAAACAGTTCCTACTATCATCTACCAGAGTACTGATTAGTGTTGTATCAATAACTTAAGGAAAATAAAAACAAAATAAAAAATCTAATACTTACAACTAAATAAATTACAAATGCTAATATATGCTGCTCTTTTTTTTTTCAGTTAATGTAACAATATCATAGATCATAAAGTCTGCATCCAACACATGTAGATGAATAAACAAAAAATGTTTAAACAATGGACTGATAAAGCACACACTTGATACCAGATGCATAATGCTGATTCTGATTCATTTAATGAAACCAATTTGGTACTACCAACAGAAACTCTTGTCTTTCTAATATGCATAAAAGATTCATCATATTCTAACATTTAGAAACTGTTTAGATATTTAAGAAAAATACAAAAATCCAAACAAAATCAAAAACAAAATTACTGGCTGCTGTTTTATAGCTTTTCAAGGAGGTATTACTTCAGTATTTGGTTGGAAATGCACAACCTATACCTAAAGTAAATTCTACAGATGAAATTGCTAACAAAGTTCAAACTGAAAATTGGTTACACTGGTCAACAAAAAACCAGGTATACAAGCGTCATGCTAACTGTTAATTTTTTTCTTTTAAAATATAGCACAGTTATCATTAATTTATAGATGGCATTCATTTCTTTTTTTTTTAAATATATATTTTGAGAGCTTTCTACATATTTTCAGTTTAAAATGACCAAAAAAAAAATGAAAATACAAAATCAAAACAGCAGTAGTCCTGAAGAGAAAAGAAAAACAGAAACAAACAAACAAACAAACAAAAATGACACACCTGCTCTTCAAGCTCCCTGGCACTTTAAGTGACAAAGGCATACACATTTTCCTTTGATTAAAACTAAAGCTTAGAAAATAATAGCAGTAATTAATCCCTTGTATAAAGTTAATTACCATAGCCATATATAAAAACAGGTGAATCAATTAAAAGTCTTTGACTGCACAAAATTTCAAGAAAATTTTGTTTTTAACATGCCTTACTGCTCTCACTTACTAAATGGCCCTGTCCAGCATATTTCTGACAAGTCTCTGAAATCTGGTGAACGAAAAGAATTCCCTCCAACACTCTTGGATGCATCCTTCCAAGAAGCCGAAATGTCAATTCTCTTTCCCTACAATACCATGCACAATTCCAATTTAAAGCACCAAGCTCCAGTTCCTTTGGTAGCCATCTTCTCTTTAACACAGTGGCTGCATCTTGCCCTCAGTCAGAAATGTCATTTTAGCCGGCCTTCTGCATCATTGTGACAGAACCAGCAGCAGCAGCAGCAGCACCTGAGACAAGAAGTATGAAACACCATGCACCTGTCAGACTGGCTGTCGGAGGGTTTTTGTTTTGTTTTAATCTTTTTTTTCACTTTATGTAAGTATGTGTGTGTGTATGCATGTTAATTTTTATTTTTTATCTTTAAATTTAAAATTTCAAGTCTACACCTGTTTAGGGCCAACCTTTAAAAAAAAAAAAAAAAAACAAAAGTAAAAACAACCTAATTCTAAACTAAGTGAAAAAAAAAAAAAAATCATTATGATCAGGAAAATAAGAAAAAAAAAAAACTGTACAGCTCAATAAGATATGAATACACTTCGTCTATGTTTGCCGACTCTTCTTTTTCTTGCGTCGCCTGAAGAAACAGCACCTGCGAAAAACAAAGAATGATGTACCAGAGATGCATGACCTCCCAACAAAAGGATTCAGTGGTAGCAGGGATGTGCAATGAAAACTAAAGGTTACTGGAAATGTGACTAAACACAAAAGCACTACATGCAGAACAGCATTAAGCATTTTGTTAAAACAAAAGCCTCTTAAATTACTTGCAAACACCTCTCATAAAAATCTATTTATATAAAATAAAAATTTTAAATGGTAAAAAAACTCAATGTTTAAGATAATAAAAATACAAATTTTGTTGGCATCTCAGTGCATGTCACAAATTATTAAAAATGTAATGGTTTTTCATAGAAAAAATTTAAGATGTATTATCATAGCAATATCATTTATTACTTAACAGCAGTTATTTTCTGTAATAAAAATTTTAAAATTATCTCATCTTAATATATTAAAAAAAAAGATAAATGTACCAGATTTCTTTTATTTTCTATTATATATTTTTTGTTTTTTAACAGTAAAATAACATATTCTCATCAGACACTTTGTCTGCATTATCTCCCTTACAAGCTATTAAAGAGGCATTGATTCTACAATGTTAAATGCACTTGTTTGTAAACTAGTGTACTTTAAATTTGTTTACAATAAAGAAAAAAGTTCTATTTTCATTTGTGAAAAGGAAAACTGTTGATTTCAGCTGCCAATCCTCCCCTTTTTTTAAAAGATACAAGTCTGCATGACCATCAATGCAGACCAGAACGTGGAATGCCAGCCAGTTGGGGAAAGGGTTGCGTGCTGCTGGAAACAATGGTTGACACATGCAGACTTTGGCAAACGTAACAAGAGAGAGTGCCCCTCTATTTAGCTGTGGGAAGAAACTATGCAGACAGACTGGTACAAAAAGAGTAAGAATAAATCATGCTGTAGGAAGTTTCCAAACTGAGCCAGCAAGACAAGATTTAAATCCTATTTAGTTTATTAATATAAATCAAAAGCCATTTAAACTAGAGGCATTTTCCTTTACTCAGTGCAGAAAGACATACCATGCGCTATGAATTAAATGCATTATGGTTTGTGCAATATGTGCTGGTCAGCTTTTTGGAGTGGTTTAGTGAAGTAAAGATGGCTGGTGTGCTTTGTATGCTAGAATGACTATGTGGGTACTGATTTAAAATTTCCCTAACTTTGAATAACACTTGTAGTATCTCTACAAGGGTTGTGTTTTTTTTTTTTTTTAAGTTTCTTGAAATATAAATACTATTTTTAATTTGGAATTTGCTGCAACCAGATGAATATATTACCAACTATTTCCTGAGATTAACAAAAAAAAAAAAAAAAATTATTACTCAGCAACAGAACTGAGATTTAACTATACTATTTCTTATCTTATTTACATTTGAATAATATGATCTTATTTCTTTGCTATTTATTTAGTATAGAGAGCTATCATTTATTCTAAATAAATTTCTAAAAATTCTTTGGATTTTCATTTATTTTTGTTAATATTATTAATATCGATTATTACGTTACCTCCTGCCACTTTTACATTTGATTGAAAAAGTGTTTGTGCAAAGAAACCAATGCCCAAATTTTGAACTTGCTTGTTTTAACCATAAAAATAAATGTACATTTTTTTTTCAAATTCTTATTTTTGATAAAATTCAATAAAATGAAAAATGCCCTATGTGGTTTGTCTCCTCTCTCCAAGTTCTAAAGATTTCCTGCTGCCCCTGATTCCTAGTGTAACATTTCAAAGTTTAATTCTGAAAAATTCATAAAAATAGTTCAAGCAATGCTTTTTTTCTTCCCTTTAAATTTAGAAAATGTTTATTAAAGAAATATTGGACCTAATTTTAATCTTACTAAAGATTCAGATGAACAAGGCAAATATGCCTGAAGGTGGCTAAACAACTCAGTCAATGCTAATTTTGTGACAGAAATAAATGCGTGCAATCACATTACGCGACTAATTGTCTGAAAACAAAAACTGTTGTTTATGCTAAAATCCATGGGATCTTGGTAAGGGAGAGAAGAAATGTAATAGTACTTGACTAGTTTCTATCAATAAATAACAGTAACAATTTCAGGGTGAGTATATACTAAGATTCAGTTTGCTATAACTGTTAAATTAATTGTCTCATTGTTTACTGACATTATAAAATGCCTTGCTGAAGTTTCCCTTAAAGGGATAAGGAACTCCAAAGTTTCAACATTATTTTCATTAATAATTCAGATTCAATACTAAAATTATTAATCAAATTATCAAAAGCATTAAAATTAATTAAACATTCCCATATCAATGCTTCAGAAACTGTCTGCCATCTTGCTTTTTTGAAGTCAAGTGATTTCAAAACCTACATGAACAACAAAGCTCACCATATTGCACAGCTATGACCCAGGCGAAATAGTTTGTGATCTGTATAGAAGAGTTGCTTGTACATATTGAAAAGTATTGAAAGTATAAATTTACACCTATGAATGTAACACTACATTACAGAACAATTATATAGAGGTCAATTAACTACTGACTATATACAACTGTATCAGCTTTCAGAAGTACTTGCTTCAGTTTATTTTCTTTTTTCCTAACATGTAAATCCTAATTAAAAAAATTGCATGCAGGTGTTGTGAACCTCAGATTCATCAATCAATTGCAACTTCATTTTACCAAGTGATCTAATGTGAGAAGCTAACTTTAGAAGTTTAATTTTCTGAATTACACATCTCATTTTTGAGAAATATTTCCAAATGTAGTGTTTTTAACTGAAAAGGACTTTGTAAATGTCAAAATAATTCTCAGAAGACATGTATAAAGCAATATGCAGCTGCCTAGTTGAAATTATTCAAATGTGGACTACCAACATTAACCCTACTTACAGTCAAGCCAAGAATTCTACATCACTATATAATTGTCTGATTTTGCTTGATAAAGCTAAATTAACCCTGCTAAATTTGCATAATAATGCTATGGTAATGTATTGAAGTGAATATATCTCTTAGAGGTTTTCCACATACTTAATAGAAAAATTAATAATACTGAAAAAAATGTGATAATTTGAAATTTAACAGGCAAATACATGATTTTTGAAAAAAGGGGGACCTTATAAATCATGATGACAGCATGACTCAGAAATATTCAAAAGCAGACATTTCAGTGGGTACAGCGTGAAACCATGTGAGCATAATTTGAAGACAGATTTTATTAATTTCTGAAATGATCCGAAAGATTTGGTCATGGCTGTGGTCTTTGAAAACCACACTAGCCCACAAAACTATATCAAAATTTAGAGGAAGAAAGTATAGCTTTAAGTAACCAAGTTTTGTATGTCAATATATTTTGATATATGTAAAAAAAATCTAATAGAATTTATGGCTCATATACTTAAATATTTATATGCTCCACCCACCCATAAAGAACACAATTTTGCCACAATTTCTAAATATTAATGATTCTGGTTAGGTTATACAATCCACTGTAACATTTATTGTCTACCTAGAGCTTTTTAAACATATCCAGGTTGCTGACCATTTTGATGTTTAAAGAAAAGCACTTGTAATACAGAGTAAAATTAAATCTGAATTTCTTTTTGCCATTAATATCTAAATATAATTTTGGAGCTAAATTTATCTGAAGTATTTGAGCCAGAAATAAAAAGAGGTAGAGCTGAAGGGCTTGCCAGTGGAGTGCCTTGTGTCATTTTCCAAATATGAAAGATATTAATTTTCTCTTTTATTTATTTGAAAATTTTTATATGGTATGTGAAAAGCTTTTATGATGAATGATTTGAAAATACAGGGTGTTCCAAAAGTCTTGGGCACATTTGAAGTCCCAATATCTATTTAACTATGAATGGTAGTAAGATAAAAGTTGTGTCATTTTAAAGCTAATTACATTAATTTTTTTGTAAGGCTATTGATTTTTTTTATTTCTTTTCAGATATTAAGATTTTTTTAGATTAAGATTTTTTTAGATATCTTTTCAGATTTTTTAGTTAATGGATAAATTGAGTGAGAAAGAGTCTGGTGACTTCATTTTCCAACAGGATGGAGCGCCACCACACTGGAGCCTCAGGGTTAGACAGTTTCTGAACATAAAACTGCCAGACAGATGGATTGGAAGGTCTGGGCAGAATGATCACGATCTCATGTCCTGGCCACCCAGATCTCCAGATCTCACACCATGCGATTTCTTTTTGTGGGGATTTGTGAAAGGATTGGTATATGTGCCCCCTATTCCCAGAGACGTGGATGAGCTGAAGGCACGAATAACAGAAGCTGTTTCAACCATTGACAATGCAATGCTGGGACGCGTTTGGCAAGAATTGGACTATAGGCTTGATGTGTGTCGTGTGACCAATGGTGCTCACATTGAACATCTTTGAACATTCCATGTAAAAATTGAGATTACAAGCTTTCTGAATTTACCAGATGCGTTTTTATATCCTTAATAGTTTCCGAGATATTCATTGTCAAAATGTGCCCAAGACTTTTGGAACACCCTGTATAATGGTTCTGACCATGGTGGTAGAATTTTAAAATAACAATAATAATAATAATAATAATAAATGAATTATGTTGATCCAATGTCAATACTTTGACATTTAAATATTTATTGTGTAATGCTCTAATAGATTTTTTAAATGTTTTTAAAGCTATATAAAATCATCCAATGTTGATTATTTTTTTTGTTTTTCAGACTATTAATTACCAACAGCATAAGACTATTTTATACTTCTCAATGTTTTGAAAATTATTTATCAAAGAGAAAGATTTTAAAATGCCTGAATGTGAGGGATTTAAAGAGGTCATAGTTCATGTGTGTAAAGATAGCTTTATACAGTAGAGTGTGGAAATTTGCACTTAACAACTTAGCTGCTTAGAATTTAATTGTTTAGTTGTTGCAGGATTTGTGATTGTGTGACTTGTTTCAGTTTTATACTGCAATGCATAAAAGAAAACAATGTTAAGTCAACCAGTAAGGAAAACAATTTGCTAAAAACTTTCATCACTGATGCAATTATCTGAATAAGGACACACTAAAGTAACAAAATCTACCGACATACATTTTTGTTGGCAATAGAAGCAGCGTCTTACAATACTATTTACTTTATTAAATGCTTCATAAAAATGAGACTTCAGATATATTCTTACATCTCTTTAAAATTTAAATTTTAGAAAAAAATGTATTTTTAAAAACTTTTTGATAATTTCAAATAAAATCAGAGAAGCAACAATTATAAAGTAAGATAGTATGTAAAAAAAAATGAAAATTATAAGAAAAATGCTTATTCTTTTGTCTGCTTAGGATTTGATAAAGTATAAATCAATCAAAATCAATAATGAATGACTAACAATTTTTCAACTTAAGCAAGCAGATATGGAGAGAATGTAGCCACAAAGCAACATGCAATTGTAAAGCATACCTCAAGAATTCTAGGTTAGGAGTAAAATCTATCTTAAAAATTGAAACTGGAAGAAATCCTATATAAAATGCAAGAATGTGCACTGCTAATTACATACTTGGTTTCATCGACAACTTCAACTTCGGCCTGGGCTGTGATTGGTGTGTTTGAGTGACCAGCGGTTGGGTCATCTGGGGCCAGTTCGCCATTTGTAGAGCTGACAACCTGAAGGATCAAAGCAAACAAGACCAGTGTAGCAAACTTCTGCTAAGAACAACAACAGTTTAGTAACAGAAACATGAAACAGGTAAAAAAAAAAAAAAAAATACTGTAAAATAAAAGCACACATTCTTCCAGAAAATAGATGACAATGTGTACAATTCTACAGAAGGTCCATCTCAAACCTGGAATGTGTAAGTAAATTCTTGTGATTTAGTGGTAACTAAACTCCACACCAATTTAGTAGTTTAGTAGTGCTCTATTAGCTAACCATCTCAGAGGACAGAAACTCCAAAAAATGAAATAAATAAAAAAAAAAAAAAACTATAAAAAATTTTTTTAGTTCTATTTCCCTCTAAAGCAGTGGTTCTCAAACTTTTTCGAAATTTTTGCCCCGCGGACCCGTTACATTTTTCCAGAGGCGGCACGGACCCCCCAAAAGAATGGCATAAAATCAACTTGGTAAAATTTGCATGAAATAATTATAATACGATATAAAATATGTTATCGAAAGAAAAGCAGTTAAATGAGAAGGGTGAACTTGTTTAGTTTGTAAAATATCGTCTATCTGTGGGTGCATTTTTGAGAGAGCAACCCTCATATCAGGCATGATATTAAATTTATTACAAGCCTTTGTTTTTATTGCAAGCGAAGTGGAGAAGGCTGTCTCACATTCGTAAGTTGTTGCGAACAGAATGATGAGCTGAAGTGCGAATTTTGCCACATTCAGATACGACTGACATTTGTATCCAGAAGTCACTGCATGATAAGTCACAAAAAGAGTGTTTTGCACCTCCATCATTCAGCAAGTCTATGAACTGCTCCTGAATGGTGTAATCTTATGAAGGTAAGTCGCCAATAGAGATTGCAAAGGGGTTGTGGATGAAGCGATACACCTTTTCGAAATTATGGATGTTGGGAAAATACTTTTGAATTTCCTTGTGAAGAATTGAAACGTGGTCTTTCATAACTTCGAGGATATCGTTTTCAATTTGAAGATCTTCTTCATCGAGGAAAGTGTTAAGGTGCGAAATTGTGACATTCTAGTTTAGAATGCCATAAATCAAGCTTCATGTTAAAAGCAGCCATTTTTTCATGACAGTGGAGAACCGTTGCATCTTTTCCTTGCAGTGCTAAATTGATTGAATTGACTGATTCAAAAATGTCAACCAAAAAAGCAAGACATATCAGAAAACGATTGTCCGAAAATTGTATGTGCAGTTCTTTTTTAGAGCTGTGAAGAAATTCATAAATCTCCTTTCGTAGAACAAAAACTCTTTTTAGAACTTTGCCTTTTGATAGCCATCTCACATGTGAATACAACAAAAGCGTTTCGAAATCAGATTCGTTTTCCTTGCACAAATCGGCAAATAGATGCGAGTTGAGGGAATTCGCTTTGATAAAATTAACTGCCGCAACCACGTCATTCAAAACCCTTGTCAAGTGTTCGGGCATTGTTTTGACCATCAACGCTTGATGATGAAGCATACAGTGGGTACCAATAGCATTAGGGGACTTCTGCTTCACCATTGTCTGAAAGCCAGATAGGGAACCAAGCATCGCTGGAGCACCGTCAGTGCACACACCAACTACGTTCTCCTGGTTGAGGCCATGGCCCTGAAAGAAGTTATCAACTTTTTCGAAGATATCCTTCGCTGTTGTCCTCATGTTGAGGACTTTGCAAAAGAGGAATTCGTCTTCAAGATGCATGTTATGCTCATAATGTACATAAATGCAAAGTTGGACTAAATTGGCGACATCTGTCGTTTCATCAATCTGGATGGCAAAAAAGTTAAACATTGAATTATGGATCTTCGAGATCACCTGTGACAAAATGTTTTCAGATATTTCAGTTATTCACCTGTTGACGGTATCATTTGATAGGGATATATGTTTTAATATATGTAGTTCAGACCTTCCGAGCAATAGCAATATGATATCTCTGCAGCAAGGAAGTATCAGCTGCTCTCCAATATTATGTGGTTTTTTTGGCGGCAGCAATTTTCCTTGAAACTTCATAAGAAGCTTTCAGACCAGCTGAAATGTCCTGCGAACACATTCCTATGATATCAAGCCTAGATTTAATCAATCTGTCAGCGTGGCATGTTTTGTTTCTAAATGCCTCTTCAGTTTGCTTGGCTTCAGTGAAGAAGGAGCTAATACTTCAGAACACGGAACACATTGTGGTTTCTCAACTCTGCCAACAGTTATCACAGTGAAACCCAAGCTCAAGTATGACTCGTCGTATCTCCTTTTCTTTGTGTAAGACATTCTGCAAAAATGTATAGAACCAATATGTAAATGAAGAACTGCAAACATTTCGCATTTTGTATTATTTTACACACTTTTTGTTATAATGTACTAATAATACCATAACTTTCATCCGAAATGTAGGTATAAATACTTCGAAGTACTAGAACGTATTTATGTAAGCACACGTGCTTACATTTTTTTCCAAACCATGTTCTTTCATGAAATTATTAGGTCATTTCATAATTATACGCCATTTTGGATATGGAAGTGATTATCAACGCACATTTTGATAACAGAAGTGAGAACAATATATTTGTGTTGATATTGTGTTTATCGACCAGTTACCAAACTTTTGCCTTTGAAAACAGTTACATTGTTTGGCTTATTCAAAAACCCCCAAAACAGCCTTCTATCACAAACGAACGATAGTAAAAAACGGTAGTTTATTTTGAAATGACCTAATACTGCAAACTAGTTTTTTGGCATTGGATACATAATAGTCTCAATTATGTTATTTTCAGCCTTGACTCGAATCAAGCATCTCAACGCTGTAAAAACTGTACAAAAAGTAACTTGTGCAAAGAAAAATATTACTCTGGCAACGCCACTCGTTAATCTTTTTCTGACTTAATAGTTTCTATTTCTAATTAATAAATAACAAAAGGCAGCACTAAGAAAATACTCACGGTGAAGTTTTTCGATATAATCTTCCAAAAAAGACGCTTGTGAAGGTGTGATGGTGGAGATGAAAATCTCAACCTCTTAATAAACCACGTTTGCGGAATATGTTGACAGTCAGCTAGTGTGGCTGCCAACTTGCGATCCTGTCTAGACTTGTTGTGCATACACCCCCGCACCGATCAATAAAAAACGCTGGAGTCTCTGCAGATGGTAAGCGTGTGCGCATCATCTCAAATGCAGCTTACAAGCGCAGCCCAAAATACAGCTCTCCAGCCAAAATGCATGGGCGTACTAGTGTTTTGACTTCGCCGTGTGCAATCAGGGAAACTGCAATATTTTTTGCATTTTTATGAGATAGCCTTTGCGCAGTTTTCCACGCATTGAGGTGACAATCAAATATTGTTAACTTGAGTAAACTGTGGTGATATAAAAAGGCAAGAGAAGCAAGAGCTTCAGGATAGGGATAGTTTATGAAGCCTGTTTTTGTCAGCCCCTTTGTGGACCCCTTAAAATTGCTCCGTGGACCCCGGTTTGAGAACCACTGCTCTAAAGGAAGGAAGGAAATAAAGGTGCCATGCCCAACTTCTGGCATTTGAAAAACTTGCATAATTGTTGTTGTTGTTTTTGGAAACTTTGTATTTTACTTTCTATCCATATGATCTTCCCACCATGTTATCAACAAACTATCCATTAAATTAAAGGGTATTTTTTTAAAAAAAGCTCCCAGACTTATCTTTTCACCTCAAACACACATTTACTTGTGATTTGTTTGATACTGGATTTTCTGTTTGCAGCAGTTATTAGTACTTGTTATAAATCTAGAATTTGAAAAAGCTCAATCATTTATGTAGCACTCAGCACATATCAAAATACCTAAAACCTAGTAAAAAAGTTACATCTTAACCTGCTGGAAAGATATCAACAAATGTGCATCTATGAAATTGATGCAGGATTCACCTGTCAGAAATGGGTGTGGCACCCATTTCTAAGATGGTCACAACCTCAAAACCTAAAGAAAAAGGTATTTGACAAAATTGATTGATCTATGACTATATTTTTTGTACAAAATAATCCAAACTTATGAAAAGATTTAAGATGTACTTAATATTTAGCCCAACTTTTTAGCTGTATGGTAATGCAGAAACACATTTCTGATAGACAGTCAAAAGACTGTGTGCCATAGTGTAATTTTTTTCTTAAATTTTAAGATAACATTTGCTTCGAGTGAAATGTCAGAGATTTTGCATATTTGTCACCTGTTTTATTATTTTATTTTTTGAAAATTTTTTTTTAACCTTTTGCAAATCAAAAAAATATGACATATTTATTCAAAACTTAAGCTATTTAAAAAATAATGGTATTTTCCTATGACACTGCCTTTGACATGCTATGGGCAAACAGCAACCAAATTTGAAGACATTCAGATGAAAAACAAGAAAATGTCATAAAAAATACAGATAGTTGTGGTACCACTGTGTCATTGCATTTACCATCTCTATTCTACTATATCAATTAAATATAAATATTCACTTATAAATCAAGTGTACATCTAAAAGCTAGGAAATATTACCCATAGCATTTTTTTTTCAACCCCAGAATACCATTAATGCTGAAGATGGACATGATGAAATTAACAGAACCAATTTGAAGATTCCAGTAGAAATAACAATTAGGAGGAAACTTAAGCCATTGCATCAAGGTACTTACGACAAGCAGATTTATATTTGGTTCCATTAGAGTTAATAACACAAAATTACAAAAAGCAAGGCTGAGTTGATTATTGTACTGCGAACAACACGACACAATAAGCTGGCTTCTCATTTGTAAACATAAATAAGACAAATAATGCTAGGAGCACATAATAGGAATAATTAAAAGTTAGATTTTATATTTCAATAGAATATATTTAATTTGGTTAAGAATATAAGCAGAAGATAATGTTTTAACCATTTTACTCTTGTGAAAGCAGGCAAGCATTGCCACCTGACTCACTGTAAAACTAGTTACCAAGTAATATGTGATACTTAAGAACAGTCAGGTATTGTTGGTGTGCTGAATGACGAGTAAAACCAGAATATTTAGTGGGTGTTTACACCTATCTTCCTCATCGCCATTTAAAAAAAAGGGGGGGGTGAATGGAAAAACAATCTTATTCTTTGACATTTATGAAATATGAATAATTTACATTAAAAAATAAGGAAAAAAAGTTCTAGAGTTAACAAAATGTTCTGTTTTTTTTTAAAATTTAATTTTAGAGTGGAGGAGCCCATAAACACTTGAATTCTATATGATACATACATTACTAAAAACAGTAGCTACATTTAAAAAACACACGAATGTCAAATATAACAGTTATATTTTTTTTGTCTACAAATGAAAGAAAAAAATATAATCTTAACCTGGTATGTACATAATCTGACTATTAAAAACCCTTGGCTGATAAAAGCAAGCAGGTTAACAATTTGATTGCCAGTAACAACAATGGTTCAGCTGATTCTTAAATCTAAATGTACATGAAAAAGAAAATTAAAGTACTGAATTGCAAGCACTGTAGGCTCACACCCCAATTCCAATGAGTTAATTAAATTTAATTCATTAATTGAAAACCATTATTTTGTATTTTTAAATTTAGTACAGAATGAATGTAAATACGTGGCCTTACATGAACTTATCTACAAAAGCTATGAACCTTTAACATTTGTGAAAAGGCATTAAATCTCTCTTCTCTCTCTCTCTTTTAGTAAGGTGCTTATGTAAAGGGGGGACACACGAAAATTTTTAAAAAGTACTTAACAGAGTAATAAAACATTGCCCCTGTAACTGAAGATGGCAGTTCATGAATGACATGTGAATACCTGTGTGTGTGTGTGTGTGTGTGTGTGTGTGTATGTTTTTAAGAGTAGGAGTTACTGTTGCTGTACGCATAGCAACCCCACATCCAAAATATATATCAGCATAAGTAAAATAATTTTCATGTGTATGCAATGCAATAGCCAATGGAAATTGCTGAGTGATGTAATTGATTTCTTGACATCATTTCAAACTGCTGTATGCAGACATGAAAAAATCCCATTGATAATAAGCAGTTGTTATTCAATAAATCTAGGCAATGAAACTGAAATAAGATGGAAGAGGCAAAATTCAGGATGCACGCCTATTCCCATTTGTGTTGTGATTTTTTTTTTCTTTTTAAAACAGCCCCCCCCCTCATCTACCCAACCCCTTGTTTGCCTTTTCAAAAGCATAAATGTTAAGAGTTTTAAAATACTGTGCTGATCTTAAGAGAAAATCCTCAGTGTTTCAATATATAACTAACTCTTCAGTTAAGCACAGACCACTACCTTCAAACAACATTTTGTGTAGTATTATTTTTAGCTAACTTAAATACCACAAAGTTAGTAATCTCCAAATTTAGTGAAGGTGATCCAGAATTATTGCCAAAATTTTAGCTTAGGAAATCATAGTAATCTCATACAGAATGGAAGATGATGCGGATGAGACTGATTTGAATTCAACATGGATGCTTTTAAAAAAACAAAAGGAGAAAAAATCCAAAAGAATATAAATATCTACTTTTTAAAAATATTAAACAAATGTGCCATTTAAAGTCTTAAATTCTAGCTTTATTTTTTGAATATTATATTAATTTTTTAAAAGTGTTACAAAGAAAGAAAAAATGTCCCAAAGGATCTGTAATTCTTTTGATTAATGTTGTTTTTTTTAATCTGTTCTGAATTGCATCTTCAGCAGGAGTATAGTCAGATTGTTTCATGTCTGAAAACACATTCTACTTTGTGTGCTACATGATAAGTACAGAGCTAATTAATGCTCAACAGAATGAGCTCTAGACAGGGTGACTGCAATAAGAATCCAGTATGTGTAGGTGGTATGCTGTGACGTAAAACAACTCACTCGGCTCATCGACCTTGTGACTTACTTCCCTAATGCGACTGATTTTTATGCCTATTTATCATATAAAGCTGGTAGCTTTCCTGCATCAATCTTAGATGATTCACTTTCAGGATGTTCAACGTCAAAAAAATAAACACTAGAACTTTGTCATGGAAGCAAGATGATCAGTGAAATGATTCCAACCACACCATTAAGTGTTGTTAATATTTCTGCTCTATGCCTGTTCAACTTTATGATTTATGTTAAAAAGAAAAACATGGCCATTGTGAATTTAAAACGATATTGGATAAATAAAACTCAAAATGGTGTAAAATTTATAACAAAATTGTTTATTTTAATTAAAGGGAAAAAAAGCAATTTCATATAAGTGCATGAAGCTGGACCTTAAGCTTTCTTTTAATCCTCCCTTAAAACAACAGTGATACTAACTTATCCGAGTGTATTTCAAATTAATACCCCTATGTTTTGTATTGTATTATTAGAATTTACTGCATAATAGAAAGAGGGAAGCATGAGAGATAAGAAGAAGACAGATACTAAACAGTTCATACCTAACCGCAATATTCTTCATACAATAAGCAAACATTCATCTACAAATCCACCTTTCTCTGATTTTCTTGTTGTCTTTTAAATATTTTTCATGCTTAAACACAAAAAATGATCTCTAGACTATAAAAACCCAGTATAAATCTCAGTTGTAGTCCAAAATGTAAAATCTACATTTACTGTTTTTTTTTTTTTTTTGTTGCTTTATAATGTGTTACTTAATAAAGTGGATAAGCAGTCAGGATTAAAGAAAAACTGTCTATGTCCCTAAGAAATACAGGGATGTATATCTTTTGAACATCATAGTGTTTATTTTATACAAATGCACAGATACTTTATGAAACATTTAAATTAAACTACAGAATTATTATTGAAGCTGTCAAAGTAAAAAGAAATAATTGATCAAAAGCAACAAAGAATTGGTTCTGAAGAACTTCATAGTAGGTATTTAAAAAAATAATTTTTCCCCACAAAACAGTAATTTATTTCATTTTCCCAAAATTCTTTTTAATTGTAGGAAATAAAGAAAAATTGTTAAAAAAAAAACAAAACAAAAACAAACACGTTCTATAAAAATATCAGCTGGCAGGGGGACGAACAAAATAAAATGGAAACTCTTCCTTAGACTAACCCCCAATGATGGCAGAAAAAGGGGGAATGATTTCAGAAACTTTCTGTGGAGGGGCAAAAGCTTAAATAAATAACCCTCATACCTTCTATAGATAAATTATTGAAAAGTAGAAACTTTCAGTCTCATCTTAACTAAGAATGATTTGTTTCTACAACATTCTGGCAATCAACAAAAATTCTACAATTCTTTCTTTTTAGTTATTTAGTATCAACCCCTTTAGTAATGGGAATGATATATAAGCCTTAATCTCTATACACATACATAAGAGTTTTTTTCTAAGCACCAAGAAACCACAAATTGCTAAAAACAGAAACAAAAAAGATGAGACCACAGCAAAATATATGTTAAATATATTTTTAAAAACTTTCTAGAACACTGTATATGAAAATTATTTTCAAAAAGAGGAATTAAGGTTTTATTTAGCATAAAGATGCTATAAATGAAAGAATGTGGAGATGTCTCAGGGTTGGCAGTCTTTAACAGAAACAGTACCACTGAACTAAAGGCAGCAGAAAGGATCCTAAAAAGTTTTTAAAAAGTTCGAAGAATATATAAATGCTTTTTTTTTGTTGGTCTTAATCTGTTCATAAACACCACATTAAAAAAAAAAAGAACAGAGAAAAAGGGTAAATAATAATCCATCAAGTTGCAACCAATTAATATTATATGACTAGAGTATAATAGCTGTATTGTGTTCATATCTTAAATGAACAGTTACAGAAACAAATCACAACTGAGCTCATCACAATAATGAAATACAATATAGTTTGGGGTACATTGAGATATGCCATCCTATCCTGTAATTTCACATGTACACATACATACAATGTGCATGAATTAAATTAATTTTGGCAAGAAAAAAAAAAGCAGTAAAACTATTTCCTACTGCTGGCATCCACATCAAGCCTATTTTAAATTGTCAGATATAAAAGTATTTGTACTGTTTTTCTTTGAAAAGTTTTATTGAAACACTACCTAGAAAGTAAACTTTGAAATACATGCAATGCTACTGCTACTTCTTGCTTCTATAACTGTAATTGTGTGTGTGTGTGTGTGAGAGAGAGAGAGAGGGAGAGAAAAATTTTGCAATCTGGAATGACAAACTAATATTAGCACATACTACCTTGCTAAATTAGACTTTGCTTTTACTGAGAATTTCTGACTTTCATTCGATGAAATTTGAAATTTCCACTAAGGAAAAGGAAATTTTTACACTATATATACCCACACACACTATTAAATAGACAAATTATTTATCTACATAAGTGATGATAACAATATATTACCATTAACTGTTACTATAGCAGAATTATACATTTTAATTAGTTTTTCCTAGTGGTATTAAACAAGTTATCATCAATTTCTAAATCTACAGCCTAAATTTATTTGATTCTCCCTGAATAGCTTCCCTTGGACAGTAAATTGTCCTCTGAAAATTAATTTATCAAATGCCAAAAAACAAGAAAATTCAACCTAAACTATACTAATGAAACAAAGAAATTAAACAATTTAATAAAAAAAAAATTTCAGGCATTAGCTAAATAAATGTGAAGCAAAATCCATTCAATAAAATTAAAAATCCTTATTTAAGAAAATATGCCAAATGCCAGATTCTAAGCAAATTTTGGGTGCAGTTTTGGTTATCTAACAAAAACAGCAAAGTTTTGTGATCCAACTTACTAACGAACATTCAGCAGTAAATGCCCCTACTTAGAGGTTTCAACTTTAAAAATCATAATCTAGTGGAAATCAAATAAATAAATAAGATGCTACTGCTTGCAAACAAAAAAAAAAAATTACATTTAGCAACTTAATCTGATATAATGTTGGAAATTTTCCATTTTGTTATAAATAGTGAATTTTTATAGGTAAGTAAAAGATCTAACGACAAAAAGAGATTAAGTTCTTTTCACATGAACAAAAAACAACAATAATTATATAATGTTTTCTAACAGATTATTCATTAAAAAAATTCCAAACTAAAAAATTCAACATTATTTTCTTGTTTTGCTTGTTACATTGTGTTTTTCTTAATCAAAAACTTAACGGTAACTAATCTGATTATTTAATGCAGCACAATTCTTCATTTATTAATTGTCAAAAGTAATTTTCTTAAAATATTTGTTTTAAAAAAAAAAATATATATATATATGTATGTTGTTATATCTGAATTTATAGTTTAGGGAAATATTTTAAAATGTAGTAGGATGTGCAAGGGTATGATCAGGTATTTGCAGTTAATTCCTTGCCAAAGATCACACATGTAATGAACTTGCAAGTATACTTAATATTAGTTTCATGATTTTGCTTTTATGCTTTATTTAGTAAATACGAAGTATTGGCTTCGTTTGGATACCTGTAGTTTGTCATGTGAACAAGCATTGATTCAATTATTCTAGTTTACATTAAATCTGAAATTCAAATTGCCTCTCTGGTAAAAGAAAGCAGGATTATGCAGGTTAATCCTTTTAGAAAGTTTATATAATTTTTAAAATTTAAGGATACACACTAAATTTTAAAATATAAAGTTATGATGATATAATTATTAGATGAGACACAATGTTTTATCAGCAGTTACCTAATTTCATTTCAAATTTTCAGGAGTTCATTTTTGGTTTTCAGTTGAAATAAAATGTCTTCATATTGAGGTAGACAATTAATTTTCATGCAGAATTGGCTTTAGTGCATGTATGTACCTTTGTATCGCTACATCCATAATTTTTTTAACTACAAAATATATACATTGCCCATGAAGAATATATACACGAAATTACAGTGAATAAAATTTTAATATGTAGGATCTGTTTCCCAAAAAACCCTCTTTTCCTATAATAATTTCAAACTGGATAAGGATAAGGTATCTTCTATCTGTTGACAATCTCAGTAAATGCATCAGTTTGTGTTCAAAGAGAAAGGTGATCACTAAATGTGTAAATGAAAGTCTATTACCAAGTTAGAAGTGATCTGTTATTTATCTAAAAAAAAAGAGAGTTAAAATCCATGCTTATCGCAACTTAAGTGCAGTACTATATTTATGCACTGCATCCATCAGGTTTTACTTGCAGCTAGAGTTAGACCTACTACTAGTATTTTTCTACAAATACTGCCATTCTAGGAAAACTCGAGATAAAATCTTTTCTGACCAGTTGGTCAGTGCTAGCCACCATGTTGAGAGATTAGCCCCACCAGGTCATGCTACCAGTGAAGTCAGTAAAAATTTTTGCTTTTCCATGAGAAATGATGAATAGTTTCACACTGCTGGCAAGGTTTACAGAGATTAGTTAAATCAGATTGGTTGGATACATGGGAGATCTTTTTATGTAAGTTGCATTCATTAATCATGTCAGCATATCTAAAAAAAATATACAGATGACAGACATTTTCAAATGCAAAACCAAAACTGGTAATGTATCCTCAGTCTGGTCACTGATTAAAACATGAGAATCTGGTTAAACTAAGATTTCAGTTCACTTATGATTATTTAGGAAGGACAAAGGAATTGCTAAATAGCGTAATTCAAAATAAGAATCAGAATATATTTTTGAAAATTATAATAATTAAATTCTTCTAATCAGCAAGGAAATGAAGTGGCATGGCATGTCTTATTTATGTAGAGTAAAGCAATAGATTTCCGAGTAGGCATTTAGTTGTGGAGTAGGAATTATGAAACGAATATCATTACAAATTTTCTAGTTGAGCTATTAAATGTGGTAGTCGAGTTTAATCTGATCCCATGATAAAACTAAAAATTAGAAAAAAAAAACAAAACAAAACACCAACAACAAAATAATACCACTCATATTTCTCTGTACTTGAACAGGAAGAACCCAGAATTTTTGGGTGCCCTGAAGTAACCTATAAAACAGTAGCGCACATCATTATCTGACACACTCTAGGCTACAGCCAGGACTGGAAATATGAACAGGTGGCCTGTTGCTTTCCCAGAGCATTACAATCATTCTGGTCTGGCTCAGCACATCCTGACTTAACTGGAATCTAGATAAATAACATCCATAATCTTTTTATGGGATATGCCTGTTTGCCCCTACAGAAAACTAGTGGTCCTTTTCCAGCTCTTCCAAAACCCATAACATACTACATAAGCATTATTATGCATAACTAGAGCCAGTACAATTTCTATTCATATCTATCTAAGACAAATATTAAAAGAAAAGTTGGGAAGTATAAAAACTTGTTTATTAAAAAAAAACATAAAAGTAAACTTTATTCCAGTTTTGCAAGGTCATTTACCATTGTTTTAGTGGTATTATATGTTAAGCGAGAAATAAGCAATTCTTTTGGTTTGGCCATTTTTGTAAATTACAAAAATGATATTTACATTTTAAAATAACAAAAGCCCATTAAATAAAAGGTGCACATCCTCTTATTAAAAAAAAAAGAGATTGAACAGGTTCCCCATAGTTAAAAAATTTTTTTACTTAATCTGCTATTCATATACTGCTGGAATTTGTCTGGCAGTATTTTCTAGCTGTGAAATTTGTCATCAGTATCATATTTCAACTGTTTAGCCAGCTCTACCAAATCATTCACATGAGACCCACAAGGTTAGCATTAAGTGTCAGCAAGCCCTGAATGCAGAGCAATATTTCTTTAAAAAGAGACCTTTCTAACTTTAGAGATTGTCTGGATTGTAACAGCTTCATGAAGAGACATAATTTGTATCTAAATTAAAATATAACCCGAGAGAAAAAACAACAACAATAACAATGTAATGAAAATAACGCTGAGAAATAATATTTAAAGATAGAAAATAACCAAGTTGATTTTTCCCTCAACATTCCCAAACTGAACAAAATTATGAATAATAATATGACGTGAGATTTAAGTCATTTTAAATTGTATAATAGTTAATGTTTAAAGTAGGATGTAAAGTTTTCTTAATATGACCCTTGTTTAAGCAATGTCTTTTCTATTTTAATCTTCTCTCCTCCTCCATCTAAGCATCTCACCCCTTTCAAACAAATCATCTAGTAGCAACAAATCTCTGATTACAAATAGTATATTGAGAACTGAAAAAGTTAGGAATATTGGACTTTCTCAGTGCAAAATCATTTAAATATAACTTTTGAAAATGTTTTCTTATGTGAATAATCTAAATTTTATTTAGAATCAAATCAAATCATGTGCAATTCGCTAATCCTTAAACATGTAGCAGCTAGCTTGCACTACTGTTGCTAAAGTATCTGGGTTACTTCCCATATTAGACAGGAAGGTTTTGTGTACACAGTTTATATGCTTGACATGAGGGCTACATGCAATGGTTGCTAAAAACATTGATATACACCTATCTGCGATTTGTATGCATACAATACAGCATTTTGCCAATGACTGACAGATAGTGGTCCTTAGCTTGCAGATGGTGGAGGTGGACCAGTTGGGGCAATGTTATGCATACTAATGAGTTCAAGGTTCAATCTTTACTTAAGTGGCGAAAAAATGTGTATGTAGAGGTAAACTAAAGTAGTATATCCCTGCAACAAAAGTGGCTCTGGGGCAGTCATCACAGAGCATGACAAAACTGAACTAGTCTTTATCAGGAAACATGTTCTACAGGACCAACATTACTTGGATGATTGTAGTGCTATTTTTGTAATGTTATACGTGGGATTCATTTACCATGATAACATTGCATGCTGCTCCATCAGATCAATAGAATTATCACTCTACCATAGCCTGCCATATCGCTGGATACCTTTTAAACACTTGTGGGACATCTTTGAGGACCATCAATAATTATCAAAATGCACCAAGAATACTAGATGATCTGCAGGCTGCACTGGTGGAAGAATGGTGGATGCTGTCCCAAAATACAACTGAATGACCCATCATTGCATGAGAAGACACTATCTGGACAGATTATGTACCAAGCGATTGTTTACTTTGATGTCTTTATTGCATGTGTTTACTGTGACAACCGTACTATTTAAATTGTGAAGCATTTTTTTGCAATTAATTAATCTAGAAAAAAATTATGTAGCAGTACCTGGAAAAGTGAAAAAATATTTCAAAGACATTTTTAAGCTTCAGAAATGATCGCTAATCTTTACATAGCATAATCCACATAAACATTTCAGCATTTACTAATACCACAAAACTGCATATGAGAAAAAAAGCATAACAGATGCTGAAATATTACAAAGACAATTGTGATGGTATGTTTATTTTAAGATATGGAAATATGGGCTGTGTTTACTAGTTATTGAACTTTTCTTGATTAAGAAATCAATTGTCTTGAGAGACAGATTCAGATTTTAGTGGTGGCTTAAAAATGACTGCATTTTGACAAAGTTTCACTTAAGGAAAATTTTTCCAAAAAAATTCTGAAATATTTCATAGCAGTGCTACAATTTCCTCCGCATATCCAGCTGTGATAACAGCGCAGCTTTGAATATCCTACAGTATCTTTTCTTGCTTGAAATGTCTTCACCTACCCTAATTTTGCAAGCAGTCTATGAACAACGCATAAATTTTATTTTGATTTTTAACTAAAGTAGTGGGCAATATGACTAATCCAAAAATGCAACTAAGAAAAAAAAAAAACAAACAAAAAAGCCATCACATGATTTTGTAGATGCAATATATTAAAAATTTCTAGCTTAGCTTAAATGATTTAAATCAATTATAATGAACATTTAATTCAACTGAAAATCAGAAATGAAGCATGAATATAATTTAGTTGTAGAATAAATACAAAAGTGCGTGTAATGTAATAATTATATCATACAAATGTTATTTGAAAATTCAATTTGTACATTTAATATTTTAAAATTTGGCTTTTGTATTAAAAAAAACAACAACAACTAGCCTGTCTACTCTGTGCTATGATACTACCAGAGGATACTAAAAGAAATAAAATATAATTATCTTATTTTCATGAAAATCCTACATTTTCATAAAGTTTCAATGAAGTATAGACATTTTTATACTATAACATTTAGCATTAACACAATTCAAAGTAATGATTTAGAAACTAATTAATGTGCTACATTAATTAATAAAAAACTAGTTTGTACACTATTTTCTTACATCAAATAGCATTGCATGTAAGCTTAAAATATCTACAACTCCATGTCCTCTTTAAAAACACTCAAAAGGAATTAACAGTGTTTTTCTTAAATATAACCAACAATTTAATGAATATTTTTAAATGGACGAGCAATAAGATGTATTTTTTTACTCTTTTTTAAAATGAGTATTTAACATGGCTTATACACACAAAATTAGAGTATTTCATTTATCCCAACTTTTTAGCAAGTGTAACTAAAGATCTTTTTTGTCTTCACTTTTTTATATTACTACCCATCTTGTATGACATGTTATGAACATCAGATGTTTTGACTCCATTAAACCTAATGTATAGCCAACAAAGATCATACAAATGACATTCATAGCATAATGTATTAGTCAGCATATAGCATAAAACACACACTTTTAGTTTAATAGCTTTTTATTTTTAGCAATAATTATGAAGGCTCTTGGACTACCAAATCTAAGAATCCTGAGTTTGATTGCTGGTTAAGGTTGGCTCATTTTGGCATACCTCCCAGGCATGGTTTCTCTCTCTTCTATACCAGCTGGTTACCTCTGTGCACTCTGTTTTCCTCTCACATCTAAAAACGAAGAGTTTTAATAAGGGTTTCCCTGCCAAAGTTGGCAGTGCTAGGCCCTCGTGTTGCCAGAATACTGCTCTCTGTCAGATAACTGACATATGCTCCCTCACCATGATTATTATAACCGAGTAATTTGTGGGCATAAATATTAACTTTTGAGATACAAGTGTAAAAACCTCAGCAAAAATTGGTATACTTTAAGAGTAGCAAGTATGGCAAAATGGTTAATAACAGAGACAAGCACTGATTATTAGCAGCATGAAAATGTAAGCAGACAATCCAAAAACAAAAGTAAAATTGTAGTAGTAAGATTTTTCTTTAAAACAACAAAAAGTCCAACACACGTACACACGCTTTCCTTACAAACCTAAAATGTCCAATATAATATTTAACAAAACAGACTAGTTACTAACAAAAAAAAAAAAACAACTGCTACTTCAAAGGCAATATAAAAATCAGATTTTATTGTTAACACGTTACAGTGGCTGCAAATATAATGGTGGTTAATACTGTAGTATCAAGAAAAACTGAAAGATGCAGATAATTTATTAAACTAAAACTTACTTAATGATAGTTCAGGAAAAAAAGAGAAGAAAGCAAGCAAATAAAGAAAAAAGAAAAATCTTACCTTTGACAGAAGATGCTTTAATTTCACAATGTACAGATTGGTAACAAGGTAAGTGAAAACATTACAGAAACCAAACAAAAAGCAGACTTACTTAGAAGTACCCAGTTTGACTCGTGACAGCATTACTTTAGAGTACAGAGATGTTAAGATGTAACACATCATAATATGAAGATTAAGAGAACATACTAAGTGATAGGGAGGGGGAGAGGAAGGAAAAAGATAATGAATAGCAGTGAGAAATGACCCCTACCTGGACAGAGCCCCCATGTCTATCTGAGGCGAGGTTTGCCCCAAGATAGTTATTGACCTGTCGTGGTTGCTCACCCCAAGCATGCCCCCTTTGATTTGAACTGGGCTGAAATGCAAATAAGTTTTGGAGTTACAGAGAAACAGTGCTGGTTATCACCTCTTGGAGTACTTCCACATGGACAGTATTACTGGTGGGAATATGAACAGCAGTTTGTTTTTTCTTCAATTTAATTTTTGCTTTGCTATTAATTTTCTTAATAGCTCCCATGCTAAATTTCAAGGAAAAAAAAAAGTGTTAAAAAATAGAAAAAAATTACACATATATATGTAAATCAGATTCTGAAACTGCTGAATATATCCTAAAACACATTCATAAAATAGCATTAGAGACTATAAATACTAAAAGAAAAAAAAAAAACTTTTTTTTTTTAAATCAGATGTGGATCCAGTCCTAATTAACTAATCAGACATTCTAATATATATAATTTATAAAACTATCTCTAACATCTTAAAAGCAGATATCTGTATGATGACTTAATTAATTATTGATAGCCTCATAACTTGTACAACAATTCATGTTGCTGGATAAATTAACATCAAATCTTTATACAAAGGATATTTGGCTAACAAAAACCACTTGAGATGGTTTAACTATATTTTAGAAGATTATGTATGCATTTGCAACTTGATACCAATCATCTGAATAGAATTTGAAGCAAAATACACTTGTGCCAATTAGATAATCTATTCATAAAGTGATATTCATAATACACGTACCATGTGAGTTACAAGAGTGATGCCTAGTTTGAGAGAACATTAATCTCTAATAACTAAATGCAAATTTGACTGATCATTTGACCAGAGTAAAGTTCACCAGAAACTTTTGAAGTTACAAAGCAGTGCCACGTCACATAGAAAATCAATTCAAATTAGATGGTAGCAATTGCAGGAATGGTGCTAGAATAGCAAATGTTTCATTGCTGTCTAATGTCTATCATCAGATGAAGAGCTTATAAGTTGTGCTGGCATGATTCACAACCATCCTAGAAGCAATTACTAAAACACAACAAATTAGATGTTAAAAAAGGCAAACATTTTAATTAAAATTCTGCGTAAAGTCAGTGTGTGCAACCTTTAACACAAAGATATCAGCAAGATAAACTCCACCAGACTGGCCAACATTAATATCAGACTCATTGGATGTGTAAATATTAATGTAAAAGACTGCATGGATGCACACTCTTTTTTGGAAGGCAAGTACAGTAACAGGAAGAATCATAGTTAAATGCACAACTCATGTGTGTATTCACAATAACTCGATAGTGAACGCCACTGTGGTAGGATCTTATATCCATATGCACTACCATGTTTCTTGGATAACATATCAGTTAACAAAATTCATCCACAGGCAACAAATGTTTTTCCTTTACTCTGATTATCTTCTCCACTGATAATCTAATGAATACATTTAACAGTCATTTAAAATGTCTTCAGGATTTGTGATCAACAGTACAAAATAATTTAAATTCTTGCTGAACAGTGGAATAGAAATTTACGTAAAGATCCCCCCCATAAGTTTTGGAGTTAAAGTACTTCATTCCAAATTGTAGTTGTTACTTAAGACCAGATGACCATGTTTCATTGATGATGTATTAAATTCTTTGGGCTATTTTTAAAAATGCATACATAATCATTGCTGGTTTGTTGTGTTTTTGCATTATCTAACCATTTTTAAAAAAGAATAAACCTTTCTTTGCTTATTTTACCTAATTTTTTGGTTGACGACAACAGCCATTTATTCTAATATTTTTTTCATTTTCAGTTAAAATAAAAACTTTCTGAGATTTTTTAAAAAGATTATCCTCTATTAATCGATTCTCTTAAAGACCATTTAATTTAAGAGGAAAAAAAGGTAAAATTTAAATGTCTGATTTAGCCATTTGGATATTTCTAACTTCGCTTGAGTTAAATAATGAACTCTTGAAACACTACCAGGGGCATCAGTAAATGTAAAATCCAGTCTAAGTATAGTCATCTTGCTATTAAAAATTTAATTTACTGAATATATAAAATAAAATAAAACTTTTCACAGAAATTCACATTAAAATAGAGTAAAATATTTAAGATATACAAAACATGCATTCAACATTGTAGCTGAAGCAACTATTAAAATGACTTGCAGAAACTCTGATGCTTTCATTATTTCTTCGACTCTTTAAAAACAAACACATTCCCATTCCTTCCTCATAAATATTAGAAAAAGTATATCTTTATTTGCTCATTCTGTGTAATAATTTGGTGACAGAAAATTGCTACTTTGAACTTTTTTTGGTAGCATCCAATAAAAAACTCTCTCTCTCTCTCTTTTGCATGTTTGGAACTATTACCTTACTGACAACTGCTAAGAGAGCTCAAACTAAATTAGGAAATATAAAAAGAGAACAGTTTCCCTTTGTAATCTTTACTGCTTAAAGCATTTTTTCAATTGTAATGCTGTCCTGATTTCACTGACAAGCCAATCCTCTAGCAATGGCAGTTCTAAAAGGAATAAATTTCAGTGGATTCTCTAGTAAAGTTGAAATCATTTAGTATTAATAATAGTGCTTACACCATTCAATACATAACTGCTACAATCTTGAATGCACTCTCATTTTTTTTAAAGTTCAAATTATAGTTAGATCCTGGATGTGTGCATATGCTGTTGGCTTACTTAAAGATTTGTGCAATAGGAAAAAATTAAAGGTAAGATTTTAAAACAAAACCACTCACTTATCCACATATAAACATGCCTACTCGCCAAAAGCTATACATTCTAATAATTGCAAGGCCATTAATTAGAATAAATACACTACAAACCAAAACAAAATTAAAGAAACAAAACAAAAAAAAAATTAGTGCTTCTTACAGAATGGTTAATTCTATCTTGCTTTGTTGCTGTTTCTGTATATTCTGAACTCTTAAAGATCTTTCTTTAGTAAATTATAGAAATCAATAAAAAACAGTAAACTGTAAATAAAAATCACCACTTGAGAATAAAATGTTACTAATATCCTCTCCCTCAACATATATGCTATTTTTTTAATATAAAGTTACATTTCTTTTCAGTGTAGTTATCCTTAAGCCTTCCAAAAATGTTATTCATAGACCATACATCCATTTCTTCTTTTTTTAAATTTGGTTTACTAAAATAAACTTTCAGTGAAAATTGGTCCATTTTAAACAATTTATTTTTATTTGTATTTTTGTTAGTAACTTCAAAATGGTTATGGTAAAGACTGGTTTACATTGTTTTACAGTAAGGCTAACAATTTTTTTTTTTTTTAAATCAATATGAAAAACTGCTATATAAATGAAGCCTTGAAATTCTAACTCATTTTGGTTAGCAAGCTTTACTTTTAATGACCATAGCTGAAGTTTTGGAACCAGTCATGACCTTATTTTGTGCACATCAATTTTTCAAATCAAGATGTCAGGTTTCAAAATGCTTCTGGCTATGGCATTCCACTACTGTTACACAAACTAATATGTCAATAACTCTACAAACAGTTATTTTAATAAATGAAATATATAAAAAGGTAACAGCAGCCAAGTACTTAAAAGTTGCATTTTAAAATGCTGTCAGTAATTTCACTATTGACAATTACAAACAAATTTGAAAGCGATAGAATGATTAATTTACATTTATGCTTCATATTAAAGAAAAAAGATTTAAAACTTCATAGCTTCATCCTTCCATCTTAGAGAAAGTTAGTATAAATAGTGACAGATACTTTCAGTATATCCTTCATATTTATAAATACCACAACTTAACTGCTTTGATAATTCCTTGGCACCAACATCATGATCACTTGATGCAATGGTGGAAGAAAACACCTATGCTGTTACACTATCATAACAAATCTAGCTGTTATCTACAAAATATAGTTAGCAATTTCCCTTGTAATAAAGAAAAAAAATTAGAACATTTCTCACTCCCTTCACCAGCCTATTAATGATTTTCCCATTCATTTGGTTACAAAAACTTTAAGAGTATTTATTTAAGTTTTAGTGATTCAGAAAATAAAGCACCTTATATTATTATTTATCCAGAGACCTGTTATTTATATTGGTTCTAATAAAAGAATAATTTGTATCTAGAAGTTTGAAAATTTTCAGATTTTATAATTATCCAAATATATAAGTTAATGAAAATCTAGTTATTAATTTTTAACATTTGACATGCAAACAAAGCTCATGGGAAATCAAATATTCGCCAATATCAAACTACTGTGATTATTTACAAGATACATGAGGTTTCAAGTTCATTTGTTTTTGACTGTGTTTAGTTTTTTTAAAAATATTATTAATGATACTAGTGATAATTTAATATCACATTTAAAAGTCTATACATGGGAAGCAACAAAGCACATGGTAATTATATATATATAAAGACTCGATGCAAGAAAACAGACATCCTCTGTGACTCAGATAAGCACATGACTGCAAGCTGTAAAATGTACAGGGCAGGGGAAGCCTCATTTTGCAAACAGCCATATCATTAACAGGAGGTTCAATGGAACTGATGAACTTTGAAAAAAGTAGTACATGATTAGTCAATGGAATGTTCATAGAAGCAGAGGAAAATCTTCAAAGCATTGAATATTCTACTGTCAACTGTTAGCAAGGTGTTTGTCCAGTTCAAGAGAAGCTTCAAGGGAACTATTCATGCATGGAAACCAAACCCTGACAACTATCTGCAAATGTAGCAAAAATCATCAGATACTGACTCCAAAGCATAAGGTACAATGGGCAACAATATGCAAACCCTCACTCATGCAATGTCCACTTCCTCCTACCTTAAGGAACAATTAGTTTTTCCAATGAATCAAGGTTTTGCTATTATATGGGTATAATGCTGTTCATTACAGGAATTTTCAACGAACCATTTGCTAGTCATGACAAAATATGGCAGTCTGAATATCATGGAATTGAAACTTCTGACTGATACATTTACATTCTCTGAAAAGGAGTTATGTCTGTCTGTGCCAATAGCCATCTGTCTAAAGAGGGTAGTATTTTTATGGGAAATGGTGCCCTACCCCACAATTCCAATGTAATGCAGAGATCAAGATTTTTTAAAGGACATAACAACTCTGCCATGTCTTGGCTACTTACTGGATGAACCCTAGCTATCCTCTACTGATTCTTGGTAAACCAACTTCCTGTGACTCCTATTACAAATGTGCCAGGATTGTTGACTGTATCCTCAGTAATGATTTACAGAAAGCAAATATCCACACCAAAAAGTATTAACCACACTCATATTTTGCTTGTGCTATGCATAACTCCTTATTAAACAGACTCTATGTAGAATCTATGTAGTTCTCATCAATGGTGTTGATAATTCTTTTCTTTAAAACATAATAATTAAAAAATAAACACACCACTTTTAATTTAAATTTATACCACAAATGAATAACAAAGTCTTAAAAACTGGTTAAATTTAAATTTTACCTATCACAGCCATAGTATTTGAATAAAACAAAAGGATTTGTGGCCCATTCAAAGTTTTGTTCTCCAAACCATCTCAAACTTTATGCAATTTATAAGCAGAACCAATTTTAATTCAAGAGACTAAGCTATTAAGTGATAACCAAAACTAAGATGTCTATTAAACTAGTCTACTTTCTTATATAATCTTGTAGACCAAAAAAAAAATAAAAGTTCTGGGTGTGTCACCATTTATAAATAGTTTCCTGTTAATAGCTTTTAAGTATTTTCAAGATAGTGATTAATGATTGTTTGAGCAAAATGGCACTGACTGACCCAGTCAGTTTATCAAGAGCAATGACAAGCAAACTAGCAACAATTTTTTTTGTGGGTCATTATTTGGATCCTTGTGGCAAGTTGAATTATGCATGTATGTATTAACAAGTCAGTGATTACACAAGTCCTGTACTGTAGGAGTGTCATGATGATATCATATTAACAATCTGCACCACCTTTCATTCTTCAAAAACATGAAAGTGCTCTATCTCTTGTAAAATATATGAATCTCTGCCTGTTCTGTCAAAAATACTCTTTATACACATCTGATGGATTTCTACATAATACATGTGATTTCTCACTGGTGATGATCCCATAAACTGCATATAATAATTGGTATAGTGGCGATAATTCCCCATAAGTACAAATAAAAACAAATGAGGTAGCAACCATCACCACCAGCTATGGGCACCAGATAAACTGGCAAGTCTTTCACTAAACCTTCCAGTCAACCACTGAATTTCTGAAGAAGTTTGGAGTTAGCCAGTTTTTCTAAACTCAATCTAGTTATGCAAGATCTGTGATAATTAATTTTGTTTAATTTGAAAACTTAGTCATTTAATATGAAAACATGCACACTTACCCATAATACTTAAATGGCTTTAGGACATGAGCAAAGCATATTAAAGATCCACAAGCTAATTTAAAAAAAAAAACAACCATCATATGGATACCGAAAGTCTTCTGTTATACACTAACTATGGTATGATAACTTTACAGTGGTCATAGTTGGAAAAAGTATGAACAGCCATTTTGTTGGCGTTAACTTTTATATTATTTTTCTTATAAAACATGTTAACTTTTCTTTTTTCTGAAAAACACTTCTCATCGGATTCATAATTTCATGCAATGAAAGAACTTTGCAATATTTTTGAAAGCTCAACATTTCAAAGCGCAAAATGAATACCCACAAGTTTCTGATCTACAGGTGTTAAAACATGATTTACAAAAGACAGGATGACAATTCAGTACATTTAAGCAGAAGTATTTTAAAGAGAAAACAATAAACAAAGTAAAAATCAAAAAAATTTACTACGACCAAGATAATGGGATACATTTAGGGAGCTACAGTTCATTTTAGTGTCATAACTCACTACAATTTATAAATATTTGCTGGTTTTTTAAATTCATTTTACTGATTGTCATCCAGTGTTACAATCAACGTTCTTCTTTTAATACTGAAATTCCCCAGATAACAGGTACAACAAACAATGATGCTTTTTACCCTAATAAAAAAAAAACAAACCAGCAACAAGTTGGATTTTGTTTGATAAAATCACATTTTTAAAAATGTCTCTCTCTGCAATATTTTCTTTTGTTCAGATGGAAAATAACCCAAACTTAAAAAATAAAAATAATTACACCCCAAATATTTATTTAATAACTTGATAATGCTTACTAGAGATATGTAGGCTTCAAATTCAATGACCAAAAATATTTTTGTTACAGATGAATTGCATAATTTATAATGTGTATCATATACTGCTTTCTACAAAGTTAAATCCTTTTTAGATCTAAATAATCTGAGGCAGCATAAAGTACATTCAAGAAATCTAAAATTACATCATATGGGGGCAATTATATTATATTTGCAGATACAAATTTAAAGAAAAATTATCCTATTTGCAGTTTTTAAGTTCACTGTTATGGAAAAGCTGAAAGAGGGCTCTGCCTTGGGTCTACCTCTTCACAGATATTAGTGGTGTTAAAATTAGGAGCAAATAGAAAGAACATATTGTTTTTACAAAAAGGAAAGAGTAAAATAAATAGTTCTAAAGCAAAGAACAGCAAAGATTTTGTGTATAAATATGGTTTTAAATTTAAAAAACGACAATAAAGAACAAATAAGAATAAAAAATCAGATAGAACAATTTAACAAAAAAACACAAAGCTAAGCAACAGCAACAGCCACCGAAGGAAAAGTATTCACAATCTTGAACCACATTTAGCATAAGCACTTTTTAAAAAAAAAGTTAAATAAAACTTTTCCCAGCATTTATTCTAGATAATGAAATAATTTCTCAAATTTAAAAGAATGAGATATTCAACAGCATTCATACTTTAAATTAAAATTCTCCTTTATAAAAATGGAAAAAAAAAAAAAATGATGTGTAATAGTGTGTTAGTCTATAACTAGTATACCATTTACCATTTAAATTAAGTTAACCTTTCACAATAGACCAAAATTTTAAATCTGGATTTCACAAATGGTTTCTTGAAAAATATAGATTTATTTAAATGCTGCAGGGACATTCAAATTAAACCCAGGCTTCATTTGAACATCCCTGGTATATTAATTGATCTAAAAAAATAATTTGTTCTTGATCAGAGTTCTTTAAACCAAATTCAAAAATTTACCACAAAGAGAATTGGTAGAATATTCCATTTGATGGATTTCTCATTGTATATATATATATATAAGAAATTTAAATATTATGTCATAGCTAAAAATATATTAAAATATGCATCTTATCTTTCAGTTAAAATAAAAAAAGCCTAAAAATGAATTGACCAGCATGACTAATTAAACATTCCATTACACAGAATGAACACAGGGAAAATTAAGTTAACTTTAAAAAAAAAAAAGTTCCAAAACAAAAAAGCAAGACAAATCAAAAAGGTATAAACCACATCCAGGTGTTTCAAGCATCATTCCCCAAACCAGTCAAACTGTATAAATACCATGACAAAAACAAATGCAACAATACTTTCAAATCTAAGATAAATACTACAAACATGCACAATAATAAACTGTATAATACACCTGTATGAAGAAACATACAGATGAATTTACAATAAGATGAATTAACCCCTTCATTTATAATAGTTCTGAAAGAAGTATTCATATTTAATTTTTTTTGTTTTTTCAGGGTATATTTTTTCATACAGTTTAAAAATGATAAGTATTTTCTTCACTTTTTTTTTAACCTTCTAGCTGGAGTGAAAATAATGGTGTTCCAACATGTGTATTTTAAAAGAGAATCTACAAAACTATCATTCTGATGATGATTTTGAAAAAGACCAATTCTTTGTGAGTTATCAGAGTGACATGAAGTTATAAACCCTAAAACAAAATGAAAAATTAAAACCTGGTTTTTAACAACTTTGCCCATATAAAATGTAGATTCATGTCTATTCAGGCCTACATATGAATGCAAAGGTAACAAAAGGATCTTCCCTTTTGTCCCCCCCAATTATAAATATTCTTTGTTACCTGATAGTTGCTTTTTTAACTCCAGCATGTGACCAGCCAAGGTTTATCTAATGTTTTTTTTTTCTTTATACTTTGTAATAAATAACTTCTGTGCCTTCACACACCAGCCTTGAATAAACATTAATTCAAGCTGCTGGTGATTGTTACCAAGCTCAACATAGTGATGCTAATTCTAGAGAAGGCAAGATCAGAGGGGGGGGGGGATAATGTAGCTGGATGTTAGTTACACCTGGTGAAGAAAGGCAAGGTAAGAATGCATGGACAACAAGTGTATAGTACTTAGGGAATGGATTGGACAAAATGATACAGGAAATGGGTATTGCACACTTTGGAGAAATTTCTCTATTATTATTGTTAGACAGCATTCTTTGAAGTAACAGCTTCATAGCACAAGAATGCAACAAAAAACATTTCTTGTTATTGTTTATTTTTCATCTATAATCTTACATCCATCCAACTAGAGTGCAAAGAATTTAAGAGTTTTTTCTTCTTTGTTTTCAAATGAAAGTCCTCAGAATTTATTACATTGACAATTGTAAAAAAAAAAAAATCCAATTAAACTCTTGTATCAGACTTTTAGCGCTGTTACTTTTACTTTAGCACTTTCAATCCAATTCTAAAGATAAATACAGAAGTTAGAAGAATATGCTAAATTCATTGTTATTTTCTCTTTTGTTAAAAAAATTGGGTTAATAGCATCTTAATATATTTTAAATAAAATAATACACAAATAAAAGCAATAATAAAAACAGATTAGTAGGATGCCAGCAGTGCAAATTCTCTGTTGTATATAAAACAGCTGTACCCTGAATACAAAGTATTATATACAACAGTTAATAGTTCTACACTTACACCTGAAGAAACTAATTAATCTGATTTTAATAGAAATACTTTTGCTCAAGTCATTTGGCTTCTGAAACAAAGTATTAAAACAAAGAAAGTTTATCTGAATTTTTAACCTGTTGCCATAAGTATTATATATTTTAAAAAAAAAATACATCTTAAACTATCTGTTGCAACTTTTACAAGTTTTCTTTTTATTGGCTATATTGTCTAGTGTATAAATAATTGTTTTAGTGCAAAAGAAAGCAGTTTGCAATGTTTCTCCCAATTTAAAAATATTGGAAGTGATAATCTCAAGTTTAAAAAAATAAATAAAATTAAAATAGCTGCACTAAATATATAAAAAAAAAGATCAGCATTAGCAGAGCAAGTGTGGCCATGTGATCCTCATGTCAAATAGATCTGTGTTGCTCATGAGCAACAAGAATATAAAAGTGAAAGTGGCAGTCCACATTAGTCTGGATGGAATTCAACACACTGAAAAAAATACGGTGTTGAGATCAGGAGAATCTGGGTACCACCCTACTGACTGACAGAAAGTAATTTTGGGGGATATTAAAATCTATCTAATTGGGCAGGTGCCCACATGGTGCAGTGGACTGAAAGTTTAACACCAGGATCCAGCCAATTGTACTATCCAAAAAATAAAAATGCTTACCACTGCATACCAAAACAGGACTCTAGCCTGATGAGAAGGCATCATTGAAACGAATTGTTTGCTTAGTTTTACTAACAGGGTGGTGGAAAATGCCCGAACATAGTAGTTTCTGGTAAGTAAATATATCACCAATAACTTAGTGTCCTCCTTCCTGAATCTTGATAATCTAAACTTGAAGTAAATCTGGTGCAATAGTGTATTATCTCAAGACTGAATTCCAAAACAACAAAAGCTCTTTTAAAATCAGCAATACTGTGATCAGGTCAGAAAATTAACCAACCTGCTTGTTTTTCTCCTAGCCTTTTGCTTTTTTAAAAATAAAAAGTATAGTTTTTAATTTACGTTGCTAACAAATATGAAAAGTGATGTTAATTTAACTATGTTATGCCACAGCTAACTTGATGATAGCAGTTGGTTTTACTCAAAAGTATACAGTAAGAACAGAAAAAATATGTTCTATACATATATGAAAACAAAACTCAAAAAAAATGATTTGAAATTTCTGATTAGATTCAAGGTTAGCATCCCAATGCATGTAGAGATTTTGTGTGGCATCCTAATTCACAGAAAAAATCATCTGTTCAGGCTAAATGATATAGAAATCACTTTTCCTAAATGTAACGAAGGAAATTAATTTAACAACTTACTGTTCACACTGTAACCATGACCCTGAAAATGTCACATGCGGCTGTGAAAAGTATGTGCACATTCCCTTGTTGTTTGTCTGTGCATACATTGGCAGAGTTCTACTGAAGCAATGATCACAAAATTGACTAAACTGAAGAGTTTTTTCTCATTGTTTTAAAGCTATTAATTTTAACCTTAATTAACAGTCAAAATTATCATTTCAGGAAAAATGGAGAGACAGGTATTGTTTTGTACAGCAAGGTGAACAGATCGTTAGTGTCTTGTATTTTGAAAGGATTTTTGCACGCACATCTAGTGTTCTTAGACACTATAAAACAAAACAGGAATCAGGAGTTTGAAGATAGAACTAAATATATTTTTAAAAATCTATTGTGTCCTTTCAGCTAAATTTTTTTTAAAAATTCTAAAAATTCCACCAAAGCAAGCTACACGGGTGCACTGTACATTGCATGAAAAGGGAAACCATTTACTGATGGAGTTTTTTGGAATGTACTAAAGATCACTTTAAAGATTTTCCTGACAAAAAAAAAAAAAATTGCTAAAATTTGAAATATAGTGTTTTCAGCTCAGTGTCCATTGTTGTGTAAATGATATGATTGACTATATAGATGGGCAGATGAAAAATGACCTGCATAACTATGATGTTGTTAGTTACTCTGGATGAGACCACAGGCATAAACATGTTGCCCATTTGACATTAGTTGCATGTATCTATAGTAGAAAAAGGTGTAGTTTCTCTGATATCCAAAACTAAAAAAGGGATGACATTCTTAAGATCATCTTTACATTGAAAGACTTCAAAAACAAGGAAGTATTTGATTAAAAAAACAACAAAAAAACAACAGTTTTCTGTGAATACCAATGGAGCACTGACAATGACTGGTTTTATTCAGCTTCTCCAAAAAATGAGTTAAGTAGGCCTATTTAGCCTTTCACTGCATAATTTATCAAAAAAAATTTACGCTCTAGATTTTCTTCAAATGTTATTAATGATATAATGTCCAATTTAGTAAAAATTGTTAATATATTTTTGTTGCTCACTTGCCACTTACAGGTGACTCCAAAGCTCTCCAGTGACTTTGTGATGCACTGCAATGTTCGGTGGCTAAGTGGAAGAAACATTCTCTCTTGTTTTATTAAATATGTGGATTAAATCAAAATCTTTCTCCACAAACTTGGACAAGACTATTCTCCACTGGAAAACAAAGAATGGCTATTGAACCTCATGTTTCTGACAGACATTACAGCATATTTGAATATCTCAAATATCAAGCTTCAGGGTAAAAAGTTAACTGTGCTGAACTTGTATGAAGAGTAATTGTCATTTTCCAAGAAATTGCAATTCTGAAGATGATCTTCAGACTTGGAACTGAGGTACTTTCCAAAAGTTAAAATGCTTATCGATAGTGACAAAAATCTCAGTCTTACGACAAACATTTACACCAGTTTATTTCTGCCTTGAAAGAAGAGTTTGTTTGGTAATTCCATGAACCCTGAACCATGAGAAAGCAACTGCAGAGCTCAGACTTGTGGGTAGATAAGTTTTCTTCTATGAAAGACCAGATTTCAAAAAATAAAAACCATTACTTGAATAGTTGTTCATATACTTTGTCACAACTTCCATCAAAATTATTGGCAATCTACTAACTTGCATTTTTTTGTCTACTTTTGGAAACAGTTACTATTAAACAAGTTTTTTTCGATACTGAAGAGCTCTCAATCCTATTCACAATTTGTTGACTGTACAAAATGTGAAGCTTGTATTCATCTCCAGACCACACCAGCTATCAACCAAACCTGATACAAATGGCATCAATGGAAAAGCCAGGAAGTCGTTAATTGCAAATAATCTTTGGTTTCCTTTTTGAAAAAAAAAGCAAAAAGTTATTGATATTTTTGAATTGATTTATGTTTGTATTTATGTTGAAATGTCTTCGATAGTGATTTATATGTTGAAAATAATTTTGGAAATGGCATTTTTAATGACTTTTGATGTTTAAAATTAAAAGTTAAAAACTATTAGTGTATAATTTATGACTACTACTTTATTAGTGTTAATATATTATATTTACATATCATTATAAAGATAATCTATAAAGTAATTATACTACACACATAATACTGTAATCTACATTTGAAAAGAACAATGAAGGCATGTGTAAAGAATCTTAAAATATGAATATTTATAAGTGGCATTTTGTCGACCCCTTTTCTAGAGGATAGCTTACTCCTGAGCTGTCTAATTAAACTGCTTCATCACAATAAGACTCTTAACAAATTCTTTACGTTTCAAAATCATAATTGGGGGAAAATTCCCCATCGTTCTTTCCAGGTTGTGGTAGCCTACAAAAGGTCATAAAATGATAGAACACCAATTCCTTTCTGTAATGATGAAGCAGAAAATTTCTGTGGCTACTTCAATTTCAGTACAAGACCAGGTGTAAAACATTTAGTTCCCAAGAACTATCATATCAGTAAAATATTTTGCACCAGTGCTCAACGTTAAATCACTGCATAATTAATAAAAAATCAACAAGTCATTCGCTATTTTAAAAAATCCGAAACATCTTTTAAAATACTATTCACTGAACATCACCAGTCTTTTCTTAAATTACAAAAATAAAATACTTAAATGAAAAAATATCTATTAACATTGAAAAAAGAGAACAATATAGTAGAGAAACTAATCTGAACATAAGATTAGACCAGTTCAGTAAGCAATCAAAATTGTTCACTTAGTATATATACTTGCTATGTAAATAATGCAATTTCAAAACTTCTCAGTAACTCAGATGGAGGAAACTAGTAACAATATTTTTATTTTGGCAAAAAAGAGAGATCTCTGTAGCTTGCAATCTGGAAATGCTCCTGCATTTATGAATGATTATTTTTCAAAATTTTTATTTATTTATTTTTTAAAGAAAAAGCAATCAATTCTAATGCACCAAAACAATGACATTTTTTATTTCAACACATTTTGCGTACTACACCTAATCCATCTGCCTCAAAATATATCTCAGATTTAATGTAAATCAGTGTGGGTAAAAACAGTTTTTTTTTTTTGCAAATATAGACATAAATTGAAAAAAAATTTTTTTGTAATAGTGCATTTTTTGTTGTTCTTTTAAAAATGCATCTATATACACTATTATTCAAGTGAGATGTTTTAAAAAAAATGTAAATTACCTACAGACATAAATGGTAAAAAGTTAAATGTATGCATATGCTTTCTACATTTATAAATATAATGGATTTTCAGGTTTAATGAGAAGTTACTTGGTCAGCTATGATATTACTGTACTGAAAGCTCACTATCTTTATCAATATTTTATAAATGTGATTGCTCTAAGATATGTTAGTAGTGCAAATAAAGCAGAAGCATCACAAGGAAAAGAGAAAATTTTTACCTTATTTTGGGCAGTATGGTGACGGTCCCTTGTGAGTGGATCCCTGTTCGTTGGTGCAGCTATTTCTGGTGCGTGCAGTGATCCAACAGGTGTAGACTTGAAAAGTAAAAATTGCAGTGCACCTAAGCTGTTTCTCATTCAAGATTCAATACGCAAAAATAATTGTTTATTCTTAGCTGTCTGACATTTAATTAACTAAATCCTAGCTGTTGCCATATTGTGTAAAAACATCTTTGAACTGGTAGCAGTAAAAGGCAGAAAAAAAAAAAAAAGAGCTAACAGTAAAATAATTTTGGTATTTCTCTACATATGATGAGCATTACAAATACTCATAGTCCAAAGTACCACGATTAAAAAGTGACAATAGGTGGTACAGGCAATTAGAAACTATGATTTATTAATACATTTAAAAAAAAAATTGTGCTCATCAGTAACTTGTCTTGTTACAAGAACTGCTACAAACTGTTTCTCACAAATCTTAATCTGGCAGACTTTAAAAAAAGGGGAAAAATTTTACTCTATATTAAATGCTCAACATTGTGAAAATATTAAAAATCAAGATTTTATTTAATATAGTACATAAAAATATAAATTGTTTTTTTTTTAAAAATGGGCATATGCTATGAATTAATCTCTACAATTTTAAAAGAACTAAACAAAAAATTAATTAAAATCTTGAGGAACCCATGAATTTACAGTATTAAAAAAAAAAACCTAGATAATTCAATGTGTGAAAAAAGAAAAAATTAAATTAGTGTCATTTCATATTTAAAAACTGATGAAGAACCACTTATATTTTAAGCAGCTATGACCAGTTTTGTCCACAAAAATTTCCATTTCAAAGCTTATAGTCTTTGTATGGTTCAATCACACTTGTTATAACCTGGTTGAAGAAAATCTTCTTAGTTAAGTAGTCTCCATAAAAAAAACTTGCTGTCAGTAAAAAAAGTTAATTTAAACTGTTGGTCAAAAACAACAATGAAGCCAATCTAAACAATCACAAACAAATTTACATTTGTATAAAAAGTGTGAAAACGTCTGAGCCAAATACAAGCTTGTCCAAGTTTCGGTATAAATAAAAATCAAGTGATCCGGCTGTTGTTGTGATGCCATTTGTTGGCCAGGCCCACTCCCAAATGATCAAGAGACTGTGGGTGCATTTGGCAGCTAAACAATGTGACTCTTTAGGATATCCCAAACATGTTCAATCAGATCTAAGTCTGGAGATTGCACAAACCACACCATGTGAGTGAAGTGAAGCAATGATAACACGCATGTTGTGAATATAATTTGAATGCCAGCTACACCATTAAGCTGACTTGTCTCCTGACTGTAGCCTGTCTTATGACAATGTCTAGACAAAATGTAGATCAAAAGTGAAAAGAACGTGGTCCCAATGATTCAACCTTCAATCGTACTACTATGTCACTCATTGCATGATAGCTGTCAATGGCATAGCATTACAGGAATATGCGGTAACATGAAACCTATTGCAAACCATCTGTGTCAAAATTCCATGGTTGGTTACTTTTTGAAAATAGTTTTGGAAAAATCATGCTGTTGAAAAAGTTTCTTTTGGCAACAGTGACAAGATAAGGATCCTCACAAAGATGGTTGTAACCCTTGGGCAACCTGAACGAAGTCTCGCCATGAACTGGCCAATCTGACAATACCTTGTTAACCCCCTTAAATGAAACTGCAAAGAACATTTTACTGGGAAGCAATGGTAGTCTTTCTCATTCCTCCTTGAACCATCCTTGATGGTCTGAGCCATCAAATTTTGTTTTGAATGATTTTTAGAAATTATTAAAATCCTGGTTTCCAAGGTTGTTCAGTTTGCAGAGAAAATGACTAACATTACATGTTGCATGTGCAATGTCTTGTTTGGTTGGGTTTATCATCTTCAAACAGAATATGAACAAGTTTGAAGTTACCATACAAACAATGCAGACTTGAAATGTTTGTTGCTTATCTTATTGCGAGGAATATATTTGGAATAAAATAATTAAAAATGAGTTTCTTCTTTAACTTTGACCAAAAGCAATGTCTCATAAAAATGACTTCCATTACAGTCATAGGGGTTCTTGTTTAAAGACAGATTTATATTCTGAAAAAATTTAAGGAAAAATTGCATTTGCACATTCCTGCAGCATAAAAACAATTTTAAAGAAAAATATATAGCATTAAGTTATTTTTCCAAATACACTATAATAAAATTATAGATTTTGATTTCCTTTAGAGAAAACAGAATACTTCAATGTGCTCTTTATAATCTATGAAACCAAAAATTTAATGTTGTTTTACTTGGCAATATTTATAACTACAACAATAGCATATTTTCTCCTTTCAGAAAGTTCAACTATAATAGAGCATCGTTAAAAATTCGCATGCCCCAGAACGCAAATAAATAAAAATATCTGTTAAAGTGACAAAATGACTAGAATTTGTTCATTAGCAAAGCCAATGATTTTAACAAGCAATCCTTTATTCTGTTAAAAAGTTAACTTTAAGTACGTATATCTGGGTTTTTGTTCTGATTTTGTCAATTTAAATAAAGAAAATTATTGTAACGTTAAAAAACAAACAAAAACAAACCACCAAAAAACACAGATCACTTTAAATCATACAAACCAACTGTCTGTCTGTCCAGTCAAATTCCCAGTCACATTCGAAGTTCATTTTATCCATGAGATCTGTGAACAGCTTCCTCAAATAGTCATAATCTGGTGTTTCGAAAAAATCTAGACGGCGAACATATCGCAAGTAGGTGGCCAGCTCTTCTGAAAGTAAACGGGCGTGTGTTATGCTTTTAATTCTACAAATAATGAAACTGATGTTTAGTCACTTTAAATGAAGAAATTTTAAAATCTGTAGTAACCATGCCACCAACTTATGATCATTACTGAAGTTGCAGAAGTCTGAGTATCCTACTTTTCTACTATGAAACTTAATCAATTGCTTCTGATAAGTAAACTTCATTAAAACCACAAACTAAACTAAATGTTATATTTATTCAATGTCATGCTTATCAATGTGAGTCTTCATTATTTTAGTGTGTAAAGTATTACTGCTGAAGATGTATTTAAAACAGGTATAAAAAGATTAATCTTTTCATTCTGTCCATGATTCTTTTTTAAAAAATAGACATACAAAAAATTTAGTGATGAATATTCTTACCATAGCTACTCACCATGAAAATACACAATCAAGTATAATTTTTTTTATTTTTTAAAATGTGAAATGATTGCAATTCACTTGCATTATACACCTTGTCTGAGAGAGAGAGAGAGAGAGAGAGAGAGAGAGAGAGAAAGCTATCATCAAAATCAATAAAATTAATCAGAAAATAAATACAAATGCAAGTTGATAAGAATGTGTAATTTAAACAGCAAATGATGTTAGTCTGATCATTTTTAAATATGTCTGTGTGTTTAGGTATAGTGCATGAGTTTCTTCATGCTGTTGTACATCACATCACTTCTTAAACTTTAACTTTATGCTTAGAGATTTTCTGCAATGCTGATTTATGACTCCCTTCCTAGAAGAATCTACCATTAAAAAAAAAAACCCATTCAAATGCAAAAAGCCAAGACATTAGTCAGATATTTCCATAAATGAAGTTCAATAATATTATGTAAAAATTGTACCAAGTTTTTTTTTAAAAACATAAAACAGTATTCATCAGATGCCATGTTGCACATATCTTTTAAAAAATTATTTTAAAGTCAAACAGCAGAGATAAATGTTTTGTAAAGGCACCTGATTTATGTATTTAAAATGCATGGGGAGATTTTTAAAAAAAATTATTTGAAACTTAACAGGAAACAAGTGCAGACAACTTTTTTGTTAAAATTAATAAAAGAATTATTTTATCATTGTGTTTTACTGTATTATTTTTTTTTTTTTTACTAATCTACCAAAATACCTAAACTGTTTTTCAATTTCTAAACAAATTTTCTAACAAGGTTCTCTGCTACTTTTGCTGCAATGCATTTGGAGATACTGATACATTGCAGTAGTAAGTTTATTTGGAATGTTGTCAAGTACTTCAGAACAATTCCACTTTTTTACTTAAAATAGATTTTGTGCCAAAGATTCGGCTATTGGTCACTTAATTAACAGCCAGTTTAATTTAACGATTTAATCTGATCTCTCTTTGTTTGTCTGTCTGTTAGGAGTAATATTTTAACTGCAGCTTAATAGAGACTGTTTGAAGAAACCAGCTGCTCCATTTTAAGTGCATTTCATTTTTATTATGGTTTCCTATGATATTAGTGAGTTTTCCAACTTTCATGTTTGGTGTTCAGTTTCATTTTTCCACTGCTTGTCATGGTTCACAAAAATAGATAAACGGATATAAACAATATTAAGATATAAACTTTTCTAGAATCGAGTTTCTGAAAAATTATTATAACTGTACTGAAATAAACACCTTCACTCACATCTCCAAGTTGTTCCTAAAAATCCTCTTTATAATTGTAAACAATTTATCAGCAAAATTTTTTTAGAACTGAATAATTCTGAAAACAAAACTATCCATTTACCAAGTTTTAGAATACAGAATTATAAAATAAAATAACTAAATGGCTTTCCTGTTTAACCTTTTTTTTATTTCTTCTCTATACATTTTCCCCACATTAATGACAATTATTTTGCCTACTTGTTTCTTTGTAATGCAACATCACACAGAAATAAACCTGACCTACTGTATAAAAAAAAAATAACTGTAGTATCACTGATTCAGTTGATCATGTGATGCATCGTTAATACCCAAGGACAACGTCACATACTCCACTGACCGACAATCTCCATAGTAAGAAGAAACTGGGATCTGCTGTTAGAAGAAACAATGCTGAGTTTGCAAGATATCTGGAGAGAGCAGCTAAGTTGCTTATCAAGGTAAACAGATTCTCCAAAAAAAAAAATAAAAAAAATTAATGCATGATAAAAGATTGATAAGGAGCAAGAATTTAGACTAATCTTATGGCTAAAAGACTAATAATGAGACTCCAATAAAACTTATTTACAACTAAAAGAAACAGATTGCTGTCAATAATTATTGACAGCACTTTGATCAATGAAAAAGCCAGAAATTGGGCAGACACAAAAAGATTGATATCCACAAGTCAGTGCATGGAAAATGAAGTTCTATTGCTAAATTTAAAAATTCATTGTTTATATATATAAATAAACAGCCACAAAATGCAAATTAAAAATTTCAAAATTATTGATGTAAAAATTTTAAAGATTTTCTTGCATAAATTTAATAAAAATTTGTTAATATTTTTATTAATATGGCCATAAGATGAACAGTTATGTTATTGATGAGACAGAAAAAAACAGGCAAGTAGCTAAAAGAACAGAATTTTACATCTACATCAGTGATCTACAAAAATCTTGTGATAAGCTTTGAGACACCATCAAACTACTTTGAATGGAATAAAATGGCACAACTATCCTGAAATAATCTGCCTCCTTAAGCAAACATCTTTGGCAAATCTTTTTTTGCAGTTACCTAATAAGAAATTTTCATGTCTCTAAAAAAGTCCATCAGATGCTAATGGGTGGAATCTTTTCCCCTTATAATTAAATTCAGTTGATCTAAAAATACCTGGCTAAAAATATCAAACAAGTTTGTACATGTATGGAACTAGAAATAATGAGAAGAAAAACAGAACAATACACTCAAACAAGTATCTGTTCTGTGTATGCTAAAGTATAATTTCATTCTGATAATGTTTGCTCATGAAACCCAGCTTTTAAATCATGGTAATGACTGAGATTTCATTTAAACACCCCTAGTATATTTACCAGACACTTGCATAAAATTAAAGATCAAAAGTTACATCCAAACAAGTATTTGGTATCCCAGAAAAACTTATAGCTTGGTAATTCCCTAAAAATTTAACAAAAAGCAAAATTTTTCAAAATTTGTTATTACTGAAATAAACGTATGTCCAGAGTCTGCTTGATAGCTTCCTCTAAAATACTGTTAAACAAAGAATTTATTTACTTGAGTCTTGAAATCTGAATAGCATCCTAATTTTTTTTAATACTAAAATAAAAGAAAAATCTCCAAATAATTTCAAGGTAGATTTCTTCAATATAGAAAAATGTTCAAGCCATAAACAATCATGAACATTTATGATGACTTAACAATGAAAGATAAAACTTATCCATAGCTAGGTTACAAGTTAGTAGCAATCAGATTGTGCCTACTGAACTTGGTGTAACAATGTTTTCAGCCCACTTAGCAAAGGTACAAAGAGACTGGTTTAATTTATGAAAACTGGCAGGAGGCACCACAGCAATACTCATTACAATAACCTATCTGGGTTAAATTAATTACATTATCTCAGCATATTCCATTCATATAAAAATGCAGCACATCTATGAAACAAGTCTCTCACAAACCTGCACTCTACTAATCTATATGTCCAATATTTTACATATCCTTAATACCAACATAATGCAAGACAAGATTGGTTTGAACACAATAACGCTAGACTTTGGTAGATTAGATAGTGGTTATTTTCTAATGAAAATAAATTTAGCTTTCACCCCAGCGATGATTATTTTAGTGTTAATTCTGCCAACACAATGTTATGCTGACTGGGATTTTAAAGAGAAAGATGGATCATTTTGAGGCTGGAAGTGTACTTATCTGAGGTGCTATGTCATGTGAACATAAAAGTGAGCTGTTTTTCTGTGATGAAACTGTTTAATGTCATTGCTACCTGGATAAGATGATTAGACCTGTTGTTGTACTATTTGTACATAATCAGTTACCTTCATAGATATTAAGGTAGGTCCATCTTGCAATAGTCATAAACCAACTTGAAGAGAAAAATATCCAATTTTCCATGGCCTACTCATCCCCACCTACTAAATGTCTTGGATGTGCTACTCAAAAGGTCCTGTGAATAAGATCTGTAGGCATTTGACATTACTAAGTACATCAAACATTAAAGTCAAATTTTTAACTATATGCAAATGTTTTGTACTCAATAAATTAATACAATATCCCTATATTGTTTTGATCAGTGTACATGTAGAAGTCTTTGATCTTGTATGTTTTGTCTTTCTCAGATCTGTTGAATGTTTGAAAGATGGCAAAAATGAGATATGCTTTAAGTCATATTGCCATGTCCTATCAACACATTTTTCCTTCACAATGAAGCAGTCAACTGCCTCCCAATTATCTTCAGAGAATAAAAAAAAAAAAGTGGCATACTAACTGTGTGTATTACCAATAAATGTAATAAAATAATACAAAAATGGCTATTTCATAGATCATGCTTTTAAGCCTAATTTTCACAAACATTTTACTTCTTTGTATTATAATAATCTTTTTAATGACTGAAAAGTGAAAGTGTGTTACCAAAAAAGTGCTATAATTTAATCATTTTTGATATTTTGCTTATTTGCCAAATGTTTCTCCATATTAACTCAAAGCTGTGTGTGACTTCTCCTTCCAATCTCAAACATGGCAGAGTTTCTGGCTTCAAGCAAATCATCATCAGGCAGTGGTTTCCATGTAGGCCATAAATGGTATATCTCAATGGTTCTTAGCCTTTCTTTGGTCTTTGTATCCCTTGGACCAAGTGTGAAGCTTCATATACTCCCTCTCAATGGAGACTCAGTAATTTTTATTTTTGTATTTTGACTTTAAGAAATTTTGCAAGGAGGTTACAACTGAGAGAAAACCATATTTATCAGAGTGAGTCCCTGCTTTAGCAGAAAGTTTTAAAAATAAATTCATGTTTTGGTCCCTTAAATAAAAGCTTATTTTTTTCTAATATGCATATTGTCAAAAAGACAAGACATAACAACACTAAAATCTTTATTAAAAATCATAACAAATTTTATTTTATATTTAAATCAGACTTTATTTCATCCACTGAGTATGTTGATCAACACAGAATGCTAAAGCTTAATCTTAGTCAAGTGTGAGGACTGCTGTTGCTTATAAGCAACCAACACATCAATTCTAGGTGATGTCTTTGAGAGAGTTACATGTATGTCATCTGAACAGTCAGCTTGTTCTTTGCTTTGGTCTTCACTGTTAAAAGCAGGGAAAATCCTGGCTCGCAGAGGTAAGTTGTGACAAACAGGACTAGAATTTTGGTAGGCTCATTTGATCAGAATGGGATATGCCTTCCTAAATTTGCACCAGAATCAATTCAGTTCCACTGATTCAAACCCATGAAGTTTCTGATTATTGCACAAATGAAGCTAGTCTTTTTCCTGGTCGTCATCACTAATTTGTTTGAGAGAGACGGTGAGAGGGCTCCTTATCTAAACATCAACTACCAAGCTAATCTCAAAATATTCTTCAAAGGTGATTTTTAAAGTTTCCAGGAGTGTAATAACGCTCTCATGAATTCCTGGTTTCCACTGGATGTGTTGAGTTAGAACTAATTTCATCGAAGAGATGAAAATTGGCAAAGTTGCCAGAATTTACTCTTCTTCCCCAAAGAGACAACTCATCTTGAAATTATTTAAGTTTTTCTTTGACTTCCAAGATAGTTACTCCTCTATCTTTGAGTGAAGTGCTCAAAGAACACATCTACGAGGTATGTCAGTGAAACTACAAGAGCAGTGAATTGCTCAAAAAGACGAGATACTTTTTCACGCAGGAAAATCAATCAAATTCCACATACTGAAAATCCTTTTAAAATCTTTTCCTCTTGAAAGCCAGCGTACTTCCGTGTAAACCAAAAGGATGGTGAGTTCAGACCCAACCACTTGGCACACAGCTTTAAACATGCAGTGATTCACTGCTCTTGATCGCATTAAGTTGACAATTTGGATGACAATGTTTAACACTTCTTTCAAACAAGCAAGAAGAGTCTTCAATGTCAGAGCATATCCTTGAAGAATACATTGACTTGAGATCACATTCGTATTTATATTTTTAACAAGAGTTGTGAAAACTGAATTTTCCCCTAACATAGCAGGTGCACCATCAATACAGATAGAATCCACAAACTCTCAGGAAAGGCTGTTATAATTGAAAAATTCATTCAGAATTTCCATAATATCTACTGATTTTGTAGTTTCTTTCAACAGCTCACAAAAGAGAAATTCTTCCTTGATTTCATTCTCATGCACACATCAAGCAAAAAAAAAAGGTGAGCATAATTCGAAATATCAGTTGTTTTATCCAAATGCAAGCTGATTTTTGCTGGACTTCCTATAATCTGCTCTATAACCCAATCTTCAATATCTTCTGATGTTTCATTGATTTGTTTGTGAATAACATTTTTTACAGATGGATCCGTGCAATATTTTTTTTTGTTTAGCATCTTTACTACACATCAGCTTGGTCATTTCCATAGTGTATGGTTTTTCCAGATTCTTTGTGATGGTATGTGGCTTCTTTTCTTTAGCAATCCCTAATGCTACATGATAACTCGCCTTTAGCACTGGCTTTTTATGGCAAACAAAAGTGGTGTTGTTAAAATTCCCATGGTGGACAGTCCAAAGGTGATCTTTAAGTTTGGATAGTTTCATGTATTTACCTTTGAACAAAGGAAGGATTGTAGCTTTTGAAAATCATCTTTGTTGAGCATAAACATGATGCTATACTGCACACATGTATCATTGTAACAACACTTCTTTGACATAATAAAATCTGGGTGAAACAAAATCAGATCTGGAAAAATTAGTTAAATTCTGAAAAAATTCAGATAAAAGAAGAGTAAAAATGCTGTAAAAACACATTTTTAATGACAATGACATTAATTGTTACTAATAAATTTTCCTGAGCCTCCAAAGAGGAGATGAAGGAAGTAATTTGGCAAAATGGTCATATTTTAAAATGTTAAGCTGCAACAACATGTATCATAACACAAGCCTCTCATCTATTGTAGTCACAATAAAATTGCTAGCAGTCCTATTCCTGCACAACCCCTCTCAAGCTTTCAAATACACTGATACAATCAAATTAACACCAACATATAAAAACGTTCTCATTTCTAAAATTTGCTTAATGAGCAAGGTCATGCTCATTCACTTATGATTTAAATCCAATACTTAAGTAAAGACACATCCAATCACTCATAAAACACATTCAGATAATAATAAATGTAAACTTATAACAACTTACCAAAAAGAATGCAAAGAAGCAAAATACTGGTACTTCTGTGGAAACAGCGAGAGTAATGGTTATCTAAGATGTGCTTGCACGAAGACCACTTGTGTAGTGACCATTTATGTAGTGGCCATTTGTGGTTTCCTGCTAAAATAATTAATAGTCAATGGGAATCGCCTGCTATTTTGGTGCTAACATATTTCATGTTTTGATGAAAACCCAGCACTCTCATTGGCCAATAAATCCCCAAACACTGTTCTGCCCACTATGTCAGATTCAATAGATTATTAAGCAGCCAAACAGGGCGCACACACTATATTCACTCACTGACTTCCTGCTAAGCAGTCAGATATGCTCATGCTGCCCCATTGTGATCCTTTTATTTGCAGGTAAGTTGGACACATAACACAAAGTATTTTATGTTTACACTTAAAATATTTTTTGCTTCCTGATGAGGCTTCATGGACTCCCAGTTAAGAAATCCTGGTATATCTGATTAGCCATTTAAAAAGCTTTTGTTCAAATAATATAACATTCCATTTCAGCAGACCGACTGACTTTGATTTTCACATTTATTTTCATCTACAAACAAAAAGAATTATCAGACATGGAGCTAGCTTTTAGACACACTAAATTTATTTGCATTAACAATAAGTCAACAAGACAAAGAGTAATGGTGACAATGTATACAATAAAAATAAGCTGCAATTTAAAAAGAAAAGGATAACATCTACTGCTTTGACCCTAAGACTTTGTATAAGTTAACCTTTTGTTAAAAATTATTTCAACAATAATGCAGATATCACTGTTAGACCATTCATTTTTTACTATACAGGATTTTTCTTCACATTTATTGGTTGAAGAATTCAAATTTTATAAAAATCTCTTCAATAGCTACTTTCCCCTGACATAAATAAATCTAAACCATTATTTAAAAGTAGGAATTGGTTTGAGTAACTAAATAACTACAAATTTGCAATCTTCAAAAAACTTTTTCTGTTTCACTGTTATAAAACTTATTATTGAACCATCTGACCATGTATAGATACATGCATATACAAGAGTGTATATGTTTCAAAATTTTATTTTGTTACTGGAACTTATTTATCAAAGATTCAAATAAATGATAAATCCATAAAATCACTGGATTCAGGATTTTATGGTATTTTTCTAATCTGTGCAATCAACTGCCCAGAAGCCATAGCATCTTCATAAATTCGACAAATGATGGTAAATATCCAATGAGCATTGGGTTAATTTTTTGTTGTTATTTTATGAAAATAAATTTGTTTACTAAATCCTTGTTGCAATAATTTCCAGGAAGCCAAACTCCAAATTCCCCATGCATCATTATAAAGGAAGTATATAATTAATACAACTGAAAAGAGTTTTGTGCATTTTGAAATAAAAGCATAAAATTTTCAGTTTCTACATAACTTAGTTTATTCTCACATGTGGAACCATTTTGAATTTGACCCTGACTCTGAGAGGCTAATAATTGACTACTTTAGCACCATATGTCACAATAACATGATCTTAACTACCCAAATTACACTATTTTCAGTGTCCTGCAAACATTTACAGATTATTGTAAAAGGTGACGATTGACCTGTATTTAAATTGAGACATCAATGATGTCAAGTAATGGTGATTTACATTTGTGCAGTACTATACTAATGCTGTTATTTTTTTGTTTCTATGTTGCAAGTAAACCTCTTCTACATGCTTAGCACCTCACTAATCCTGCAAATAGTTTTAGCGATGGCAGCCTGTATAGAAACTATTAGCATACTAACTTGATTTTCTCTGGTGTTGGCTCCCTATTCTCTTGTGTTACCATATCAAAATGCCACATGTTGGTAGACCCTACCATACCTATATCCAAGCACCATAAGCCAGCTGGCACTATTAATTATTAATTGGGAGCTGTGTGCACTTTGTCAAAAGGAGACTGGAGAAGTTTTGCAGTATCCAGCTAAATCAACCAAGGCAACCATTAGCAGTGGCTACAAATCATTAGCAAGTTACCTTATTCAGTTTCAGGAACTTGAACTAAAAGACTCAATGATGAGAATGGTGTGGTGGCCACAATAATACTACCTCCACTAGCTAGCATAAAACATGCCATTTAAAATTTAACCAAACAAAGCTTGGAAGACTACAAAGGAAATTCACAAAAAACAAATAAACCAGAATGCTGGTTCATTATCAGCTATGCTCACTCATCCAAGTTGTAACAACACTGACCTCAGAGAGCCCATATGCTTTCTCTGTAATGAGCCAGCTGGCTCCAAGGGCATCCACCAAGCTTCCATCTATGATATTGATTCAAAAGTTCAGAGATGTACAATGGAACTAAAAGACACTGCTCTGTTTCACAAGTTGACACCTGGAGACGTGATTTCCCTTAAGGCTAAGTAACATCTCAAATGTCTTGTGAGATGCTACAATAGAGAAAGAGCTCTGACAACAAGGGTACTGATAAGGATCCTGATAGTAATCTCCACAGAATTGCATTTACAGAGTTGGTGGGCTACAAAGACTTCTGCATGGAAGAATGTGTTTCCCCAGTTTTCTAGCTAGCTAATCTAGTGCACATGTACAAGACTAGTCTTGAACACCTTGGTGCTATTGCTGTTGCTGAAAATCAGATTGCTATCCATGTTTCCTAATCTAAGGGCACATCTAATCTAAGAGAGATGTACTTTTTACATTTGATGACAACATTGGTGTCCTCCTAGAAAGGCCTGTGATCGAGCTGCACAAGTTGTGTACAGAGAAATGTTTGACAGAAAGTTCTTATTTGATAAGTCATTCAAGCAAGGATCCTGGTAAGATGCTGTGCCACAATCTCTGTTGGCTCTTTTAAGCGTGATACAGGATGGTCCAAACAGCAAGCATCAAACTCAAGTTGTCAGCACAATGGTAGCTCTCCATATCTCAGCTCCTGATGCTCAACAGAGTGAAATGTACATGAGCTGCAGTTTCCTCTGGTACAGATTGTCACAACCATGGCTGTGAAGCATCACTTCCATTGTACACTGAATTGAACATCCATGCAGTCACAAAAAGAAAACTCAACGACACACTTTTCAGCCTGGGTATACATGTTGTGTGTCTGTCTCTTGCAAGTAACATTTGTCAAAGCCAATGAGGCCTGCCAATGCTTTAGGATAGATGACGTTGTGTGTCCACCAATGATATATTCAAAGTAAAAGATACAAGTTGCAACATCAAAATATGATTGCAATCTCTTCTCATGGCTGTATGTCTCCCATCAAACAAAAAAAAAATGGAGATCTAGATCAATGTCACTGGGAGACAAGCTTCAGCTTAGTAGAAAGGCAAACCTCTTTTGGTGACTGGAATCAGAGGAAAAATCAATCAACACACACACACAATCCTATTGACAATGCCAAATTCTTGGATGATACTGCTGCGGTCCAGATGCTCAATCCTGGAAAAGTAAAGACTTTGCAACACTATGCAAAAGCACATCCAAACAGAAAAGAATCAACAAAAAGTGTTCCACACTACAATATCCCCCAAAACTGAAGAGACTTCCTATGATTGAATGAGAACAAAACCGAATTGTTCAGGTTCCTATCCCAACAAGTGACAATCCTACAAACAGAAAGACAATTCCATCTATGCACCAATGGCAGGAATATCTCTGGCCTTTGGCTTACATGAAAAAGCAAAACCAATCTCCTACATGTGTCAAATACTGACCTTGTAGTGTGGGTAATTACCACATTCAACCAGATCAAGCCTGATGAGCTAAGGGTGTCATTTGGTACTAGATTAAATTTCCAGTATATAACTGTTTACAAACTGTCTGTGGTAATATCACAGAATTTGCACCACTCTCTCTGCCTTCCATGTAATCACAGGATGTGATATTGTGCACGTTTGGGCAGAGAGACAAGATTGCCTGGGACATGTGGAAAGGTTTCTCTAAGGCTACCAAGACATTCAAAGACCACCTATTCAGGCAAAGTGACAATAAGTGGCCCAATAATGTTAGTATTGGACCAGCTCTCGATGTTGCTTTATAACTGCACAAGTAACACAATGGAAGTCAATGATGCCAGAAAACAACTTTAATAGAAGTCAAGAAGCCTGGCGAACATACCAACAACACAAATGTAGGCAGCACTCAAGCAGCATATTAAGCAAGCCGGTGACCAAGTCCATCACACTGTGTTTGGAGAAAGAACAATGTTGACAACCAGAGTGGACTACCCTTCTAAAAGCATAACAATCATGCTATGAACTTATTCACTGTGGTGCTGGGCAATGAAAATGTGTCAAGGCCATCCATCATCAAATGTACTGCTCCTTGTTCCTGTTCTGGAGAATGCTAGTACTCAGATCTCCTGCGCTTTAGACTTCTGCATTTAATAAGTAAATGTGAGACATCTAATGTAAATACCACCTCTCAAAATGGTTTGTTTATGGCATTCATTATACTTTCCCAATCAGATATCACATTTGATCCCTTGAACCCTGAGCATGGATCTCTCAGGGCTAACAAAGATCAAACTTCCATTGATTTCACAAAACTATGTAATTTAGGGAGTTATGATCACGTTATTATGATACATGGTACTAAAAAAAAAAAAAACACACACACACACACAGTTGTCAGAGGCCAAATCCAGGATGGCACCACATCTGAAAATAAACTGTAATATACAAACACCACAGAGAATTTTACGCTTTCAACACAAAATGCACAATACCTTTTATATGAGCTTATCAGCTGTATTAAATAAACAGACACTATCTTGAAATTCACAATTTTCTTTTTTAAAAATCATGACTATCTAATCAGAGTAATTTTATTCACTAAATAAAAAATGCAATGATCTCTCAAAAATTAAAGCTACAAAGGCTAATTAATGAAAATTGATCATTCAATATCATAATACACCATATCACCTTTTTTCTCATTTCTATACATATGTAGTCAACCATAATCACAAATGACCTTCATGATATTAAATTAGAAATAAAAAGGAGTCCTGTGGTTGCTGAACAGGCTTTCTGATAAATAAATAATTTAATCTGAATTTCCAGTGGCCACTATTATCCTTTAAAATATACCACACTGAGGCATAACTCAGAAAATATTTATTTGGTCATAATTGTAATTATTTTGTCTTTGATTTATTTTAAGTCTTAACAATCACAGTTTACCAAGCAAAAATGCCACAGACAACTTGCTGTTTAAACTTTCATTTTATTATTTTTCAATAGGTATTCCACGTTTGACTTTTATTGAGTTTTGATTCATGACAGTACATCAGATTATGAAAAGAGTAAAGAAGCAACCTGCCTACCAACTCATAGCCAAACTATTTTAAGAGAATTACCACAAGGTCAAGTATTTCCAAATTTCAAATCTGTGTAGTCACTTGATCCTTTTTTTCTGGACTTTAATTCAATGTATTAACACTACAGATAAAATCCTTTTCTAACAATCTTCAGTTGCAATACACCCCTCCAAACACACAGTAACCATCTGATGGAAATTGATGCTTTTATCCATAAAGAATTTCCCCATTACTCATGTTTTTACATGCTTACTGGAAAAAAAAAAATTCTGAAAATTTTCATAAATCAAGAAATTATAGCTCATTAAAAGAAAAACAAAAAACTAACAAAACTAAGGAAAGCTGTTTTAAATATAATAATGCAAAGAACATTAGTAAAGTCTACCAGATAAACAAGTTGTTATCATAAAGTTAAACAAAAACCAAGTTTTTCAATCTGCACCTACTATCATGTATTATACTGACCGATTTTTAGGACCAATGGACTTACATTATAAATTATATGCAGTCTAAGTAAAATATCCAAAAAATGACTGGTAGTAATAGACAATGCTATTTCAGTTCAAGGGTGTAGCTTCTGAATGACAGCTATAACAGGGAAAGGGGGGGGAGGGACCTTCTAAGAAGCTCAAACTGATTGAAACATGGGGCAAAGGAAGTACATCCTGAAGAGAATGATTTCCAAATAAACCCAGGAAGTGTCATGTCAAACTGGCCATCCTGTACCAAAGAAGGTGGTGGCAGGAGAAAATAAAAACAAAATTCCATTTTACCCTAAAATTTGTAAAATAAATAAATAATAATAATAAATTGGTTTGGACCACATCAAGAGATAACAATTATAAAAAATCAGAGACAAAGAGACAGATAAAAAAATGCACTGTAAATAAAATAAAAATGTTGTTAAGCAAGTGGATTTTGTTAAGAAATATTCTTTAAACAAGCATAAAACATCATAAATGATGGAAATAACTGACAGCTGACGTTGTGTTTAGCTTTACCAAAGAGGCAAAAACAGAATAATGAGAATTATATATATTAAAAGAAAAAACAGCTTATGAACTGACTCAGATAACAGATTTGTGAGAAAAAAGAATAAAATGTAAAAAGAATAGTTTAATTTTTTTAAACATTGTATTAACTTGAGTAAGCAAAATTGTTATAAAATGTTCCACACAGCTAAATATATATATTTTTTTTTGTTAAAAAAAAAGCTAAATATCAGAACTCTTCTTATTTCCCTATATAATAGCATTAATATTGTTAAAATGAAAATATTTTTTTTGTTTTTTAACAAAAACAAAATTGTGTACTGAAGTTATAACAAGATCCACACAGTTGGAAATATTCTGTTTACTTAAGTTAAAACAAAGCCTTAAAGCTCTGTATATCTTTCTTTTACACTACCAGTTCCTGCTCATCAGGGGTCAATTTGTAACCCCTCCTTTTAAAATATAAAGTCAGCTCTCACTTATTTCCATTAATTAGTGTTTCATTCCTGTTTAAAAATTGTACTAGCAATATGCAACACTGAGAAAGTTTCAAGAACTTAACTGCCCCACTCATATTGCAGTTAATTTTACTAGATGAAGAATGAAACTTTTTTTTTTTTTGGTTAATTAATTTTACTCTTTAATTCATTTTCATTGTGCAACCATTATTTCAAGTTTACTTTTTGTAAATTAAAAAAAATGTGATTTGAAAAGATAGAAAACATTCTCTAAAAGTGAAAAAAAAAAATCCCAATATTATGCTAAAAGTTTCCAATTTTTCTTTAATGGTACCTCCACCAAAAGATAGATAAAAAATTTAATTTAATAGTTTTCAAAAATTGTTCACTCATTCATCATGTGTCTAATGCCTTTACAACCAATTAAATATTTACTTTCTTTAAATTAACAGTAAAACTATGTTATAACTATCATTGTATGTGGATATAATAATATTTATGTACTAGTAAAATGACCTTGCTTAAAAAAATTTAAAAAGTAATCAGACTTTTAACACATTTGTTGCTGTATGATGTTTGTGTGTGATTTCCCTTGAGAGAATGACATAAGGTCTATTAACTTCTACAATGCTTGAGTCTCCACTCAGTAAACTTTGATTCACCTAATGAGAGAAAGATAAATATTGAGTACGTGTTTTTCCAGCTAAGTATCAGAACAATTATATCTTTATTGCTCTCTGAGTTAAAAATTCACTAGGGGCAAAATTAGACTTATATTTGTACAGTATTAGAATGATTTTATCAACAAAATAAAACCCCAAAGCTCAAGAGGCATTGTTATATATTATGGTTCATAAATATTAATGATAAGAAAAATTTTTAAAAAGTTGCTGGCAAGACTTCCAAAACGTGTTAGTCATCATTTACGTGGCTACACTAGATTAATATACAGCAAGTGAATATAGGGCACAAAAAAAAAATTGTCTTGTGAATACTTCAAAATTATTTTTAGCTATGTAATTTTTCTTGTCTGTCTGTCAGACTAAACCTAAGAAATCTTAAAAATATGACTGACAAAATTCAAGTGTTTTATACTAAATACCTACCATCAGCAGGTAATGCAAGACAATTTTGACAATTATATTAAAATTTGAAAATCATCATCATTTAACAATGGTTTTCACAACCAAGTTTATCATATATTTGAACTATTTCAAAATACCTGGATTATTCTATTATAAACTACTGGGGATGTTCAAATGAAACCTGGCCAGATACCATTACTATTTCTACAGAGTTTCATTTGAACAAAATAGTACATCTTATATCATGATTAATTTTCATAAACACAGAAAATATATTGATGTGGCACTGAAAATGTCTATCAATAGCACTGATTAATCCTTAACAAAATACTAAAAAACCAGCAAATCATTCTGCCTTCCATCGAAATTTCATTAAAAACTTATTTTCTCAACTATTGTTTAATATAACATCAGCCATGAAAAAATAATAATTCAAGTTGAAAACAAAATTTCTGCTTGAAAACTATCATGCCTACCATTAAAGACAAAAAAAAAAAAATATTTTAACTGAATGTAGTAAAGATTTATAAATTAGTGCAGGTGAACAGTCAGAATTAATACTAAAAGTGATTCTGTACCAAACAAAATGAAAATGCTTTTAAAAAGATCAGCATAGTCAGATGAATGCTACCAATTTTGTGCATTTTCAAGCTTAAATTTTCACTGTTAATGATCAGGAATTCCCAATTTAATGCATGTATGTATGTATGTATACAAACAAGGCTTGAAGCCTGGATGCCTTATCCAATCTGACCTTGAAATTACTAAAGATTATTATACATTTGAAAGGCCAAGTGGTATTTTATTTATTTTATAAAAGCATAATTTTCCCCACAGAATCCTGTTAAGTACAGAATCTGAGTTTCATGAAACTAATTGCAGGAGTTTAAAAAAAAAAAAAAAAATTAAATTAAGAAAAAAAAGGACAAAATTCTTTTTGATGCCAGGTATTTAGATGACAATAACTTACATCTGTCCATTTAGTTTATCATCTTTGATTGCAACACAATGGCTGCAATAATATTCACAGCTGTGACTAGTTATCGTCACAAGAAAGTGATGAATAACAGCAGTATTAAGTACAGGTACTGACAGCAATTTGCAAAGTCTGACTGATTGCACAGAGAGATGGAGACTGTTACTAATGTACCCCAAATGTGAACATGTCTATAAAAATGGGAACCAATATTTGGGCACCATAATAATGAATGCATAAAAGCTTACACTGCATGACAAGTGACAACATGCAAAATTAAAATTGGCACAAAGCCAGCTGGTGAAAGAAATCAGGTTGAGTACACTAAATCAATAGCCTGTATATAAGTTAGATAGCAGCTAAATTAAGCCTTGCCTAAGTGAGAAAAAAGTAAATGCTTTAAAGAAGAAAAAAAAGGAGGAAGAATGGGTATATAAACAAATTGCAAAATTAAAACAATATAAAGTGAAACCAATTTGCATATTAGTACAGTCTACTGACTGGAAAATAATCAAAGACTATGGAAATGCAACTGAAAGCTATCTAAAAACTAAGTACACTGCTGGAGATCTAAGTTTACATGCATTAACAACTGGAAAATGAACAAGTTGAAAAACAAGAAATACAGAGTTAGATCCTGTTAGCAATAAGTTTAGTTGTAAAAGAGTACTAATCATAGTTGAAAATTCCCATTAAACTGTCTCCAAAGAAAGATTCTAAAAAATATCGACTTCTAAATGAGGCATGCCACATACTATGAAGATGGGAGAAGACACTGTATATGATGACTGAAGTGCATCATTGGAGATAAGTTTAGTAGTAGTTTATCAATCCTCGATTTTTAATGCAAAAATACCAGTGAAAACAACAGAAGTAGTGTTCAATAAAGATATCTATGCCATAGGATAAGCGTTGGTCAGCTGTTTTACCAAAAAGACAATAGTTGCCATCTGAAAAGTGCATCCAAAATAAGAGGGAAAATGTGCAAATAACAATAAAAATAATAATTAACTTAAATATAAAGCTAACAGTAATAGTAAACCTTTTTGATTCTAGACTTCTTTAAATAAGAATTATAGTTGAAAAGTTCTTCCTTTGTATATCAAATATGATTTGGAAAAAGAAGCAAACAGTACATACAACCTATCTTTTGCTTGATATAACTAAATCCTCTCCCTTCCATTGTGCTTCCATTGTTATTTCTTTTTCTTATTTGGAGTTTCTTTGAAAAATGTGTTTCTTAGGAACTATAGAAAAGGAATATGTAAGAATGTGTTCAACATGTCTTGGAAGAAAAAAAGGTTAAAGTTACTGCCTAAGGTATTGTTGACATGTTTGTTAACTAGAAGAATGCTGATAACTAAAATCAAATTTGTGTTGGCTAAAACAGAATGTTGATTCAGACTTCTCATCACTGAAAAACTTGCCATATAGTTGCAGATGATTAAGAAACAGTAGATTAAAGCATGCAAAAATAAAGGACATTTTAATATTAATATATATTTTAAAATGCATGCCAGAGAACAGAAATGTGCAATAATTGTAAGAATATTAAATGCAAATTAATAACCACCCAAAGATTGAATTTTAAATTTATTAAACTACCCCAAAAAGAGAGAGGTAAACAGTAGAAAAATGTTACAGAGCTATAACAATTATTGAACAGATAGGGTCTTTTGAAGTTTGTTGTTGTTTCTTTCATTTTCAAACCTACCTTGATAATTTTCACATAATACTTCAATAGGTGTGGCTCGCTTGGTGTCTCCTATTTTCTGATACCGTTCTTTCAATGTGTCAGCTTTAAGTCCTTGCCAGGGTAAACTTCCACGAAGGAAGTACATAAACATGTGACCTAATGCTTCTAAATCATCTCTCCGACTTTGTTCTGCAACATAAATAAACAGAGCTCATTCTAAATAAAACTTAATCCAATTATCAAATCTTCAAAAATCATCTGAAGATTGTTGAGAATGATAAAACATTAAATAAAATTCATGATATCTAAGCCATGATTATAAAATCTGGAAAATCAAACAGATTTATCTTCATCTATTATTGCTAAAATGGTGAAGAAAAAAAAGTATTTGGGGATTTACTTAATAATCTGTACACAATGCTGCTGTAAAATTAATAATAATAAAAAATGTGTGAAATTTTGCTGAAGTCACACTGCTTATGCTCTGTTAGACACATTTTTGCAGCAATTGAACAATAAAATGTGTCCCTATAAAAAATTTATTATCTTAACATTACTACATCAGCGTTCTATAATGGAGATTGAAACCAAGTTAGACCAACATCAAACAGCTTTAAAAAAACAAAAAAACCCACAATCTTTTAGTTTCCAGAGAAACAATTAAAATCAACATTTAAACAATTTTTCATAATAATAAAAAGCAAGTTTAGTGTTTGTTTATTTTTAATGAAATAATGCCAAAGATATTTTAGTATTTGTTTCAGTCAAAAATAAGTAAAAAATAAGAACTGTTTCAATCCTCCTAATTTAGCAAGGTGAATCAGCTCAGGCAGATCAACAATTTGCAACCCATTTTTATTAATTTACAAAATCATTTAATTACAAAGAACAAAAAAAAAATAAAAAAAATAATTGTGTGACAATAGCTAATTGAATTCAGATTGATAATTGATTGTCATACCTTTGCCCAAATGTGTATTTATACTCATATACCGAGCTGTTCCTGTTAAACTTTTGTGTTCTCTATACGGTATGTGCTTGTGTGTTTCTGGATCAATGTACTCTTTAGCCAACCCAAAGTCGATGATATGATTGATATGTTGTTTCTTTGTGGACTGTCTCCCGATCAAGAAGTTCTCTGGCTTCACATCTCGGTAGATCAGATGCTTGGAATGAACATACTCTATGCGAGTAATCTACAAGTAAAAAAAAAAAAAAAAAAAGTTCCAAAAACAAATCTCTGATGACCAAATATAAACTTCATAAATTGAAGTTTAGACAGAAAGTTAGTAAAAAAGAAAGAAAAGATTTCCAGGAACATATTTTAGTTCAGATCAGAGGCTCTAATGGCAATAAAACAACCTGACAGTTTGGGTAATAATTCTTCATTTTTAAGTTTTGAAAGGTAACTTATTTCATGCATCAGCTGAAATACAAACAAACAAGAAAAGCTGAATTTATATTTTTCAGCCAAGGATAAATTCACACTTGAAGGATCTTTGAAAGCTAAAGCCACAAATGAGTGACTGAAACAAAATGTATAACAATAATTATTTATATTGAAAATTTTGAAAAAACTGTCTCTACATAGATTTTAAAAAATTTTTACTACCAGATTAATGCTATCTGATTAGAGTGATGGGAAGAAAATTTGGGCATGCTAAGAAAGCCCAGAATGTCTTTGCTCTTTAAATGTTCATCAAATATGTGAAAATAAAAAGATACCTCATAATTTGAACAAGCATTTAATCTGTTTGGATTTTTGTTATTCTCCTTTTGTTACAAAGGCCCATGAGAAGCTTCATAGCTTCATAAGCAAACATTTACCATTCATGTAACTTTAAAAAAAAAAAAAAAACAGAAGTTTCTCATTTTATGCATCTTTTGAAGCATTTTACCTCACAGGGCAAGTCTCCACAAGAGAAATCTATTTTGTCTAATCTCAGTTAAGTATTTTCTTTCTGGGAATAGATTTTTTTTTCATCTTAAAATTCTTTTGCAGTACTCTTTTAAATGTATTCTGATTAAATGATTAGGAAAAGACTAAGAAAGCATTACATTAAACTATTTGATAATCGAAGTACACGATTTCTTTCTTCCTTTCTTTTTCTCAAGCAGCAAAAGCAGCAATATCATACATGCATCTACTAGTTATTCTGAATCCATACAATGGATATCTCCACAAGTTAAATGCTGGATGAATAACCGTGGCTCAGTAGCAAAATAAAATAATTAAGTTAATATAAACTTCACATTTAAAATTTTGTATTTATTATTAAATGTACTTAAAAAAAATGACACTATTTTAAAGATATGATTTCTCATTTTTTCTCAACAGTAATAAAAAAAAAAGAAGAAAAAGGCAGCTACTATTGAATTTTTTTTTGTGGTGCATGTAAGTAAACATGTAGGGGCATGTGTGTGTAACTCATTTCAAAGCAGAATGGGTAAACCCAAAACTGCTTGCTGTTGGTTCTGGGGGTGGGGGCATAAGTCCCAAGTGATACCTGATGGGTAAACAACTCAAGGTTGGGAATCATGCTGGTGATTGCTTTCCTAGCTGGGGAGCTCCCAGGTAGTTGGGCCTGTCAAATTGACACTGCCAATTCAACAAAACCTTAGCCCCTAAGGCAAGAAAGCAAGCCTGGTCAGAGAGAGAGAGGGAGGGAGGGAGGGAGGGAGGGGGGGGGGTTAATGTGTTACGGACTGATAGACCAGTTTCATTCACTTTAATCAACATGTCTGATTAAAATAAAAAAATCTGTGAACAAAACAGGCAAGGAATTTTTTTTAAGGGTTTATTACAGGAAAAAACAAAACAAACATACATCATCAGTGAATCCCAACAAAAACTGTCCTTATTTTTGTAAGATAAGGTAAAACCTATGGACTGTTAGCAAGAAATCTGCTTATAAAAAAAGGGGGTGCACAAGATTTTGTTATATAATGGGAAGATCACATCAAACATTTTTAACATCTCTCTTCTATGACAGAAATTTTGATGTATCCAAAAGAAATGGGTGACAGTTACATCCAACTATCAAACATTATTACAAGATTAAAGATAAATAATTATTGGCCTCTTGCAAACAGTTGTAAAAAAAAAAAAAAAGTATTGAAAGCATTTCTAAGAAAATCATCATAAAAACCTCGGACAAAAACATGTCATTAATATGTTGGTAAAGTCCATCTTCATCAGTAAATTTATTACATCAGTCTTTGTCAGGTCAGTAAACTGTCCGCTGAATGTTTTCCTCATTAAGAAAACTCTCTTTAGTTATTACCAATTGCTGATTATAAAATAATAAAATAATAAAATTAAATGTATTCTTTAAAATTGGGAATTATTATAAGTGACAAAGTGGAAGTTTGTGTGTAAATGCCAAATCAGTTACATTCACATTCTTGCTTTGTTTGCTAAAATATTAAATTTTTCTAAGCCCACTAACGACATGCAATAAGTTTATAAGCTCAATCCCAGCAGCCTTTAGCCTAAGCCTTAACCAAGAGGTTTTCCGCTAGAGGACAAAACAAAAGTAGGTCAGTACATGTAGTCTTGCAATGACCTTGGTACTAAGTAGAATTACAAAAAATAGTAAGAAAACTGCAACAAACTGCCACCAACTTTGTGCACAGTATGGTCAAAGAGAAACAGTTGGGTAAGCCATGAATATAGGGAGTAGCAGCTTAGGTACAATTCTCACAACCATCTAGAAGCTGTTAGCATTGTCAAACTGTCATTTCTATACAGAGAGGAAAAGAAAGTATATTACAATTTATTGACCTTTAAAAAAAAAAAAAAAAGTTTAACAAAAATCATTGAAATCTAATTTGACACAAAAATCTATGACTTACAGTAACTTCATCCTTTGTCTTGATTTCAAAATTATATCAAACTAGGCTTTTCTAAAACTAAAATCAGTAAAGGAGAGTAGTGATAAGGAATGAAAAACAATGATATTTCAAATTAGAATATATTTAAGAACTAGAAAATGTAATAAAATATAATTTACTGGTTTATGTTGAAAAAACTTGTATTTCACCAACCTGTGTATTTCAACGAACTTGCTTCTGGGGAACACAATGGTCAGACATTTTCTTTTTTTAAATTGAGTTTTGTTTTTGTTTTTTTAGTAAAGCTCTCACATGAAAAAATATATATTTAAAAAAAAAAATACTTTTTCATGTTTGCAAAACTTGTTGTATTTATACTAGTTAATTAATGAAGAGAATATACTAAATAATTAAATATTGTGTAAAAGCTTGTACAGAGAGAGAGAGAGAGAGAGAGAGGGGGGGGGGGTTAGCTAATTGTTCAGAATTCAAAAAGAAAGTCGCATGCAGGTTCTCATGAAGCATTGGTACAATCCTTTTCACCTTTCGTGAATAAAATTAGGATAGGATTTTAAATGTTTATAAATAGCATTTCTTAAAGCCTTCTTCATCATAACATTTCACAAAATGTTTTTCAGTATTGCAATCATAAAAGCAGTTGAAGTTTTGTTTTTACTAATAATGTTTAAGAAAAAAATTAAAATCCTTTATTAGAAGTTTATAATGTAAAAGCTTTCGACAGTTTTATCTTCCATTTCAGGAAGATTTTTAACAAATGATTGCTAACTTTAATGATGTATTCAAATGGCATAATTTTAAAATCTCTATGCTCTTCTACCTACTGTGTACACTAAATCCATGCATACACTACTGGAAGCTATAGAAATAAATTATATTATCATTTCATACTGGTAACTTATGATAGTGCTTTGTTTGGGCACTGAATGGCACAGAACTGCTAAAAAATGTTTGAGATGCCATTATAATTAAAACCATTTTGTTTTGAAATAATTTTGAAAATCCAAAATTTGAGCTACAGATACCATAAGTGAATCCTAGTCACATCTGTAAATGTATCAAATCCATAAGTAATTATTGAAAAACACATCCTTTAGTACCAACAAAAACATACTAGTTTCTGCTGTTAAGTAAGCTAGAGGATACCTTAAAAGTCCTAGTTAAATAAGGAAAAGCATAACCCTCAAATATGTACCTATTCCCATTTTCAGAAATATAGGATACATCTATATAAAAAAGTGTGTGTGTGTTTTGGAAACAGAAAACTTATTTTATCTGATAAGAACGAACTAACAACAACAAAAAAAATCAATGTTCTTATATCTATTTTTTTTTTCTCAAATCACCAAGCTTTTCTACATTTTCTATGCCTGGTTTACCATCCTTTAACTTTTATTTTCCCTCTCTACATACTTGTATTGTGCATCACTATTTTTTTTTTTTAAATTAGTTCCTGAAATTGTTCAACAAGTCTGATAAATGAAGTAAATGTTCCTTTGTTTTAAACTCATGATTATTATAAATACACACAAATTAATGTGATGTGCCAATTTCTTGAAGATGTTGACTATTAACTATCACTCAATTCTGTTGTTGTTTGGAAAGGAAATCTTAAAGAAAAAGTTGATCAACTTGCAACTGCCTAATGAATATTGTTCAAATATTCAGTCAAAAATTCTTCCACAAATTAAATACTGCTTAATCTCACCTGGATGATTGTTTTCATTAAGCAGTCCACATGTTTTGGTAATTTAAAACTTTAATTAAAGAAGAAGCCATTCAAAGTACTAGAAAAAAAAATTATAATACTATTTAATCACAAAGAGCAAGAGCAGTAAGCAATAGATGATCATATTATGATTTCCTTAGAGCCTTAAGCAAACTAAATCATCATACATAATTTTAAAATGGGCTAGTAATCCAGAAGTGCTTTTGTGTTTAAGGATAAATATATAATACTCTTGAGTCGCACTGAAAAAGATTTTTAATGTATGCTACACAAAACACAGTAATATAAGTTAATGACTATTCTCAGAGTAAACAACCACTCTGAATCCATTAATGTTATTGGATGATATTAATTACCCCACATTACCAAATGTATTATAGCAAATAAAGCACTACTACCTTTATGTTTATGCTATTGAGTTTTTTGTTTTTTTTTTAAAAAATAGGTTGTTTTTTTTGTTAATATTTATAGTGATTAACAAAAGAAAACTAAATTTTGCACAACTGACTAATTCTCGTTGCATACACCCTATTACCTATATTTCATTATGTCAGAATCAAGAAAATTAACCATTACATAGATGTAAACGAAATGGAGAATCTTGAAAAGCTGAATGCCTTAAAATAACTTATCTTAACCTAAAAAACCATCAAAATCTGTGGTGACTATGATAGCTGCATGTCTTGTTTATATATTGATCAGGACCTAATAGCATATGATAATATACGTGTTGCATACCCAGGCATTTTCTTAGTAGTACAGGAAACAAAGCGCACAAAGTGAAATAAAACATTTTATTTTCAGTCTTACTCACCCTAACTACTTTTCTATTTGTAAACTTTTTTTACAGACAAGGTGTACTGCAAACTCTGAGTACATATAATAAACAAATGCATATGCATTCTAAAGCCATCTGTGTTTATAAAATCTGGTTTGGCCTAGTTGTTCCACCTGTTTAATCTCTCAATGCATGTGAAACCTTACAATAGATTAAGGATTTTGCTCTCTTACAAAACTCCAATTTTTTTAAAATTTCTTTCAGTATCACCAACACGCTTAATGATTACAGTGAAAAAAAAAATTAAAAAAATGAACAATTGTTTCCAAGCCTGCAATACTTGTATGATACATTCAAATGTGTTCATATTCTGTTTGAGGAAGACCTCTATACTGAGCAAATAAACCCAAGCATGACATTGCACATACAATATGTAATGTTAGTCATCTTCTCCAGAACAAAGCAACCTTGGAAACTTGCATACAAATAACTTCTCCCACTTAAACTGCTTACATTTTTGCACAAGCTCCATTACCATTTCCTCTATAAACTGGTCATGCTTGAGGTGGCTTAGGCCCACAGGATGATTCAAGGAGAGATGACAGACTGCCATTTCTCCCCAGTACAATGTTCATTACAGTGTAATTACAAGGGCATTAAGGAGGTAATGTCAGATTGGCCAGTTCATGTAGGGATCTTGTTTAGCTATCCCAAGGGTTACAACTACCTCTGTGAAGATAATTACCTTGCCACCTTGCCAGAAGAAACTGTTTTTCAACAGCACAATTTCTCCAAAATAATCTCCAGAGAGCAACCAACCATAAAAAATGTTAACATAGACAGTTTGCAACAGGCTTCATGTTAGTGGTATGTGATCCAAAATACTACTGCTGCATAACCCTTTAAATGGTGCCACCAATAGCTATGCATGCAATGAATGGCAACATTGCAACTTGAAGTTGAGTTATTGGCAGAGAGGGAGATCATATCTGATCATTTTTAGATTGGCAGCATTGCCATTTTGCATACTCATTTCAGATAACCTGTTCGTTCGTTGTTTTTTTTACCCAACAATTTATCTTGACTTCTGTTGGGATAAGTTTTTTTTTAAATGGAGAATGTAGAAAAATATGCCAGTCCTCTTCAACCAGAAGATAAACACATGAATGTAATATACAAGCAAAATAGGCTAGGAAATGCTTGTTGCTTTTTTGTTTTTTTGGAGGAACTCCCCTTTGTGGACAGTTACCAACAATGAAGTATGTTGAGCAGCCAGCTTGCATGAAAAATAATATAACAGCGAGGTTCTAATTCTAACTGGGTGGCATCTCATTCTTTCACAAGCTCTCAATGTGCAAGCTCTTAAACTTTAAGATCATAAAGAATCCAACATGTTTAATTCTTAACACAGATTACTGTCTATAGTTTTAATTATATCCAGTATAACCTAACATATGGTAAGTAAAGTAGTCAAATGTCAGGTAGGGCAATCAGAACTACTAAAATAAAGAGATCAAACATTCTTGCTTTTCTATTCAAAGCTTTGGTTAGATGTCACTTAGAGTCAGACCACTATCTTGCATATCGGAGATTTTATGGAAATATGAAGACGACATCTGAAATTGTAAAAGGTAAAGTACAAGAAGGCAATTCTCAATTAAAAATTTTTTTTCTATTTCAGGCTTAGGTTATAATATCAAGAAAAGCATCTGCAAATGGTATTTCAGTAATATAGTGGTGAATGTATTGACATCTACTCAGTACAGATAGTCAATGTAACACAATCAGTACATTTAAAAATACTTTGGTAGTCTGAAGGATCTCAAACTATACAAAACAGAAAGAAAGTTTGGGAGTCAGGATTAACATGAATGTAAAGAATAATAACCAAACTTTTAGCCATTTTTAAAACTTAGTCTAGGTTTCTTCCAAATTACTGAACCAAACAGCAATATTGTTAAAATATGAGAAAGTAAATTTTTGCTACAAGATTTTTAGATGAATTTTTCTTTGTTGAACCATTAGAGATAGAAGTAGTCCTTTAAGATGAAAAAATTTAAATTAAAAATAAATAACCAACCAACCAAAACCTTTTGGGCATAATCCAATAAGAATAGTAATTTTCTTTTTTTTTTTTTTTGTTTATAAAAGTTTTAATTTACTGGCACGTAATTCTCTTGTTCATTTTATTTAATCCTTTAAAAATTCCAAGTATCATTGACGATTAGCTACTTTAAGTGATTTTAAAAATAGCAAATTGTTTTTGCTTCTTGATTTAAGAAAAAATATAATTAAAAAAAGTTAAGATAAAACTTTTTAAAAAAATATTATATATGATAGTGGTCAAAATTAAATGCATCTTTTTGTTAATATTTTATAGTCAAACTAACACTGCAAAGTGTACATTTATGATACAATAATTAGTTAATTCCTTTTATTATGTTACAAATAAATTTTTACACAATTGAAAAACAAAATTTATGTAGAATTTTGGCCACAACTATAGAATAATAAAATAATGTGATAGTATTTTACACCTTAAAATGTCTAACAAAGAATACCTGGGAGAAATAAAATGTATTATTCATTGCTTCACACACCATGTCAACAAAGAAAAAAAAGTAGAAAAGTTGTTGTGATTTTCTATTAGCTGAAGCAAATTTTTATCAGCAGCAGCTGTTGCAGTACTTAAAGTAACAAAGATTGTCACAGGACCTTCCAATAAAAGTTTATTGGAATTAAGTTAGAACTCACAGGAAGGAGTTTGCTAATGTCGTAACTGATAGCGCAGCAAGCAATTTCACATTTTCCATTGTAGGCAAGACAGTGGACATATTTACAAGGAAAGTATGCCTGGAAATATCTCCAAATAAGAGGTTACAAAGTTCACATTAAGAAATTGTGTCACTGTGAAATACAAAGATTATAATAGTCTTTTCTGGCAAACCCACTGACTGAGTGACTGAGTGAGTGACTGAGTGACTGAGTGAGTGAGTGAGTGAGCGCGTTTTGTTTTTCTAAATTTAGAACAGCAGCTTTGTATCTGATGAACAATATTAATGCATTTAAAAATTCTGTAAAGAAACAAAAACGGACTCCTGCACACATGCAAAATTCTAGTTTTTACACATCTACTTTCTTATTTACATTGTTAACTCATTCGTTTATTTGCTAGTCTAACATGTACACGCGACACAGCACAAGTTTAGGTTAGTGAACCAGATTTCATATTTAGTGATGCTCAAGAATAGGTAATTTTAAAAGAAAAAAAATATTCTAGTTTCCAGCATGACTGTCTGAATCTAAAATCTAAGTAAAAGATTTGCAAAAAAAAAAAAAACAACTTATTTTACTAAATAAAATAAGCAAGTTGCCCATCTTTTTGAGTTTATAATATATAAAACACTGCTGCCATCCCTAGATTAAATTCTGTTGATGGTTCTTTCTTAAATATATTGAATTTTAAGACTTTGCAATACTAGCCTTATTTTTTTTTTAAAAAAAGTGACATATTTATATTCATAATTAGCTTATAAAAATTAATTAAACATTAAGATATGCAAATGATGGTTTATGGCTATTTTAATTAGTGGGATATACTGATGTTTGACTGAATTTATAAAAGAAGTTGATATGGTGAGGAAATTATAATGAAATTCAGTAAAAAAAAAAAAGAGTTATAAGTGAAATGTGTAGTAATCATTTCTTCATTATGATTCACTTTTAACATTTAATAGTGTATTTGTGCATGTATTAAGAAATTCTGTATAACAGATTAAAATGCAAAAGACTCACCATCATTAAAAAATACAAAGAAACCCAAAAGTATTCCATGAACTAAATAAACTAAAACATTACATTTCTTAGCAAATGAAAAGAAACAAGTCTAAAAATTATCAAATTAATAAATAAATAAAATGTCATTTTCCCAATAATATCACAAACTTAGAATGTATCTATGTAATATCAAATATTTGTGGGCCATAAAAGCATGTCATTTCAAGATTAAACCATAATGAAACATTTCAACCATATGAACATAACCAAACCACCACCTACTATACAGTCAAGAAATGTGTAGCATAAATACATTTCATTAGAAATTCATTGAAATATATAGTAGAAATACTGTCGGCTACCAAAAACACCAGTATATTTACTTCACATTTTATTATCAATGGGCAAACAAGTTTCTTCTATTAGCCAAGTGAGAAAATTGTATTTTTATTATAAATAAAATGCTCAGAAAATATTAAATTTTTATTGTTAGAACCATTCTAGACTTAACCCATATATTTTGCATTTTTTTCTTTTTTAAGCACACACTCCATCTTTATATTTTTAAATACAGTATCAAAAAGTTTATATTGATAGTAGGTTGAATAATAATCTATTTCAAATTATTTGCAAAAATATAGGACATAAAATATTGGTTCTGTTAAAAATCCTAATTACTCAATATTCTAAGTAAATAAAAGCATTTACTAATAAATTTGTGTAATTATTTAAAAAAAAACTAATTTAAAAATGAGAAGAATATTAAAGAGCAGACATTTGGACAGCCTTAAAGATTTAGTTTAAAAAGAAAATCAGAGCAATCTGAAATAAAGATTAGAAATGTTCTCTCTATAATAGCATTCCAAATGAAAAAGAGTGTCACTAACTTTTGTTTTCTCAGGGTGCATACAAGTTCTTGGCATTGCATAGATTTACTGCCATTGAAATAAAATGAAGCATCAAAGTGATTAATAATACACCAGTGCTTATTTTTATTTTATGAAGGAATTAATGGAGTGCATTCTGAAATTTTAATGCAAGCTTTAAATATTCAAAAAAAAAAAAAAATCTAAAATGAAATTCTTTAATCTTCTGTATATTACCTAGGATGCATTAGTATTCCACTACTCTTCAAAACTGTATTACTTAACACAGGTTGAGCCTTAGGAGTTGTGACACATAACTACCTTCTCGTTAATGTAACCCTTTGTGACAACAAATCTATATCACTTCCACCTCACGTTTTGTATTACAACTATATCTGACTAAATACACAGCCAGTTCAAAACAAACACTAGTGCTTATAGGCCAGGATGAAGATGCATCCCAGGCGGTGGTAGTAAAAACTGTGGTATATGGAGGATTAAATCTAGCTAGTCATTGTTATCTCGATTTATCATGCCTAACCTCCAAGTTCCAAATGTATTTGCTTTATAAGTGCTGCTACATTTAAACGTACTAATAATTAATTGTTTAGGTTCTTCCAACCTCAAAGTCAGAAATCCGACTGACAGGATTTACAATTAAAAGAAATAATGTAAAGCTTTAAGCTAGCAAAAAAAAAAAGAAGATATGAAGAACAGAAAAGAAAGCATAGAGCTAATTTTGTCAGCAAGAACAAGTGTCAAGTCACAGCAGATTAGAAATATATATATATTGATCTGTCTGTCCTATCAATACTAAGAACATGTCATGACAACAAAACTGGTAAAGGAATGAATGGAATGATCCAAGAACTAGATTGCTCAGACTATGATGCAGAACTGATACCAGCTGGTTAATCTATTATTTAAAAAATACACCTTGCTAATTAATAAACTAACAACTAATCTGAGAAAAAAATTATTATTTTATTAGAGTAAAACATCTAGATAATACCTCGAATTATTATTATTATGTAAGTAAGCTAATAATATTATTAATGTGTGCATTAGTCAAGCAATCAGAAACAAAACGACTGATCTAGTGTGTGTCAGTACTTATACATTAACTAGCTCTTCTCCATATCAGATCGAAAACTAATGCTTATTAATGGACTTGTATATTCAGCACTGAATCCAAGTCTAACTTTGAACATATCACATTCTCCACTCCCCAAATCAATGCAACTCAACATATTGCCAAATAACCAAACAAGATTTCTAAATGTCTCAACTTGTTAAAAAATTTGAGCAAAAATATTGAAGAGTTCCAAAGATGCAGTTGTTCAAAGTCTGTTGAAACTTAAGAATTGTTTATTGAGAAAACACCACCCAAAGATTTATGTATATTTTGCATCATTTCAAGTCATTTTTCAACTGGAAAGCTTCTACAAAGCTTAAAGTTCATACAATCTGCTTTCCAAGCTTTTCTAGCTGTTCAGTCTCATATCAACAAGCCAGAGCACAAAATTTGAGAGCTTTCATGGCCTGGCCATCAGCTTTTAGACTGAGCTTGTCTAATTCATTTAGTATCCTCCACCTCACCTAACCTCAGCACTCTGCATTGCATGTTTGCCTGAATTAATTGCCACCATGTCAGTACAATGTCTCTTCAAGTCATTTCCATCCTGAATTGTGCGATTGTGCGATAGAGCCATGTCAGACCCAGAAGCCACATGAAAATTGCCACAGGATTCCATTTTAGGCAATTAGATTCTCAAAATGGATGGGAAACATTTCACACTTTCCAATAGTGTATGGCATATGTACTTTTCTTCTCTTTTTTCAAGAAATGCGCAAACAGTTCACATTTTGTGAACAATGGCCTTTTCTAATGATCTGGAAGTTAAAAGCAGTAGACCAATCACAGAAAAGCACATTTATTGCATGATTGATGATTTTGGATGAGGAAAATTACTCTGGAAAGGTTAATTGTAGATACTTTCATTTTCATTTTGCCAAAGTAAAAAATTAGCTTCCAAAATTTCTTTTCAATGTTTTTGTGCCAATGTTGGACGCTGGTCTTCCCTTATATATTTATTTTTATTATTACCATGTAGCAAATTAGTTTTTTTTTTATACCAGTTCAGATTCATGCCTTGTCTACAAAGCAATTTGTTTTTCTTTAGTCATAGGGCCATTTACATGTAAAACTAGTAGAAAATCTGCATAGGCAAAATGAAGGAAATAAATGCATAGTATACAAAAGACCCTGATGATTTCTGTCTCCTTATGGCCAATATACTATACCATACTAAAAAAAATGTTTGGTATATTCTGGTCAATGTGCTAAGTATAAACACTTACTGTGTTTAAATTGTTTTATTTGTATGATTTAAAATAAAAGCAGTAGTATCAACATAAGTATGCTACTATATTGCAATGCAAAATATAGATTTTTTAAATCTTAATTTAAAACTAATATAGTAACTACTTAAAGACTACTTTTTAAAAAGTGATTTAGTATATAGTTTCCTTTTTTTTTACTATTTTGAATTCAAATTGTTTATTTTTAAAATTCAATTTCAATAACAACTCATCGAAGAATGCAAATGGAACATAATTATGGGTTCAGCAACAAAATATCCAAAACATTTATAATAAATTAGTATTTGTAACTGCACATTAACATGTGCCTTATGAGATAAGGGTGTTACAATAAGATTATGTCTGAACTTTGATCACAAATATATTTATTTTGATTTTAAGTGAAATATAATTTACATAATAAACCAAAACTAAGTGAGGAAAAACAGGTGCATAGGTTTTCCATGCAGAAAGTCCTAACTAGAATCCTTCATTTTAGATGTGGAAGAAACCCGAGCCTAGAAGAAACCCATGTAGGTGGTTGGTAAAGAGTTAAAAAAACAAAAACCAAACAACCCCCCACCCCACATGCTAGGGAGATAAAAAAACAGACTGGGATTTGAACTTGGGTCTCTCAATCTTAGCAGTACAATAGTTTACCATTGCACCACCCAAAGTATTGCATTGTATTAGTGAGTCAAAATAAAGCCTGTAGTCTTGAGGAAAAATAAATATTAGATTTGGGTTTTGAAGTTTAATACTGTGAAATGAATTATCAGGGGTATTTATTAACATTATTTTAAATCTATCAATGGATTTATTTCCTATGAAAAGCATTCCTTTTAATAATTTTGATCAAAAGGAAGGAAAAAAAATGAAGCTTGTTTAAATTTATTATGCCTGATTTATTGTTTAACATTAAGTTTAAATGCTTTTAATAGGTTTTATAATTTCATTAAGCTGGGATTAAATTTTACAAAATACCTCACACCTAGTTTTCAAAGTATCTGAAGTTAGTTTCTCTTATACCGCGAAATAGGCACTAAGATATAGGCATTAAAAGCTCAATCAATTTGCCTGGGTAACCATTGGTTACAGACTAGATAGATTAGGTAACTATGGAGTTTGTTTGGCTAATCAGACCTGCACCTATGAAATAGCCACTAATCCATCTAAATGCAAAATTAAAGATGAACTGATGCATCATCAAACTGTCAATGACCCTCCATTGTATTCTAATTCCATATTTAGAGTTGGGTAAGCAGTAGCAAGCTAGGGTCCTTTCTTTTCTGAAAAGTTACATGATCATTTGGTATTATTATTATTTTTTTTATTCTTTCAGAAAACTGATTACATCTACTAATACACTAAATGACATTACAAACAAATAAAAAAATATTTTGGTTAGCCTTTCACAAATTGTCCAAAACATCACATTTTTTAGGTTTGTAAATTTCTTGCTGTTATTTGACTAATAACAGCTTACACATTTTCTACATAAATATGTTAGGTATAAATCAAATTTCCAAATGGCACTAAGATCTATGCTAAAGTTGACAATGCAACTATATAATACTTTTCAAATAAAGTTTAGGGTATTAAAATAAAAGCTCAATCAATGCTAAAAAAAAATATGAAATGCAGTACAGTTTTGTTAGATAAAGCTACGTGAGCTCTGTTGCACCAAGATTTGTTTCTTACCTAAAAAAACACCCCTTAATATTGTTAGTAAATTGAAATTTGCATATTTATATATTAAGGAAATCATGACCAGCTCACCAGCATGAGCACAAAAGATTACACTCCATATTCATATCTCAAAAGGGCATATTCCCAAAAAAACATAACTGCAAGAATTCTTTATACTATTATTGCTTAAGCAAGCCAACAAATTATTAAAAAAAAGAAACCAATCAATGCAAATAAACATGCCTAATAAACATGACTGGATCTATCAGTTATAACAAGAGTTTCTTTGGTATGAAAATAATGTAAGACAGGCTGTGCAGATAATCAGAGATACTATTTCACTTTTGTAAAAGTCCTTGTTCAACTGAGTGATGTACTGTTGACATTAGTGTACTTGTTTGACAGCCAGCATGCCAGTAGCTGCATTCAATTATTCAAGACAGATAGATATTCCAGTTTGTCATCCATGTTGCTCTTGTCAAACATCTTACATGTAGAGCAATTTACCAGCAAAAGACTGTCAAAGTTGGTGAAATATTAATGTTGTTGTTCATAAATGTGCAAAAATATCTGCTTATACTAAAGACAATCTGCATTGTTCACCTTAAAAAATTTACTTTGCTGGATGCACTTTGGCTGCTACTCCTTACTTCAGATTGGCTCAAATTTCAGTTTATTAATCATTTATAAATTAGGTGTGCAAATATCAATGTGATTAGTGATATTGAATTATGATCAAAATGTTAATTTTCTGGTCACTATAGTAGGTATGGCTGCTGGAAACCATTCTCAATCAATTCCATTTTGTTTGCAATAATGGCATTTTCCAGGAACACCATGAGAATGCTCTATGTCTCCTTGTACCTGGAGTGAGCATGAGTAACACACCACAAAATGCACAGCTGTTCAAAATGAATGATACTAATAAATTTATATCATAAGCTTACTTTTTTGCTATTTATACAAGATACTTTGCTGGATGTTTTTACTTAATTTGGTGTGCCCTTACGTGGCCATGCCTCTTTGATGCTTGCATTTATGATTATGTACCTCAAAAGGATGTATGCTTATTGAATTCTGCCAGCTCACTATAGAAAATCTAAAGACATGTAGGGAAGCCACATTTTAAAAATTATAGTGTTGAAAAATAAAGATAAAAACAAAAATATGAATATTTAAAATCACTTAATTTGTAATATGACCTTTATCAAAGCATTAAAAAAAAAAAAAATTGGGTTAATAAATTTAAGAACTTAGACCAAGTAACAAGATGACCATTAACAATTCTAAAGCAAAGATCAGAAAGTTATTTACATTTAAAATAAAAAATGTAACAAACAAAATTTTTTCAGAGTTATTTAAAAGTCAAATCTCTATATTTTCTGCCTAATTGAATCTTTATAAGTAAAGAAAGACAACAATCTTTAAAGTTTCATTTCTGTTACAAGTTATCATGTAACAAAATGAAAATAAGTTTCTCAATTTCCCCCGTTACAGCTGGTTTTTCCAATATAGAGAAGTACCTTGACTGCATGTGATCATTTATGACCTGCTAAAGTGGGTTTTAAAAAATCATCTTGATCTGTTTTCCAATGATTTGATACTCTGGAAGTAAAAGGTTATGTCCAGCTTGTATTATGTACATTATAGCACTAGTAAAAAAAGGGGCACTAGGCTCTCAAAGGAAGGTTTGCAAACTTGTAGCTTTTAACACATGCTAGTTCCAATGATACAAGATCAACCATTATAATTGATCACCATCAAAATCAATAATTCACTTATCTGACATAGGATCTGTCCCATTCAAGTAAGATAAGCAAGTTTATACTGTACTTGAGTAATTTTTAGTTTACTATTGAAAACCCAGATTCTATATCATAAAATCAAAGAATAGAATCATTAAGAACGGTTCGTTTCAAGCCATTTCATTTATTTCACAGTGTTAGTCTGTACCCCCTTCCAAAAATCCAGACTTTATCGTATACTCCATATCAACTTATCTATGGTAAGAGTCATTGCAATTGCTCTAATTAAAAGAAATTTTAAAACAACACTTTGCTGAAATAAACTAAAATTATTTATTTGAAGCAGACTACAGAAATTATTTTTCAAAACATTTACAGATTTGATGAGCAATTAACCATTAATGTGCTCAACGAAGCATGCAAAAATTGTCCAGTCAATAACAAGCATGTCATCACCAATTATATCGTATCCATCCTTTTTGATCCAGACTGTGTATATAAATATCCCCTAAAAATCCTCTACTTCATCACAAAATGCCTCCCATAAAGTCATAAGTTGTACCTGGCAGCTTTTAAGCTGGAAGTTAAGTTAATTGAAGAAAATGGTGGTAATACAGTCAAGCACAAAAAATTCAGTGTCAGCAAGGTTTCAAGGATTGCATAAAGTGAAAGTTACATCACAGACAACAAAGAAAATCAAGATGACAAGTCTCTTTAGCTGTCTTTTCTCTGCCTCTATTTATCACTGTCTTTACATTTCTTGCTACCTTTCTTTCACTGTTGTACAGTATTCATCATGCTGGTTTCCCAGAAATGTGTATCATATTATCCACTCAGAGAACAGGTAAGCACGTTGACCTCTGTGTCGGCCTAGTTGTGAATCCAAAATGTCAGACAACTTGAACCAGAGCTGAATACTGATTCATGCATCAAAAATAAATTGAGAATTGAATTTCTAAATTGGAGTGTGCTGTAATGTTTCAAAGTCAAATAAATGTGTCAAAAATAGATTTAAAAGCCATATGCATCAGTTTTAAGTAGACAATTCAACACAGTGCAAATGACAAAGATCATCTGAAGATGACTAATGTCAAGCAGTATCTAAAAACAGACACCAAGTTTTCAATACCAGAACCAATAACATCATTTTCAGTTCATTTCAAATATCTCTCTCTGATTATAAACGTTGAAAAGCTATTTCAACACCCCATTTATCCGAAAAGTAGTTCAATGATATGCACAAGTCAACTCATTGATATTCATAAGCCTGGAAAGTACCGTAGACAGTGATGAGACGCAACAGTATTATGAAGGATTTGACATAGCTAATCTTTCAACCATTCAGAACTAACATAGATGATTTGGAGTATAAGATGATGGTAGGTCAACTATGAAAGAAAGAGAGAACAAAAAAAAAATCAATCCAATTTATACTCCACATTAAAATTGAAAAATAAGGGTGAAGTTAAAGGCCATAATGTGGTATTTTGTAGCTTTTTAAAAAATATCAAGTTTTTTATATTTAAAAAAAATTTTAAAAAGTAAAACATCCATTGTTGTTGAAATAACCAAGCGTATACAATTTTGTAGACATAAGCAAAGCAAATCATAACCCAACAACATTCACCTTGACAAATCCTTCCAGTTTGTTCAATAACCAAACTGCTTTCCAGTTCCCTCTAATGGGATAATCAGAATAGACAATCCTCCCCTGAAGCAAAATTAATTACCAGCAATAATTTTTAACAGTATTGAACTCAACCAGTTCAGAAACTGCATCAGTAAACTTTTCTTTTTTCCAATTCAGAGGATAATGCCCCCAACCCTGATTTTCTAAGAATATTTTATTTTCGTCACATTAATATTTAATCTATATATAAAAGGAATTTGACATGTGTGCTATCCCTTTTTTTTTAATCCATAAAAATCTTGCTTAGCATTCACATCCAAAAGAGTGTTTCTACACTAATTTTACCTGAGCCCTTTTTGTCATAATCAGTATTTCACATTTTATTCAAGAAAATACATTAGAAGAATTGTTCATCAACTAGCTGCCATGCCCTTAGGTAAAGATCAATCAAGAAATAAGAGACTATAACATCAAACTTAATAAATGCAGACTTTAGATTACAAACCAATCACAAAAGTAGAGATAAAAGTGTGTTGATGATTTCAGATGAGACCCAACATGGTCGAGAAAGCTAACCTATTTGTATGAAATAAATATGCAAAAAATCTTTGTTTTAAAATTTTTTATCCTTTCATAATGCTTATTAATACTGAGCATTTATGTATCTTGTTTTTTACACTTATGCCCTTTTTAGCAAAGAGGTTACTTAAACAAAAGAGAGTAATATTATTTTGTGCAAACCTACCAAAAGAGATCAAGTATTTATTTTATAGATTTTTCATGTTGCAATAAACCACCAACTCTTCTAAGCTTTTCTTAGTGTATTCAAACATGATATGGGCTAAAATACCTGAGGATTGAGAATTGTGGCAAAAAATAAACGTATCAATTTGGCTCCTGTCTTTTTGTTTCATGTATAGTTCAAGAAAAGTAGTAATGCATTCATTAATCAGAATAATCACCTGGTTTCAAAAGCTTGCAACCAAACAAATGATAATGATTTTTGATAATCTATAACCAATTATAATAAGATGGGGTTAAGACAAAATCAGAATAAAATTGTAAATAACTTGTTGTCATATTAAGATACTCTAGCTCCCTCCCTTTTGTCATCATTGCCATGATATCTTCTAAAGATTACATCTATGATCTCTCTTGTTGTTCAAACAAACAAGTTGTAAGCAAATCATTCTAAAAACAAAACTAAACTGATTGTATATGAGTACTGATCAGTTTAAATGGCTGGTGGCCTAGTGGCTGTTAGGCTACTAAGGCAAAGGGCCAGAGTTTGATTCTCAGCATGGGCTGGCTCAGTTTGGTGAAGAATATCAACTGGGAGGTATACCAGCTGTGGGTTTTCTCCAGGCACTCTTAACTTCCTTCTACATCTAAAAACGAAGAGTTCCAGTAGAGATTTCCCTAACAGTGCCAGGCCACTCATGGTAATACTCTCTAGCAGATAACTGCAGCATTATAAGCAGTGTGACTTTTATAGTATTATCTGAAGATCTGACCTGTCAACAGAATAAATATCGTGGTGGTTTATTTTGTATTTTTTTTTTTGGAAAGTGGTGGCACCTGATAGAGGCAATGGAAAAACAACCTCAACTATTCATCTCCCTGGTATGGCTCTAAAACAGAGCCACAAACTTGCCTATCAGCTGACTACTGATAATGTCACCTGACAACACATAACTAAAGCAAGACAACTCACCATCTGCATGGCATTAAAAAGTATACGTTGAAATAGTTTTTATTTTGGTTTTCTTTATTTGATGTTAAATTCATATTCTTCTTGTTATTGAGGTTTTTAATTATTTCAGCAAAAAAAAAAAAAGAATACAATCCAATATTTTTTTTTTTATCAGCAAATTTATCTCTACTTTTGTGGGAGCAGGAGTTTTACATCAATAAGATCTACTATAAGGAAGGAAGGGAGGGAGTTGAGTTCCCATTACTAATTTGTATTTATTTCCTTTCCACAATTCTTTTCTCTACAGAGGGTGCAGACTTATTGTAAATAATAAGCACACAGAAATAATGTGAAAAATGGATAAGTGGTAATTAGACTAACATCATGGCCTTGTTACCTACTTGATAACACCAAACTGTAGTACAGAAAGATCAATAACCATGTTTGTAATTTTCAGTCATACTGGTCAACACCGAAAATAGTTCTAGTATCTATCTTGCAGATTTAAAATGCTGTTGTTCAAAACAGAAATACTGTTTCACAAAGTTTGAATATATTAATCACTGTTACAAACAAAAATGTAAATTAGGTCATAGTAAAAAAATACAAAGAAAACAAATGTAGATTATAAAAAAAATCACAAAGTAATTGAAAAATTCATTAAAAATCAAAATCAGTGAAATAGAAGACAGACACCATTGTGGGCATGATCAATAGGTCTATGCAAATCATCATAGGTGATTATACCTAGTTACAACTCATTGCTAAGAGTAATTTTAGAGTATAACACTGTATATTTAATAGTAAGTACTCCATGAACTTACTTAAAAACTCAAGAAAGGTGTTCCATACAAATCTTAAAAAGCATGATGCACATTTTAAACAGTTAAAATTACTCAAGTACAGTAAAAATCCACTTATCCAACTTCAATGGGACTGACCCTATGTTGAATAAGTGAATTTTTTATTTAGATGGTGATCAATTATAGTGGTTGAGATGCTGTATCTTTGAAACTAGCATGTGTTTAAGTCTACAGTCTCGTAAACCTCTTGAGGACTCAATGCACCTTCAGTAAAATTTTCATCAAAATTTGAACAGCTACTTTCTCAAAATTGGAATATACTGCTGAATGACTCAAGACAGTGTTTCACACCAGATTTATTTGCTTTAAAAAAAACAACAAACATTTAAATGCATATTCATAGACAGGTAATGTATATAACTATTACTCCAAAAAATTTACATGCAAACTGTTGAAAAGACATCTTAAATCAAATGGTACTATGGTTAAAAATCAAATTTGCTGATCTTACAGCCATGGTTAAAGTTTTACATCTCATGAAATAACAACAACAAAATCTATCTTCAAATCACACTCGTATAGCTTGACAATGAAACAATGACCACTTCTAAGTGTTTGCTTTTGAATACTAGAGTCACATTTCAAATTTTCATATTTGTCCATTTTGGTTGTTTTTCTATTTAGTATGTGGAACTACAAAAAAGTATTTTATTTCAATATGTTAACATAACATTACACAATTTAAGTTGATTAAATTTGGCTTTATTAAGCAAAATCAGAAAATTCTATCATCATACAAAACTTTTGGCATGGTTATATCATTAGGAAGTCAATGACAAATACAAAATAAAATATTAACAAAAAAAGTGCTTGATGATTATGGAAAACATGTAAAGAATAAGGAAAGATCTTACTATGTTATGAAAATTTTAAAATCTATTATTATATATGAGCTAGTTAGAGATATATTTAAGATTATTTCTGCCAGTGATTTATAACCACATTTTTCAAACTCTGAAAATTACATCAGAATACTAAATATCAGGTTTCAAATATAAACAAACAATTCAGAGCCAGGTTTGATGTTTTTCCTCTTTCTCATGGCTAGAAAGCAGCTGGTGATAAACTACATAATGGTTTTACAGGCTGTGTTATTATAAAAAATGAGATACTATATTTTAAAAATGCAAGCAAACAGTAGTCAATCATTATTTTGAACATTATTTTCATTTTTAAAATATAAAAGCTGGTTCACTTGGCTTTTTTTCTTTCTTTCTTTATGCCATTTATCAAACAATGATGATATGGTGGATTATTTTTGAAAATGACAAACCTTTTTTGATGGAAGAGTATTACATATGCAAAAACTTTAGATTAATCAATTAAAATAAAAAATTGAATTTATAAAAATAACTGAAATTTTAATTTAAGTGTATAATAATTGTTACATTTTATAATAAATCAGTTCAAGAACATTTAAAAGTAATGTTAAATGTTAGATGTATGGGTGACATTTTAAAAAGGAAGGCAGACAGGAAAAAAATTAATTGCATAAACCCTCTGCTTTTTTTTGTTTTACATCTATAAAACACATCCAATCATTAATTCTTATTATTTTGAAACAGAAAATAGCTGGTAAATGCTTTTATTGATTTATCATGAGATATGATTAAAAAACAAGACTGCAAGCACACAATCCTTTGAAAAAGACATAATAACCAGAGGTGGTCAAGATTGAACTCCACTCTGTTGATGCACTGATAATATGAATTTAATAGTTTTTGCATCCCCAAAACAAATACCAAACAACACTGATTTTAGGAAAGGGGAGAATTTTTATGGTTTTGAATTTATGATAGTATTGAATAAAATAACATTAATTTAAAAGTGTAGTAATAATTTTAATAATCAAATACATTACTAGGCTATGACAAACTAATGGCATATTGATATTGCTGTCATAAATACTAACATTTTAGTTTAAAAGATTCCAATCTGTCAGTTAAATTGGGCCAACAATATACCTACATCAGTCAATGCTTAAGTGAGAATTTAGAAGGATAGTTAGTAGAATAACTGTAATGATTAGTTTGGTAGTTCAAAACAAATGGCACCAAATGATATCACTATTTCTAAGTATTAATAATTTTGGAGAAGATAACCGGTGTTCAGATATGTGACATTTCTACTTTTACATACAAAGAATTTTAGCCAAGTCAGTGTTTTAATGAATTATACTACTGTATTTCATCATATGTACACCTGATAACTTTCATGCAAAGGGAACTTACATGCCAGTGTTCTTTTGGGCCACCCACGCCACTAAAATTTTTTATAAAGAAAAAAAAAGATGTTATTTAGAGAAATTTATTATTAAAAATTTGTTTAGATGTTTGTCTTTGTGTGTGTGTTTTAGTATGTGACCAGTGGAAGCTGAACAGTAGGTATCACTTATTAGCAACTCCTTGATTTGTAACAAAAAGTTGTCAATAACTGAAAGGCACTTTTCAACTACATGTACACTAGTGCTGCAGGTGAAAGACAAAATTACAATGGAAAAAAAACCTTACATAATGAATACTTTACTGAAATCTAGAGTACATGTTTGGTATTCTGCAGCTTCAAGATGAACTTACTTTATTTTATACACCAAAGTTCAAAGCTAAAATGTGGAACATCCAGTATGAGCTTTTAAGATGGTAACACTGGGCAAAAGTTTCAATGTCCATAACCTCGCTTCCTGAAGCAATTAGCAAGTCTGTGAAAACAGCAACACAAGACTCCTTAGTGAGATAAACTGATCAAGGAGTGTTGTTTCCTTTGGTTTGAAGTTAGTGCCAAAATGGTAATAATTCACATGTTTAGACAAGTACAATAGTGGCCTTTTAAGTTCTTAATGACACCCACTTACATTGACTGCTCAGCTAAAGTTAGGTTAGGAGACAAAGACTTGAGCATATGTGACAACTCCCCATCATTTCAATGAGATTAGCTACTGATAATCAACAGACAATACAGCTGGTGACAATTCTTTAGCCACCCTTGAAACAATGATCTAGTCAATCAGGTCTCTTTTTTTTGTGGTGTGATGCGTGTAGGTGCAAAGTTTGTGTATGCATGGTTATCTCCGAGGAGAAGGGGGTGGGAGAGGCCGAAGCCTCTGGTGGAGCTAAGCTCCTGGAGTAGGCCAAAAAGGCTGGGTTGAGGCGTCGAAGCACCTCTTGTAACTGGACAGCAAGATGGCCAGTGTTAGGGACGCATAGTGCCACTCATGTTAGGAGAAGCCGAAGCTTCTAGTTGGTTAGCAAAACTTCCATATATCACTTACAGCTTTATGTCACCTTTTTTGGAAAGAGAAAGGGCTCTTGTTTTCCCGGTCCTCAGGAAAAGCCATTTCTCAGTTCTGTCTAATTTTTCATAGCCTTTTTGCATCTTACTCTGTCATTCTTCAATACAGTAAAGCCTTTACCAAAAAACTAATAGAACTAATCTTGTCAGCCATGAAAATTCCAGGTGGCTGAAACTCATCCAGAATGCTAGATATGGCAACTTCTTAGCATACTATTTCTAGCTATGCCCTCCTTATGCTAAACCATGTTGTCAGGTCTTCCAAAGACTCATCCATTTTTTTAGTTGATTGAACAAACTCTTTCCCTAGTCCACTAACAGATGAATCTATCTCCTTTTCAACAGATGCCTTGAGGGTCAGATTAGAGCCACAATATTTACCAATGTTTGCCTCCTTGCCATCACATTAACTTTTGCCAGCCCAAACTTGATGGTCTCCTAATCCTTCAAAATGTCATCACACTTCATAAGAAAATTTGAAACAGATTCTGACACACAAAATTTTTCAGCATATCATTGTCTCCAAAACAATTTTTGTCAGCAAGATAGGTCAATGTTTAGAAGCCATAACTTTAGACAGTATGTTTACCAGCTGAGAAATTCAAAAAATAATCATTTTTTCCACACATTTCTAGGATTTGTAGAACAAGCCAATAAATGTTAGTTTGAACTTGAGCAAACCCTATGAAACATCAGCCATAAAACTGTTAACAAACAGTACAGATGTTGTTAATAACCAAATTCTATTAAAGTCAATGGGCAAGATTAGTTTTTGGAAATAACTTGTTAATATGTATGGGAATTTTTTTTTTTATCAGAATTTCTAATAAGCAGCATTTACTATACAAACAAAAAATTATTTTTGTCAAATATGCTTAACTTTGTTTGTAAGCACCATGAAAGATATTACTGAAAAAAGAAGTCTACAGTCTCTTGCTCGCATTTTATTCATGCAGATGATTGACTGAAGCTATTTAGTTGGAGTTCTTAAGAAAACCCAGAATTGCTATATGAGGGTTTTGCACTGTATGCACTTTTGAAATCCAAATCACCTTCAATGTCTTGACAGAACATCTGGTTTCTCATTTTACTAATCGTAGATAATATTCTCTCTGAATCAGTATTACCACGAGGAATGCTAAGAATTCCATCATGATTAAAAAAACAAAACAAAACAACCATTAAGTCTTCTACAATCCCTGAGATCTTTATCTTGGGGTACTGAACATCAATGTGTTTCTCTTCTAAAATGTTTTCAGGCAGGTCATCTGCTTGATGTCATGAACTGCATATAAAGTCAACATGCTCTTTGTCAAGAAAAAACCTGGTACTATGAAACAATACTTTGTCATTTTCTCATGACTGAAGCTGTTGCATGTTTATACATGACATCTTCCAGGAGTAATTTCTCCATGTGGTTAAGGGCTGCTATCCAGAAATTTACCATATATTATTTTAATACGACAACAGAAAATTAAGATTTTCTTATGTGTCAATAATTGCATCCTTATCCATTTTTTTGGTCTCACTTTTCAAAATAGATTTTTAGTAATTGCATGTTGTTAAAAGCTGGATACTTGATAAATATGATTGTCTATGCAGTGCCAACATCATATCCAGCAGTTTATGAATGACTGGTTCAACAATAGTGCCCACATTCATTCTATTAAACTTTAAAATAACAGCTACCAAAAAAGAGAAATTATCAAACAGTTTGATTTTAGACTTTCTACAATTTACTCTTAAGTTGGAAAGTAGTTTCTCAATTTTCTTTATTTTTTAAACCAAGGATGCCTTCAATTTTTACTTTACAATCTAGTCACCCATGTGTGATTGCTTAGATTTAAAACTCTACATGTTTTGAAACAAGAAAGAATCACTGTCATCTAGTCTCATTACCTTCATCAACAAGTGGTAATTTCCTTACTGGTCAAGACAAGATTTCTTTGTTTTAACTTCTGATCTACTTTGATTTAAAGTATAAGTAGAGGTTCCCTCAGCTACACCAATCACTCCAGGTGCATTCCTACGAACAATCAAAATTTCAAAAAATTTTTGACATTTCTTTCACACTTTTCCTTACTGCATTGTTGCTCGAAACCAACCTTTTCCCCACTGCTGATAAAAAAAATAAACATTGCAGATGATACTATATGAATGAATCACAATGTGAGCTTGAATCTAATGCATGGAAATTCATCCATTCATTCCTTTTGAAATTTTTGTGTCCATATGCATTTCTTCTAAGACAACAAGTCATTAGATCAGGAGTGAGAAACCTTTTTAACATCCAGGGGCCACATGCATTATTTTCTTATATTAATGAGGTTAGTGAAAACAGAGATAAATAAAGCACAAAGTAAATGACTGTAAAATGAAAAAAAAAATAATTCAAAATTTCATTATGACTAATGCTAATCATTAATAATAAAATAGCTGATAAAGATACTCACATAGCCAGTTGATTATGTACATCTGTTAAAACAGCAGATCAAACATGCCTTGAATGGCTAGATTTAGATTGTTTAAGATATACTACACATCAATGCACTCCTTGCCATTTTTCTACACAATATCATTTACTCATCAAGTTTCAAAAATGACAGAGCTTCATGGTAGGTTATATATTACAACATCACCATTAGACAAAAGCTTTGTACATCTCTCTTCATTAGGCCCTATTAATAGTATTGTCAAAAAGCAGTGACAAGTCCCATTTCAAAATTTATGTGAAGGGTGATCAGGTTCGGAAACAGTAAGCTAAAAATGATTTACAGGCTGCTTTAAAGGGCAAGACAGGTAGCAAGTTTTTATCAGATTTTTCCATTTTGTTTGTTTATGGCATTAGCAAAGCAACTCTTGTTTAAAATGGAGAATGAAAAATAACCTTGACCTTTAATTTTGAGCAAAAAAACTAAAATGGAAAAATTCTACATCTTGGTTCTTCAAAGAAATGGTGTAATAACAAAATCTGAAGGAATAAACCATAATCTGAAAATCTGTAGAATCAGAAATATATAAGAATTGGCAAGTCTGCATATAAAAGAAAAATTTTAACAGGAAGCATCCTAATCTACAGTTCATATTAAAACAGATGAAATTCTTGTTCTTTGCACTATGTGAAATGGCCTACTTAAGATGGATAAATAGTTAGTTACATTTCTTTACATAAAGCAATACATGAAATAATTTCATTTATTGCTGAAGTCTGTGCTTTATATATAAATTATCAACTCATTAAACTGATGACACATACTGTAAACAACTTTTAGAAACACAGCATGAATAATGCTTCAGGATATTCTCTCCAGCTCTCTATCAACAGAAAATAGTGTTCCTCTACATTAAAAAAGAAAAAAAATCATTCAAAGTTTTCTTTTGTTTTGTTTGATTTTTGCAATGCTACATTTACTTCAAAACCAATCACAGCCTCATAAAATTGAATTCCAGTGCTGAGGTGATAACAAAACAGACTATAACAGTTCAGTAATAGGTCCGACTTTATAAAAGATTGTAAATGCTATCTATCCTTGGGCTGTTGGGAAACAGTTGTTTGCCTTTTCTCACAAAGCAAGATTTCTAATCAGCATTGCTTTGTGGAATCAAGAGACACTTTAATATAAAAAAAAGTAATCTAGTGGCTCTAATGGGTAAAGGAAGATAAATAATAAAGCATTTATTTTTACTGACTTTTGGTGGCAATGCCATTAAAAAAGTAAGGCAAACATTTCTATCTCTCTCTTTTTGTAGATAATAGCTGACAAACTAACATGCAGGCTTTGACAAATTATTCTTGTTAGAAATAAAAGATCTATGAAAAGCTTCAGAAAACATTTCAACCAAATTCTAAAAATTGGATACACGAATTAAATGCAAATAAAAGCTACTTTTTTATAACCCAATTTCCAACTTCAGAAAAACTGACTTTATTAAAATTATTACTTCGGCTTAGTGTTAACCCAAACTAAAGACAGAAATGAACAATGATCAAGTTATGTTACATAATTCACCACCAGAATGAAGATAAGAATTGCAAAAACTAAAATATTTTCAAGACAATTCTTCAAAGTAGTAAACAATATATACAAATAATAATAATAATCTAATTGTACAAACATTTATTAAATGTATAGAGCAAGTTATTAAAACACTCTCATGAAATCATCTGTATGATGGTAAAGAAAAGTTTTAAATAGACCAGTAGAGATGCCAAATGTACAGTAGGTGCAATTTTACTCAAAGCTGAATTGAAAACATTAAAGATCAATAAATTGAGTTTACCAGCTCAATTGTCACTGAACTCTTTTGAAAATACTTGAATCTATTTAAAACTTATGGATAGGTTTTTTTACAAATCTTCTCATCTATAGTTTAATAAGAAAGATCTTTTAGTATTAGTATAATTTGTATAAGTTTTAAGACTATTTCTTTGTAAAGTCAAGTAGCTTATATGTATCAATTTCTAAAACTAAGTTTAAACATTTCACTGAAATGATCTTTCCTCAGGTTTATAATGCCTTAATACTGTTTATAAATGTTATTACTGTAGATCTCCATATATAATCCAACTCTGAGTATAAGTTTACACCTACTTTCCATAGTAAAATATGCAGTTTTTGGGTGTATAAGCTGGCTGACCCCTTCTTGAAGAGTAAAACCATCAGTGTATTTTCCTTTGATAATAAACATAGCCTAGGCCCTATTTGCTTCTAGAAAGAAGTCACTTGATAGCCGACAGCCAAAAAATTAAAAACCATTTGAAATAACTGAGCTTATTTATCTGTGCAATTATATCTTTTTGTTCTCTCAAATTTAGAGCTCTAAAATGCTTGCTTTGTGATTACATACATCATGTTTGTGGCATTTCCTTGAAACAGAGACTGATTCATCATGTCATTATGGATTTTATACTTAAGTCATGCGTTTCAAGCGTATCAAACTACACAGACTAAATAAGAGTCAAATGCATTTGTTATTCAAGCAAACAGCACAATGCTTATGCAGCATCCATCGTGATCATAGCAGAGACTTGCATTTTTGATAAGCTGCAGGCTCAGTTTACAGTCGTGTGCACACAGTATAGTTTTTAGTCACTGATGTGACATTATTACAACAATAGTAAAATAAACTTACCTGTTTGAAATTAATTCAGGTACTGAAACATACTCACACAAATAGGCATCTGCAAGGGAGAGGGGGGGGGGGGGGAAGAACATCCCGCAGAAAGTTCATGGTGATAGTGTGATGATGGTATTATTTTTTGCCCGATTCACCATGTTCACTGGTGCTTGGTGAATCGATAATAAATAACGAGTTTAACTGCATTTGACTGTTAGTATGTTTTCATCCTTAGGAAAATTGTTCGCACTTGATATTATTTTGTCAATTTTAATCCTGTGGACACCTAAGCTCACAGGTGCAGTTAACCAATGAGAATGCAAAATGTTTCTAATGTAAATTAGCATCAGCCTTGTGTTAGACAAAAGCCATCACAAAAATACAAAAACATTCAAATTGCAATTATAATCAAAACCCAACAATCACAATGTCTAAACCATGAGCAAAACAAATGAAATACGCCATCACCTTTACTGAAAGTAGTGGAGTTCGCAAGTCAATCTAACAACAGCACTGTAGTAAGAAAATTCTGTATTACCAAAAAGCAAGTCAAGGAATTGAGAAATGTTTACACTGTGTTTTTGCCTATCAAAAAATAAAGGTGCCAACCAGGTAAATTAATGCAATGCAAGTAGTTAACCTCTATTCTACAAGCCCCAGGATGTGAGCCTTCACAAGTCAGTCAAAGACCCAATGTGTCAATGCTGTAATGAGTAGATGGTTTCCAGATGTCAGTTGCTCACCACTGCTGAGAATGTGTGTGCCTCATCATTAGCAATAATGTGGCAATGGTTTTTGGATTCTTGGGCTGAAGTAATGCTGGAATGTGATCCATATGATAATAAGGTCAATGCAGGCAACAATAACACGTTATTTGGTAATTTATATAAGGTAAAATTCAATGGATTTTAAATAAGCAACATTTTAAACACTTGTGTAAACATTTTTGTGTAAAAATTGCCTCTTCATATCAAGGTCTATTGTCTATTCAACATTGCTCTGCCTTGGGTAAGTTATGAGTTTCTTGTTCATTCCACATAGGCCTATGGGATTTAGTATTTTAAAGAATGCGTATAGGCCCTATTCATTATAAAAATCTTGGCACAAACCTGTTTTGCTAAACGCCTAGGGCAAGAAAATAATTTGTTTCGTCTGTCTGTGAAATGAATGAGAACCTTGTATCCCATGCGCTTTTCTGTTTTAGCATGACCACTGACAGTGTCTACCATATGCGGAATTTGACCAAAATTTAATTATATTGTATCAGATTCAAATACAAATTTTTAGCCCATGATAACTTTTATATAAGCTGATAAGTTGATCCCTAAAGGATTAAAATTCAAGTCAAATTCTTGGCTTGTACATTAGGATGTACAGTGATGTATTTTAGTAGCTATTTAATCTTGGCAAAGTAATTTTCTATTCATTTAATTAATTACACTATTTTAGTTATCTTTAATTACATATATATTACAAGTTATCCATAGACTATTGAAAATAATTATGAAAACAGGGAAAATTGGGTATAAAATGCAAATAACACATGATAAAACTGCATCTTGGGTAAAAATGAAATGCTCCATATTAGCATGTATTAATAAAGTACACTGTAAATGAATGTCATGCAAGCAATCAGAAAGTGTCACATCTACAGGAAGACTACAGAAATATAAGCAGTTATATAATTGTAATGTGGTGACTACTATGGCTACTGGGAAAAATATATCACGTGACAAATGACAAGCATATAGAAATCAAAATCTTAGCTAATGAAGGCTACTCCATGTAGCAGATTGCAGCCCAAATGAATGTTTCAGAAGAATCCATGTTCAAGATTGAGAAGAATATGCAAAACTAATACTGCTGACAATAGATGTAGTCAAGGAAAAAAATCCAAACTCTACAAAAAGTAATGTTACATACCTTAGGTAAATGATTAGTCAGTAAAGATCTTGCAAATGATCTAGTTCTATTGTTAATGTTTCTTCAAGAACATTAAAATAGACATTAGCATAAAGTGACCTCAATGGTTGTTATTACCTAAAATTTTTTGCTGAAGAGAAGTAGCAAAAATAAAAGTTGGATAAACAAATCTGAAAGGTGCTCTTTTTAACAATAATCAAAAACAATTTTTTTGGAGGCAGATCACGGAGTACAGCAGCTACATTGAAGCATGAGGGTGGATCAATAAAAGTGTGAAGCAACATATCAGCCAAGAGTATCAAAATTTTGCATAAAATCAAAGGTATACTGACTACCAACAAATACAGGCAGTCTCATCCATCATGCCAACGACACCAACTACATAGCCAATGTTACAAAACTATCTGAAACTAAAGAGGCTAAAGGCACTCACAAAAATGTCTTGGCCTGCACAAAGTCCTGATATGAACAACACTGAGACTACATGAAGTCATATGGCTACTGAGAAAGTCAAACGGCAACCAAACACCTTGGATTAATTATGGAAAGTGCTACAGGATATTTGGAACAAAATTCCATACTTTGATAATCTGTATGGGAGCATGAAAACAAGGTGCTGCTGCTGTATATAATGCAAAGGACTCGCATACCAATGCATTGTACAAACCACTCATTTTATTCTTTTAATATTTTCTGTAATAATGGATTGTTTATGCATTATATACATCTCTCATCTTCAATTAGTAAATATTTGTGTCATTCAATAATTATTTTTCTCTCTCTCTCTCACACACACATATATATATATATATATATTACTGTACAAGTTACAATATTGTTTAATCTACTAATTTTGATCATTTCCTCATACCATTTAGAACATCAACACAAAACATGATAGATAGATAGCTTATCCAGATTCCAAATTAAAAAAAGAAAAAAAAATCGTAGGCTTTTTTTCAGATTCATTGTGACAAAAACAACAACAAAAAACTATCTTGGTAGAGATATTCTGTAATGTTGAATAAAATTAAAAATATGCTTGCTAATATCAGTATACAATCAAATCACCAATTATGAAAATAGCTTATACAACAGTATGTGACTACATACTCAGCTAATGATTAAGCAAGCTAACCACTCCCATCTCAATCCAAAGAGAATAAATTACAATAGCAATTAACAATGCATACAACCTGATGAGATTCACCACTAGGTAAAAGATGGGCTTTTGGTTCATATAATCGATTTAATTTGTTTTTTGTTCAATGATTTTCATATTTTATTAACTGTGTATTTTAAATGAGATTTGATTTACTGTTGTCATTTCTTTAACCTTTACAGGAAATTCATGAAAATATAAACCAACAACCTGATAAATTTAATAAATCAAAAAACATTATTGATAAGTGCAAGAACAAATGAAAAGCTGTGTACTTACGAGTTGAACACCTATCATTAGAACAGTCTTTAAGGAAAACCGGCGATCACACAGGTCAAACAAATCCTCCAGACTAGGCCCAAGTAATTCCAGTACAAGAGCATTATATCGACCACACGGCCCAAAGTAATATACCTGTGGTATCCCCTCTGTGTAGAAAAATAAAAAGGGATCAGATAAAGAATTTACTTTATCATTCAATTCTACATTCTAAAACACTTCAGAAATTGTTTTCATAAGCAACAACCACAAAAAAGTAACTATCTTATGCTGCCTTATGACTCAGAAGTTGTAAAATAACTTTAACTTTGCAAAAACTGCCAAATCTAATTACAATCTTATAGCAGTATTAAGAGAACTTTCCTTACTCAAATCATTTTCAAATACCACCAATGAAGTAAATGTTGAGATACCATTCTTTAACATGAAAATTGTTTTTTTTTTGCTTCTTTAAAACAAGAATTACATAACTTAAATATTATATTTGTCACAAAAAACTAGGAATATTCTGCAATCAGAGCATATACTCCAAAATACATAAAAATGTGCGCTTTTCCAAACTCAAACATAAAATGCATGTGATCAAAACTTTTGTAATAAATTGTTGCTGGCTTATTCATGTGGCAATAAATGCAACTTCAGCTTCAAAAATGAAATCCAGAATTTTCTGATAATTTAGTATGATCAGTTATCAGAATATTTCACGTATGCTAAAAATAGGTTGGTAATGACAACAAAGGTAAAAACTAGTATAAGGCAAAATCCAGCATCAATCAGTATGAATCTCTCCCTACATCATGAATCAAATCAGATAATCCAATCACATCCACATAAGATTAAGACTATCCTATATCAAATTAGTATTGGGTTTTTGAATAAGAAAAATCATACATAGAAAAGATGTTCCAGGTCACCAAAAAATGGTCCCCTTGTCTAGTCAGCAATGCAAGTTCTACTTAAGTACTTGCAGAATGAACTATGAAAATGCACAAGGCAGCAACAATACTGCTAATAAACAACTTTTGTGGTCAAAATGCATAAACCCACTTAGAATGAGTGAAAAATGATGATGGATACCTGAAGTAATCATACTGACGCACTGACCATGACTGCCAGGAAAGAAATTTTGAATAAGCCATTAAATTATTGTTTCAGTGCACTTTTTCCTTTGTTTGCCAAATTATTCAACAAAATATCAAGTAACAACGTCAAATTTACTTTATTGTACTCAATAATAGACAAATGAGTGACAGGACTTTATACCTTCTTTCCTGTTATATTGATCCAAGTGACTGATACTTAAGGTTATCATCAGCAGTTTCCACACATTTTTTTCTTCTTCCGCTAAGTACTATCCAGCCAACGATAAAATTTGAAAATTAAACTAAAATTCAATTAGTAAAAGTATTCTCAGAACCATGTTGTTAAGCTAAGATTATCACTTGAGGAACTTCTAAAATTGAAGTATCAATTTGATGTGGTAAAAATGCACACTTGAAAAATTATGGTTCTTTGAAAACTACTAAGACCATTAGCACAACATGAAGCTAGCATACATGCTAAATCTCCAAATATTAGCCTTACTAAACTGTTTTCCCAATATCCTACTACAAAGTAAAATTAAAAGAATTCTTTGTTGTTGTGATTCTGAAAGATTGCTGACACCTTTTCTAGCCACAACAAGAGTAATGTCATATCTGCTTATGTAATTGCAATTTCAGGAGCATAAGAAATCAAGAGGATTTGACAAAAATTCCCTTTAAAGATGCTTCAAATTAGCTGTGACAATATCCTTGCAGTTTGCTTAAAGTCAAGGAATTCCATGATTAGAGAGAAAGATAAACTAGATATTGACACAGAATAAATTCATTAAGAATTTGAGGGGTGCTAAGGAAATAATAAAAACATTTCTATTCCATGATGAACAGCTTAGCTCTGATCAACCCAGATCCAGCACAAAGAGCAGACATCAGTGTTGATTCTATGATAAGTGTGACCCAGAAGTAAAATCCAAATGTGAGCAGCTCAGTAAAGATCCTTTGATTACCAGTTTTGTCCAAAGGGAGAACTTCCAGAATTCCAGATACACGTGACAGAAAAAAAGTAATATCTGAGGCACATGACTAAGCTGGAAACACCATTGTATAGCAACATTTAACATCATGTAAAAATGGGAGATATCATTTATTGCCATTGAAAATTGTGTATCAAGTACCCTATTATGAGATCTTATCAAGTATTGATTTTGCAACAACAGTAAATACAATGAGTAAGTTTTCTTCCTGTTCAGTTGCTTACCTTCCATAATTTGACAAAATGCACCGAATAAGCATTTAATGTCATTCTTTGTTATAACAAGTCAATTTCTGACCCTCTGGCCTTGTATCATTAATCTATAAATAATCACAGTTTGTCCAGTTATGTACTACAGGTTAACATCCTGGAAAATGATGTCACATCTGGCAATGTATTTGGTTGCAGCATTAATATAGCATCATTATCATCATTTGGTTTTATAAGACCTAAGCCCAATTGAGAAAGTGAAACTTCTTCGAGTCCTGGAAAAGAATCTGAAAGACTGACATCCTCCAAAAAGTCTGACATTAAAAAAAAATTTAGTATAAATGGTTTTCAGAAGTTTACAGGATTTTCCAAAATGAATCTAGTGGCACAATGAAGTGCAGAGTGTGTTGTGAACAAAATGGCTATCATACAAATTTTGCTAAGTCAGAATCATTCAACTTTCACCAATCAGCACTAGTTTAGCATCAGAAATTAAACAATCACATATGTTCAAAATTACTAGTGGTCCAGAAAAAAAGACATTTTAAATGAACAAGAAAAGTAAAGACTAGTGACCAAAATTTTTGTGAATATAGTTGAATTCTGCATTCAAGAGAAGTTGGTTGATACTAAATTCCCAAAAATTGTGCACTGTATGCTAAGTAAGGTATATTAGCTAAAAAAAAATATATTTAAATATTTTAAAAACAAACTTCATAGAATAAAAGGTACTGCAGAGTTTATGTATGGTAAACCTTCTGTTATACATTAAAGAGAACTGCTGTGAATTCCTGTCAACTCTAAACTAAACAAACAATAAATTAGAACTCCATCACTTCCGAAAAAATGTTAGTCAATTAAAATTTTTGATAGAAAAAGGTCAATAGAAACTTTCAAAATGAAATATAAATATACAATGAAATCTTTTTAAATTTATGGTATTCTCTGATAAAAATCTAAGGTATTCTAAGAGAAAAATTTTCAGCAAGCTAAGTAAGAATCTGTCTTTAAGAAATGTTAGGAAAAGCATCTTGGTGAAAAGATAAAAATAAAGGATAAAAAATTGCTACATTAAAGGCGTTGTTTCCTTATCAATGTCCATAACCTTTTGAAAGTAAGCATGCAGTTTTCATCTTCATTTTGGCTGTAAAATATTGTGCACTTTTTAAAAAATTTGGCATGTTATAAAGCATGCACAGCAAGGAAGGTTTTTTTCAATCCATATTACACTTTAATGCTTGACATAGATCATGCTAAAAACAGTGCTGCTTTATACCCTTTACTTTAATTCAAAAAAAAAAAAAAAAGGGTATGAAAACCCTTGGATATCAGAAGTGTGTAAAACACTGGAGAGTTAAAAGATTTAAATCACTGGCCACTGTGATCCAAAGTCTGTTAACAATCCCTAACATTTTAACTCAGGCATGAAAGACCATTTTCTATCAATCAATGCAATTGTTATAATCTGTTAAAGAGAGAAAACTTATAAAATATAAAAAGTACCAAAATTATTGTATTAAAACGTAAATAACAGTATGTGCCAGATTTTCATTTTCTAAAATCTCAGAAATTTCCATCTGACAAATAAGCACATCTATATGCTAAAACTTTTCAAGAACTGTTTTTTTCACATTAAATATTTTCTTACAAGTGGAGGAGGTTAAAAATGAGATAAGGAAAGACAGAAAAGGAAACATACATAAGAAAAAAATAGATCTTTATTCAATCAAAATTCGTAAATGAATTTCTAATATACAAATTACTGTTGCTTGTAAACCTAAGTTATTTTAACGCAAAACTATTAAATGTTTCACCGGAAAACAACGTAATAACAAAAAAATTGTGCAGTGAGCAATTAAGGTATCTGAAATGATCAACTGTCAATCTCCAATTTGCACGCTGTTAAAAGGAAATCAATGAGAGATTGCTTATGGTTATTCCGAACTGATTAATTTTGAATTTCATTTTGAGACAGTAATGCCTCAAAACAACATATTTAAAAAAGAAAAGGCATTTTAAAAAATAAAAAAGTTTGAGCTAAGTATTAGAATTTTTTTTTGGAAAATATTACTACTAGTGAATAAAAGTTCTAAAGTTCTAATGTAAACTTGGTATATTAATTAGCTTATCCTATTTTTCAGGCATATTGGGAAAATGTATCCAAACAAGCAAAGCAATTTCCCATTGCAAATTTTAAAATTATAAACTGGAAATAATGGATGGTAAAAATAAACAAACAAAATAAGCAAATATTATATATATATGCCAACTAGACTGGAGTTTGTACACTAATGAATTCATTTCTTCATACAGAGCATTTGGTAGGGAAATGTTAGTGCTAATTTTCTACACTATGCAGAAGCAAATAATTTGAGAACAAAACAAAAAAAAAATTGTATTCAGATAGAAAATGATGAACCAGATGATTCCATACACAAAATTAAATATTGTTTGTTTGTAAGCCAATTTGCTCTCTGATAAATTATTGCAATGTCAAATGACTGCTTAAGAAAGCATGAGGTTTTGCAAATAAGCAAACAGTGAACTCCAGAACATCTCAAATTTAGAGAGAGAGCCTCTATAAGGTTTACTTGATTCCTTTTCTCTTGAAGTTAGAAAATGCCATAACATTTTATAAACAAAAATAAAATAAAATTATGTAAGTCAAACCTAATTAATCTTAACAACTTGGTTTTTAAAAATCTGTTTGGATAAATGAAAATTTGAATTGTTGCACCACAACCATATAAATTACTTCTTAGAGATGCATATAAAAAGGCATTAGAATCACACTGATACAGGATGCATAAATAAAAACAAAATAAAAAATGTTACACAGGTAATTGAAATTTTTTAATTTTATTTTGTGGGAAAATCAGCAAGAATATGGTTTTTTTAGGTTTAGAAAATCCAAAAGTGAGGTCAGCTTAAGTTTTTTCATAGCTTTAAATATTTTTGATAGAGTACATTAATGTCTGCATTGTGTTGAGTTCAAACACTTCTATTGCTCAAAAAAAAAAAAAAACAATAACTGCTCTGCATGATGTTTAGCAGTTTTAAACAAACCTATAAGAGTTCTTTTCAGTTTCCTCAATCTCTTCATTTTCATGTTTGTTGTTAATTTTGTAAACTATTGTCAGAATGTCTATATCTAACAGAATATATCATGTTCCAGCAGTCATGTTGACTGCTTCAGGAAAATGTTTTAGCATATTCAAGAACTTTTCAAAAAAAATTTTCAATTTTCAAGGACCACAAAATTTGGAGATACACTGTAATACATAAAGCCCAAAACATGTGTTTTTGGTATTAAATTATACCAATTTACTTATGCCTTATATCTTTTACTAAAGCCTAGTTCTTTCCAGTACACAAGAAAGAAATTAGCAGGAATTTCCTTAAATGCACCACTTAATTTGTTTCAGCATACCCAATATATATCTTATTAGTTTGTAGTGTTTTTCTAGTCTTCATTATAATCATAATAGTTGTTTTATAATGGAGGACTGTCATCACCAAGTCTGCAAGATGAATAAACTAGCCTTAATCTGTCTCATTTAAATTCTCTGACCTGTTAAAACTTAGGTTGGCTCAGCCACTTTCAATTGAAAATGCATTTATAAATCATCAGTCAAAAGTTGAAACAGTGTTGTCTGTTGTAGGTTTTAGTTCCAAAACAGAAAGAATGGCCAGGCAATTGTAAGCAAGTGAAAATAATTAACCTTGCAGAAGGTTGAACACAGGAGGACCTTCCTGCATAATTACTTGGTATGTAAGCAAGACTGTAGGTATGCACTAAATAAATTTCAATTAGTGATCAGTTTTCACTATTTTATTCTGGGGAATGAACAAACAAGGAAATTCAAGGAGTTTTCAAGACCCTGCAAATACCAATATTGCTGATTTTGGCCAGTGAGATGTGGCCTTCCTCAATCTCCCCTTCAGGTGTTGTTAAATTGCTAGCATGACAATAGCAATTCAACATAATGGTGCTAGTTATGCCTGTTTTACCATATAGAGACATTGTCAGAGGTTAACAGTTGGTTCCTCCCATTCTGCACGTCAAGTAGTTTTGAACACAAAAACTGTAATGCACTTTGAAGCTTCAAATCACACTACCAATTAATGGCTGGATGCATATCATGTTCAGTGGCCGATACTGCAGGTATACACCACCAGCAATGTGACTAGCAGCATTTCAACCAGCAAGATAACTTTGTGCGCTTGAGTAAATATCTATCAAAAATGCTCGGCCAGTCAGTAAAGAGCACCCATGTTAATCATGCATTCAAGATGAATTTGCATGTAACACTAATTTCAGAATTAAAGATTTCTCAAAAAAAAAAAAAAAAACAACCTAAGTTGTGTCATGCCTTTGAAATAATCAATGGCTTAATTCATTTATTTATTTCTAACAGATTCTGATGCATTTACATGCAAAAAAATAATTTTCTCTTTTGCCAGTTTTCCACCACACACTGCTTTCATAGCTAGCATGGAATTTGGTCCAAAACGATAAAACAGATCAGTCTAATGAAAATTGCAAATGTCATCCAATTCATAGTTTGATAGCATTTTCTTTAACTTTTGCCTTCATTCCCCCATACCTAATGTATCAGCACTGGTTACTATACCATCTTAAGCCAGCCACAAGAGCAAAGTCTTTCACTTCTCATATTTTCTCTAAAATCTTTCACTTTTCTAATCAGCATCTCATTGTGTATAACTGCTTTATTTGCTGTCACGTTATTTATCCAAAGTAAAAAGTGCTTCCCCTAGTTATTCTTTTGTTCCATGTGTGATCTTCACGTGTGATGGGGAAACTTCTGCCACATTCAGCCACTTTTTCCTGTTCTTCCAATATGTCAATGATTGTAGATTCAACAATGTTGTCATTTGCTTTCTCAAAGAGATCAGTAATGAAATAGTAACTTGCCTTTATATTTTCTTTTTTTTTATATTAGCATATGTGACATTTGAATGCAGTGGGCCTGTCATTCCGGTTTTTTGTTGTTGCTGAATCTGAGGTTGTAAACAACTTCTGTTACCATTGATATATATAGCACTTATTTTACAATAAAGCATGATTTTTTAAAAAAAAACTACAGACACACAATGAACTTATCAGTTTAGTGCCTAACAGCTAACAACACCAAGCAAACATCTGATTGTTATGTAATGTTTGTCATAAGTACATGTAGTCATCTAAACCTACTACCACAAAAATGCCTTCATTTGTATATTGAAATTATGCAATTAAAATTGGCTATATGCAGGTGTGTACTTTTATGATAGAAAATATTTCACTTTGATGGTAGATTATTACCATCTGCTTCAAATTCTATTTACTAATTCTCTGTTAATGATCACTTTTACTGTTTGAATGTGATTTTGTTCAATAAAATGAACTTCAATTCAGAACCCAAATTTGTTTTAATGGAGCAAAGTATTGTTGATAAATGTGTTTTCTACAAAACTATACAAATCAAGAGGCTTTTAGATTGTTGGAGTCAAACAATGAAGTTTCACTATACACACAAACACAAAACTTGTATAAATTAAGATAGAAAATCTTAAATTCATTCACATCCCATACTTATCACTTTAGAATTTTTTTACTTATTGCAGCAAAATCTAAATGCTATTAACTAAATAATAGTGCTATTTTTTGTCTATAAAAGAAAGCATTGGCTAAAACACAGGTCGAAATAAGGCCTCATTTATAAACAGCTGTGGCGGCCGGTCGTGGAACCGACCCAGCTCCCAAACACACAAAAGCAACTTTTCACACACTTCCTCCTTTCGCATGACACAACAAAAAAAAAAAAGATAAAAAAAAAGATAAGCTATTGACGTTAATATAAAAAAAATATATGATTACAGTGATGCTATTTCAATCAATGGGTCAGATACCAGAAACAAAATCTCATTTCTTTTCACAAATCTGACTGCCACATAAATTTCATTCATTCCCACACAAATCAGATTTAAAAACAGGAAAGAAAAAACAGAAGAAAAGGAAAGAGGAATACGTTTTTTTTTTTTTTTAAAGGGGTCTGAGCAATTTCATTTTCAAAATGAAGTCAACATTTAGTCATTTGAAGTTAACTCAACTCACCTGATTGCCCTAACTGTTTGTAAAACCTGTACTCCAAATGCAGTTGTGGAGCCCGTGACTTCATAGGTTCCTGTTAAAAAAAAAAAAAAAAAAAAATGGATATGTAGATCCTGGACAATACGAATGTGATAAGACTTAATTTTAATTCTAACTACTAACAAATGTAAAAATACTATTTTAAAGAAAACTGGTTATGGTACAAAACTATTATTAATATGAATGTGATTTGGATAACAAAAACTTCAGAGGTAAAGCTAGTTTTGGCAACTTTGATGGTAAAGGGTTAAAAAAAAAGAAGATTGTACCCAAGTTTACTTTCCATTTTCTACTTAAATATACAGTTGAAATAATATAGAAAAATTCCTTTAATTAAAACCCACCTGCTTTAAAAATTAACTTCTAGTTGTAAATAAATGTTGTATAGTGGTCTTAAAAAGAAAAACTATTTAAGAACTTACGTACTTATGCATTATGAGACATAAGTAACCTTAAAATAAATACTATTACAATATGTGAGTTTCCTCAATTTGCATAAAATTTAATTGTTAGCATATACCAATTTCATAACTGTGATTATGTACAGTGACCTAATGGCAAACCTCTGATTTAATCAATCTATACTTTATGCAATAAAAAGAAAACAATAGATTTTACATTGGAGAAAATCAGAATTTGAAGACTATCCTGTTTGGAAATTACAAAGTTTGCTTTGAAAATTAAAAATGTTCATTTAAAAAATGTACTCTTATAAATACTACTGTATTACCTCACTTATAACAGCATGCCATTATAAGTGAAACAGACTTTTTGTCTCCAGCGACTCCAATTTTTTTGTAGTGGAACAACCAATTCCTCAGACTTTAGACTTGTCACACAATATATGGCATTTGTGTAAAATCCAACTTTCCAAACATGACCTCTGTCAATGATGATGTTGAGTTGATCCAGTCAATTTGTAATTGAGAGTGTGGTGGCTCTGATGACTAGATTTCCTGTTGAAGGTGTTGAAGCTTTCAGTGATGGATTGGATGATGAAGAGAAAAATGAGGAACAAATCCTGAAATGTTGCGTTGAAAAAGTTTTTGTTTGCTTTGTAAATTATACTGAGCTGTACCAACTTGGTGCTATTGCTGAAAATCTATTTTTTTTGGAAATTTAGAATGTTACCTAGCTTATAAAGGCATGGCATTATATGGCAATGATCTCTCCTCTTGACAGGATATGCCAAGGTATAAAAAAATATGCTGATTGCAGGCAATTAAATTTCTGGAACTAAAGTTACTTTCAATTATTGCAAAAGTATTTAATAAATAAACATTCAATGCATTACAAAAATCTAAAACACAAAACTATTAACAACTGTAATTCTATGTAAATGTATGATAACACAGATTTTAAGAGTGAAAAAAATATATTTTCCAAAAAGAGAACAAACTTGTTGAAATTAGTGAGCAACCAGTTAGCCTGTATCAGCCTGGTTCAATTTATAGTAAACAAAAACTAGACAGATCCTACTCAACAAACAGTTCATGCAGTATTTTTATTTTGAATATGCAATTGGTCAATAATAATAAATGAACTAATGGCTGAGAGATTTCTAGTTTTTTATGTCATTTTTTTTACTTCAGTTCCTGATTTGCTAGATCAAAAGATGATATTTTATAGTAGATTAGTTGTGCTATTATAAAATACCAAAAAAATGAGCACGTTAGAAAAACAAAGAAAGAATGCAGAAATTCATTTAAAAGTTTAGGAGTTGTATTATGAAGAAAAGTGAATCTAAAATAAACATTTGGTCTCATAGATGAAATCATTCCTTTGAACAACATTTTGTAGATGTGAGTATATAAAACTTAATTTTTTTAGAGTGTCATTAACCTTGTTGTCCAAGCCATGATTCTAAAACACAGGTTTAGTAATGCATTTAGGCAACAGAAAAAACTGGACTGTGAACTTTAAAATTCGAAATAATCTTTTCATTATCTAATGGTACCAATGTTAACTAAATCTTTAGAAGTAATCCTAATCAATACACAAGTTTGAAATTGTTCAAACTATTCTTACACTGTTTGTATACCTATTTACATACATCCATTAATTAAAAAACAAAAACAAAAACAACTTTAGTAACCACAATTTTAAAATAATGACTGATATTTTTGTCAATTTTCCAGAACAAAATGTTACGTCAATGATAAAAATAGTCTTACAGCAGATCTATTTAAGAATTAAATAATTAATACTTTAAGAAACATTAGTCAAATGATTTTCTCAATGGTAATAGTTAATATCATCATGTGATCATGAGACCTAATAAATTTGCAAGCTGATGTTTTAGGTGGGTGTTTGTTTTCTCTTCCCAAAGGTATGATTTGCCATCTGCCAGAAGAATTAAAATGATTACTGATTTCCAAGTTTCATTTTTATACAATTGTTAATTTTTGACTTACTGACTTGTGCATATGTGAGTGTGTGTGAGAGAGAGATCATACAATACCTGACATAACCAGGTATTTTTTTCTAAACTGCTTCATAAGATGACACAAAATATATCTAACTAAAAGAAAATGAAAGCAAGAGAAAATAAAGAATGATAGTGAAGATTTTCATGTGTATAAACCGTCATTTAATGTTGCAGCCATAAATTGTAAATGGATCTTAAATTCTTTAGGGTTCTGAAATATTAATATATTCTGAATTATTTCTCTCTCTCTAATAATTACCCTTAATAAATTCTGTATTTCAAAAAGCGAAATCATTTATTTAGTAGTATTTAGTAGTTGTATGAATCCAAATAGTTCTGTTACTTGAATATGCTGAAACAGTACATTGCAAGTTCGACTCAACATAGCAAAGTCCATGAATCCACAGCAGAACTGATATCATGGTCAAAATAAAAAAAAAAACAAAGCGTTTTATTGGTGCTACAGTAATTACGCATCTGTTGAATCAGGTACATAAAAATTATTGGCATTTCATATTACAAAACAAACATTAAAAAGAGATCAACATATCTCTAGAGTTTGTTTTTTTTTAGCAATAAAGCAATTAGAAGATGCATTATAATTTAATATATATATATAGTTTGAATTTCAAATACTTGCAGAATGATAAAACACAGGGTTAACAAGATAATCTAGGGTTATGTGCCCATAGCTAACCAGTGACTTTTGGTTATCTACAGTTACTAAATTACAAAGGGTCATAAATAAAAAATTTTTCAGTAATAAAATTTGAAATGAATTAAATAAATATTAAGTATTAACCAGTTTAAAAATCTTTATCCTGGAGAGTGTGATGGTTTCCTGTCATCTTGTAATAACTTAATTAAACAGACTAAATCAAAACAATTATCAACACTGTTATATAAACCAGTTCAAGTTAACCAGTAAAAATAATGTCATGAAATTATCCCTTGCCAAACATTTTTGAAACAGAATTTATGCAATTTTAGTTTCATCTCATGATAATAAAGGCACACTCAGAACAAATTAAATAAGAAAAAAATTTAAGTTAACTATTTTGTGTATAAATGCTTTAAAAAGTTATAAATAAAAAACAAATATTTTTAATTGATGATTTACAAAAAATGTATCAGGATGCACATCAAACTATTAAAGTTAAAAAAAGCTCCAAAAGACAACAAAAACAACTTGCAAATCTAATTTGTTTTTCTTTTCTTTCTTTTTTATTTAAGTTTAGTTATAGATCTTTTATTATTTTTTTGTGTGTGTTAAATCATAGCATGGCACTTAAGGCAGATGAAATGCCACCCATCCTAATTCAGAACTTAAATGAAAACCATGTTAACAACTTTTCAGGAAAAAATTTTTTTCCAAAACTTTGAGCAGGACATGCAAAAAAAAATGTGCAATAGTCCAATATTTAGTTAGAAGTACTATGTATAAAATAAGATCAAACAGAATAGTAAATGGACTTAAAACAATAGTGTACATGCCTGAATGATCACCAAGGATAAATTATTTGTTGAATTTTCCTCTAACTATCTGGGGCAGGTACTTTTAGGGGCTCAAAGAAGTGCCATTAACTAACTTTTTTTTTTCCTTCAAGCTATTATTATAATATTTTTTAATTTTCTAATAAATTCACTACCTAACTATGGTTCTAAAATGAGTCATACCAAGGGTGGAACAAATATTACGAAGTTAACAAACAATCATCAGCAGCTCCAAGCAAAAAAGAAGTGAACAAAGACAATTTTATTTTAAAACATCCAAAATTTGCATCTCAAGATTACTGAGCTAAAGTCACTTCACATTCTTTTGAAAACTTCAGCTATTTAAAATAATGTGATATAACATTAAACCTATCTAGTTAATCTTGGTTATAACTGATAATGCCTATCTAATAAAAACAAAAATTTACTTCCATATTGTTTGTACAATGTAAAAAGTAATTAAATATTCCATTTTACTCAGTATTTCAAAGTTTTGTTCGAATGGCTCTTAGTTTATTTAATGTTATATTTCTGAGAGCAATTCTTTTCTAGAATTGCAAGCATATTTAAAATTCTTTAATTATTTCTTTGAAAAATTTATTAAAATATAAAAATGAAACAGTAACCTTCCTGCAATAATTCATAACTTCACGGCAGAACTGACTTTAAAGGTAAAAGAGAAGAATTAATTGATGTGTTGTCACAAATAGTGACTACTAAGTAGTCAGAACAGTATTATTCCTGTGTCCACAGACTAGAAGTCATTAAATGCATTAGCTTATCAGATAATGAATTGTTATGGTTTCTTTAGCTACCAACAAAATACTGTTACAGGAAAGTAACTTCTTTTTTTTTTTTTTTTAAGAGAAATCTTTTTACAGAAAAATATTTATGGTAAAAAATGAATTAAATTTTAGCAAGATATTTATTCGCAAGAAAATCTAGTTTTAAATGAGTCCTTTATTCTAAGCAAAAAGATCCACTTATCAAAAAATGGTTTTAATATACAAAAAACAACAACAAACATCCATAAATTGAACAAAACAACAAAAAAATCTTTTAATACTGAAAATAAGAAGAGCTCATAAAATTACTGAAAATTGAGTGTTTGTTAAAATTCCAGTTTTCATTTTACTAAATTCCACTATTTCTGAATTTTCTTGAAGTTAACAGCAAAAGACAGTAAAAGTTTGTTGTTAAAATGTTGACAGTCTAAATTTATGGCTATAAATTACTTTTGTCTCTTAATTTAATGTTCATAATCAATCATGTGGATATGCAGCAATTTTTAAAAATACATTACAACTGTTTTTACCACACCTCTGAATACAGTGAAACACAAGTGTTGGGAGATTCTCAACATCCATTTAATTACCAGCAAATTCTTTAGAGTTTGGAAGTTTGATTAAATAAACAATATCAAATAAGATGCTTGACATTGATTTCTTATCTGGAAATGGAATAAATACTTGATATTAAACAAATCTGTGATAAGAAAGTTACATTAGAAAAAAAAAAATTGTCATTTATTTCAAATACTAAAAATAAATACTAATGTGACAAAAGCAAGTTTATGCCGACCAGGAAATTAACCTTGACCTGATAGACTCGCAGATACTGACAGGAACCAGGAACAGAGATTTATATAAATTAAGAAGAATTAAGGCTAAAAAGTTTTTTAAAATTTTTGTATAAGATTTACAAATCTGACTCTTTTTAAATTTAAATGTCATAAAACAAACTATTAATCAAAATAGAGAATATATTTGCAGTCTTGCTGGTTTAAGCACTACTGAGAGACAAGCAAACTAATCTACAAATAAAATTATTGCGAACGCTCTTTACACACCTGAAGTAAACATTTGAAACTTGTGCGCTTGACAAAACAATAGACTAGGTATGGCACCAAAATCAGACAAAACAATCACCATTCACTAAATCTAGACTAATGTGAGTGGTTGTCAGAAAAATTGACAAGATGAAAAACAAAAAGACAAGACATAAAATATTTGCAAATGATCAAACAATTGGTTATAACATTAAAATAATATCACTAAAATATGTAAAAGTGCATAAGTGAGTGTGTTCATGATACCCCTTCCTTCTGAGAGAACTTAATGTGGATTCTGGATAGTTGGTGTTTTATGATTCCCTATTATAATTTACATTTCACCAGTATGGCTGTTTTTTTAAAGAAGCAACTTTACAAATTTTAAAAATTCAATGTGTGAAGTAACCAACATCGCTTTGCAAAATATGACATACAATGTAACATTTGTGATTCTTCTGCAATCATCACTGCCTCATGAGACCTAACACCTTTTCTTCAGGATTACTCTGTTTATTAGCTACGAGAGAAACCCTCACTGATAAATTGGTAAAGAAGAGCAAGGAAAAAACCATGGTATTGGAGGTTTGAAAAATAAATTCAGTTCCAGTGGGAATCAAACAAAGATCTACTGCCAGAATAGGCTGGTATGATATGCACTTGGCCATCACTACCCATGTTTGTGAGTCAAAATGCCAACTTAGCAACTGCTATAAATCAATAACAATGACTAGGTATTTTGCATGAAACGATAATCAAACAGACAAATCAAGCTTGTTATTATACATTAGTATAGAGAACAAAAATAATTAGTATTATTGTTCTCAAACTATAGATAACAGAGATAAATTTTGCTTTGAAAATTCCTGTTTAAAAAAAAGAAGAAATGAAAAGGAGATCAAGCAAAAAATTTATCTTTTTTATAATTAATATTATTTAATTTTACCCTATGTATTTATAAAACTTACTAAAAATGTTTTGCTAAAAAAAAAACATTTGATTATTATATGTAATTTGGATATGGAATTTTAAGCTAATAAGTAAAAGCAGAAAAGAAGTGGCCACTTTAGACATTAAAAGAAGAGGAAAATTATTAATACTCATTCTGATAACTAAGAATACAGATTTCCAAGTTTGCTTGTTTTTCTAGCAAGAAGCATTTCTTAAAAGGTTAAATAAATGCTAATGATTTTTTAAATGTATAGAAAAGTTCATTCAATATTTCCACATGTAATCCATGTGAAAATGAAATAATTTTGTTTTTTTATATTCAATGGTTTAAGTCTTAATTTGCTTCAAACCTTATTTGGACATTGCAAGTTAAAAAGGAAAGAAAAATAGTTCAAACTAAAAATCAACAAAAAATACTATATTCCAAATAGTTAATTTACAAAAATTTTTAAAAAAATTTGTATCTCATAAAATTCTTTAAAAGCCAGTTCAAATTCTTATGATTTAAAATATGTAAGCTGACATCTGCAGGAAAACCCCAAGTACAAAAGTTATGTAATATGTTACGAAATATCAAACAACAGCTGTCCTATCTTGGTACTATCCCAGCCTGATAAAGATAACCAGATTCTGATGACCTCTAACCTTCAGTTATAATATACAGTTTTAAAAGATATCTACTATCGATTTGATATTTAAAGGAAAAAAAGCAAAACAACATACATTCAGACCCTGAGGATTTGATATTTTAGATGAGCAAAATATTGCAATACTGATGTAGAAAAATCTTATTACTTTTTAAAATCTCACTAAGAGGTTGGTCCCTTCTAGTTAGGTCTATCAAAGTTCTGCTATTTACAGGAAAAACACTATATACAGAAATTAATATGTACATCTAACAGAACATTTATTAAAAAATTTTAATTCCTCCTTCAATGCCACGTTGTCATGGCTATAAACTCGGGGTGGAGGGGGTGGATGTGTATGTGCAGCCCAACCTATTATTTGCTTCAGGGCCTAATAAAGTGGCTAGCTAGTATGTATTGCAACAGCTCATGCCATGACATTGCCATTCCCAAATAAGTCAATATACAGAACAGTGACAGCAGTATAATGTTCATCTTATCTAAAGGTATGGATGTATCTACGTGTAGGAGACAGCAAGATTCATCATTGAAATAAATCCAATTACATTGGTTATGCTACCAATAAAGATGGTTACGAGCCTAATCAAGTTGTAGTTTCCAATGGTAATTGCCAATTCAGGAGCCTGCATATGTAATCCTGTTGCTTCTAAATAATTTTTATCTAAGCAGACATGTGAAACCAAATAAACTTTGAAATCTGTTGCATAAACAGTTAAGAATATGGTAGGCTCAATGTGAGATTGTTACATGGGGGCTTGACACTGCAATACTAATCAATAGTAGGAATTTGCTTAATGTTGTTATGTATGCAGATTCCAAATGGTGGCATAATGCACAATAAATCTACTCAATGTTGACTTGCCTCACCCAAGTGTAAAACATGTCAATAGTGCACCACTGTTCATTTACTATGTTGTGGCACTGTTGGGCACACAAGATCAAGATTGACTTTAAATATTTTTCCATTATAGTAAATCAAATAGAATTTGCCATATGCTAATATAATAATAAGGATGTTACAAAAGAACTGGAAAATCATTAACACAACATTTATCACATAACATTCCAAGTACATAGATTACAAGACAAATATGTATCAATGAATTGTCATAAACATGTTAAACTGACTATTGCAAGAATACTCTAAAAACTAGAAATTTAAATCAGTTTATTACAACAATTTCTTATACATGCACAAACTTTATTTAAAAAAAAAGAAAAAAATAGAAGTGCAACCAAAATGACATCTTGTAGTGCCTAGATGGGATAATGCATGAAATTATCAAGGTTTTGTATTAGTACCTGGTCTGAATTTTACAATAGCTATGTGAATGTATCTATATTTTGTACACTCAAGCTAGACAGACATTTTGGTCACAACTTTATCTTTTCCAAAATATATTAATTGGATAACTGGTAAAGCTTAGTCAGATGTGATACAAATTAAAGATCATGGTAAAGCAGCAGCCAATTGAAAGAACATCAAAGTATTTTGCTGCATTCAGCCTCCTTCAATGAATACCTTAATGTCACACCTATTTGTGCCTTACACCAATGTTTTACTGTCAGTTGTAGACATGAGTTTCCCAGTTTCCTTTACAGACCCATTTGAATTTTGACTAAGTACCACAGAAAAGACTATCAACACTGTAAAAAGCTTCTTAACCATTTGTCGAAACTATGCCCTTTTGTGGCCTTTATTGACATCAGTGTTGTGTGTCATGTTTATGATGAATTCACTAAGTTGTTCACTGACTCAAAATCATAGCATCAGAAATTTTAGCAAATGGTAGACATTTGCTGTGATGGAGTTGGCAACAATCTGCCTATTACTTTGATTGACCCAAAATGTTAACATTAGCTGTTAACTTCATTTTATATAGCTTTGGCTACAAAGCCTTTTGAGTATTCTTGGTTGTTTCCTCTATTTCAGATGTTCAAATCATTCTAGCATAGATCTCTATATGAAATAATCAGTAAAAATAAGTAAATTCAACATTACCAAAAATTCAGTTTAACCCCTTGAGAAAGGCCATGCAAGGATAGCAATTAGAGTAGTGATAATTTATACTCGTTTTTGTAGTTATTTATAAAAAAACATTCATAATGACTTGTATTTATTCATCATAGGCGTTTTAATTGATAACTGTGTTTTATGTACGCCAGCTTACACTTAATTTTATTTGTAAGCAAGCAGCAGGTAACTAATTATATATCAATTTTTAAAAAAATTTTATACTGGTTTAGTTATTGGTTTATATACTAAGCAACAAGCAATGCTTAATTAAGAATGATGATCAAATTACTTTATATTATAAACCAAAGTAGCAAACTAAAAACGGTATATTAAAAAAATTTTGAAACATTCTGAATTTGATATTTTAGGTCTGTACTGAGATAAAATCTCTCTCTCTCTCATAATTAAGCAGTGATCATTCAAAAACTAAACTATTACTCAAGTATTCATCATGAAAAACATACTGCATCTAAGTACCACAAAATGATCAATCTACAAAACAAATGGTTTGCTGCTGAGAATATCCATAATAGGTTTAGATCAATATTTATCCTAAAGGCATAAAAAAATGAAACATTCATCAAGAAATTCTTAGAATAAAAGTGTCTGTAAAAACGTTTGGTATAAAATTCAGAAAGAAAAAAAAAATACTAAATTTTTTCATTAAGATCTTGAAAAATGGGTTAACTAATTATTGCGTCAAAGAAGAAATAGTCTCTCTCTCTCTCTTTTTCTTATCATAAACTAGTAACTTGTGCAAAACAATACTCTAATAGATATCCAAGTATCAGAAGTTATAGAAAATGCTACAGAAGTTCTTTCTTCTTACCAGTAGTCCAAATGTCAAGTAGTTCTGCACTAAAAAAAAATAAATTAAAATTAAAATTATGCGAACTATATAATTTTAAATACCCTATTACTCTTAGATGCTTTGTACAAATCATGATTATTTCATTCTTGTATTAACTTCTTTAATCGAAGCTAATTCAGTTGATTAATTAAAAAACCAAAACAAAAACTAATGATGCACTGGAGTTTCAAACCTGAGACAAACTCATTTAAAAAAATGGATTCAATTCACAGATGAAAGCAAGTATGGGAATAATATTTTTACTGATATCTAACAATATCAAAGAATTATAAATAGAAATGCCCCATCTCAACATACAGTGGAATAACATTCTAGATTTTGAAAATGGACAAATCCCATTTTTGTTAATGGTCAAATCCCAGTATGCTTCATTAACTGTTTGCATACTTTGGGCATACAATTAAAGAGTTTTTGAAATAATCAGTTGAAATGTTTCTCCATTATGCTTGCAAATACTGCCATAACTAAGTAACATTTGTTGGGTGCCTAAGTTTAACTTTCCTATCTAGTTCATCCTATAGCAGTTCAATTGGGAAATGTCTAAGAACTGTGCTCACCAGGTTATGATATCACAAAGTTCAAAAACCTTCCAATGATCCAGATACACATTACAGAGCCTGGACATGTGCTTAGGATTGTTGTCTTGTTGCAAAATGAATCAATTTCCAAACAGTCATTCAACAAAAGAATCTCATTAGTCTGAAGAATTTAGTAATATTTCTTTTGCTTCATTGTACCTTTGACCTAGAGAAGTCTAACAGCTAAACCATCACACTACTTCCTCCATGTTTTACTGATGGCATAAAATAGTCATCAACAAATCTTTTGTAGGATCATTGACAGATGTAAACATGAAGCTTACTACCAAATAGTTCAAACTTTGATTCAATGTTCCACAAAACTTTCTGCCATTGTTGTGGGGTCTGCTGAACATTTCCCTTTGCCCCTTACATTTCCATTTGTTTTCTCGATAAAGTGGTGGTTTCCAAACTGCTATAAAACTTTTGAATCCCATATTTTCTAGGCAACATCTGACTGTTGACTTGGACATAGCATCTCTTTGCTACCATGTCTAATAAATCTATCCTGAGCAACAGCCATACTTCTTTCTGATGAAAATACTGCCTGTCTGGCTAGTATTTTTCAAAATTGAAGCACTAAACGGCCATTCCATATTATGTGGGCTACAATCCTGAGACAACTTTGTCTCTTATTTTCTTAGCTATTACTTAAGTATAATATATTTGAAAAGTTGTGTAGTTCACTTGCACTGGATACTTTTCTTAAAACTAACACATCAAATAAGTAATTTCAATAAAATATAAGAATCTGTGGGTTGATTGTTATATTCAGAGAATTTCTTTAAAGAGGAGTCATACAATAAAAGTCAATGTTTCTGTGAAGTTTGTATTATATTAAACTTAAATGCTTAAGCTAAATATGTGGTAGCAGTTAAATGTTTTCCGCATTAAGATACTTTATCAGATTCCTTTGTTTTTAGAGGTCATGTGACCAAACACGTTCCTTAAAGTTGCTAAGATGGCTGACACTCAAGAAAAAAGGGAGTATATTTTAATATACATCTAAAATATCAAATCAATACCACTTGGTTTCTTTTGTTTGGAAACTGCATGTTATGTACATAGCTCCAAAATTAAACAAATTGCCCACTTTTCATATAATTCTTAAATCTGTTGTTGTTTAAAAATTATTTCGTTAGTCATTCATCTATAGTTGAACATTAATTTTACCATTTTCTTTGTTTTAGTTAAAGCATTACAGAGAGAATTATAAAACACAGATGAAAGTGTATGCTTAAAGATTATGATTTCCAGAAAAATTAAAATAAACAAATAGAAGAACTCTGCAATATGTCAACAATATGATATACAATGAAAAAAATGAGAAAGAGAAATAAATGAAATGTAAGAACAAAAAGGGTTCAGTCTCTTGCCCTTATTAGTGACAAATGTGATCCCAATGTAAGTGTGCTTCAGTGCAACTTTGTTATACCCTACAGCCGCCAATACCAAGATGAGGTGCAAAGTACACTGTAAATGTGACAGTGTCAATCTTTTCACTTCTGCTCTGTACCCTGGGAAAAAACCAGATAAATCATATCTGATGGTGACCGATAGCTAGGATAAAGAAAAGAATGGAATTTACACTTTTCTCATAAATTAGTTCCAACTAATTTTGATAAGAGCCTCATCATATATATATCGATGGCCAATCATCTGAATTCAAAAACAGGTTCTATGTAGAAATGTTGTATGGGTTAAGCAGAAAAATTAATGTGGGAATCAGTTGGCATTTTGCTACCTTGCATGGCAAGAGAGAGATTGCAAAAAGCCTTATTAGAAGTAAGGTCATGAGCAAGAGCGGTGTCTTGGTACAAAATTCCAGACTTTGCCAAGGTGGTCACTGAATTAATACCAAATGTCTCAAAAAAAAAAAAACACACACACACACACACTCACTCTCAGAAATTGATGATTTCAATGGCACACAAAACCCTTGGTCTCATGTCCAAGAGGTACCAGGAATTAGTAAAATACATTGCATAAAATTCTATGAGAAAGGCATTCTAAAGCAAGAAATGAGAACTTATCCCAAAAGGCACAAAAACCTGTGCATGGATTGACTTCATGCACTGATGAATTAGCAAAATATCGTGTAGTAGTAGATTAGGTCATTGTCAAGTATGACAAGCACCACCATCAAGGTAAAGAAACAGCTGTCATAAGGGAAAGTTTTGAAGTGTCTGTTATGCATAAAACATTCAGTGGTAATTGAAAATGGCTAGAACATGAGGCTAAAATATTGCAACTTGTGAATGAGATTGTCAAGAAAATTAATCTACCAATCTCAGTTGGTTCATGCACAGTTCATATTTGATATTGAAAATTAATTTTAAATTGTACTTTTATTTTTATTAACTATAAGACAGAAAATCATGATTTTCATTTGTTTTTTCAATTGTAAGAAACATATTTTTAAAAATATAAGGACTATCATAGAAACAGATATTTCCCCTAATGAAAGTTGTTACTTCATTTGAATGGCAGTGTATTGTTACAAAAATGGATGTAACACATAAAATTATGTGCATTACACTTCTTTTTTAGGGCTAGAATCATTTTAATCTTTTGTACAATTTAATACTGGAATTATGATGGTAGATGTCTTGTTTTGATGATGTGGTGATATTTTATTTTTTTGCTTTAGAATTTAGTGATGTGAATATTTTATAGATTTTTTTATCATCTATTACAAATGTCATGTGTTTCACTTCGATGTTTTTCAATGGTCATACTGTGAATCATATACAGAATTTAAGTTTTTAAAATAGAGTCAGATGATTGTAAACCATCCGAAACTATGGTTGTAAAAATTTCTAGCTTTAATTCTTTTTTTCATTCGTTGCAATGTGTGCATTAACATCTAATATTCTCAAAGTAATGTCCAAGGTAGCCATTAAAAATTGTCATTTGGTTCATTTTATAAAAATATTATCAGAATTTGCCCAATAAAAATGTGAAAAAAAAAATCTGATGTTTCAATATATTTTATTTTGTCTCTTTGGGACTATATGTGGCACCTTCAGTTTTCTGGCAATATCTCTCATGGTTGGGTTTGATAACTATAAAATCTTTCCCAACTACATGTGAAAAAAATGTAATTATAAACATATTTCTACAAAAGGTCAATAAAAATATGTATAAATAACTGATGACAAGTGACAAAAATCTAGATAGTGATATTTTAAGTTTTTCTTTTTTTTAAATGTCTGCATATTTTTTGAGAAAAGATGAAATGTGAAAGATTAAAATTAGTCACTTACCAAAACAGTACATAGGTAGTGCAAGAACTTATTATGCTATTAATGTATGCCATTAATTAGGTGAAGAGACATTTGGCTAATACAATCAGTCGTTGTGGCAATAGATAAATCCGACATTACATGAAGTTTAGTGTTTGGAATGCATCAGTGCCATATGTAAATAATTTCTAGCCTCTTGAGAAAGAGTACAGTTGTCATAGCATCTACTTTATTACACAAATATGAACTTTCTGAAAGATTTCCATTACTATGAAACTGAGGGTTCTCTGTATTCCTGAACAAACTATGCTATGCTTCACAAAATTAAATCTGCTGTTTCTCCAAGTTTTTCTGCCAATTATTACTTAGATTCATTTGTCCAAAGCAATTCATATGTTAAAGTGATCATTCCATAGCAAATGTGAAAACAAACACCACCCCCTCCCAATGTTTCAGAATAAATTACATCGTTTAGCCATAATAGTTGAATAACTTAAATTTATAACCACATGGTCAACAAAAGAATTACAAATGGATAAGCAAAGTGGATTTTGTAAAGATGTGCCAATTATCAAAATGGCCAATTATTGATTCGTAAAATTCATAACAAGAATTTTTGGCCTGTTCCTACCACAAGCAGCACAGATGTGCACATGAAACATATTTCCAAATTTTATCATTTGCCCAAAATCTTAACAGAAATGTATTCACTAATGAAAATTAAAATGTATAAACACCCTCAATAACTGCCAAGTTCACAAATTTTGAGAACTTGTGGTATACTAAAACATTCACCCAATATATTGTTTTGATGAAAGAAAAAAGGCAAAATATTTAAAAGATGGTGGAAATCAGAGATGATCATTGCATGCAATACCTATACTGTACACTGCATTATTATTAGAATATTCTCCTGCAGTATGTGAAGTTATATATATATATATATATCAAAAAAAAATTTTTTTTTAACAAAAATAGATCTAAAACTTTGTTCTGATTATCAAATATGCATAATTCAATGAAAGCAACCAGTATAGCATTACACTCTGATTCTCATGATATGAAAACCTCTCCACTGTTTTATTTGTTTACTAATTATTCAATTCTTAGTAGTATTATGCATGTTGACTGACCAGGAATGGCTAATTTAACTAAATGCCCTCCAAAATATTAACAAGCTAGGTGGTGATCAAGCTGCCAACATTAGCATTTTAGAACAGTTTATATTACACACTAGAATGTAATGCAAGAAAAAGCTGTCCAATTGTCACACATGCAGTAGACGGTAATATTTTAGATCTAGCTCCGCATCAATGGAGCCTACCTGAAAAAATTCTCTGCCTTTTAAAGCCTTTTGGAAAGACCAAAGGTTGCTAGTAAAAAGACTGCAACAACAACTATCATAATTCTGTCAATTCTAGCTAGAGAGTTATTCCAATACAAAGCTATCACTAATACTACTTTCAAAAAAATCTTTGCAACCATGGATCAACTAAAAGCAACTGTTGCAAAGGCATTTACATATTTGGCAAAATTTCCACATGCTTAGATCCTTGTTTCAAACTAAAGTTCCAAAGTAAAGACACAAATAAGGATAGTTGATAGAAGAAATTGAAAAAAAAAAAAAAAATGGAAGACAAAGAAATTAGGCAAAGCACCAGGAGAAATGTAATCACAGATTCCAATACAAGTCTTGATGCAGACATTTCTCCCAAGCTTTAGCTGCTGAATCAGTAGTGACAGTTCCTAGACTTTGGGTTGCTATGAAGAAATAGCAACAGAAAAAAAAAAAAAAACACAGCTGCCAAATTCTCAAGAACTGAAACAGAAAAAAACACACACACACACACAGTGAGAGAGAGAGAGAGAGAGAGTGTGTGTGGAATATCTTAATATGTCCCTACTAGCAGACAGACATGAAGATCCTTTGTTATGGCAGAAAGGAAATAGTCCCCAATTCAGAAGGTTGAAAAAACTAGCACAGGTGCATTTATTTGAACCTCCATTTATAGACAGTGAATGGCTTTTTAGCATCAGTGGAAATATATAAGCAAACAAGATACTGTCTCAATCTAGATAGTAGTAAAAAGTTTAGGTTTCTGCATTATAATTTAAGTTTTTTTGACTTTCCATACAAAGTTATACTTCTGACAACTTTCATTATATTACGTTCACTTTTGAATTTGTCTGTATACTAATATTATTTCAAAACTTTGGCTTTCACATAGTTATATATTAGTTTAAATTTGAAAATGGCTATGCTGATTAAAAATCTTAAATTTTTTGATTTCAAGTAAAATATTTTCATTATATTTTTGACAGTCTTTAAAAGTTTCATAAATGTGTTGAATTTTTGAACTTATGTTTGTAGAACACTATTGCTTTTAAATTAATCTAGCTATGTATTAACTAGAATTACAACATACCTATATTAATTAATTTAAATTAAATGTAGAGATTTCAATTTGCACTACAACTTATTTTTTTTTTTAAGATAAACTTGAGTCTCATGAATGTGTTGAATTTTGAATGGTGCTTGACCAGTATTACTATTTTTTTTTGTGTTTTGGTCTTCACCTAGTTGTGTGTAAATGCATCAATCCTGGGTCCCCCTTAAAAAAAAAAAATTAAAATATATGTATACAGACTATACCTGAAAGTTCATGATTAAATGCATGCCATAGAATTTATCTTTTTTTTTTCTCTCTTTGTGTGGTGAATGCCTAAGTGGTGTGTGTGTGAAAGTTCGTGTATGCGTGTGTATCTCCAAGGAGAAGGGAGTGGGGTGTTGTGGCCGACGCCGTGTAGGGTCCGAAACCCGGGGTGGAGCAGAGCTCCCGTTAAGCCTAAAAGGCCGTGTTGAGGCGCCGAAGCACCTCGTGTAACTGGCCGCCGCCAAAGCAGCCAGCGTGTTGGGGCGTAAAACGCCCTGTGTAAGAGTGATCGCTTCCCCAGCTAAAAAAACCACTCTGGGAAAAAAGCTTCAGGACGTCAGGTCCAAAACCGGTCTTGACGCACCTAACCTTCTTGGCCAGAAAGGCTTGCCAGAAGCAAAGAGCCACACTCACCTCCACTCTTTTCGGGTAGAGGACTTTCCGACTGCCAAAGACAGAGTACTCACCTCCCCACCCTTGTAAGGTTGACCCCAAGTGACCTCGCCCAGATCAATGCTCCTGGTTATTTGCTAATCTGGATAAACTGATTTGTTGATAAAACTTGATGTAATATGAAAAACAGAAAAGCAATGTTCCAATCCTTTCTGACTAAAAAATAAAAGTTCTGGCAACAGAATAATGCAATTGGTAGTTAAAATTTGAACACTTATCACAGCCACCTTAGAGTCATGATATTCTGCCATCTAATCTTCACCCCTCATAGTATAGATCTCCTGATGACACTGTTGCAAAACTGGTTATACCAGCAGCCAAAATGTTTCACTCTAAAGCAGGAACACACAACCCATGGGCCATTTATCATCTGACAGCAGCCCAGTGCATTACTTCAATTTCACTTAATATATTGTAGATATTTTTTTTTTTAAAACTTTGACAACTTTATCTTTTGCATTTTCACCAAATGACAAGCATCTGGAAGTAAAGGTGAGATTTGTTGTCACTTCACTTGAGCCAGCTTTCAATATCAAAGCTCAGCACTAAACCACATTAAGTAGGTATTGTAGATAATATTTATTTCCAAAACAATTATTAAGTATTAATATTTAATTTGCTTTGCATTATTATTCAAATTGCATATATGATAACAGTACAATGTTAATGCTGTGTGTTTAATTTTGTGTTCTTGACGGGCATCGTGCAGTAAGGAATAAAATTAACAGTAATTCTAAGGAGAATTGTGCACGCATGCACAAACTGCAGCTAAAGGGTTAAAATAAGATTATTTTTTTTAGTGATGTGTGACCTACTACAAACAAGGTTAAACTATTTTTCTAGTTATGCAGCTAGAGATACTGATTAAATAAGTAGGCTTTAAAGAAATTCACAAGCTCATCTACTCACTGGTGGCAAAAATCCATTGATATCTCAGGGGAAATATCTTAAAAAGCCTTGTTTGAAGCATGTCTCAATGCTAATGGATTTACTAGAAATAGTACAATTCAGATGATTTAAAAAAAAAAAAAACCTTTTTCAAAAAGTATATTCTCAATAGTCTTCTGTATATGCTCAAGTTTTTTTGTTTTTTTTTACATCTTTTAAAAATTATTATAGCTCTAGATAACCTATTTGATACTTATCTTCAAATTTTTTGAACACCCAAAAACAATGTTATAGTTTAGCAGTATTGCCATTTATCTCATTTTCAATTATTTCTCTTGAACACATAACCTAGCTAATGATCTTTAAAAGCAACTACCTAGCATGCCATGTAAATACTGGTTTTTAAACAAATGCAATTCAAAGCTATAACATTAAAATCTAGAGGGACCTGTTAAAAATGATTAGTTAATACTTACAAATGGCAACATAAGATAATTTTGTATCATCAGAAAAAAGCATAAGCTTAAATTATATTGTAAGCAAACGCATAATCAAAAATCTAACAGACCAGCTGGTCTTTGTGAAGTATATACTTCTATTATCTTACAATGGAAGAAACTTCCTGTTTACTTATTTCAGCATGACTGAAAGCTTATTTCACTACTATTTACATTATCAAATGCCACAGAGCTATTTTGATGTACTTTCTTAAAGTAAATCTCATTTACCAATGGCATTCTATGAAATGTTTTTTAGGGGGAGGTATACGTTGACAGTAAAGATCCACTGTTCAACAGCAAGAATTTTAAATTTATATACTCACCAGTTTTATTGCCACATGTTCATTGTTGTACAAATTTTTACCTAAAAAGATAGATAACAACAAAAGTTGAGATGGTAAATAAGAAAGTGTCCAAAGTATTTCTATTATACTATAATAAATAAAGTGTACTTAAATAAATATTTTAATGTGGTTAAGAACAGGCAGGTTGTAAAAAGCTTGTAAAATCTGGCTAATAATAATAATAATCTGCATTTAAATTATTTGATAGCAAATTTATTTCCTCTCAAACTATGTTGCTACAATTAGTAATCTGTTTTATTGTTTTTTGTTAAAGCAGAAAGAGTAATCAAATTAAATATATCATGAAATTTTTTTCAAACAACTTTTTAAAAAATTTTTTAACATATAGATGACTTTCAAATTACATCTTAAGAACACCTGAAGAAAGAGCTGGGAATCTTAACTACTTTTAAAGGAAAAAAAAAAGAAAATGCTGGCATGTACTTCTGTACTTTAGTAACAACCTTTCAGCTAAACATGAACCCTCCCACACCAGAATTGTTGTTTTGGCCTTTTCTTGTTTTAGAAACTGTCAAAAAACACTTAAGCTATCTTCTTATTTTTTTCAAGGATGTGTTCATATGTTTTCTGCACATTTTTCAATGACTAAAACAATGGATAAATGGAAAAATAGAAGTGTTTATTCTCATGTGCATGTGTTGTGCATGTACTCTCAAAAGTACATTTGAACATTGTACTGGATGACCTGTGAAAGTAATGGCCAAAACTAAAATATTAAATCAATAAGCTAAAATTTCAGAATTCTTTATAACTGGAAAATTCTCACTAGATCTTGAGATTTAGGGTAGAACATATTTCAATCATATCTCTTTTCAACTAAGAAAACCCTGCAAATATTTACTAAATATTAATATGATTTTACCTAAAAACTCAATATGATTTTATTTCAAAGTGATCATAAGAAATTCTTTAAAGCTTTCAAGTATTTATTAAAATTTAATTGTTTTCTTAGCATAGAAGAGATATATACCAAATATGTTTGAAATTAGAATTTAAAAAAATACAAGAAAATGCTTAAAACCTGTGAAAAGTTAGAACGAATTATCCAACAGGCAGCAGATCACACCATGCTCAATAGTCACACAAGTGGTTATATTTAGTGCCTGTTAGGTCCTAGCTCCAAGAACACCTAGCCATTGGCAGGGCTTTTCATGCACTTCTGCATGAACCTGTTACACATGGATTCCCTTTAATTTCCACTAACTAATAATCAGCATGATACATTTGTGCAGGTTGCTGCCTCTGATGTCATACAACCAGTCTTAGTAACCAGCTTAGTATTCTTGGTCTCACCATGGAGGTTCCACTTACTTTGGTGCTCAAGGGATATAGTATCACCAAAGTCTTGTTTTCTGACACTGTTCAAATGCTGGACAACTAAGAAAACATTTCAAATATTCTTTACCTTTTATATAAATCCAGTATAAGTAGAAAATTGGTGTTCTAGACTTCATGTCAATAAATCAATTAAATTCCAGAAAGTTTATAATCCCAATTTCCATTTGAGAGTAAGCAGAAGACATTTCTCCACACCAGGACACCTCAACATCTTTTCACTAGAGTAAGGTAATTATGGTTTAAATCCAGTTACATGTCTTAGCTTTTCATTTGAAGCTTGCAAAGTTCACAAAAAGATAGAAGATACAGGTCGAAAATCACTTATCTGAAATTCTGAAAACTGAAAAACTCCAAAATCCAAAATATTTTTGGAGCGCCTTCAGTGAAAAATTCCAGAAGGTTCTTGGAAGGCTCCTGAGTGATGTGTGGGTCCCGACACGCTTGATGTACGCACATTATGCACTGTGATTTTTGTGCTTTTTCAGTGGTGTGAATATGCTTTGAAAATGTTGAAAAGGCCTGCAAATACTTCTACGGTACAAGTAGGCTTACTGTAGTCATAGCCTACCTTTTTGATGGTTAAATGTAAATCTTTTTCTTATGGTTTCATGCACAAAATGATTTTAAAATATTGCATAAAGCTACCTGTAGGCTATATGTATCCATATGCAGTTATAATGTTGTAAATTAACTTGTGCCCAGTCCCCACTACCCAGTGAGTTAGCCACCAAATTATGTCAGTATATCTATATTCCAAAATCTGAAAAATTCTGGAATCAAAAACACATTCAGGCCCCAAGTATTTTGGATAAGGGATTCTCAACCTGTAATGTTTACCTACATCAACAATAATTTGTATTAAAAAAAACTGTACAATAAGAAGATGTGTATTATGTATGCTTGCATAGGACAAAATTATGTAGCATGTGACAATTAATCATCATCGTCTGTCTATGCAAAATAGTAAACTGTGAAAGACAGAATTTAAAAACTTCTTCAAGTTTCACATTTTGTATTTTACTAAAAATCTGAAACACCAAAATGCAAAAATAATTAAAAAATAAAAAAAGCCTGAAAATACCAGTGTACAAAGTACCAAATATAAGTTTCAATAATTCTCTTATCAGGAATAAACAAGTTAATTGTGCACAATGTCAGTTAAAAAAAACCAGATGCACTAATATTTTTACATAAAACATTTGCATTATTACATGCAATAAATCCAATTTCTCCAGGATCTCCAATTCCAACATTTTAAAAAAATGAAGAGTTCTATTAGGGATTTTCAGTCAGTCTGTTCCTGAGTACCACAGGAGGATTATAGTAGCCCACCATGTGAGTACCATTTCTCACTAGTCTATCTTGGATTATAGAAGTGATCCAAGACTGTTGACCCCCCTCCTGCTCAAGAAGGGCATCTGATGATGAATAACACTTTAAATAATTAATTAGTAAAGCTATACCAAAATGTAAGCCATGGGATGTACACAAAATTTTTTTTAAACAATTTCATATATGGCTAATATTTAAATATAAATGTCAATTATTTATTTAAAAAGAAAATCATATCAAATTTAGAAATTCATTGTTATAAGTTACTTTCTTTGGTTTATATTCATATATATGAATATTGAAAAAAATTATTAAAAACTTCTTTATCTCTTGTATAAAATACCTAATTTATTAGTTTGATTATGCAGCAAAAATAAATAGATCTACAATTTTGCTTCTTAAGCATTTTGTGAAGTTTTTTTGATATTTAGCCTTTTAAAGAAATAAGAACATCTTAGAATACAAAACTGGCTTAAATTTATAATATATAATATACAGGTCCCTGCCAAAATTATTTGAAAACTCTTGAAACAGTGGAAAAACATCAGGCACTGTTGTACAAGGTATCAATATTAAGTCTGAAATGTGTTAAGTGTCAAAAGAGTTGGTGTCCAAGATATTTTCCCCTTTATGTGAAAACATGAGTGATCGGTCAAAAGGCAGGCAGGATGAGCAGCAATCTGATGAAGATCTTGAACTATCAAATAGTGGTACATGCATATTTCACAATTTCATAAGACTTCTTTTTCTGCTGCACTAAATCAATATGGAAACATAAGTAAATGTTCAGCTGTTTACCAATTTCATCATGGCTATCAAAGACTTACAGAAATCACTGATGCTGTGAATTTTAGGTAACAAACCAGTCAAGGAATTTTTCACAAACATTACTGCAATAGACAAGTGACTTACAGAAGACCACTCATCAAGAATGTCAACACAGATCATAGAATGATGTTGGCACACCAATTGTTGTAATATTAGCAGTCCATTTGTTCTGACAATTTGGAATTGTTACATTTAACATTAAATGTATGGACATGAGCACAAAGTCCATAGATCTCTGTCTACAACAAACAGGAGTTCAATATGGTGGCTATGGTGTAATGGCATTCACCACAAATTGGTACAACCGTAATATGGGGCTAGTATTCAAAAAGAAGAGGGAGGTACACTGCAACAACATACATGGATTTTCTGCCAAAATTTACCCACTCACGTCACACCGTTTCACAGGCAGATGTGACTTCACTACAAATTACTAGACAGGAAAACCTTTTGAAAAATTCCAATTGAACATGTCTGGAGAAACCGTGACCAATATCCGACTTGTGCGAGCGAGCTGGCAGGCAGATGCTCGCCATCTATGACAGACTCCTCTTATTTTAGTTCAAGTGCTGAGAAGAGAGAGGCGGGGGGGGGGGACGACGACGACGACGTTGTTCGGGTGTTTCTACCAAGTTTCATTCTGTTAGTTCTGTGCACGTGTAACAACTCTTTAAATAAAATGATAGTGCCAAAACTATGGACGGGGATATCTGTACATTGACACAAACAAACAGGAGAGCAGTCGGCAACCATCTGCTCACAAAAGACGAACTTCCGGTGTTTTTAATCCAACATTTAAAAAAAAAAAAAATAATAATAAAAAAAGGGGGTTTTCTAAAAGTAATAGTTTAACTGTGATTTCATAGCTGAAGAGTTGGGACTTTCCATAAGGAGTTGGAAGAATAATGATGAGTTTGCTCTAAGTGTAGGCACAAAAAATAAATAAAAATAAATAAATAACCCTGTACTTGGACATGCAGCCCTTAAAAGGTAGAGGTCACCATAATCCGCAGAAAGATCTACGATTCTGTGCTAGATCTGCAATCTTGCCGGTTCTCACGCCGAAAATATCATTTGTTAACGAGCACAGACGACACACAAGAGTTCGGCGATTTTCACTCAGGAATTTGTTAAACAAAATCTTGATTTTTTAAAAAAAAAAAAAATATATATATATATATATATATATATTGGGTGCTCTACAATATACATACACGACTCCGCTATTTCTACCATCGATAAACAGCAAAACTGTCAACTCCAGATAAAGGACAGCAATCAATCACGACAGCTCTTTCGCTGTTATATTGAGAAGGAGGGAGGGAGGGAGGAAGGTGTGTGTGTGTGGAGGAAGAGTAATAAGGCAACCGTACTAGTGGTAACAATCCGGTGTGTCGCACTGGCCAAGGACACACGGCAATAGGATAACAATGATCAGCTGATACTTCCTCCTTCTCTTCACTTGCAAAAAAAAAAATCACTTAACACGTCCAAACCACCAGCCCCACGGGGTCGCTTTTCTTAACCTCCTCCTCCTCCTCCCCCCACCCACCAAGGCTTGAAGTAAATAAAGAGGCAACAATACCAAGGGATTCAGACAGACTCACCTAGCCGGAGTTCGCCAAAATTCCCGCAGCCGATCTTCTTGCCCACCCTGAAGTTGGGGCCAACCATCAAGACACTCGAGTTGCTGGAACCCGTCGGCCGAGATGGATGCATTCGAACACCTGGCTTCGGCACTCGCCTCGACTGTTCCTCGTTCTTATCGTGTTGTTTCTGTATATTGCTCATGACTGTAGACGACGGTCAATCAGGCAATATATGTATATATAAGGAAAAAAAAAAAAAAAAAAAGAGAGAGAACGACCGAGAGAGACAGACAGACACACAGAGACAGACAGGGAGACCAGGGTTATCAACAACCCTCAAAAAATGCCCTCTCTCTCTCTCTCTCTCCTCTCTCCCTCCCTCTCCCTCCCTCTTCCTATGGGTGTTCGTCACAAGCGTAGCTCCTGGGTCCTTTTAGGTACAAAATTTAGAATCCTGAACAAAATAAATGTATCCATTTGGGTTAACGCGAGTCCAGAAAATTCTCCATGCCTTGCGATCGAAAAATTACTTATAATATCTTGTTTTACACAGCCCCGTAGCCACATAAAATCCACCTTGTCTTCTTGGATGGAGGGAACTACGTTCGATTATGCCGGAAAGTAATCCGCCGAAAACGAACCATCCCCGCCGCGCAGGCAGCCGGCAAAACTCCTGCCACGTCCAGTTTTAACCGCCACTCGTCGACAGCTTTCCCGGACTGCCGCGAAAAGGACGAAATTGCTCGAAAACAGCAGAGTGCATATTTTATAAGTTGCGCATTTATACAACCGGAAGTTAGTGAACGCGTTCAGACGTATTGCGCAGGTCGAGAATCTCGTTACTATGTCTTGAATGTCGATTGACAACAGGCATTAAAACAGATTTAACTAGATCGCCTGGATAGTCTGCTTGCTTCGGCACTTTTCACTGTTGCGATGATTTAAAAAAAAAAAAAAAAAAAATATATATATATATATCTTATTAATAAACTACTGTATTTGTTGCCTTTATTTATCCGCTTTTGAACTCAACAAGTCTCTTGTAAAGACCGGCGTGGCATATGTTCTGCAAACGTCGAAGTTCGCTGGAATGGAAGGAAACCCCGTGATAATTTCTAAAGCAAAAGCAGAAAATATCTTAATTTACCGGTCGCAATTAACGAATAAATAAATAAATAAATAAATAAATAGTTTCCGCATTACTGGTTTCAGAACATTTCATTTCAGTCAAGCAAATTCAATTTAATTTTAAACCTTGTAATTTTTACGCAAACAATCAATCTACCTATCAATCAATCAATCAGTCTATCTATTTATCTATCAAGAAGGTATTTACAAGCAGGTGATACATTAGTTTTAAAAAATGTTAAATGAATGGTTTTCCGTTCCTCGCTCTACAAAAATCATCTCGGTACCAGTACATAATTAGCCGGTGTACGTCAACTTTCGTCTGAATTGACGTTCCTATTCTGTTTGTTCATTTAAATTTATCCAAATCAGACGCGAATTTGTATTTGCATTGTTTTCCAAAACCACTGTACTGGAACGTGTCAAAATAAAAATTAAATTTAATCAGTCATAGCCCCTAATGAAATATTTCCCAAATATCAAATCCTTACCGGGTCGCCACCATATTTTCACTTATCTCCCTTGAAATTAAAAAAAAAAAAAAAAAAAATTGTGGCTCTCTGTCCTGGACGTCGTTAAATTGTGACTTTCGGTTTCCCTGTGCGTATTAAAATTAAAGGGTTCAAAAGATTTAAAAAAAAACAACAAAAAACAAAAAAACTACAGAAATCTATCACACACAAAAAAAATTTCCTTCATTTTTAAAATCTGAAGTAAATAAAATGCGCCTTATACTCTCTGAATTCGGAGTCGCTAGACTTTATCTGAGGGAAAACGCGGTCTGGCATCGTACCTACTGCATCGTCCACCCTGAACCTCCCTGCATCCGGTCGCCGGACTGCGCCCTGTCTCCCCAACAGCACATTCGTTTTTCATGCAATTTCGAATATCTTTCCAAACTTTTAATATATAATTAATCCCATTATTGTCCAGTTGCCTCCCCTTCAGCAACATCTCTCTCTCTCTCTCACTCACACGCGCGCGCACTCTAAGACGATGCCCTTGTGGCTAAGCACTTCTGAACAGCTTTAATGGATACTTCTTTGTAGAACACCTGGTAATTTTCACAGAACCAGTCACTGAATTCACTTCTATTGCCTGCAAAAAAAAAAACAACAACAACCGAAAAGTGCAAAACAACAACAACACCCCCACCCCCCCAAAAAGGGACCACCCCCCCCCCTTCTCACAAAAGCACATTGTGAGCTTCGTATGAACGTTGTTCTTTAATTTTCGAGAAAATCTTATTTCGTTTAATTTTCCAGATCTATTTTTTTAAAAAAAAAAGAAAAAGAAAAAGAAAAAAAAAAGAGAGAGAGTGAAAAAGAGGCTCCCGAGTCGTCACTTCCGTGAGGATGTGATAGCAAATACCGGAAGAAAGCCATACTGACATGGCGGCTGTTTTTAAACCCGTGTACTTCGTGGGGGTTGACGCGAAGCCGCCGTGTAGGCGATCTCGATGGGTTCTAGAAGCTAACTTGATGGTTTAGCCATGCCCGATAAGGAAAAATTTCTTATTGTAGTTTCCATATTGGAGGGTAGGCCTCTACCGACTGTTGTTTTTATTTTTATTTTATTGAATAGTCAGAGTAACTAACACCTGGGTGCAGGTCTGATCTCGCCTTAATCTTTGAGCGGTTCGCGTAGCTGTGCCTGGAGACTCTATACGTTTGTTATTAATTTTATTTAGAGGGTTTGTTTAAATTATTGGAATAATGTAAAGGCTTTGTGAATTCGTCATCATTGTCTCCCCCCCTCTCCCTCCAATAGTCGCTGACTAATTAGAAGGGTGTTGGGGGGGGGAGGGGGTAGAAAGGGTTTTACCTTGTTATGAATATGAAGTTGAAAGTATATTGTTGTCTATTTTGAAAGTTGGCCGCGTATCTTCGGATTTCTTGATAAAATACGTGTGTTTAGGCGCGGAAAACGTCAAGTGGAAATCAGATCGGCACTGAAATAATTGAGGCAATCCCTGTGATTACTTCACCAGTTTGTTTTATGCAGAAAAAGGGTAGCAGTTTATATTATCCAATCGCTCGCCAGCCATACCCATGGTATGCGCGGTGTTTGGAGAAGGGCCAACGTCATGGTTCCTCTCGGTACCATCACTCCCCCCCCTCTCTTTTGAGAACTCGGCACTCTCCTACTCCTGATCAAAGTAATTTTAGTAGATTTTCATTTGTAGTTGAATACATCGACCACCTTTTCTTTTTCGTGCTGTGCACTGTCCCCTCCAAATGCTGCAAAGTACCTGGTAGTATTCAGGTCTGTCTGAAAAAAAAAACAACCTCCCCGATTTATGCAGTAATTTTTGTTAGTTTAGATGCTTAAACGAATAATTTACTTTAAAGTAGTAACTGATGTAAAGGTTTTCTGGATGCCTTCTGTGATGAAAGTTAATTTGGGTGAGGCTAAAGTCACATATATATATTTAGAATTTAGTGTTCCACTTAAACAACATTATTCCAGGTATTCCTAGACTTAGAATTCTCAGCACTGTAGTGTACTTGTAGCAAAGTTTGCTGGATATTGATAGAAAACAAAAAATTTTGTTTCTTTCTTTGTATTATCAGGTCAAAAGTTTCCAAATAGACCACAACATAAACTAATTGCTGAGACCAAGTTTGATGGAGAACTCTTAGCAACTGATTTTGTTGATCATGTGGAAACTCCTGTTTTTACCCAAGAGCTTGCTTGGCAGCTTGATAAGAAAGCCTTACAGCAGCATCGCTTACACCGAAGCTCATTTAAAGTGCAAGTTTATGCTTATAATATTATTAGCACAATGAAGGAGATGGTTGGTTATGTGGTACTGGACATGCGAGCAGTGCAAAACAAGCTGGTAAGATTTTCCTGTAACTAATAAATCTTTTATGTTCAAAAATTAAATCTGATTATTATGTGCTAAAACAAACAATCAACTTTATTTACAGAAGATAAGCTTGCATTATTGCAGAAAAAAATGTAATTAATAAAATGCATGTTAAGAATAGTAAGTAATCATTAAAGATCCATACATATTTTGAGATAATTTACAACCATATGTGAGGTCTGAATGAGTAGTTAAAAATGAAAAAAAAAATTATTGTAAATATGAACAGAATATTAAATGTTTATATTTTATTTATAGATAAGATTGATTTATGAAAATGTTTTATTCCTCTAATTTTCAGACTTCCAAATGGTATCCATTGCTACACTGCAAGTATTCCAAGCCTAAACCAGAAATCAAGCTTGGAATTTATTTAGATGAAGATAAAACTGATCCTAATACAGGAAAATGTTTTAACATGACTGGTTTGTACTTTCTGCATAAAAAAAAAATTTTACTTTATGAGAAACTAAAAAAAATTTTGTTGATTTTGTATAATAATGTTATGTTAACACATTAAAGTGCTTACTACTTTGTAGTTTTCCAAATACTTAATGGAAAATTGACCATATCTGAAAAAATGTAACAATTTTAAATCTAACATGAAAATACATTATTTCTGAAAAGGCCTTATAAATCACATTAAGTGTTAGTTAATTAAACGTATTCAGAAGTAGATATTTAGAAGTGTTCATGGGTACAATGTCAATTTATATGAGCATGATTTTGAAGGTTATTTATAGGATGCTGCGAAACCTTTGGCCATGACTGTACATGTGTTGAATATCACCCATTTTCTCTTCAGTATATGCATTTGTACATTTTTTTACGAATGCAAATTGTAAAACACATTTGTGGCCTAATACCCATTTAATTATTAGCAGTAAATGCCTTTCAGCTCATCAGATGCCTCCACATGGTTTTCAACCAATATTGAATGAAAGTGAAGGATTTTATCAAATTGGACTTCCAGATGCTTGTAATGAAATGTTCATTCTTTCTGTCACTGTTGCCTATGCTGCAAATTTGACACAGGTCAGTCATTTTGTAATGAGAAACCATTTTTATATGCAACAAAAGTTTATAAAGTTTAGTTGATAAGTAAAAGCTTTGATTATAATATTAAGGACTATGTTTAAAAAAAAAAACAAACATGCTTTAAACAGCTATAATAGCTTTTTTATTAGAAACAGTAGGCTTGTTTCTTAAATGTTTATTCATGACTTTCAACTTATCATTTCGCTGTTACTTTTGCTGTTAAATGTACAAAAAGTAATTAAATGTAATACCCATAGACGTGTTGTTTATGTTCAAACTTTTGCATAATGTGAAGGGCACTTAAAATCCTAATTACAATGACTCTGCATTAAATATTTTGTTGTAAAAGCTCTTGCAAAGTTTGCTTTTCTCTTAAGATGACTGAATGTAAATCTCATCACAAATGAAATGTGTAATTTTTATTTTCTGCTTGGAAAAAAAAATGTGGGTGGAGGAGGATTAGTGGCAGCAATTTATGTTATGTATTTGCTAATTTTTCATACTTTACTAAAATACAATTATAGATCGCCTCTTGTACAACCACAGGTTTGCTAAGTTCCATGGAGATATGCTTTTTATTACATGTTAAGGGCTGATTGACCTGATTTGTACAAGCATCTTACAGTGTTAAAAAAAATTACATACATGACAATTGAAAGTCATTACCAAGTGTAGCTACTTTAGGACTGTTACAACTGATACATAATCTACACAAGCTTGAAAAAGCCATCTGTGCTCAGTTAAGGCCATACCCGTGGGATTCTTGATCCAGCTATATACTAAAGATGTTCCAGATTAACTCAGTCTTATCACCAATACATTTGTGCTACTATATGTATTGCACTGAAGAACATTGGCAACAGTGTAGAGGTCTAAATTGGTTTGATTGACATAAAAAAAAAAAATCATCATACTTTCATTAGACCTTTGTCCACTGATGATGACACCTAGTCAAGGCTAATAGAGTACTGCAATGCAGTTACTCAAAAACAAGACTAACAAATTGATCATTCATAATAATTTTGATAAAACACCACTAACTATGTTTTTGTGTCAGTATACATTTTTAACAGTTTAGGGGGATTTTTTTTAGCATTAAATATCTATTTATTTTGAATTTTTCTTCTACTTTAGCTGGTACCCAGTTCTGTTCCCTTGCCTATAAACTCAAGTGGTTACAACTTTTACTATTCACTGCTGGGTAATGATGTCACCAGTGATAACTTTCAGGATCTGCTTAATCCAAACTTTTCTCCAGAAAGGGCATCTGTTAAAATTAAGTCCAGCTTAGATATACTACAGAGTTTTCTTTCAAATCAGCCTGGGATACAGGTATGTTAAACTTTAATAGTATTTTGTATTTATTATTATTTTTTATGTAAATAGAATTTTGGTAACTCTGAACAGTTATGTCATGCTAATTTTTGTAGAGTCTTGTTTAGGGATAGTCATGCAGCAGGTTGAAGAAAAAAGAAAAAAACATTTGTATTCCAGTTTAGGTCAATTTCAGGTTTTTGCTCAAACCTGGTTAGCTACTTTTTGCCCATTAAATAGGTAAAGGAACAAAAATTGGTGAGATTTATTTTTGAACTGAAAACAAGATAACTCTCATACAATTTCTGGAGATAATACTTTCAGAACTCAACTTTTTTTTTTCTTTTTTGCAAAAGGCCCTCCTAGCCTGGAATTTTTGTCATTTTTTTACTCAGTAGATCACACGCACTTGAACTGAAAGCAAAGTAACTATAAACTGAAAAAGGAGAACACTGGCATTCATCTCTACTGCATTATTGGAAATACAGAATGACAAAAATTTTCATCATTTGTTCTACTAAGGCAGTATCTTAATGACATAAATGTTTGTCATTTGTCCTGAAAGTGTTAAACAATGCTGAAAAATTAAGGAACCGGATTGATTATGTGATTAGGCTATCAGTAGTTAGAGCCATATATATGATTTGTCATGTTTGTTAACATTTTACAAGTATCATATCAAATAACTAATTTGATCCTAGCTGGTGCCACTGTACTAACTTTCTTGTTTATTCCGGTTGCTGCTGTTACTCAGTATGGTATCCAGCAATACAGATAATGAGAGAAGCATTTCCTTTTCTTTGATTTGTGTAGGGTAGAAGAGATTTTATTCTAAAATCTTAATGCATGTTATTTTATCTATTTTATGTCTTACAGTGATTTGTAAACATGTAATATTGCTCTGCAATAAAAATTCAAATTGTTATACAGAGCTATAGTGTAATCATTTTTAGGTTAGGATCTTTTGTGTTTTTGATGAGATTATCTCTGATTACCAAAATACAACGAATATTATAATATTGAAAAGACTTTTTAACCATCTATTAATGCCCATACTTTCCTGCAGCTTTTATTGCTTTTGGTGAAGAGGGGTTTTCTATAAGCCTAGTTGTAGTTGACACCATAAAGAATCTCTTGACTTGTTTATCATGTATCGATGTTTTGCTACAGAACCCACTGCAATATCTGTAACTGAGTTAGTACTTCTTGTCATGTGTATAATGATGTGTTGTATATATGTGTAACGGCTACATATTCATTTCCAAACATAAGTGACAGTGGTCCTCCAGATTGGCATTGAGTATGCATCCATTTGACAGTTTGAGATCTTGAGCACTGACTGGCATTTAACTGCTAGCTACTGCTTCACCTGATGCAGCTCTGGTTGATGGACTCCACAGGTGTTCCACTATCTCAGGAGATATTATAATTATTCTTGCAAGATTCATTTTATAAAATGTTTTGTTATTCTATTATTTAAACAAAATTCATTGTGAAAAAGACTTAATTTTATCTGTTTACTTTAAATATTACTTGTTTGATTTTTTTTTTTTTTGCAATAATTTCTTGGTTGTAGATTAATCTCTGTTGTGGTGACCAGTCACTGGGTAGTTGTGAAGTTCCATTGAATACATTACTGAAGAAGAATAGCACTGAAATTTATATGCAGCCAGTCACATTAGATGGTGCTTTTCAGGTAATGTAAAATGTAACATTGCTTTCTATATGGAAGTTAGTTTGACAATATAAAAGATCAGGCATACAAGGAGTAATCAAAAGGTTCCCAGACTGAATTTAGTGTAGCAACACCCATAACTGAAACTTGATACAATATCTGAACACACCCCTGCTTGTACTGATGCAACAAGTAGAGCAGGATTGCATCATTCACTGCCAATTACATGTTATAGCCAGAGCAGCACAAGCATGCCAGAAGTGATTGGTGCATTTCAAGATGCCAGACATACATGAGTAGTGAACATTTCTTCAGATGTTGCAAGCACTGTTTGGTGATGCAACTCTCCTGTGCTACAAATTTAAATGTTTTTCTCAATTTATAGATAGTAGTACATCTTTTGAAGATGCTCCACTATATGGATGGTGAAAAACTTCATACACAGATGATTCATTCAATCTTGTTTGTGATTTAATTCATGCAAACAGGTGAATGACAAGTTGTTGAAGAAGTTAATGTGTCCTATATTATTTGTCAGTCATTTATTACAAGAGATTTGTGGATGTGACATGTCTCTGCCAAATATGGTCCATGCCTTCCCACTGATGACTAGAAAGAGCATTTCTTCAGAACATAATGACAAATGATGAAATTAAAATTTGCTGTTATGGTCCAGAACCAAGCATCAATCCTTCCAATGGAAGATATCATTGCCATCCAGACTACAGAAACCAAGACAGGTCAGATTGAAAATGAAGTCACTGCTGAGAGCATTCTTTGATTTTAAAGGATTAGTGCACCATAAATTTGCTTCAGAAGGTCAAACAGTGAACCAGGAATTCTATGTATCTGTTTTGCAATGCCTATGAGAATAATGGCCAGAGAAGTGGAAATGCAAAATGCGGATGTTGCATCATAAGAATATCATCTCTTCATTAGTTTTTTCCAAAACACTGCATTTCAGTTATTGCACATCTGCTACATTTACCAAACCTGGCACCATGTGATCTTTTTCTCTTTCCAAAAATGAAACATGCTCTGAAAGGAAGGGGATTTGATCATATGTCTGTCATTATTGCAAACAAGGAAACACCATTACACTGGATTTCAAAAGAAGAATACAAGAGGTTCTTCTAGAAATTGCAAAACCACTAGAATAGGTATGTACATGCATAGGGTGACTACTTTGAAGAGACACCTGTGAACATTTAGTAAGTATTACAATATTACCACATTAAATTCAGTCTGGGAACTCAGATCACACTGTTTATTTACGTACTACAATTGATACAAAATATAGTTTACCTTAACTTTTATTGCTTTGTTTGTTATCACAGCACATGATGTACACATTATTATGCACTCAATGCACAATAGCAAAAAAAAAGGCCAACCAAAACTAAACAGTCTTCTACATATTCTATTTCTCTGGTTACTTTAGCTTTACTTTTCAAAAAGATACTTTTAAACATTGTGCACTTTATACTGATAAAATCTCAAAAAATACTGAAAGGGTGGTTTTATTTTTTAAAATGAAAAATTAATCATCTGAAGAAGAATATTTCTTTACCAATTATATGATGATAATGTAGCCTTTAATTTTTCACAACATGAACAATCTGTGCTAAGCGAGAATTTTTTCTAGTAATTTGTAATTTTATGGATTTTTTTGTTATTTGTTTCATTGTAGCTTATTCCTCCTAATAGAATTAAACAGAAACTTGCTCCGTTTCCAGCTGACTTAGAGCCAGTTGTTGGCATTTCGGTGGCTCTGAAGAAGGAAGAATTGGTATGTATGAAATCTGAAGTTAATCAGGAAACCTGACAATCTAGCATCTGCTAATGACTGTATAATAATGTCAGGGTTTTTTTTAAAACTACTTCGCTGCTCATGAGTTTGATGTATCTAGAAATTTTCACAAATGTTTTATAATTATGTACAATATGTTTTAAAGAAGTCTTCCATAGCTCACATGATGGATGATATCACCTTCCGTGCTATTTTTTTAAAACATTCTTGGGTCTTCAAGGCACCCTAATTGGTAGCTGAAATTCTGGCAACCCTGTTGGTGTTGTCTTCAACCTATCATCCAATACCATCTAATGTTGTTACATCATTGCCTTGATATAATTGTATTAAGTTACGCCTTAATGGCAACTCGTTTGTTGTTTCTGCTAAACCAAGATGAAAGTGATATTAACTAATTCAATAATAAAAAAAAAAAAACTAGTACATTATTACTCTTCAGTCTAATGTGGAAAATTGGCTTGGTTGAAAGGAAATAATTTTAATACATATTATCCTAAGAATGTGTTCTGAGTAATTGAATGGATGCCAAAAAGAAATGAAGTGTCATGTTGAACACAGTTGTTTTCTTTGCATATTAAAGCTTTTGAGATATTGGTTGTATTAAATTTATCTGGGTTATCTAAAGAAAGCAAATTTATCATTTTTACCCAAACTTTTGAAATTTTATACTGATTATCTCTCTGTTGTTGATCCCAAATCTTACAGTTTTTGTTGTTTTTTGCATGCATGAGTATGAAAGCTCCTTCCTAGCAAAAACACAACACGACAAAACAAAACGGTAATATTTCACTTCAGACTTTATCTTACACTATTCTCTTTGCGTCTTGCATTCTTTCCCATGTTTGTTTCAAAGGTTGCTTACAGCAAGTTGTTTAGTAACAGCAATTTGCTTTTCACTTTGACTGCTTAATAAAGACATTTGTACTTTGGAGTATTTTATTTTTGATTATTTACTTCTGTTCATGTTGAAGTTCCGGATAATCTTTTATCATCACATTAAGCAACCTGACTTATTTCCCCTTTTTAACAAAATGCATCCCTCCTGCTGGAAGCACCTGCATCTGCCAAACACACTTGAGCAGACCTTAAGTGTACTATTTATGAAGGGGTAGAACTTTCACTCAGTGCCCTTTAGCTGGACAGACTTTGGGTGTGGAGGGTGACTTTATACCCTCACACAAAGTAAATAAGATTGATTTTATTTTTGTTGACATTTTGGTTTTTTAAAAATTTGTATATATTTGAAGGCAGCTTCTATTATTCTCTCCTTATTGTGTTTTTTTGCCTGTATGCATGTAGAGAACAAATAACGTCTTATATAATCACTTGTTAAATTAAAAAAAAAAATTCCAGAAAAGGCCTACACCAGCAAGTGATGATGTTCATCTGGGAGAGGTACCAGTTCAAGATAAACCAGCTAGTCAAACAGGACAGAAGCCCGAAGAAAGGGATGTTCCTAAGAACATGTGTTCTCTGCCTCAAGATTTCATTCACTTGGATGTCTTGGAGGATGACAAAACAGGAGGCAGCATAAGCAGCTTACATGAATTTAATGCTGGTATATTTTAATTATTTTTTTTTAATCTTTTAAACAATTATTATTCTTGATTTTAAAAAATGCTAAGGTTATAACTGAAGCCTTGGTGAATACTATAATTATTAGAGAATTTAAAGTTTTTAAAAACAGAACCAATTTTTAAAGAATTATTGTTATGTGCTTTGAAAAATAAAAAAATCAAGAAGCTAATTAAGAAACTAATATACTATACATACAGTTATTACATGGTAGTGGAATTGATCAGGTATCTAAAAAAAATATATTAGTTGATATATGGGAAATGGTACTATTTATTTTAAAAAAGTCAATCTGATATCATTAGCAAACCCTAAACTTAAAACATTACCTCTTTTTGTTGTTTCATTTAATAATGTGATATGTAGGATAGATAATTTGTATTTGGTGCTTGTACAGATTTAGTAAGTAAAGGTAAAAAAGTGCAAGTTGACTTACTGGTACAACATAGCTATTAAAAGGAAGGTATACATGTAAGAGTATGAAATTGTTATCCAAAGTAAGGGCAGTTAATCTTGTAGCAAGAATTTTAATTTTTTGACACAGAAAAGAAAGCTGCCATTGCTGCTGTTAATCAGAATCAAGACAGATCCCAGTTTCAGCCTGATCAGGATACAGGTAAAAGAATTTTTTTTAAAAAATTGCTTTTTAAAGTAATGATTATTTACTAATATTTTTTGATAATTCTGCTTTAATGGAATTTCATAATCTATTCCTCTAACAACTAATAAAACAGAAAAGAACTTCTGAATATTATTTTTAGAAAAAAGAAAAGAAATTATAAACTTACCATTGTGCTACATCTCTTTCTCTCACACACTGTAGTGATGGCCATTGTTTGGTAGTAATTTGGTAACTTCAGCAAAAATGCAGTGACAGTTTTGTTGAAATCCATAGAATTTTTATCTGTAAAAATCATTAAAAGTAATGACAATTTAAAAAATAAAATTTCATTGATATTCAAATAAATTGTGGCATAAAATTGAAAGCATTGATGATTATTAAATTTTATCTCATGGTGTATGAGAAAAATACATTCAAAAAAATGCACACACACGTTTATATTTGATAGTAAATAGCGTTAAAAGTTAGAAGTTTGGATCTAATTCTGCCTCTGTAATTTCTACAATGTTTTTAAATTTAGTTATTAAGCTTACAAATAGTAAATCAAAATTTGATTATTTGTGCTCAATACCTTAAAATCATCACCATTAATTGAGTGCAAGATGATGTTGATTTGTGTCTTGTCAAAAATGCTAGACAAACAAATGGTCTTAAACAACTGAGCCAAGAGTAAAGTGGTACAGCACAATGTCTTCAGTTTCAGGAAAAGGCGGATCAGAAAGCACTGGTGTTACTACACAAAACCACATTGCCATCCCCCAACAGACCCACCACTTTACATTTGCAGTAGATCTCAAAAGTGTGCGCTGTGTGGAAAACACAAACATAATAAACATTTTTTTGAGGTATGTGGTTTTTTTTTGAAGGTTTTCTTTCTCAGACATGCATCAGTTTATGCAGTTGTCACAGTTACATCGTGATCGTAGAAAGGAAGTTTTCTTTGTTTTGTTTTTTTCTTTATCAACCAGTTGGCAAAAATTAAAGTAAAAGGTAGAATGTAAAGCTCTGTGACTTAGCAGTTTACTTTTGGTTGTAAAGTGAAATTGCTAAACTCGAGTAATGGTTGGATACCTCTCCCCCTACACACCATGCATGTGCATTGCACATTAGAGTTTTGTACAGATAAATTTAGCAGTACACCAGGCAAAACCTTTTCATCTTTAGCTATCCATTAAGGAAACAACAACAAACAAACCTTTTAAAAAAAATTTTTTTTTTGTTACTAATATCTATCATAATTACTGATTACCCAGGATTCAAATGGGGAATAGATATATGAGAGAGAGACCGACAGACAGACAGATAGACAGAGAGATGGGGAGAGAGAGAGTGAGTGTGTGTGTGTGAAATAGAATTGGTAAGAAATGGACTAAAATACTAGCAACTGCAGTCAATATAGTATCATTTAACCTAAGAATTGTACTGATGGCTATTTTTCTTCCTTAAGGATATTGCCACCTTGTAATTACTAACTAATAAAAAAATTAGATATTATTTAATTTATGCTTGCAAATTTTTCATTGTTAAATTGTTATAATTGAATTACAGAGGAAACGGTATCCCCATTAATTAGCATTGGTTAATCATTGAAATAGTTTTTGTATTGCTCGAATGAATTTTTCAACTTTTTAATTAATGTTTTTCTGTGACTTTTAGATATGTATATCCTTTTTTTGGGAGTGCTGCCCCAATTCTAACTCATCCACCTGTGGAAATAAGGAAGGGAATGGAAGTTCTGTTACCACAGTCATTTTGTGCATTTGATTTTGCTTGTACTGTGGAGCAATTACATGATACATTTTATAGGTATGACAAATGTTATATTTTTACTTTCTTCACCCTCTCCCTGCAGATTTTTTTTTTCAATTAATCAAAGCATTTCTTTTTTTCTTTCTTTTAGTAGCACACTTAGTTACTTTTTTCTTTTTAAACTATCATTAGCCATATATGTTTCTAGTCATTGTTATTCAAAATAGGACTGCCCAACTTCTAGGATCGCTAGTACCCATCTGCTCTTCAGATACTGTCCTGATACTAATTAGAGACTTACTGGTTAGAAATAATTTGTATAACAAAAGATCTGTAAATTCTACTTACATTAAGAAGGAAGATAATACATTAAATCCCAAAACATCATAATACTGGAAGAATTTAAAAAAACAAACAGAAAAAAGACAACTTAATATTGTATGCAGCTCAATTGTTTTTTTGTTTTTCTTTTGAGTTTTTATAGTTCCACACATGCTTGCTGATATTTATACAAGGATTTGTGATTGGTCAAGGAACCATTTAGTGACTCTTTGGTTTTTTTAGGCTTCGAGTAAGCAGTACCCAGTTTGATTGTATGTTTGGGTTGTAGAATACAAGTCCTGGAACAATTAGATTATGTGCATGATGCATATGAATCAGTTTGTACCTTTCAGCATTGTTTCCACCAATTTCATTCAGTTTGCCAACTACATATACAGATCTAAAGTTGAAAATGCAAGTCATTCATGTTTAACTGCTTAATTTATTACCATATATAACAATGTCCAGCTAATTTGATTTTTTAAAAAGCAAAATTTTAATAGAAACCAAAACAAAGAGTATTTTGTTGTTAATACAAAATATGTAGTTTAATTACAAGTCCCCACATTCTGTCATAAAACAGAGAAAAAACATCTTTTGTTTTGTTTTATTTGTGTGTCTCTTTAATTTTGAATAAACTTTAGAAATTGTTTTCATTATGGTTAATTTAAAGTTATAAAAATATTTTTAAAATTTTGATTTGGAGCTGGAATTATTCTTGGGTGACAGATGTATAATGAATTTTTTTTTTCATTTGCAATTTGAATAATGTAGTGATTCATTTTCAGGGTTCCCTTATATGTTGAATTATGGAACAGAGACAGACAGCTATCTAAAGACATTCTTCTTGGTGTAGCTAAAGTGCCACTTAGTTACATACTGTCTGCTGAGAAAATCAGGGCTGTGGTGAGTTATGAGTATTGAGGATCTTTTCTATTTATAATAATGATAAAATACTACCCAAAATGTGCTAAGAATCAAATGATTATCAAAAAAATCATGAACATTATGTCCAATACCAATATAATTTATTTTCAGGGAGGGAGGGAGACAGACAGACAGACAGACACCTTCACTACGGTGTAATCAGGTTTCTTTCATTGCATCTAGGTTTGAGATATACAGTCCTCTGATTTTCATGTACCTGTTTATACTGTCATTTTGGCATTTAAGAAATACTTTACCGAATTGGTAATTTTGAGATACTGGTTAATAAGAAAAAGGCATTGGCAACAGAGAAAACATTTGATAGCCACATAGCCTGCCAGGAGGATTGGTAAGTTGGAGACTGGAACAACTCAATGTCATGTGGGGGATGAACCTAGTGTAAGCCAGAGTGTCATTTCTATGGCCTGGACTTGGCATATAAATTTTAGTGTTGCTGCTAGATGCCATGGTGGTATTTGTTCCAAGTCAACAGTGCTTTACCATAACTATGTTTTGGTCTTAAATGAGAAGAAACCACTTCTGGACAGCATCTTAGTTGAAATCTGACATTTAAAATGTAACAGGTTTCAGATGCTTCAACACAAATTGCATGCAATCAACTTCAGAATAGTGTTATGCAGTCAAGGAAAAGCCAGTATCTGTATACCATTAACCAGGGTGATTGTAGGGATGGGTGGAGTGGGACTGGGCTGAAGACTGTAGAGTGGACCACACAAGACTGCACCCCTGTACTTTTAACAGGTGAGTCAGTTTTTGTCTGAACTTTACAAATTGATATGCCAGAGTGGTTTCAAGATGCCTCTATTGCTGAACTTGACTGCAATAGAAGTGGCTCATTTATGGTATGTGGAGAGATTGATTAGCTGGGATGGCAACACTGACTTCCATGTTTTCCAGAATGGCACTATGATAGGTATAAGGTACAAGTATAAGTTCCTTGATGTTTGTATGAGGTCATATGCTGCTGTTATTGGGGAATAATTTCATTCTAATGTATAATAACAGTTGTCCACATCATACCTAAATAGTTGATCAGTACTGGAGAAGGAGACAATAACTTGTATTGAGTAGCCAACTCATTCTCCAGACTTTAATCCAATCAATCACATTTGGAACTTGCTGTGGGCTGCCAAAGCAAGACATTTTGCATCACCATGAATCTTGCAGGAACTTGTAATGCTTTTGTAGAGGAATGAGACAATCTGGCCCAGATCATGTGTAAAGACTCATCAGGAACTAGAGATGCTAGTGCAAGCTGTCATTCACTAGAAGCTCTCTCAAGATGAATGATTTTGCATTTGCCACATTTAGAGCTGCACTGTCTTAATATTTAAAAATCTTTGAGGAATCTTCTAATGACTTGCTTTGATATCGTTATTTAATGATATCTTTGTCATTTGTCAACTTTAATATCTCCTTAAATTATAAATTATGCACATTTCAACTCTGTTTTTCTTATGATACCTAATGACGTTATGACAGCTATGTTGTTTTTCTTGATCCTTGGAAATTTTTGATTTGATGAAGATAATAACAAAAGTACCTAGAATAAAGCAAATTTGGAGATGTTGGATATATGTTACCAAATCAAAAAGGGAAAAAAAAAACTTCAAGTAAAATAAATAGACATTTAGAAGATTAATGCCAATTTCAAGATGATGTTAGAAAATCTGATTAGTATCTTTTGTTGCAGGTAAAATATTTCATGCACACATTTCTAGATCTAACTATACAAATGATGTATTTCATGATGTATTCAAAGTAAGCAAAAATACCGACAGAAAGTGTTGTAGCACTGTTTTTTGTGCTTTAAGCACTTACATAGTTTTGTTAGCGGGATTGATTTGCAATAATTTAAAAAAAAACTAAATAGAAAAATGCAATCCTGAGTAGCCTATTTATGTCTCACTCATGAACGACTGATGGCTTAGTTTAAAGTTGTCATAACCTGATTTGATTTTATGGTGGAATAATGCCTAAAACATTTGCTTGCATTTGAAACTTTTTTTTTTTTTTTTAAAGGTGGTTGGAAACAGTTAATCACTGACATGTGTGCAAAGGCTTTTCAACTTTAATTTTCATTTCAATAAAAGTCTCTGGAACACATTGTTGAGTAATTCAAATAAACATATATATTCCATTTTTCACTTTAGAATGATTCTGGTGGAAGTGGCTGGCGGCGACTTTATAGCAGCAAAATGCCAGTCTATAAAACAGATGGGTGAGTTTATCAAATATTTCAGAATAAATTTTGAGCTGTTAACTTTTACATGAAAAGTTTTTTAAGTAAAATTGAATTGTTTTGTACTTGTAACAAGTTGATGATGACTTATCACACATCATGGAGCGATAATTTGTTAGTTTTTTTTAAAATTTTTTTTATTTTGAATTTCTATAGTGACTTTAAATCTGTTTTCTTTCTTTTCTTCTTTTTTGCTAAAAGACAACAATCCCATAAACTGGCTGAAGTAACAGTTGTTTTGAGTTTGGAAGATTGGGGGCCAATAAGTCAGCATGAAATAATATTCAGTAGTTCCCACCAGCAATCACAGGTATGTGATGAAACATTGGTGTTTTCTTGACAGTCATGGGCATATATGCAATAATGCTGTGTTCTTGGCTTAGCAATTACAAGTACAAGAAATTGCTACCCATCCACCAATTGTATCTGATGACTAGCAGAGGGCCATAAATAAATTTAGATAAATGAATTAAAAAAAAAAACTACTCCATATTATAAACAAACACTTTATTTTCTAATTCATTAAGTTACCTATATATTGAACATTTCTACCATCCTTTTTTCATCTGAAACAATGGTAATGCACCTTGATTAGTGCTACTTATGAGAAATTCTTAATGGAAACAATATTTTAATGCCATGGAACTTTGAAAAGACAACATGGCGGTCAAAATATTAGATTTTCCAACTGTTTATTGCAATAGGATAGTCTACATTGAAAAATGCTATAAAGTGAAAATAAATATTTTTTAAAATTTTTTTTTTGAAAACTACTCTCGAAAAATGTCTCATTAGGTTACTTAGAATCACCATCATCCTTCTGGTGCCAGTGTTTGTGTGCAGGGCAGAAACCAGCTACCATTTTTACAAGACCTGATGATTAGATTGGTGCTCAACTCTCCTCACATTGTCTAGACCTGGGTTAGCTACTAGACTAGGGTGCAGCCCCAAGCAGAAAATTCCTACTAGAATTCCTTTGTTTAGCAATGGAAGAAAACTGGATTTCCCAGAAAAAAAAAAAAACTCATACCAACAGTTGGACAGGGAGTAAGAAGAAACTATGCTATGGGAAGTGCACCTAGCCAAGTTGATCTTTAATGGGAATCTAACAACCATAGCAAGCCAGTACACTATGCAGTTGGCCACCTGCTGCCCTTAGAACAGGAGCTCTTATTAGTAAAGAAATCAAGTACAGAAGACAAACTCAAAAATTATAGAAAGGTGTTGAAAATTTTAAAAAAATACATTGCTTTATCTGTTTGCAAGCAGTTTGTACTGTAGATAAATTACAACAGTTTAAAGTTACTAAAACAAAATTGTATATACTGCTTGATTATAGATGTTGAAATTTTCTTTAATGAACACTATTGCTTTTGGATATAACTGTATACATAGTTAACCTTGTAGCTAAGTAAAGATATTCTTTTAAAATTTTCTCGTACCTTTTTAGTATATGATATAAACTAAACTTGACTGTTGAGCTGCACGATAGCTATCGTTTTTAAAAAAAAATAATTTAATTTTTTAATTTATAAAATGCTTGTGTAAACAGCATGAAGTAGCTATTATAAATGATGGTAATCCAAAAGGGAAACTTTGAAATAAGGAATTATCTTTTCACTATTACCGTGGCTGCATTTGAACCTTTGATGTATTTAATGTTTTTTCTATGGTCTTAGAACTCATATATACACTTTTTTGTGCATTTTGGCATTTTCAGTTCAAAATTACGTACTTTTGTTATGCTTTTATTGAAAAATTGTATTCTATTAATTAGCATTGTTTATTTATTCTGGTGGAATTAAAGAAAGAAAATAACTATTACTTATATATTCCTCATGGTTAATTTTCAGGAAGCTTTTGGTTTGAATACCTGTGTAACTTGCTAAGACTGTTTTAACAAAACTCATTTCAGCCACCCATTGAGGCTGACAAAGGTGAAGGTGATGCTAATTTTAATGCTAAACCTACAGAACTGAGGGACTCAGAAGAATACAAGGCAGTTTTAGAATTAGAGATGTGGAAGGAGATCCAGGAACAGGAATTTGAAAGTCAGGTGTGCTTTCCCTTTTTATAATTTTTTAAAGTGCGTCTGTTATACAACTCAGGAGGTTAAATTATTTGTTTAAAAAAAAAGTTAGCAACTGTTGCTAATCAAACGATCAAAATGATTGGCATCTGATTAGAAAGAAATTAAGTTTTGATTCTATTTTTTTAGTTTTACAAAAAGATAATTTTAAAAATGGAAATTATTTTTGCCATCTTTTCTATCAGAATGATATTACTACTTATTTGCATACTGATGCAAGCTTGGTTTGTCTAAAATTTAATTATACTTTACATGAAGTGCAGGTGTTATTGTTTCTCATCAGCCGTTAACCAAGTTGTCATTTTGAATCACGATCATCATATTTTCCATCATATTTTGCAATGTAGCTTAACAATCGTGCTGCTTACAAAAATCATGTTAAGATTTATCTCCCTTAGACTTGCTACCAGAATTATCTTTATTTTGGTCAGATGTAAAGCTGAAAAGGGCTGACTGGGTTTGCTCTTTCATAAGATGAAAATGGTTAGCTTCTGATTATCGTTTTCATAATTTTTCACTAGTACTACTGACATTCCAAAGTTGCTGTCTTGTTTACTTTCTCAGTACTCCATAATCCAGAAGTAATGACCAAAGCTCATTCTTGAACTAGTTTGTAAGTTAGTTGAATTTTTTCAAATGAGTAGATGTTTAGCTGTTATTTAGATCTGAGAAGCTTAACTTAATGTTTTTGTTTTTGGACTAATGCAGTAAAATTTACAAAAAAGAACAAAAACAAGTATACTCTAAAAATCATAGGAAGACAATTTTTTTAATTCAATATATGAAAATAATTACCTTTTTAAAAAATGTGTTTATCTTTCTTTTGAGTTTAAATGTACTAAAAATACAAGTCTAAAAAAACAGATCATAAAGATTCAAACTCTTCTGTAAACATGGTTTATATTACTTTTCTAACAGCACACAAAGTGCCCATGTTTGTCATTTGACTGCTGCTGACACTTGAAGACTGACTAAGTAGTATACATTCACATGCCATTGACAGCTGTTTGGCAAAGTGAAAATGAAAAAATCTGAAAATCTTAGTGCCTGTTTTTATGATTTAAGACATTGGACTGTTCAGACACATCATTCACATGTACAAAAAGACCACCAACGTTATCTTCCAAGAGAAATGTGGAGTTATTCAAAATTCTGCTATAGAATCAAACAAAGGTGGATATTGATGAGCAGGAATTTCAATGAAAAGCACTTTCATAATCAGTTCAGTACAAGACTTTAGAAACAAGTTATTTTGAAGAGAATCTTTAATTAAAGCTGGTGAATTTCTTTTAACATTATCTAGACATGTTTAACAGTGTTCAACAAAAACTTTTCCATGCTCTCCCTACCATTCAAGTGTGTCAGGTTTAAGTGAAGGCTTGCTGTGCTCTTTGATCTTCATAAATACTTGCCACTATAAATGCAAGATTCAATTGTGTATAAGCATATTTTCAAAATTAGAATTGATAGATAGGCTTAACTAGCTTGGATTTCCTTTTGGTGTCACGTAAAAGTTTGTTTTATGACCACTATATATAATTTAATAAAATGTTACATAAATTTTGTAATTTTTAAAATTGTTATTATTATTTGTTTTTTTTTCTTTTCCCATGATTTTTAAAATGATTTTCATGACTAGTCACATTCATATAATGATACTATGAACTCTGTACGTAAGATCAATTATGGGCTTTACTAGCGCTAAAAGTATTAACTGGATTGCCATACCAGTGCCACCTGAAGTGAAAACCAGCATCTCTTCAGGTAATGCCAAATGAAGTTATTTGTTTAATAAAATACGATTTTGAAGAAAAATTTATTTAAACATTTATAAACTTGGTTCTTACCAAACTTCTTTGATATACTGCAGTTGCATCATTGTGTTTTGGCAGCATATCACTCTTGAGATGAACTAGGGATGGAGTTAAATCACAGTTGACATTTCACACATCACACATCAGTAGCTGGATAAAAGCAACAGTATGACATGCAGATATCAGGGTTAAGATAAATCGTGTGAAAATATCAGGGATGAGTAGGAATACAGTTGGTACACACAACAGACATGTTTTAAACATTAAACATCTTTTTTTTTCATTTATGCATCTTAAAATTTTCTTGAGCATTTCATTTGTTCAAACAGCAATGTTAACTTTGGTGGCCCATAAAATTAACTTTGTGAATTCAGGTACATCAGAATCATAATGTGGCTGTTTCTATAAGAATTTATAGTCTTAACTGACCAGTCATTACCTATGAAGTTTGAGTTAAATTTTATTATTTATTTTTTTCAGTTAAAGCAAAAGGAAACCATGTATATGAAAGCACTAGCAGAAGAATGGAAGGAGAGAGACAAAGAGAGGGAGGTTCTGCTGAAGAAAAAGGTATTGAGCATTGCACACACACACACACACACATCTTTGTAGATTCTTTTAGTTTTGAAATTTGCATTAAAAACTAATTAAGCCATCCAAGAATTAGAATATCTAATATTTCTTTTTACAAAGAGGATTCCAGAACTAAATATTAGAAAAAGAAATTGCATAATAACGTTTTTTTTTTACTTCAAATAAATATTATCCATTTTTTTTTAAATATGTAAGCATACTAACATTTTTTCTTTTAAAATTTAGTTAACAGAATATACTCGACTGGAAGAACAGTTACGGAGTGCTTTGGCAGACCTCGAGAAGAGAGAACGAGAACTTTTGGCTAAAGAACGGGAGGTAATCCAGTATTCTGACGTCTTGTGGGTGATCTGTAATTTCTGAAATAACCTCTCTAGAAGGTCTTTTGCTGGGTGTATAATGAGAAATTGGTCACAAAACGTACTCAAGTTTTTTGGTTTGTGTTTTTTTTAAATGTGCAACTGATATAGATTTGCACTGTTCTCTGAACCATATTAAATTATTTTTATAATGTGACTTAATGCAAAATACCTTGTTGGATGTTAAGCACTCTAAATAATTAATTCAGCTTCCACCATAACAGTATAATACCTTACTTCTGTATATTATATAAACTGTAAAAACCATTTAATTTTTCTTTTCTCTTTTCATGTTCTTTGTGTGTACATTATTTTAAAACAAAATTTTTATATATGAAAATAAAAAGAAGAAAGCATTTCTATGTATAGAAGAGTTTGTTTTATTACATATAAAGTGCTTGTTTTTTGTTTTTTTTAATTATTAATTATTTATTTTTAGAAAATTAAGGACTAGAGTCTAATGAAGCAAACTTTCTCCTGCAGGTTTTTCGCATCAAGAATGAGCAGCAAAGAGAACATGACAGAAAGTTGCTGGAGTTGAAGGAGGCATCTTCACGCTTACGGGACGATTGTGAACACCAGGTGCAGTTAGAAAGGTACTTGGCATGTTTCTGTGACAAGATGTGCCTGTATATTTCAGCTTCATTTTACTGAATAGAGAGATTATTCCTGACCATTTTTTTTTTTTTTTGTCTGCATATACAAATCGTAGTGTGTAAGGAAAAGCAAAAGAATTAGTACTAATTGATATTTATTATTTTATCTTATTTTGATAGACTGTTAGCTGTAAGATTTGTGAAGAAGCTATTTTTTAAATAGTAACAACAAAAGTTCTTTTCATGTGTGAGTTCTGTAGTATGCATATATATATTTTAATTAAAGTTTTTTATTTCCAAAAACTCAAAAAATAAAGAATTAAATAACTCAAACAGTGAAATGTTTTATCTAAAACTCATGCTAAGCTTTCACACATCAGCTGCACAACATACAGAGTAAAAAAGCCAGCTACAGTTTGAAATCAATGAAACAGAGAAGAACAAGCTTAGCCTTGGTGGACAGTAGAAAAGAAGCTGATATAAAATAAATGCTTATAAGCACTATAAATGCATATCTAAGAAATTTTTTCCTATTACTTTCAAAAAGCACGATAAACCAGCCCATTTAGACAAAAAAAGTTATTTTATTTATTGCTGTAATAATAGTTTTTTTCCAGTGGAGTATAAAACAAGAAATATCGAGCCCCATGTTAATAGGAAATAGGAATTGTCAGCTTTAAAAACTACCTTTTTCTTTTATCCTCAGAACAAAAGCAAGAGAATTAGAAGGAATTATATCAAAGTACAAACAGGAAGTGAGTATTTCTAGAAATATGTACACACTCTTCAACATAAATTAAGCATTACTAGGTATTCCTTCATATTAACTAAAAGTAAAACATTGCACCAAAAAAGCATTTTCATTGTTGAGTGTTTTTGTGTGGCTTATACTTTCACACAGGCTTTGTGTTTGGTACATTTGATTGTGCATACACATGGAGTTTTGTGTAGAAAAATAAAATCTGATATGATCTATACATTAAAGTAGTATAAATTTAGGGTGTTGCATGTTGAAAATTGCTACTGTGTACAAGTGTGATCCAGATGATGCACTGGAACCCAGAATAAAAGATAATTGGAATGAAAAATGCTTTCAGTTTTTTTTTTCTTACAGAGAGATGGAGGCAATTTGGCAAGAAGCGCTCCATCATCAGCCATCTTGTTGCTGATGGTGCAAGTGATAGTTGCTCCCTGTAAAACAATTCCCAGAGGGTGGGAAAATTATTTTTTAAATATACTACAATCTCTTAACCGATGCTGTTGGGCTGGGGAACAGTGTCTAGGATGTTGAACAAACTTGGTCAGCACCTGGAAATTGTTGGATCTGTTATGGTGGGTGTGCAGATGTGTATCTAGCTACTACTGTAAGTTTATCTTATGCCTGGAACCCTAAATGCCGAAGGTTGGCATGAAACATTCTTGAGCCTGTTGTTATGGTTCATTTTGGCAATTGCTCAATGCTAGACCACTATTCATGGACATCACTGCCAAACTTCAACATGTGGATGCAATAGTGAAATATCTCCAGTCCAGAGCAGTGTAATTGACTTCCTGCCATTAGTTCAGATTTGAACCAAAGCAGCATCTTTGGGATAGTGTGAAGAATCCTGTCAGAATATTGTTGAACCATCCCAGGCTTTGCATGAGTTGTGGCAGAGAACATCACAGCTTTGCATTCAATTTTTGTGAGCTACATGATGAGATGATTGGAAATTGCACTAGATACTGACACTAAATATCATAATCAAGCTTTCAGTACACTGTGACATTTTCCTCATAAAATACTGATGATTCATCTAACACTGCATGCTTTACAATTATATACCTTTTCAATAGCTAGTTTATGCTTTTTCCATGCCAATTTACAAAGTATTTTATAAATAATACTGGAAAATAAATAAAGGTGGTCATTTATTCTTTTATTCCTTTACAAAATATCTATTTTGTTTTGTTAAGTCATTTATTAATCAGTTTTTTAGATTTTAAAGCAGTACTGTTTTGTTTATGGAAAATCCAGTGATGCTTAGCTTATGTTGAGATGTATACACACACGAGTATGTATATGTATGAAATAATATATCAAGACATGAAAAGCCACATCAGCATCATTTGTATTTATTTGAATACTTGAATTTACCATGTAGAATTTGCATAAAGCAATAAAAACATTTTTATGATTTAATGAGTTTTAAAAAAACAAAATTATTGTCAGTAATAAATATGAAATGCACTTTTTATGAGTAAATGAAACTTTAGTATTTGTTTTTAAACTTTATTTCTTATTTAATTTTGATAAAATACCTTATGCTTACAATGATTTATTTTGATCCCTCAACTAGTATATTGAGAAATTTTAATTTTTAATATTTCTGTATGTTATTTAATAATAGAAGAAAGCAGAAATTATTATTATTATATATAATGATTTTTTTTCAATATACAACGTAGTTAAATTTCTTTAATATTTTAAAATAGATGACAAGCTTATGTTTGTTTTGTTATTTAACTCTTTGAGGAGTGCACCTGTATATTTACAGAATATAAGTTAATTCTGACAGTAATTCCATAAATATATGGATGTACTTCTCAAGGAGTCGGTTGTTTTAAAGTAAATAAGTTGCTATGTATATTTTAGTTAGTCAGGAACCAGCTTGGACGGAGACATCATTAAAAAAAGCATCAACAGTTCTAAAACAAAAAAAAAAAATTAGATGTGAATGAATCCATAATGCATTTTTAAATATTTCTCAAGAGTTATCTACCAACTTGGTAATAAAGCTTTAAGAAAACAGGTGCCAGTTAAAACATTAAAAGGTAAAAAGAAAACTTAATCAGTGCATTAGTACTACAATAAATTGTTACATTCTAATCAGATGGTTCTTCTGTGTCTCAGTCTCTAACTTATTTTATTGTAATTTATTTTTGCTGATGCATATCATTAAAAAATCCTTTCTGCAAAAAATATTTAACTTCTATTGATGTATTATTATACCTGTCTGAATGGCACTAAATTGCTGTAGATTTAAACTAAAGCAACAAAAAAGTTTTATTGGCTTTGATTAAATTCATTATCTGTAATTTACCTTTTTAAAAATATTTCAGCATGGTAATATATGAGTGGGTATAAAATGTACTGAAATTAAGCCTTGTTAACTATATTTTCTTTATTTATGTTATCTTTGACCAGTTATTGGATGCAGGGAAGAAATACCAGGCTTTAGACAAGGAGTTCGCAATTTATAAGGAGCAACAGAATGGCAAACCTGAGGTTCGGCTGCAGTCAGAGATTAACCTGCTTACCTTGGAGAAAGTGAGTGTTTATCTGCTGAATGTAAGATAATGGCTATACAATTTCTGGTGGAATCTAAGTTTGATTACTTTTTGAGTACCCACAGACTATTAAGAAGTGAATTTAGAAATATTAAATGGAAAGAATTTGTTGGAAAAGTAAAACTTTATAAATTATAAATGCTAACTAACAATTTGTAATAATATTTAATTAATAAGACCTTTATTGAATTTCTTTTAATCTTTTTTCCCTTTGTTTTCAAAGTGTTAATTGTTCTATTTAATGATTCTAAATTTGAAGAATAATGATTCCATCATTTGATTACACCTGTACTAATTCCAGCCAGGAAACCCTGCTCCCTGGGGATCAGATGTAGTTATCTTATATAATGAATTGTTTTTCACATTTTGAATCATTGTTTTTCTCCTTTTTGTTAGATATAAACCTCGATGCAAAACTTCATATCACCTCAGATGAATTTGCACCCTACTACCTTTCAAATCTGTATTACTCAGCACAGGTTGAGCCATAGGGACTGTGACACAGGACCTTCCTCATTGATTTAACCCTCCATAACAACAAATCATTCCATGGCCCCATGTGTTTTTCATTAAGTGTGTTGACTAAATATACAGCTAATTTAACATGCATACCAGTGCTTTTAGGGTGGGCTACAAATGCATCCCAGATGATATAAGTAAGATAAAAATTGACGTGGTATGTGGAACCTTAAGCTGGTTGCTAGAGTTAGAACTATTTTCTATTTCTTGATGCCAATAAAATTCCTAACAAAACTGAGGAAGACTAATTTCATTAAAATAAAACAAGGATAGAAAATGTTTGAAAAAATTATTTTTAGCTTGGTTCCAATTAAAAGAAAAGTAAAGTTATTTCTTAAATAAAGATTTTATACAAATAAGTTGGTTCTGCATTTTTATTTTCTTGTTATTTGAACAGACATTTTAGAAATTAATAAACAATCCAAAGACAATAGCTCTTTAAGGTAGGCCTGTCAGTTATCCTATTGTGATGATTTTTTTATGGAAATCAGATTAAACTAATGATGGCAACAGAGCAGTTCTTTATTAGAAAGAGTTATTTCCCTTTTAGTCTAGTTTTAATTTCGATTTGATAGCACAATTTGTGAGAAAATCAGCCATAATAGCAAATCCATAATACACAAAAGCAACAGCAATAAAATTAAAGCGTTTTAAACTGTATTTTTTTGGTGCCCTTTAAATGGTGAAATATGTAGTGATTAATCGCTTAATTGGATTTGGCTAGCCAGCAAATAAATAAGACAAGTATCTTCATTTGAAGTGTATTTATTCCATTTGAAGAGCACAAACAATAAATTTTGGATGTAATAAAAATTTTTTATTAGTCTAATTTCTGATGTGCATCCTTTTTACTCTAGGTGGAACTGGAGAGGAAACTTGACTCTGTGACTAAATCTAAGATCCACTACAAACAACAGTGGGGACGTGCGCTGAAGGAGCTTGCTAGACTAAAGCAGCGTGAGCAAGCAGCAGCTCGTGCTCAGCTCAAACAACAAGAGCAGGAGCTGGAACACATGCGACTGCGCTACCTGGCAGCTGAAGAGAAACAGGTTGTGAAATCAGAAAAGAAAGAGCTCGAAGACATAAAAAATGAACTCAACAGGTTAGGTTTTCCTTGATTTTTCTAAAATGCCCGTCAGCGAGTGCTGATAAAAAATTTTTCTTGTTTTTTATTAATTATTTAAATTGTTGTGCATCATTGTAAATTTCTTTTTAAGTATTCGTACACTCCTTCATTCTGTATTCAGTACAGACTTTCTGAATATGCCATGATATATTTTTTTCTGCCTTATTTTGACACTTGTGGTCACTATAGCTATTATGCTTAGTGAAATTAAGTTTGAAGAAGTATACTATTTCCAAACAGACAAGCAGTCTAATTTATATAAAGTTCCTCAGCTGAAAATTACTCTTCTTTAACAGCTATTAAGATAGAAAATTCCAAATGTCATTTATCAGATTTCTAAAGTGTGATGTATGAATATCCATTTTAACTACTACTATATTTTTTTTTAAATTGAATATTTTTGAGTAGAAAGTAAAAGTATAAATCTGGACATCTTGGGCAAGTAATGTGGTTAGATATGTCCATATTTGCCTTTTATTGCCACAGATATTGTCTCTTCACTAATTATACACACAAATTTGCAGTCTGGAAATAAATTAGCAGCCCATAGGGTGGGAGAGGTGGAGAGAGAGTGTGTGTGTGTGTGTCAGTGAAAAACCAAAACACTTATAACTATACAACTCTGTGAATGTGAAAATTTATTTCATCAGATCTCACAAAAATAAACAAAATGTAGGTAATTCTAGAAGGTACAATAGAGTTTCAATAGAAATACCTCATTTCTGGATTTAAAGTTTACATAGAGAGATTTTTACTGTTAAAAGTTTGGAGAGTTGTTTTTGTTTGTTTGTTTTTTGTGTGAGAATCTATCTATGGCCAAGAGATAGGTTCCAATTTTAAAATTTATATTTATCCTGTATTTAATAAAACACTGACATTTAAAAAAAAATTCTTTGTTGGCAGACTTCGACAAACAGAAGAAGAACAAAGAAAGCAGAACGCGCAGTCAAGGACAGTGGAGATACTTCCAAACCAGTTTGCCAGCCCAAATAGTAGTCTGGATGACCACATAACTCGACTGATAGAAGAACGGGACTTGCTACTGCATACTGGAGTCTATACATCTCAGGACAGAATAATTGCTGACTTGGACCAGCAAATTAAGGATGCCATTGCACAGAAGAAAAGCTAGTCTAACACCTCAGCTGACCAGTTTTCAAAACAAGTTATTGTCGTCATTGAGGAACAACAACAACAACAACAGAACAAACCAGGCGCTGTTAAGAAATGGTGACAAAAAAAGAAAACGAGAAATGTTAAAACTTCAGTTTTCTTTGTAAATTATTTTTCGAAGGGATAATCTGTAAAAAAAAAGACAAAAAGACGAGTAAACAATCTCTCACCAAAAAAAACAAAAAAAAAACAGCAGATGAAGAAGAAAAAAAATCTTGATAAATAAATTTTTTTATGTTTGTTATACTGAACTTCAAAATGAATTGTTATTAAGAATCTTTAGAGAGTAGATATACAATTCTTTCGTTTTTACCAGATGGATTTCTGCTAGTGGCTTGGGGAAAAGTTGCTGAAAATCAATCAGTAAATTGATAATTAAAAATACTGAATTTGCCAAGTTGATTCCTACTGATAGATTTTTTAAAAGCTGATAACAGTTACAGCATTGTAGGAAGGTTGTGAAATAATTCTGGTATGAGATTAGTAAATTTGAATTGGGTAGTTAAAATATTGACCACGTTTCATTGGTCATAAAAGTTGCTGTAAGTTTTGTATTTTTTAAAGTAAAAACTAATTTTCTATAAAATGCATGAAAACACATGCCACTCCTACAGTTAGTGAGTAGGTGGTTAGCTTGGTATAAAGTATTTTCTTGTCTTAGTGCTAGCCAGGATTACACCCCTGGTGCTTCTAGTCTTCTTTAGTGTCTAACCATTGGCCTGGTTTCTCTTTTCATTAGAAGAATTCTAGCATGTTGTTTCCTTTCTTGAACATATTTGGTATGTTTGTACATGGGTGCAACACTTTTCAACTGGGATACCACAACTTTCAGACCAAAACAAGACACATCAGTTCACATTTGGTTGGTTCTGCCAGTCTCTGAAGTATTCTCATCAGAGTGTTTAATTATATTTCATATGCTGTATGATAGTTTCAGCATTTTCGCCCAACCCTGAATATCAGCAATATATTTCTATTTGTATGTGGACTTCAGTGTTTTTTTAAGTGCTAAGGCAAGCACTAGCTAGAATCATGAACATACTTTCCTTTTATGCTGATTTTGTTTTAATCAACACTCTTATCGGTGTGGTAGTATATATATATATATATATATATTTATCTGCTGCAGTATATTAATGTGATTCCAACAACCAAAAGCCAAGAAACTTATCCTTTTCAATAAGTTGAAGTTATTTAAGTGTAGGACTCCTATAAGGATTGTGGATTTTCTGTCTAAATTTGTTTTAAAAAAACTCTGTTAAACATTTTGGGCCTATATATAAGTAGACTTTCTGCCCTTATACTAAATGCTACTACTATCATATTGGAATTAGTGGTTTTGTTTTATTGTGCTTTTATGGTACATCAGTACATATGATTGAGTTCTTAACCTTACATGTAATTTTCAGACTGATCAATTTTTATCTTCATCAATTAAAATAAGTATTGTCCATAAATTGATCCAATTATAGCCATCAGAATAATTTTTGGAGTCAGCATATGATTTTCTTTTTTCACCAAGAATGGTGTAGATAACATTCTATAGACCATATATAGAAAGGCTGAATAGTTTCATGCTTGTTTATTTTTCTTGTAAATATTACAGATCAAAACTGCAGCTCTACCATACTAGTTTGATTTTAGAAACATCTGGAATGGATACAATTTTGCAATAGGTGCATTGCTTCGGTATAATTATTCCTTAATGCCTTCTATCAGAGATTTTTGTTCCATGACAATGGTTGCTTTAAAAATGATTTTTCATCCATGGTTAAAAGAGATAATAAATTGCTGTTGAGACAGTTACTTATTTTGGTGACTACGTTGTTTTTCAAAGGTTGAACACACTCTCCATCTTAGAAAGGAAAGTTATCATTGGTTTATTTTTAATTTTAAATTTGCCATGCTGTCCATAAAAATATTTTCCATGAAACTTTTTATGAGCAATTTAAAAAAAAAAAAAAAAAAAAAGTTATATTTACAGGGTGTTCCAAAAGTCTTGGGCACATTTTGACAATATCTCGGAAACTATTAAGGATATAAAAACGCATCTGGTAAATTCAGAAAGCTTGTAATCTCAATTTTTACATGGAATGTTCAAAGATGTTCAATGTGAGCACCATTGGTCACACGACACACATCAAGCCTATAGTCCAATTCTTGCCAAACGCGTCCCAGCATTGCATTGTCAATGGTTGAAACAGCTTCTGTTATTCGTGCCTTCAGCTCATCCACGTCTCTGGGAATAGGGGGCACATATACCAATCCTTTCACAAATCCCCACAAAAAGAAATCGCATGGTGTGAGATCTGGAGATCTGGGTGGCCAGGACATGAGATCGTGATCATTCTGCCCAGACCTTCCAATCCATCTGTCTGGCAGTTTTATGTTCAGAAACTGTCTAACCCTGAGGCTCCAGTGTGGTGGCGCTCCATCCTGTTGGAAAATGAAGTCACCAGACTCTTTCTCACTCAATTTATCCATTAACTAAAAAATCTGAAAAGATATCTAAAAAAATCTTAATCTAAAAAAATCTTAATATCTGAAAAGAAATTAAAAAAATCAATAGCCTTACAAAAAAATTAATGTAATTAGCTTTAAAATGACACAACTTTTATCTTACTACCATTCATAGTTAAATAGATATTGGGACTTCAAATGTGCCCAAGACTTTTGGAACACCCTGTACTATATGTGGTGACCTGGTGGTTAGATGACTAGACTATCTAAGGTCAAGGCTAGTTCAGTTTGGTTTACCTCCCCTTCAGTCGTTTTCAGCAGCCAGTTGTGCGAGCGGTTTCTCCCACCTATAAGGAAAAGTTCTAGTAGGGACTTTTGGGTGACTCTCTAAAGTCACTGTTTAAGGACTAGGCCACCCTCCAAGTTCTATAACTGGCCATGGATGGAGTGCATGAACATTCATTGGCTCATAGTTGGTCTGTCTGACTTATAAAATACACACACACACACATATATATATATATATGGTTCCATGCAATATACAAAAAGTTATCATTAGATGTTCTTTAACGACTGCATTATAAAGGACAGGTGGTATTTACCAAATGCATTTAAGGTGTATTTTTATCTAATGCTTCTATGTAAAAGAATGTCAGAATGAAGGGATACAAGAACAAAGAATTCTACTGTTAATTACAGAACTAAAATATTTGTCGGATATCATCTCATATAAAACATGATAAGTTAGCTATCTTGCATTTATTTTTTTTTTGTTTTCTTTTTACAGTAGCTACATTATTGAGAACTCTGCTAAATTAAGGGACTGAATAATGCTATGAATGTGCTCTGCCATTCATCCATTGGTCAAAAGGAAAGGCATTGCCGTTTAAATGCTTCGCAGTAATATCTTCGTCATTAACCAGTCTGGGAATTGATGAGATAAATCAAATGTATCCCGAGGGAACTGCCTTTCAGTGTTCATATTATAATACATGTAATAATAATTTTTTTTTTTAAAAATCTCGTGTCTCTTGCATAAACTCAGTTATATATATTTTTTAAAAGTTACTCTTTCAAAGATTTAAAAATAAACAAATAACAGTTTGCTACATTTCTTTTGAGATATTTAAAAAAAAATAGAAGACGAATTAAAAGAGCCATGAATGCGAATGACTGGGGGGGGGATTAATAAAGGCAGGTAATCGATAGAACTTTGTGCGAATTGTAATTCGGAGTGATTCCCCTTTGTTACTTTAGGCTAGATCAATGTTCTTCCCTGGTAATTTTTATTTAATGACTGCCCGTACAAGCCTTCTAAATATGCAGGCTCTTGCAGTAAGAGCAAGAAGTAATTATCCGCTATTAAAAACTCTGCTGTATCGATCCCGGTGATTAATCGCGGCGCCGAACGCACAGACGTGGGAAGTGAATAGGCCTAATTGAGTCTCATTGTGCCACGTGAGCAAACAGAATCAGACTGCGGCTAATGGCTTTTATATTTTAACAAGTTTAAGAAAATTTTTTTTTTTAAAGTTTAATATTATTATACTAATCTGCTTTATATTTTGTACGGATGGAAAGATGTCTGGAGAGAGCTTATTCTGATGTGTGTATTTTTTAAAGCACCGCTCCACGTGTTATATATATATGTATTTCTATTTATTACTACTATTTTACCACCACCTGTCTGTTTCACACCTTTTAGTAGTACTACTCGGTCTGGGGATTTCTTTCCCATGGTGCTAGAGTCTGGTGCCTCCAACATTTAATTTATCCCGGCTCGAGGACAATTTACCTGAAGATAAATAAGTACAAACCGCCACCGAACGAGCAAATCGACAGACACTTAAGATAGTTTGTATGCGTTATTGTCCACATTTCGATTGGCAACCGCATTTAATTTTAACGTACCTTAATTCGAATTTTGAGAGTAAAGAGGTTGCTATTTTCTGTCGTCTTTTCTTACTATGTACGTATAGTATGCAAGAGGCTCACCGCCCCATCCAAAATTCTTATCCAACACGTTTTCAAACAAATCTATAGAACTAGGTCCTACGATCCATCGACGAATTTTATTCCACTGTGCTAACTACCCTGTCTGTATGAAGAAAATCTGCGCATCTAATTATCCCCGCAATCAAATAACTTGATCTGGTGGCTTTCTCTACACGAGTCAGTAGATAAAGCTATCAATCTCTGGAAATCTACATTCTAAATCCTTTTAAATATCTTGAATACATCATTATCATTGAAATAACTGAGCTTTTGCTAATTTTATATTCATCCAGCGAAAGCTCAGTATTTTCCTTCACAATTTACAGTGTTTAATTCCCGTTTAGATAATTAATAATTTAATTTAAGTGGTGCAAGAACGGGGAATACCTAAGCAAGCTTATTCCAGAATCTCTCTCTCTCTCTCTCTCTCTCTCTCTACGTCTCAAACGTTATATCTCTCTCTGTACTGACGTCATCTCTCTCTCTCTCTCTCTCTCTATGTGTGGAGGAGAGAGAACGAGAGAAAAAAATCTACTATGCCCGAACTTGAAACTTGTAGTGCCATTCTACAAGTGAATATATCGATCAGTTTTCATTTTTAAAATGTCGACTGGTTCTCGTCTTTCGTATATTGTCGGTCAGTTATTGTGACATGGCTTTCAACCATTCCTGTTTACTTACTTGAGTGGATATTCTAATTCATTGCGTATAAGCTGATTTAAACCGCCTTCTCTAGTCTGTCAGTAAATGTCATGTAAAGACGGTCTGTACTTATCCTCACCGAGCTATTAGTGGAACGTGGTGAAAACCATTTGCAATTACCACTATTACGTTTTAGCGATTGAGTTACCCACAGAAACGGCCAGTTTATCATACTGTATTGCGTGTCTCATTTTTTTGCAGTTTGATCGAGTTCTATCCGTAATGCAGGAGAGATATTATGGCTTCCCATCCGGGGGGGGGGTGATATGATCTGTAAGATATGAATCTTTGATTTCCGCTTGCTCCGTGAAAAATTCCTACATCCGTACACACCTATTCGAAGCCGAAAACGAAACCAATGCACAACTATTTCAGACGGCCATATGTATATTTCTTGGGATTCCTTCCTGTGCAACAGTGTTTTTCGTCAAATTCCGAATAATGCGTATCGGACTCGCACCGCGGTTTTAAGCAACTCAAGTTGGATGGCCTGGCGCTTCGCCATCGACCAGCCGCAAAAGGGAGCAGAAATGTCTGTTCGGAAACAGCCGCAGGTGCGCTGCGGCTCCAGCAAGAAACAGTAAACGCTTTCACTTTTACTATAACAACTCCCCCCTCCTCCTCCGTCTTTACGCCTGTACCGATTACTTCGGAAATATTAACGGGACTCATTTCATATTTAATGACCATAAGGGAAATTAAATAAAGGTGGCTTATGTTTGCGTTTTTACATTACAAACGAACGGCCATCGGGGCTGTGGGCAATACTGCCCATCTCAACTGACAGATAAAGTGATAGTTTTATAGTCCCGATACGTGCTTTGCATTTTAATTTCATTATAATGAAAATTCCATTTTTGAATTTACTGTTTGTTGTTTTTTTTTTTTTTAATTCTTTTATTTTGGATCCTTCCTGCCCATTTTCCTTTCTTCCTGTTTCTGTATCTCTCTGTTTCTACTTATTCTCTGCAACCCTGCTTGATATATATATTTTTTTTCTGACGTCATATCTCTGTGTAGTGACGTCATATATCTGTGTACTGACGTCATATCCCTCACTCTCTGTGCTGACGTCGTATATCTCTGTGAAGTGACGTCATATTCCTCACTCTCTGTACTGACGTCATATCCCTCACTCTCTGTGCTGACGTCATATATCTCTGTGTACTGACGTCATATCCCTCACTCTCTGTGCTGACGCCATATATCTCTGTACTGACGTCATATTCCTCACTCTGTGCTGACGTCGTATATCTGTGTACTGACGTCATATTCCTCACTCTCTGTGCTGACGCCATATATCTCTGTACTGACGTCATCTCTCTCTCTCACTGTGTACTGACGTCATATCTCTGTACTGACGTCATATCCCTCACTCTCTGTGCTGACGTCATATATCTGTGTACTGACGTCATATCCCTCACTCTCTGTACTGACGTCATACCCCTCACTCTCTGTGCTGACGCCATATATCTCTGTACTGACGTCATCTCTCTCTCTCTCTCTCTAAAATTTCACAGAGAATTAAAATCAAATTTTTGTCTTCAATGTTATCAAAATTGTCAACTCTACTCTTCATAATTTATTTACGCTCATTTTCTTAAACAGCTGACTTGGTTGTATTTGCTTCTTTATAGAAATAAAAGAATAAACAAACGCTACTGTTATTATCGTCTTTGCTGAGAAATACTGTATTTTATTTATATCTAAAATTGTTTAATCGCATTTATCAGTTTTCTCTGCATTTTCTTGACTAGAAACAATTGCATTGATCACTTCCCAAAATTTCCCGTCTTCATACACGTCCGAATCAAAGCATTATTTTATCTCGCCAATCCATAGCTGGTAATGGTCATCTCATGTCTGTACTGTCTATAATTAATGATTACCATTCTAAATCTCTCTCTCTCTCTCTCTCTTTCTCTGTCTCTTTTTGATTCTTTTTCTTCTTTTTTTTTCCTCCCTTGGTTGGCCGCAAAAATTTTCTTTTTGTGAGGTTGACCAGGTTTGTTTGTGGTTCTTCTCTAATTAAAGAGAAACTGGAGAGCAGGCGAATGGTTAGGCAGGACACGGCGCTTTGCGGTAACTAGATCATTTTAATGAAAAAGTCATTAACCGATTCTTCCTGCGCGTTCCGCGTCTCCACCGGTGTAATGGAGTCACTGAAGTGATAAGAAACAGCATCGTTTTATTAAAAGAAATGGAAAAAAATTTTTATGAAGGTTTTGATTATTGGCTTTTTTTTTTTTTTTTGTAAAAACCCATTAATAGACCCTTGATGTTTGGTCACACACACAAAAGAGAGAGAGAGAGAGAGAGAGAGAGGAGAGAGAGAGAGAGAGAGAGAGAGACGGATGATAGAGGCTTACGACGGAGAAAAACAAAACGAATGAGTTCGTTTATTTACTTTTACTTATTATGTTAAATACCGGTTTTCTTAAACAGACGAACTTGGAAAACATCTAAACTTTTTAAGCTGCTTTCTTAAAATCAAATCTTGAAGTCAAACGTATGATGAATTTTAAAAGACTGATCATGTCATTGGTTTCGGTTTTTTTTTTTATAGGTAATAATAATAACAAACAACAACAACAATAATAATAAACCCATAAACAAAGCAGTGCGTGACTTTACGTCATCAGTTAGAGCGTGTTGTTGTTGTTGTTGTTGTTGTTGTTTATTCCTTAAGCGGCCATTTAAAAAGAAAAGAAGAGAGAATGGAATGAAAATTTCCGCTCTTACTGACCGGAGAAACGTAGGTACTGTTATTGGCGGGGAGAGGGTGGGTGCTCGGCGGGACAGGAAAGGTTGCGGACTGTTTCTTGGCGACGCCATGAAATGGAATCTTCAAGTGGATTGTTTGTCGGGTAGGGAGAGACTGTTTGCGCAGCTAAGCTGTGAAATCCTTAAGTAAACGGGTGACCGGCGTCGGCGACGGTTCGATCCCTGGTTTGTCTTCATTGGGGCAAAAATCGATGAGGCCACTCCGACAGCTGGGTCCCCTCCGTACCGGAGAGAGAGAGAGGGGTCATTTCTTTTCACTTTGCTTTCTAATCTTAGCATATTATTATTATTATTATTATTATTATTATTATTATTATTATTATTATTATTAAATAATACTATTTGTTTATGTTATGGCACTTCTCGGATAAACCGCGGACAAAGTGAACGACAAAATAGTTATCTTATACGCGTCCCCGCACCTTCGATCCGGAGCGAAATGGTTAACGGTTCGAATCCATGGGCGTCTGCAGTAGCTCCCCAACCCACCCCCTACCCGATCCCCGGAAAGTTTATGGCGATAGCGTAATGATGGCATTATTGTTATTTTTTTTTGCCCTATTCTCCATGATCACTGGTGTGCGTGGTGAATCCCCGGGGAGTGGGGTGGGTGGGTGGTGGTGGTGGTAAGAATAACGAGTCTGGCCGCATCCCCGGTCGGAGGCCAAAAGGTCAAAGGTCGGGAAGAGAGTAGCCGTGTAGGAAAATACGAACGAGGCCCTGGTGGCGGAGTGAATGGCTGAACCGTCTCTCTCTCTCTCTCTCTCTCCATCCTCTCTTTCTCTCTCTCTCCATCCTCTCTTTCTTCTCTGTAATGACGTCGTCTCTCTCTCTCTCTCTCCTCCCTCTCTTTCTCTCTCTCTCTCTCTCTGTAATGACGTCATCTCTCTTTCTACTGACGTCATCTCTCGTGTAATCAAAAGAAATATTTATTTATAAGTAAAAAATTAAATAAGTTGATAAAGAATATAAAGTAGCGTCTTTTGATATTTTTGACTTTGCTTTCATCGCTGGACGCACTCCCCGGACCCGGCATAACCCTGTCAGCCCCTTCGCTCCCTTTAATTTGTCTGCGGAGACTTTTTTGTCATTTTTGGCCACCCCACCCCACCCTCTCGAAAACCCGCTCCGGACGGCCATGGGTTAGGTGCTCTGTCGGGAGTGTTTTTAACGCATATAAACTTATAATTCTAGTGCCGGAGTCTAATTGAACGAACCTTTTCATATTGATCAGATCTATATATATATATATATATATACGCGCGCGCTCTGTACTTTCGATAGGTTTTTCACTTGAACGGCTCATTGAATGAGTTCTTTAGTCGAATATCTTCATTGTTGCCCCATCGTCGAGGCGTCCGACTCGAGTCCACCCCCCGTGTAATCATACTGATGAACCGCGTACTTCTTTTCTTTAAAGCTGATTTTATTATACTGCGAAAATTGGCAGGTAACCGCTTGTCAAAAGCAAGCGTGCGATGGAAGTGCCGTCTGAACGAACAGGACTACCTGGCGAACTGCTCAGTCGGTCAGAAAGAATAGAACGGAGGTGCTAATGAAGTAAATTAGAACCCAGGTGTGTAATTAGCTGCCTGAGCTTAAAATGGCCATTGTTAAAAAGCTTCTTGTTTCTCTGTGATTTGTTGGGGCTGTGTTTTTTTTTTTTTTTTCTTTTCCCCCAACTCAGGTGTGCCTTTTACACCTGCGAGGAGTTTCGATCATCTAGGAAAAAGTGTTAGTGAAGTGCTGGCGGAGAGATGAAATAAACGAAGCTCGTACCGCGTTCACTGCAATTATGTGATCGATGGGAAGAAAGACTCGGGTGTAATCGGCGTAATTACCGATTGTCGATAATCTCACAGGAAGACGCTATTTCTCGGGGAAGAGAGCAATTTTCCGAGATGACAAGTATACAGTGTGTGTGATGGAATTAAAAAGAAGAAAAAAAAAAGCTTGTTCTGTAAGACTGCTGGCGTCTAATTTAGAAGAGCAAAGCCCAATTCTGTGAAGGATGTGATGATGATTTCCGGTTCAAACGACACTTTCAGTTTCTAAATAAACAACAGAAAATGTCATTGCTTTTTATTTTAGCTCGCGACAAGACTACCTCTATTATTATTATTATTATTATTATTATTATTATTATTATTATTATTATATTATTATTATTATTATTATTATTATTATTATTGTTGTTGTTGTTTTATGATTATGTTTAGGATTTTAATGATTTACTCTGTGAATAGATTTATTTGTTAATACGTTTTAATCTGTTATAAAAATCCTGATGGGCCCCGATTAGGCGCGAGAGAAACCGGTGCGGGGAAGAACGAGAGTAAATCATACCGTCACAGACGCAGACCTAATCCACCAGCCATCGAATGGCGAATGCATCACCACGACAACGGCGCGCGTTCTAATTCGCACCGGTTAAAGAAGAAAGAAAGAACTCACGCGAGCCATTGAAAACCGAGCAGATCTCACCTACCTGCGTATACACAACGAACGATTTCCTTATCGTGTTTGTTAGCTTGGTCGTGTGGCGGTGATATTTCGGATGCCCGCCCCAGCCTTGTGCCGTGAAAGAGATAAGATTGATTAGCTTAGAACACAAACACAATAATATCGGCTTTACCTGCTAAACACCTGCTGGTTGGTATTAGGGTTACTGGATTTATTTATATTCTGTTGTTGTTTTATATATATAACCACACAAGAATTGCTAAATAGGATCCTCAGGTGAGTTACGGGAAATGACAAAAGCCCTTCTCTGTTTACTCTTGCCTGTTAGCTGCATTGTCGGATAACGGATACACCCAACAGGTTGCAGAATGGGTCCCCCCCAACCAACATATATCCTTGGTGGGGGGGGGGAATGGTTAAAATTTCGAGTTATCTTTTCCTTTGTCCCCTTTCCGTTTGTGGCCGTCCGTCGTCCGCGTGGCTGACCGAACTGGATAAGTGATTGTCTGCGAGAAACAGAATCGGAACGGAGTATGTACTTTTACCGATAGGTATTTGTTTGATGGGCGATGAGAAAGAGTATCCACGGCCAAAATGGCTGAAGAAGAAGAAGAAAAGGTGGGGGGGTTGTGGTGGGAAAAGACCGACGAAAGTCGTCGTCAACGCCAGTGAGTCTGGCGGCAGAGGACAACGTCCAGACCTTCGGTCCGGCGATTGTTTTCCCGACACGAGATCGCGCGACAAAAGGAAAAGCTTTTCCTTCTCATCCCAGCAGATCATCATCTTTTTTTTTAAAATCTGATAGCTTAAAGCGTCTCTAGTTCGTCCAAGAAAGAAAGATACATAGAAATTTCTGGTTTAAAAAAACAAACAAACACAACCACCCCCCAAAAAAAACACAGAGCTGTTAGTTTATGTCCAGGGCCATTAGTTCTAACGCGGAATTGCTCCTTCACTTGTAATAACACTTCACGTTCATTTGCTGGCTCGCTGCATTGTCTTCTTTTGTTCCTCTTTGTCTTCCATTTATATCGCTTTATTAACGAAACTACACAATTTCCTGGTCTTTATTCTTCAACAACAACAACAGCAATAATAGTAATAAATAAATAAATGAAACGGTTATAATAAACACACGGAACAAGAAGTCTGCTGATTGCAGAGGCAACGGAAGTAGCAGCAATTAACCAGAGACGGAGCTGTCAATCTGCTGTTGGTTTTAGGGTTTCCGGTGTTGCACGCGCAAATCGAAATCTCGGGGGACGCGAGACGTCGGACGCTGCATGATTAAACCGCAGGAGTCGATTTTTGTTGTTGTTGTTGTGGAGACAGAGACGTTAAGTGAAGCTCATTAAGATAATTAAAATTTCGAAAAAAAAAAAAGGAAAGAAAGTTTCAGAACATCCTGTGGTATCGATCTGTTCTGCTAATTATAAATGTTGAAGCGCATCCATCATCTGATGGTGATATAGCCGGAGTGTAAAGGAAAAAAAAAAAGAGATGGAGAGAGAGAGGGAGGGAGAGAGAGAGAGAGAGAGAGAGAGAGATGGAGAGGTGAGAGAGAGAGAGATGGAGAGAGGGAGAGAGAGAGGCAGAGAGAGATATGGAGAGGTGAGAGAGAGAGAGAGAGAGATAGGAGAGGTGAGAGAGAGAGAGAGATGGAGAAAGAGATATGGAGAGGTGAGAGATATGGAGAGGTGAGAGAGATGGAGAGGTGAGAGAGAGGAGAGAGATATGGAGAGGTGAGAGAGAGAGATGGAGAAAGAGATATGGAGAGGTGAGAGATATGGAGAAGTGAGAGAGAGAGAGAGAGAGAGGGAGAGAGATATGGAGAGGTGTGAGAGCGAGATATGGAGAGGAGAGATATGGAGAGGTGAGAGAGAGAGAGAGAGAGATGGAGAAAGAGATATGGAGAGGTGAGAGAGATATGGAGAGGTGAGAGAGAGAGATGGAGAAAGAGATATGGAGAGGTGAGAGATATGGAGAGGTGTGTGAGAGAGAGAGAGAGAGAGAGGGAGAGAGATGGAGAGAGGGAGAGAGAGAGATATGGAGAGAGAGCGAGAGAGATGGAGAGAGAGATATGGAGAGGTGAGAGAGAGAGAGGAGAGAGAGATATGGAGAGGTGAGAGAGAGATGGAGAGAGAGATATGGAGAGGTGAGAGAGAAGAGAGAGAGAGAGAGAGAGATGGAGAGGTGAGAGAGGAGAGAGAGAGAGAGAGAGAGAGTTGGAGAGAGAGAGAGAGAGAGAGTGGGAGAGAGAAAAAGGCGATTGCGGACGTTAAATGGCGGCGTCAAAAATAATTCAAAAACCTCCCTTCTGCCGGGGTGGGGGAGAGATCATTGTTCGGGGAATCACGTGAAGCAGAAAAATTAAACAAAGATTACCAACAAGTGTTTTCCTCGTGTCAGCAACAGTAGTGTTTCGATAACTTCTCTGGCTTTTACGTCGCGCGGTGAGCTCATTCCGAACAAAGGATGCGATTATGCACGGTAAAGCTCCACGAATTGGACAAAGAAAGCCTTCACGCTAACGCCCTGGTTAACGGGTAGGAAGTCTTACTGGTGGATGGCGAATATAGCGGTGTTGTCATTTAATACTTCTAGAACCTGCCTAGATTAAATTTGGCTGCTTTGTATCTTCTGAGAATTAATACAGGTATATCACCAGCCCAAAGCGACGGAAACAATACGAAAGGGCATTTACTGTCGACATGAAACACACCTGTTCTATTTCTTCTTCAACCGTGAATTAGTCATGAACGCAGTTTCTCACACACACACACACACACACAACGAATCAGAATAGTTGCTTATTTGTTCTTTTCTAAAATGAAAGAATCTTCGATACACCGCCGGAAAACGGCCCCCGTAATCCCTGCGAGGCTGGTTTCAGAGCCCATAATCGTGAGACGCGAAAGAAGTTCCGAAACTAAAGTCATGTGGTGTTAAACTTTTAACAGAATGGACTGTACTTAATGCAGCCGATTGCTGTTAAATTTGAGCGCAGTAAAAAAAAAAAAAAAAGAGAATGGTAAAAGGGGGTTCCTTCACCAGGGAGTAGAGTAGAAAGAAACCAGCGTTAGTATCGACGAACAGAAAAAGGTTTGAGTCAGTGACGTCACGTACCGCTGCCACCAATGTGGGACGTCACATCTACGCTGCATTTAACACGGGATCAGATCCCGTCTCTGGCTGGTGCATTTAGGAAGCCAAAAACATGACTGGGCCTGCGATTTTTTTAGAAAAAGTCACAGTTCAAAATAACCGATTGTTCCTTCGTATTTATTAGATAATAATTATTAAATCGGTCATCATTGTTTGCATGCAAATTATCTCGCTTAAAATTTTAAAACTACTAAATATAAATAAACAGATGCGTCTCTCTCTCTCCATCTCTCTATGTACTTGCGTCATTTCTCTATACTGACGTCATCTCTCTCTCCCCATCTCTCTATGTACTTGCGTCATTTCTCTATACTAACGTCATCTCTCTCTCCATCTCTCTATGTACTTGCGTCATTTCTCTATACTGACGTCGCGTCATTTCTCTATACCGACGTCATCTCTCTCTCTCCATCTCTCTATGTACTTGTGTCATTTCTCTATACCGACGTCATCTCTCTCTCCATCTCTCTATGTACTTGCGTCATTTCTCTATACCGACGTCATCTCTCTCTCCATCTCTCTATGTACTTGCGTCATTTCTCTATACTGACGTCATCTCTCTCTCCATCTCTCTATGTACTTGCGTCATTTCTCTATACTGACGTCATCTCTCTCTCCATCTCTCTATGTACTTGCGTCATTTCTCTATACTGACGCCATCTCTCTCTCCATCTCTCTATGTACTTGCGTCATTTCTCTATACTGACGTCATCTCTCTCTCTCCATCTCTCTATGTACTTGCGTCATTTCTCTATACTGACGTCATCTCTCTCTCCCCATCTCTCTATGTACTTGCGTCATTTCTCTATACTGACGTCATCTCTCTCTCCATCTCTCTATGTACTTGCGTCATTTCTCTATACTGACGTCATCTCTCTCTCTCCATCTCTCTATGTACTTGCGTCATTTCTCTATACTGACGTCATCTCTCTCTCTCCATCTCTCTATGTACTTGCGTCATTTCTCTCCTTTTTTTCTCTCTAAGCTTCCAAATAAACTTTAGTACACAAGAATTTCTAGCAGCTTTTAAAAAGTATGATTATCAAAGGTTTTAAAACACGTAAATCATCATCAAAGTAATGAGAGAAGTAGTAAACCTGGAAACGAATTTATGCGTGGGAACAAATCACGTGGCGTTGCACGTCAAACATGTAGAGCACGTGAGACCACAAGTCTTGAACAATCTCGCTTTGGCAGAAATGAATAATTGCTTTTATCTGATTCAAACAAGGCATTGATAAGGTATTTAACATTAATCATTTATACCTCACCGAGAAAATTCATGAGCTATGCAGGAGCAGCATGTATAATATATGTGCCGTTATTTCTAATAATAATAATAATAATAATAATATATTTGAGTCGGTTATAGAACAAAAATGTAAAACTTTTAAATATCGTGATTCATGGTATACATTAAATAATTATACAATTCTTTGGGGAATAAAGATAACCACTTATCCTTCTCCATCTTTCAACCACGCGGAGAAATACAGAGACAAACAGTAGATAAGATACCCGTTGTTGAGTACCCTAGACGCCGCTTTACATACGCAGCAGTCATACAAACCTCAGGTGACGTATCTAAAGAATGATAAATATTGATACAATACGATAAATGCCCATTTTGAGAACAGAACAAAAGGTCGGCATAAAAAAATTTTTTTTTAAAAAGTGAGAAATATTCAGTGTAAAACAATGATCAGGCGATCATTTGGCCACCTGACCCTATTAAAAACCATAAAAGATTACTTTTTATTTTAATATTTCTATTAATTAACATCAGGAACTCGTTAAAACCTCCTCAGCTACAATGATGCTGTTTAATATCGCTGTTTAAAACTATGTGGAGTCAGAATAAAACAACAACCCCAAATACCCGTACAAAAACACTAATAGGACACCGGAACCTGCCAAAAGCGACCACTGATAAAACCGGATTCCTAACATCACCGAAAAATTAACTGTTGTTTTACGATCAGAAACAATCGAAACTCGAGTTTTTAGTGTCTGTCTGTCTGTCTGTAAGTCGCGTGCGGACAACGAAAATACACGAGTTTTCTAGTGTACTGTATTAAACAATGAAGCACTACACAAAGGGACTTAACTCTGCCGAATTGAGTAAACCAACACTTTGTCCAATTTATTTCTCAAGGATATTATTATTATTATTATTATCTGTTTTAGTGGTGGTAGCAGTAGTAGCAAAAGTATCAGCTGTAATAGGAGTATTATTAGTAGTTGTAGTGTATGTAGTAGTAACTATTAGAAGAGGAGGAAAAATTTAAATAGTATGGATACCAGTTTATCTTGCAATTTCTTGACAGAGAATCGAGAACCGATTGAAACCTGTTATCATTATGGACCCATTCTTTTGTAAGCCCATGCAATCAGCGTAACGGTTAAAACCAAAATTATAGGGAAAAAAAGAAGAAAAGCGGTTAATGAAAACAACCCTTAGAGATTTTGGAGAATGTAATCGGTTCTCAAACGTATGCATTTTGCCATCTTTTTAGTTTTTAAAATATTCTTGAGTTTATCTAACCGAACACACCAAAGAGATAAATAATTCATCTGCCTCTGAGCTATAAACGGTTCTTTTCAGTGCTCTACTTTCCCGAGATCATCGTTTCTCTCTCTCTCTCTGTCTGTTTCTGTCTGTCTGTCTCTGTCTGTCTCTCTCTCTCTCTCTCTGTCTCTCTCTCTCTCTCTGTGTATGTGTGTGTGGAGGCGATCCCCAGTCTGGCTCTGCGGAAATCTCTCTCCTCTTGACTCCTGATCGAAGAATTTCTCCACGACTGCTGTTCATAGTGCATCGGCTCTGTGCATAATGTGACTAAACGTACAAAATTACGGATACCATAATTTTCGTATTCTGTAACAATTCTAGAAAGAAGCACTGTTCCATTATTATTATTATTATTATTATTATTATTTTTCAATTACAATTTTGAACTAGTTAGAATTATTTGAATTTTAAATTTTCAAATTTCACAGCTATTAACTTGAATTAAAGTAAAGAAAATTAAGCACTATTTAAATTTCGTAATACTGGTGTTTTATAAAGTTGTCAAATAATTTTGACAGCCACAACATTATAAGTAAATCTCTCTGATGTTGGGGACGTTCAAAAAAAAAGAAGAAGAAATGCTGAAATAGCAGCATCATCATCACCGTAATGGTATCCGGTCGGGTCCCTACTATATACTGTCAGATCACAGATATTAACTGGTGAATAATAAACTCCTGGGACGGCTAAGCTCCTCCTCGATGAAGAAGATTAAACAACCAAATAAGTAAGCATTTAATTCTAGAAGATTATTCTAGGTCTGCCAAAAAAGAGAAAAAAAAATAAAAGTTTCCATTAAACGTTTATTTGCGGCATCTCCACTTTCACGAATCTAGCGATGGCGTCGTTATCATTTGAACTTTTCCCGGTTTCCGTCGCCAGGAGAGTACACGACGTCGGAAGCAGTCTCACGCAAAGACAGGCCGTGTCGCACGACTCCTCCTCCCCTCTCAACCCATTGGCTGATCGCGGTCCATCGTAATCGGAAGCGCCACCTGCGATCGTCAGCAAGTACTCTTGTCTTCTGGTTATTTATTGTCGGTTTCCCGGGCGACCAGGCTGCACGATACACGCACGCCTGTGTACACACACACACACACACACACACACACACACACATATATATACACACACATACACACACGTACCCTGTGTAGGGCCCGGGTCTGGGGGAAGCACATGTACCCGATACAACACCACCACCACCACCACCACCACACGGATTGAACCAAACTGATGTCGGCTACTCAGGTAAAAGTTTCCTTGTTTCTGCTTTATATTTAAAATTGTACTATTACCATTTAGGAGAGAGAGATGAAGATGGAGATGGAGAGAGATTTCTCTAACCACTCGAATTTCCGAAGCTTCATGTTATCGCCTCCCAGAGCGCACGGTGAATTCGATGCCGATTTATCATCGATCGCGCGCAGGGTTAGTTGGAAAACGACGACCGGAGGACTGTTTCTGCAAAAGTCTTATCAGAGGAGGGACGGTACCTCGAAACGTGGAGCTCTGCCGTCCTAACGACAACTTAAATAGATGCAAACAGAATTTAAAAAAAAAAAAAAACGTTTCAGTAAGCAATTTTTTTTTTTGTTTCCTTTTTGCGTCCTTTTTTATTGGCTCAGCCTGGCTTCAAAACGGTGCTCGGGACTCGAGCTTGACAGTAGACAGACAACGAACAGTGCGCGCGTCTGCTCTAAAACAACTTAAAGCTGTGTTTATTAATTTAAAACAACAACAACTAAGAAGCCTGCCGGCCGGCTCTCACCCACATCACATATTACTCACGAGCGATCACAGGAACTCACACCTGTCGACCAATTTCGTTTCAACAGGTCGTTTAGTACATAGACGGAGGCGATGAGATTTCGAGTTTATACTTTATTATGTCACTCGAACGGTTGGAAAGCTCAGGCTCAATCAAATTTGCTTCCTTTTGGGTGTTTTAATTTCGTGTGCGCATCTCCCGGAGCTTTAACAGCAAGGAGTCCGGCCACTCCCTGGTTGTCATAGTAACCAGAATCAGCTTCGCACACCGTATACAACACCAGCTGTACTGGTGAAGGCTAATTACGTTTTAAATCTGCGCTACTTCTCTCTCGCTTTCTCCATATCTCTCTCTCTCTCTCTCCCTCTCTCCATCTCTTTCTCCATATCTCTCTCTCTCTCTCTTTCCCCGCGCATCTTTAGTTTTTAAATTTAAATATTTTCGACTAAAAAAGGATAGAAACAACTTGGAAAAATCGTTCTCTCTCTTTCTCTTTCTCTAAATATTTTTGCTTAATGTAATAAATAAATAAACTTTTGGGTGTCGGACACAAACAATACTAGCGCCCAAGATGAAAATTAGATTAAAAGAATCGTAGCTTTGAATTTTAATCTTTAGAAAAGGTTATATAGACAGATTACGCGCGTGTGTGTGTCAGATAAACCATACCCATCGTTAATAATCAAAAGTATAACATATGCAAATTTAACAGATAAAGGCTAACGAAAATCTCAACAGATTTTTAAAAAAATTATAGACTGGGTTATTCATACATGTGGTTATTTAATAATAATAATAATAATAAATCAAACGTTGAATTATTATTTGGGAAATACTGTCCTTTAACGAAATAACATAAGAATCTATTAATAAATGAGAGAGAGATGGAGAGAGAGAGAGAGAGAGAGAGAGAGAGAGAGAGAGAGAGAGAGATTTTAATAATATATTATAGAACGTAAATGAAAAGTATGTATCAGAATTTTGTTCGTTATTTTTTAAAAAAATGTTTTTCACAGGTATCAAACACTATTCCATTTCTATACCTACTTTTGACTCACGGGTATTTAAAAATAATAAGCAGTCCCTTCTAATCCAGGACGTTAGATGATAGAATCTCTGTAAGCCTGTCGGTGGTTTTGGCCTCTGGGTTCCAGACGAACCATGTTGGCTACACGTTTGTTTGTTTGTTTTTTTAAATGTAATACTGCTGCTGTCAAAAGTTTTTCACGTTTTTAATTTTAGTATTTGATTCAACAACAACAATGATGCTGGTGACGATAATTAAAAACAAGCAAAACAAAAATCTCTTCGCCAGCAATAGAAAAACAGAACTAACACCTGCCGCCGGGCTGTAGCTCATCTCCCACATCCGAACCTGCAGAGCCGCCGTGAGGCAGGGGACCGTGAAAACAGCCGGCTGAGCAAATTATACGACACAAAGAAAATGCCATCGCGCGAATCCCCAACATCGTTCTTTACTGCTGAATTTCTCCATGAGATTTCGTCTGCCAAAGTATTTCTTCCCTTCTCACCGCCCATCTCGTTAATTCCGGAAGCATCTTATATCCAATACAACTGCTAAACGTCTACCCGGCCCTGGGGCGGAGGAAGAACTCACCCGCGGCGAACTTAAAAAAAAAATGCATTTAGTTTTCAACTATTCATCTACTTTTCAGAAATAGTGAGCCATTATACACATTCTTCTTATTATTCATCTTTAAATATGTACTTGTTCTCGTGTCCCACGGCGCTTAGTTGAATACCAGAGGTTAATTGATGGAAACTTGCTTTCCTAGGTATATGGAAAGCAACGTCGATTCTGACAGGTATTTTCCTAACGTTCTTTGTCTTTCTCTTGTTAACTAGTCAAGTGCTCCTCCTATCACAACTGGCACTCCCGCATTTGCTAATCTATATTTAGAGATTATTATTATTATTATTATTATTATTATTATTATTATTATTATTATTATTATTATTGGGGATGTGGTCCATTTTTCTTTACCCCAGTATATTTATTCTCTGCTCGAAATTAATCTAAGTTCCTCTATCTGCCGTATCTCCGGCCCAAGCAGAACAGAATAATGACCCCTTTTCTTTCGCTACGATTATTTTGAATATTTGTTTCGAAAATTACTAATAGAGACAAAAAAAAAAGGAGAGAAAAATGTACATACTTGTATTTAAAAACAAAGCGGTATTAACGATTTTCAGCGACAATAGATTATTACTTCATTTTGAAAGCTTGATTTAAAAAGAGAGGACTGGATTCCAGAAACTGGTTGAGAAGATGGATCCGTGACGTCGACCTTACGGGTTCGAATCTCAGCCTTGCTATAAAAACGAAGCTCGAGCAGAGGTGATGGATTTTTTAAGGGATCTGGATGATGATGATGATAATGATGAATTTTCGCGAATAGCCGATGGTCTCGCTGTCACCCACCGGTGTAATTCATAAGCAGCTTCTATCTAGCGATAATTTACACACACACACACACACACACACACACACTCTCTCTCTCTCTCTTTCTCCTTAGCTCTTTAAATTTTAGTCTTTGATTAAAATAACAACAACAACAACAACAACAACAACAAAACCACTGTGCACAAATAAATCGACATTTACTCTCTGGTGGTCAGTCAGGGAATTTTACTCATCTAATTTAACTTTTTATTTTTGTGGAATATTGATAAGTTATATCGCTGAAGATTTTGCTTGCTTGCTTGTGTGTTGTATACACCTACGTATAGGCCGGCGCGGTAGTTAGGATACCTGGCTACGAAGGTCGAGAGGCTCGAGTTCGATTCCCGACCGAGGGGACCGGCTCGGTGTAGTGTAGCTCTCCCGGCATGGCTTTCGCTCACTCTTCTTTACCAGCCGGCCACGTGTCTTGTTCGGGCTCTCCTTAAAGGCTGATGGCAACTCGTTACGTCTTTCTTCGCTGAAAGCCGTCATCAACGCCGGGGCACAGAAGACACACACACACACACACGTATGTATGTATATATACACACAATTTAAGGTTAAGATTCTATTAGAGTAAAAGGGACGATAAATAACTTGTTACAATGTAGATTTAAATTGACTACGGCCTTAAATACGATCTTGGACACGTAACCCTTAACACCTCCTTGGACGTCTTGCACCCTCTTTGCCCTCTGTATAGCACGCTACATGCGTTACCGTGCTGCGATAGCTTCAGACTATTGTGACCCCGGCTGATGGTTTGCTGATAACAGAATTAGCAGCAAAAAAAAAAAAAGAGTCTGGATTTAAAATAAAAAAAGGAAGAATAAATAATTGATAAAGAAGGTATTTCGCAACGAAAGTCGGAGCTCCGTCCTTTCCACCTGCCGTTGATGCCGGTGTTTAGGGAGGGAAGCGTTATTCCGATCGCGTAACCATCATCCGGATGATGCACTTCCCATTGTGTTTTGTTTAAGTGAACGTGAAACAGGTCACAGAGGATGAAGCGTATCGATCAGGTGTGTTCTCGTAAGTCACACCACACGGATGTCTTTCCATAGACCTGCCGCCCGTCACCCCTCTCTCTCCCTCCCTCTACCTCTCCATCCCTCTCTACCTCTATCGGAGGGCGTTTTTTTTTTTAAAAAAACACCTTTACCGTCGTCGCGCGCGCGCTCTTCCGGCTCTCCACGACGCGTTTCTCCCGCAGCTTTAACGCCGGACCCCCTCCTCCGTCCCCCGCTAATGGAGGCAGTGACCGCCAGGGGCCCGCTTCGTCTCCCGAATGATGTTCGAGCAGCGATTCCACTGCGAATCCAACAACAACTGTCGTCGAATAAATTATTACTTACAGGTAGTTAGTGTCCATTTAACTTTCGCCTGCAGCCATAATTACGAGCACTCCGCGTCGCAATGGAAATGATCGGAACAACAATCGCATATTAAATTTAATACGGGAAACAACAACAAAAACAACCACCGAATCAATGGTCAACTGTTTCCCGGCTCTGTTCTGTCTGATCGTCTTGATCAAGTTAAATAAATCATTAATTTTGTTTTAGAGCCGCTGTCAGAGCTGGTTTTTTTTTTCTTCTTTTCTTTTAAAGGCCTTTGTCCTGTTGTACGCCTTTCAAAGCCGAGTGCTAAAAAGGTAACTAAACGGTTTTGGATTCCTCACCTCGGGGATACCCCCCCCCACAACAGTGAGCTCCGTAATTTATTAATAACCAGCAGTCGTTATACCAGATTTGCCGAGTGGGTAGTTTGTATCATAAAAAAAGGGAGGGGGATTTTAATTATTGAAACGAACCTTTTCCGGTTAAATGCTAATTGTTATGACGAACTTCTCGGGAGAGGACGAATCTGTAATGGCTTCGTTCTCGTTCGGCTACTGCTTCCTAGTTAAACCTGAACTTGCACAAGTGTGGGCGCTTGGTGTCCGGCGAGAGAGAATAAAGCCAACCGTTCAGGTAAGCTCGTTAAAAGGTGTGTGAACGGATTCACCCCGGCTTTTCCATTAAATTAAATGAGGCAAAACAAAAGGGGTTAGTTCGGCGTTTCATACGTGAGCGGGGCACATTCAGATTGAAATGGCTTGTGTGTGTGTGTGTGTGTGTGTGTGTGTGTGTGTGTGTCAGAGGCCCCAGCGGGCTTTTCAACATAGCCGTAGGTCGGTATTTGGCTGCCGGCGTTAAAGGGTCCGAACAGATACAAAAAATAATAAAAAAAAAAAAAAAGCCAGCAAGAAACAATAACCTTTGAAAGAAATTTCGGTGCAACTGTCATCTGACGCATTTCTAGCTCTATGCATTAGGAGTTTCTGAAGTAGTGGAAACTACATCTTTAAAGACGCGCGAACTACGACGTCACCCTAGCGCAGCTCGGCGCTAGGCGGCTGGCCGAGTCTTTGCTGAATTTCGGCTTCAGGTTTTTCAGTTTTTTTTTTTTGTTTTCCTTCCACTGGGCAGCCGAACCCGAACCTAGGCAGATCGAGCTGAACCATTTCGCGAACAGATCGAATTGCCGTAATACCTGACAGACTTCATCGCTCTCGGCGGCGCACTGCCTCTGGCACGCTCTTCGATTGACGGAGTCAGGTGGACGGTCACGTGCCCAGTGGCACCGTTTCCCCGACGCCTACTTTCGTGGCAAAACCTTTACCGTCGATTAACGCGACGGACGAGGTGGTTTTCTTCGCGTGGTTTAGACAGGGGGACTCAGGGGTTGGGGAGGGAACTGGAGAAAGGTGGTCTGACTATACGACGTTGGCGGAGCCAAATCAGGTTCGATAACGTGGAGCCACTACGGTGGCGGATCGAATGCTATGTTCGCAAGTTGTATCGTCAGGGTTAAGGTCTCCCCATATCCCCCCCTTTTTTTAGATCGTCTGTTATTCAAATCCTTAAAAACAGTAACTTCCCTTAAAGTGGCGTAATCTTTTAGCATGATTTCTTTCCTCCCTTCTTCATTAGCTTTTTAAAATTATTATCCCTTTCTTTAAAGTTCTCCGATTTCATCTGATACTATTTTCCCGCTACAGTGGCATTGCCTTCCTTTTCTCCTTACTATTATTCCTGATTGATGCTAGTCTCGAGACCCCTGTAATGAAATACTCACGGTCCTCCTCCCGTTCGTTAGGAGAACTTTCCTTGGACCACCGATGGCGCCCGATCTGCTGTCGTGTAGCGTTGCTCCGAAATAGTAAATCTGGTTTTAAAGGACTGGTCCTTGATAAAGTTAAAGTCAGGGCGAGAAATAATGGCTACAGAAGATTAACTAATGTTTCCGCACCGAGAGCTGGTGAAGAGGGCACCGGCTCCCTTCCTCTTGAACGACGGACCCGCTAAAGGTCCAGAGACCAGACCAGAACCTGTCATCTACACGCGCTAATAAATCGGTCTGTATGTTGTACAGACCGCAGTTTAATTACATGCGGTAAGTAGTTTTTCACCCACACAGCCCAGCTAACTCGAGTCGTGCGTATCAAAAGTAAACTTGCCGGTGTTGTTTTTGTTGTTGTTGTTTTTTTTTTTTTAACTGACTAATCGCGTTCGATTGCGTCAGAATCACGCGGCAGAGCCAGAGAATAAACGTGATGCTGTGGCCAGCTGGCTGCCATCCATAGCCTAAATGAATGGCTACATTCAAACCGATGGACGATAATCGTTCGTTTGTTGTTGACTCTCAGTTAGATTTGGAACTTGTACAAGCGACAAAAAAAAAAAAAAAAGACTAGAAGCAGGTTTTAACGCTTTTGCCTCAAGGCAAAGTATAAGAGAAACGCGGTTGGGACGAGCTTCATGTGTTCGCCACCTTATTATGGAAGCATTTCGGTGTTTGTCGTTTTGTTATTAAGACGTTTAAATTTCTATAAAATGGAAAAAAAAAAAGATGTTGGTTGCTACGACCGCGGCGTCCATTACAAAACTCCTTGGTTACAAAGCTCTTCAGCAAGCCATCGATTTTTCAGTGATCGACGGACCCATCTGCATGATGGGATTGCTGATCGTTTTCTTAGAGAGAGAGAGAGAACGACGACAAGACTCCATCGCATCTTGGAAAGACGCCCAGTGAACATACGCAACACTCGCCAGTCTGTTCATGCGTCTGCATTTCAGCATCTATGGCCGCCCTTAAACGACGGCCGAGAGCTGTTTTCATTGTGAAGGCTGGGCACTCGGAATATAAATCATTCGGTCAGGGTGGTATTTAGTCCTCTAATGTATTTTCGAAAATAACGAGAGAGAGAGAGAGAGAGAGAGAGAGAGAGAGATGACGTCAAGAGAGATATGACGTCAGTACAGAGAAATATGACATCAGTAGAAAGAGAGATATGACGTCAGTACAGAGCGAAATATGACGTCAAGAGAGATATGACGTCAGCACAGAGAGATATGACGTCACTATAAAGAGAGATATGACGTCAGTAGAGATAGATATGACGTCAAGATAGATAATGACGTCATTACAGAGAGATATGACGTCAGTAGAGAGAGAGAGAGAGAGAGAGAGAGAGAGAGAGAGAGAGAGAGAGATCAGTTTATATTAAACATTGCGGGTAATATCTTCTTGTTAAGTCCGTCTTGAGATGTACCTCACTGCCGAGAAGGGGGAAGGTTTGAGGTATCAGCCTCGGTAACCAAGCGAGTTACCCGGGCACGGTTTTGGCTCGTGAGCGAAGAGTCACCGATTAAATAACTATCCGGTGCTAATTATAATCAACACTGCCATTCGTTATAGCCTCGCGTGACTTTTACCAACTATCAAATTATTCGATTGACAGAATAGGCTTCTTAAACGAGAGACAGAGAGTGTGTGTGTGTTGTGGTTGGTTTGTTACGCCCGTGCAGTATTGAAATGCCACTGCACATAGCTCATTTGTGGACATTCCTCTACGTTAAGCAGTTGTTCCGAAATTGCTGCGGCTCTGGAGACCCGAAGCCGCGGTTAACGCCCCCCCCCCCCCACACAGCGGTAAATGTCAGCGTTTCCTGTCGGAATTCCGCGTCCGGCTGTTTTAGTCGACAACAAAGTGCACGGCTGAAATGCTCTCCCCCCCAGCTGGGAATTGGCGGCAGCGAATTTCCTGGGTGACTGCAGTAAAGTGCGTTAAGCCCGACGAAAGCGAACCTCCCCCCCCTCGACCACAGTCATACGGAGTTAAAATGGCATCCGGTCATGGGATTTCTCATAAGAACGGCAACTACTCGACTACGTGCCGACTAGTGTAGCTCTGAAGCGAGCTCTTTGCAGTTCTGCCGGTGTTAGAAATAAGTCTCGTGTTAATCAGCTGTTTGTTTTTTGGGTCAGAAAATGTCACAAAAACAAATGGTAATGAAACAAAAACAAACATGAAATAGAATTACACGTGCACTCTCGAGTATGTAGTAGATGTAAACATTAACCTCACCAAAGAGATAAGAAAATAAGTCAATTTAGTCAACCGTTTTACTATGCATCACTGAAATTAAATTTCAATCCAGTGGTAAAATTGATAAATTCAAAGTCTTGCGCATACTTGCAGACTACTTATAATAATAATAATAATAATAATAATAATAATAATAATAATAATAATAATAATAATATAATAATAATAATAGCATATGGATTTCTGTTAACGTCATTTATACGTCAGGAAAAAGTCATGTATACTACTGACAGCGTTAAAATGCGTGGATGTGTACATATCTCGTCGCATTATTTGTGACAGGGTTTTCAACGAAGCTTGTGCATTGACACACGATTTTTCATTCTTCAGTATTGGCCAAAAATAGCATTGAAACCTTTCGTTTATTTCCGTCCCGAATGCAAAAAAAAAAAATAAAAATAAATAAAAAATTAAGTTTTCAAGCCATATTTTGAGTTATACACATTTTTTGTAGATTTTTAAACTTATATCCTTAAGGTGATAGGCAAACATTTTTGCGCATTGTTCGCCTCTAGTTTATTTTGTATCTGTTATTTATATGCAACTCCGCGGTTTTAAGAGGGAAAGATGCGATCCACCCATATGCAAAAGTCCCCTGTCCGTTTTTAGAAGTGATCAATATGGATTACGTCTACTGATTCTGCCGGTGGGTGATTGGTCCACAGTCTGTGACGTCAGGGTTAAAGGGCGGAGTACCCGTGTTTATTCTTTTAGTCTTCTAATCACCAATTCGTTTATTGGAATAAAAGCCTTTTTTATCGGTTAAGACAGCGAGGGTGGCTAGAAGAGGTTACCATAATTTTTAAAGAATGAACGAAGTAACAACAAAAGCCTTGGCATTTACACGAACTGACGGAAGATACTTCGATCCAGATGAATGTATTTTCAAATAGCGGGTATCTCACGAGCGCTCGTGTTAAAATACCCGCAAACGTGCAGCAAATCTCGTTTTTGCACTGTTTTTGATTTTTAAAAATTATTTTGCATTACCGACGACAGCAATAACAGGTGCGCGAAGTAACCTCTTTTGCATAATTTATTTCTCTGCCACCTGTCCTATCATCCTAAGCAAAGAAGGTAAATTTGTTTTGCACTGATACCGTAATAAGAGAGAGAGAAAAATAAGTCTCTGCCAGTCTTGCAGGACCATATGAAGCATATCGTTTAGGTAAGTGTAAGTCACGTATCGCTATATCACATTATCAGGTAAATATATACGAAGTCTGTAGAAAAAGTATCCGATTTTTTCCCGTGGGAAGTAATGACGTTAGGGAGGCAAAAGTGTGCATAGTGGAGCCGCATGCCTTCTTGCGCATGCGTGGTTTTTGGCGGGCTTGCTAGATACGTCAGTCGCTGTCAGGTAGCCATCGCGTGAGATGCTGTACTACTCGTCGCATTTTCATTTCGCCCATGATGACGGAACGTGTGGAGCAACGATCTTGCATCAAGTTTTGCCAAAAGCTTGGAGATACCCAAGCGGAAACAATTCGCAAAATTCAGCAGGATTTGGTAACAATGCCATGGGTGTTACCCAAATAAAAGAATGGTACAACAGGTTCAAAGATGGCCGCACATCGGTAGAGAGTGACCAGCGTTCCGGGAGGCCGTCAACAAACCGCAATGCAGTTGTTATCGAGAATGTGCGGACCTTGATAATGGAGGATCATCGTTTGACAGTGCGGGAAATTGGTGACGAGGTTGGGATCAGTAAACATTCTGCACACGCAATTTTAAAGGAGGATTTGGGCTTGCGATGTGCCCAAGCTGCTTTCTCAGGAACAACTTCGTCTTGAGGTTGCGCAGGACCTGCTGGATACTGCCAACAAAGACCCTGAGTTCCAGAATACCATGATAACTGGAGATGAGACGTGGATGTACGGGTACGACCCGGAAACCAAAGCTCAATCATCACAGTGGAAGCACCCAACGTCAGGTCCGGAGAAAAATCAAGGTGATGCTGACTGTTTTCTTCGACTACCGAGGCGTTGTGCGTCACGAATACGCACCAGAAGGACAAACAGTTACAAAGGAGTACTATCAGGAAGTCCTCTGACGTCTTCGTGATGCAGCTGGGCGCAAGAGACCGGATCTGTGGGCCTCGCAAAACTGGCAGCTGCATCATGACAACGCCCCGGCTCATTCGTCGTAGCTGATCCAAGGTTTCTTGGCAAAGAAAGGCATTTCGCTCATTCGCCAGGCTCCCTACTCTCCAGACACGGCTCCTTCCGACTTCTGGTTGTTCCCAAAAATGAAGATGCCACTGAAAGGCTCCCTCTTTGAGAGCCGAGAGGACATCATGCAGAATGCGACGGCGGAGCTGAGAGCCATTCAGGAAGAAGCATTCCAGACGTGCTTCAAATAGTGGAAGGATCGCTGGGCTAAATGTGTGGAGGCCCAAGGGGCCTACTTCGAAGGAGATTAGCAATTGAACCCCACCAAGTACGTAATTTTTTTCCCCCAGCCTAAGGTCGGATATTTTTTCGACAGACCTCGTACATTCTACCATATTTTAACATCAACACTATAGTGTATATATATATTTTTTTCCGCCAATTAAAAAAAAATTACATGGTTTATTATATTTTTAACTTTCCTGTGTAAGACAGCTGTGTTAACATACTTCTTGCGTAAGCTGTTCACGCGAAAGACAGGAACCTTTGAGCCTTTTTTTTTTGGTGGGAGTTTCCATTTGTTAAATGAATACTGTATTATATAAAAATGGAGTTTAAAATAAGGATAGAATTAACCATTTTAATAGGACGGCGACCCAAACCGTTTATATGAGTCTCCTCATTTGGATCCGAGAAATCTAAATTTACACTTTTAAGAATTTTTTTTTTTTTAGGTGGTAAAAGGCTTTAGAAAAACAAATGAAAATTTTTTATTCTGAATCATAATTTAGAGATTCTCGAAGAGACCTAAAGATTTAAGATTAGGAAAGAAAAACAACATAACTTGAAAGTAATGAGAGAACTGAAAATTCCAAACCAAAAATTGACTATTTTTTTTTTTAAGTATTCTTTAAAAATTTCCACCATAATTTCTTTTGTATAATAAATGGCACCAGTCGGTACTGATCGTACCACCGGCTTTTCATGAACCATTAAAGTCTATAAGGATAATGACGAAAAAAACTATGAAGAAAACGAAACAAAACCTGGAAAAATTGAGCCCTAAGTAGCAACTTCCAAGATCTCGAGATGACGCCTCACAGAAGCAAGACCAAAGATCAGAATTTTTTTAATATATCACGTGCGAAATGCTGAAGAAGCATTAAGACACTTCTCTAACATTATCTATCAATGCAAACTTGCGTATAAAAGTACTGATAGTGGTGAAAAGGTAAATTACTATTTAACTAATATGGTACGTGATTATCATCATAATCTAAATCTTCACGATGAATGTAGTAAAATAAAGTATCTACAATTCATATCTACTAAATGGAAATATCAACGTGTTATCAAAGTTATTATGAGAGTGGATATGTACAATCTACTTAAAGCATCGTCATATATGTATATATACATCTAACCGATTTTTTAAAAAAAGTTATATTAAATATCCAAAATCAAGATAGTTTTCCTTGGTGTATATTAGTACATCTTTATTAAATTTATTAATGACAGCATCATAAAAAAGTTTCAAAATACATAAAATATGAAAATTAATTTAAAAGAACAGGAATAAATTATCTTGTTGCAATAAATCAAATTTTTTAATTTAAGGGTAATAACAGCATATCTGTTCATATTTGTGTACGATGAAGAGAAAAAAATGTCGTTCCGCATTGGATACATAACTTCTTCATATAAACGCATACATACTGATATATTTCTTATAACAAATGGGATATAATTGTAAATAATTCACTTATTAACTTTAATAATAAATTTTAAAAAAATTCAGCAATTAACTTGCAAAGGAAATAGACATATTTCACCAAATGTAACAAAACCTTGAAATTTAATTATCACTGAGTTACATTTAAAGTTCCAATTGTGTTCGAGAATAGATAACCGAATGAAGAACACACGATACTATAAAAATACATTCTCTCCTCATTTTCCTATTATACTGTTTAATAGCAATATAAATCCGAATCATTTACTTATAGAACTGAAGTTGAAAACTACAAAAATATTTCGCACATAAATTATAAAAGGTTTTAAATATTTATAATATTCTCAACTATTTTAGAGATGATTTTTACACAAGTAAATAAATGAACAAGCATTTTAAAACTCTACTCGTCATATTTGTGAAGAATCGTTTAAAATAGGAGAAAAAGTAGAGATTATTGCCACTTTAGTATAAATTAAAATTTTAAATACCCAAATCATATATCTGTTGTATTTCATAATACATCTAATTATGTACATGATATTTTTAAAGATACCGTGAAGGAACAATCAATTTCTATCATACCATAAATAGCTAAAAATATATTTATTTTTCATTGAAAAAGAAAGTTGATATTGATAAATATTTAGAAACTAGAAGTTTAGATTTATTCATATTTATAGTACTAGTCTGGATGAATTATTTGCTAATTTAACACATAAAAAATTCATACATAAATTAGATTTACTTATTCATGTATGTGTAGATGATTTTGGTAAGTATAACCTAAACCCCAATCAATCAATTAAAAAAGACTTTTATGATGATTTTGATAAAATTTTCATTTGCTACATGTTTTCTAATTATTTTGAGAAATATGTTAAAACATTTGTGAGAATATAATATATATTTAAATTAAGATGGTTTACACTCAGCAGATGTGTATCTGAAAGATTTTGGAATCTTTTATCACAAATTAAGACCGTGTCAATTTTTCACTGGATCTTCTCTAGTTTGGAACATTTGTTTAAAATGGCCTAAAATTAATTTGCAATTATTAATGGCTTATGATGTATTACATATGATAGTGAAAGGTAAAAGAGAAATGTGTTTCCAAATAAACACGCAATTTTTAATAATCCCCATTTTAATATTTTAATACTGATAACAGATTTAAGACCATGAGATGTGTTGAAATTAGATGTTAATATTAAATGCAAATTATGTATGATCTAACTAAAGATAAATTATACATTATATACTTAGATGCTAATAATCTCTATGGTTGGGCAATGTGTCAACCTCTATGAAACAGTAACTTTAAAAATGGGTTTTACCATAAAATGATGTTATAAAAATGTCATCTGACTTACTAACACAATACACGAAGTAGATTTAGGATACCTGTCTGAGCACCGTACTGTAAAACTTATACTTCAAGAAGAGCGTTTTTCTCTCCTTCAATACAAAATGATAAAATACTAACTTTATCTCATGACATCTGTCTTCTTTAAACAAGTAACACTTTAGGAAGACTTGTTTGTTTTTGTTTTTTTTAACACCTGCTCATAAAATGATCCTAATATTTCTTTCACTTCTAAAATTTGCTTTTAATTTATGTTCAAAAAGTGATATTAATCTCAACAACTTTAAATAGTTTATTATTTAGATCTTTAGTATATCCTTTGTCAGATCTCTTTAGTTTTAAATCAAGATTTTTTTTCAAATGTTTATATATATATATACATAAGTTTGTTTTTTTTTCTTTTTAACTTTTGTTTTTTTTATTTGCTTATTTCGGTAACATGTTATTAGATCTATTTTTTATTGTTATGCGTATTTATTAACTACTTATCCAATTACTATTATTTTTTTGTAGAATTTTTCCGTATATTAATTTCTAAGGTAACATTAAACCTGTCAACTAAAACTAATTGACCTTCATTACAAGTATATACACGATAAAGTTATATTAAAGAACGACCTCTAAAACCGTTTTAAAAATTCTGCTAACGAACTTCCCGTATCAGTCTATAATTTTAGTAGTTTTCTACCGGATTGTTTAAATAAAAATTTTAAATGCCTCTGTCATCGGTTTTACATACAGTTTTACATTTTAAAGGAACACTCCGCGCAATATTTAGAAAAAATATTTATTAAGTTAAGCAAAAAGTACTGGAAATAATTATGGAAACATACGGGATATGCAAAATATAAAGAGTAATTGCAACTGCAACGTATATAATAAATACAAAGCATTATTACAGAAAATATACAAAAACAATAATTAATACACTGTACAGTGCTTAAGTATTTGGTATGCAAGTTCTTTGCTTTATATATAAAAAGCATAACACATTGTTTTCATGCTCCCATAAGGTTATCAACGTATGAATGAAATGCTGAATATCCCGTAGTACTTTCCACAATTCATTTAAGCTGGTTGGTTTCCGTTTGATTTTCTCAGTAGTCACATATAACCATATAACTTCATATAAGGCTGTTTATATCAGGTCTTTGTACAGGCAAAGCATCTTCGCCAGTGTTCCATCAGCGTTTTTATGTCCAAAATAGTTTTTCACTACATTTGCTGAATGATTGGGCTATTGTCATGTTAGAAAATGAATCCCATCCCCATGAGAAGTCTTCTTGAGGGAATGGCATGATAGATATGATTTGCCTGTGTCTGTCGGCAATCAGTATACCTTCTAATCTATGCAAATCTCCGATATCTTTGACTGATATGCAACTCCACACCTGTACTTTCCACCTCCATGCTTAACTGTAGCTGTTTTACTCGGAGTTGTCATACCATTTCCCGGTCTGTCTTTGATCATACCCGTTGTTGATTATTGACAAAAAAGAGCAAATTCTTTCAAGTTTGGTTATCCCAGTTTCATTTCTTCTACTCAATTCAGCTTTGCTATTCATGCAACAAAAAAAAAGCATAAAAATTGAAAATAACTGGGTGGTGCGAATTGGCTGGCCAAGGCTGTAGGCGTAGACATAATGACATTGATTTTTCTAAATACTTTCCATAACTATTACAAACAAACGTCAAAAGTATCTAAAATTTTATTATTCGTTTTCCATTATCTAAAAAAGAACTAACATATTTGGGATGATTTGGTTAAAGATATGGGTTTTGATGAATTCAGATCATTTTAAAAATGTTTGCAAAAAAACAAACAAGCAAACTGTGGTTTGCAGTTATAGACAAATAATCTAATAAATATATCGATCGAAGTTTGATGAATTTTAACCCAGCTTAACGATACATTCTAAGAAGTGGTTAAAGAAATAGTTTCTTGATGACAAATATTTGAGCAAAATTTTATACCAGATCAGGTGAATTATCTTAGCCGATTATAAATACAAACAAAACGTTATTGCTGGCTCCTTTAAACCTCGAGGAAATATCTTTAACGCTACAAAAACCAATACAATCATTGAGTATTCACCATTTCCATCATCAATAACATCATTTGCTCCTTTTTAAACGTTGACAATAATTCTTCTAAAATAAAAGGAAATGCAGCTGTAACAAATTATTTAGCTTGCAAGGATGATCAGTCCGCTTTTGCTTTACAACACTTAGGATATAAAAAAATATTCAGTTGGATTACCCAAGATTGAGCTAAGTTCTAATTAGATTAATTAATATTAATATCTGTGAAACTGCCACTATTTTTGGTTTATGGAAACCTTTAACTAAAATAAAACTGTAAGGAAATATCTTTACTGAAGAAGATATTCAAAATTATGTTGCATTTTAAATACAATGCAAAACAACAATGTAATAAATATCTACAAAGTAAACTACGTCAAGTAAAAATAATAAATAGAACAAGTATATTGCACCTGAGCAAAGACGAGCAAATTATTAAAAGCCCATCGATGTATCTAGACTAAGCCAGTTTGGAGTACAAGGTATAAAAACGGCCATATTACGGTTGTGGTATATCTCTAGCCAGTTAATTGGAACGCTTTACTTTTAGCATTTAAATATCCTGATGAATTTATATTTAATCTTAAAAAAAAGAGACTTTTGGAAGATTATAAGTGCTTGAAAAAAAAAATAGAAAAAAAGAAAAAATCCTATGCAAATAACAGAACAGCTGAAACCTAAATAATCCTATATTTTTCATCATCAAAAACCATAAATTTCAAAACAGATTTTTATTCAACAATAAATTTAGATTATACAAAGAACACGACTTTGCTCTGATTAATCTCGAAATGTTTTATTTTCTCTTAAATGTCACTAACAAAAATAAAATTTGTAAATATACAGAAGATGGAACTACTTGGACCACGATAACTTTACTCAGGTGTTCTTATGAGCTCATACAAATTAAAAGCAAAATTCAAAGGAAGATGAAAGATAAAATCACAAGGTGTAAATGACATAAATGTACTAATTGCTCGAACATGTGGAGTAAAAGTTATGGAATAATTATAAAACTTGGTGGAGGATTCTAAAAAAAAAATTATATTAACTGAGTAAATTAACATGATAATTTTGTTTATTAATGAAACTCGCTTAATAAATGAGTTTCATAAGCATGGACCTATCGCAAAAACAAATTTAAATAACCTTGGTTCAGAAATTAATATTAAAATCTGAAATCAAGATGTGCTATTATTGCCACAGGAAGCTGTGATGTTGGTTGAAGGATAGTTTCTGAAACATGATAATATACTTAATGCTGATGCTAATAATGTTAGTCTAACATGCTAGTATAGGAATTAAAGCAAGATATAATTACATGATAGAAGAATAAAAACTAGTGTTTATATTCCACTAGCTGATGTATTTGGTTTTTGTGAAGATTACAGAAAAATATCTTATGGAATGAAAATTATGTTTTTTCAAGAATTGGAGACAATGATTCAATTTTATAGCAAACGAACTTGATGTTGGAAGAGTTAATCTAATAAAGTAGCATTTTATATACCTCTTACAGTTGTCCTAAGAAAAACAACTAAACTTTATTAAGAAGATTGAAAGCAAAGTAACTAATTATATTTGTTTAGTTAATAGACAATGGGGTTTCACTAATTTTTATTGGAGGTTGACTATTACAGCAGGAGCAGGAAAAAAAACTGGATATGTTGTTTTTAGGATTTCAAACTTCTAAGGCTAATAACCAGGAAACAAATCCTGCTCTATTTGATAATTGTTTGGTAAGAAATGCTCATATTTTTCGGAACAGTGATAGATAAAACCCCGCTCTTGATTTAAATTTGGATGATATCGTTAAAGCAGAATTTATAAAGAAATTAAAAACTTTAAACATAAGTTTATGGTTTCACGCAATCAAACACTACCTACTGAGTATAAAGGAATTATCCTTTGATCGTATTTCCTATAAGTCATCAATCAGAAAGGATAAAGTAGTAAAGTCAGTTTAAAACCTAAAGTTACTTCCCACAAACATTGTCCAGCAAATACTCAGTCCTTTGTAGTTGTTCCGTCTAAAAGAATTGTAAATGTAAAATCAGGTGGCAATAAATTTAAACGTTATTTATTACATTTTATACATGTTTTCCTAAATACATGTAGAAGTATAATTCCGATTGGTTTTCTTTGAGTGAAAATCAAAAGCAAAAATTAATAAAGGAAAGGCACTTGGTGGAGCTATTTTGAGATCGAGTAAAAATAAATCACATAATGACTTTTCTATTTCTATTACAAGGTGACAAAAATAAAGTTTAAAAAGTTCAAAGTTTTGATTTAAAAATTAGCATGTCACAAATGAATTAAACTAAAAACACAAGGTAGGTTTTTACCTATGCTTGTTGGAACCGTTTCAGGTAGACTTTTACCTACATTATTTTCTAGAAATTGTTATAATGCCACTCATCAACCACAAAATTTTATGGTACTATTGCCAGAAAACGACTTAGCTAGATTTAATGAAATTTTGATAAAGGTGTACAACTCTAAATAAAGTAAAAAAGTGAGTGGATTTCTTACGACTACTTTACCAAATCTATTAAATACCAGAAATTTTTTTTATTATATTTAAGTACAAAATCCACAAATCATCCTGGGGTTCTAGTTCATCCTAAAAGCTGCAGCTAAATGTTTAAATTTGAGAAATGAAAGAAATTGCTCATTTGAGTTATAAGTTATTGCAGATAAAACTGTTAAAGAAACTAAACAACTTTTACTTAGTGTTTTTTTTGTAAATGTTGAAAGAACAGATTCCAGGTCTTATCAATAAAATATCCCTATTCTTTCGGTGATTCTGTATATATATGATGCTTTTAAATTAATTTTGCTTGTTTTATGAACTTATTTACTATGTCCATCATATAAGCGGCAAATGGAGCATTTAAATGTTTACTTTATTTTTGTTTAGTAGAATCTTGATAGTGTACGTAATAATTTTTGGTGTCTTTTTCAATTTCTTTATGCTTTTCTCTATAGTTATTTCGCATTTTTTCAGTACTGCTCTACAACTTTTCTTTCTATCATTTACTTTAAAAATATTTGTCTCTTTATTATAAAATATTCCTTATATTTAACAGTGTATTAAGCATTTTTATCTATTTCTAAATTTTGATCATAATATGAACCAGCAAAGTTGATATTAAGATGATTTAATTTCTTAACATATTTACCTCTAATAATTAGAAATTAAGCTCTAGAGATTACTTCAATTTCTTCATTTAATTTATTTTAAAATTTCAAATCTACAGTTCAGTAACAGTTTTCTGTAACTTATTAGATTTGAACATGACGATTAATAATTTAATAAACTTTATTCAAGTGATTTAGATGTAGATCTAATATAAAAAGTAATTTAATTAATCATAACAATTTATAAATTTGTCCAAAAGTAATTAATTATTAAGATTAGCATTCATTAAAGGTCTGAGAAATTTTAAATATAATTAACTGACATGACGTTAGCTAATTTTGACAGAGAAAACATGCCAGGAATTAAAAAAAATGAGGGGTGTTTTTATGAGAAGCACTTCTTAGTAATCTGAATAAAATAGAATGTGGTGTTTTAAATTTATATTCTATTAAAAGTTCTTGCACCCGTTGAACTTGTTGGTATGAAGTTAACAATCTATTATTTTGATTCATTTCAAATCTACTCTTGAATGTAAGAAATATTCTAAGAAAAATAATAGTAATTTAACTTATCAGAGCATTGAGATCCAAAAAAGAAATTGTGTTATTTGTGGACAGTTTTTTTCTACAGTTTTGATTACATTTGCTAAAATCATAAAAGAACAAATACTTCAGATCTTTTAAAGAGTTTTTTAAACTTATCAAATAAACAAATTTGAAATGATAGATAAAGTAAACAGAGAATGTATTGTTTTTTTCTATTAAAATAAATGAGATAAAACTAAGATCATTTTTCAAAAAAAAAAATATTCAAGATTATGAAGAGGTAAAAACGTTAACAAGAAAAACATTCGTTTTCTATAATAACAATATTATGCATATTAAAAATACAAAAGAAAAAAGGAGATTATAAAAAGCATCTGAAAGATTAAAATAAACTATACTCTCGATTATATAATTTCAAGTAAAGATTCTATAACTAAAGAAAAACAAAAATATTTAAAGAAATGGTTCAAGTTTGTAAATAATCAGCAAAACTAGATATTTTAACTATTAAATTTGTTTAAATGAGTGGTTTCAGTGTGGAAGATAATTCATCAATATCTTATACTTTAAAACACATCACACTTTAAAACACGACATTATACAAATCTAATGACGAGATTTAAATATAGATCGTCAAAGAATTATAAATATAAATAATTCTGATAATTCTAATGAGGTTAATAAAATATGTAGATATTTATTTATTATATTAAATTATATTTTGGATAAAATAGGATTCTGGAAATAATCATGTTATTAACTTACTGAAATTTAAAGCTTTTGATTAAAATAATGATCATATTTCTAATAATGAAGTCTTAATTGAATTTTTACCATATTCCCTTTTCTTAATCTTTGAACATGCGTGCCAATGTCGCCAAATAAGGCACTCACCAGAGGAAGTTCTCCTGGTACCACATTTTTCACATTCATAATGCATAATGGTGAAAACACATTTGTCCATACACCAAGTAATACAAATAAAACAGAAAACAAGAACAATTTCCTTTCATAAAAGAGAAATTTAAAGTTTATATCAAGAGAGACCTGAATTTTTGGATAAAAATTGTCAGGAGAAAAACCAAAAACTAAAAAAATCGTACCCGTACGATGTAAGTTATGACAGTTGCGTTGTACACGTAGCTCCACAGTGGAGATAACCCGCCAAGCGAGTGTAGTGTCGTGGTTAGCTGCTGGGCAGCATTGCTTATCACATGATACAAACGAGTCCGGCAGTAGAATTTCTACTAAAGTCCTTTACTTAAGATGTGGGAGAAAATCTGAGATCATGGAAAAGCACACGCGACTAGCTAGTAAAGAGCAACAGCAGGAAGATAACGTCGAACCAAGTTGAGACGGGGCATCAAAGCCGGGCCTTCAGCCTTAAGTCCAGTAGTCTAATCACTGGGCTACCGGCCGCCCGATTAGGATAAGAATACTGCGTATTTTTTTTTTTTCAATGATGGATTTAAATTTAGAACAAATAATATAAATCTAAACGGCGAAAATTTACAGATTTTAACTGCACCAGCATCAGGATCAGGTGCCATAGAGAAAACCTATAACGATAATAATTTTCTTGATAAACTATCTGGAGATGCAGGATATTTAAAACTTGGTTCTTTTGGTAACAAGTAATATCGATATAGACCAAAATATATTACAGATGTAAAAACTCTAACATCTAGTGACATAAACCATGAGTATTATGTAGTAAATCAAAATATAGAGTTTGTTTGTTTGTTTTAAAAGATGAAGTACATTTTTTTCTCGCTTGGAATAGTGGTAATACAATTATTAAAAATGTGAGATTGGAAAATTACAAGCACTTATAATAATATCTTCAAATACTCATTAAAGGAGGCAAATTACGTATTACTTACTTGATAAGTAGAAATCTAAACAAACTATATGGCACACTAAGTGTATATGTACATCCTTATTTAAAAATAATAAATACTAGAAGTTTTACATCTACAACTATTAGTGTTCTTTTCATTTTTAAAATGATAAGAAACCTTTTTTTTTGTTTCCAGTTAACTAGAAAAAAATAAAATTTCAACATCTTGATAAAAACAGGTTTCAATACCCCGCACTATTGTCATAATTTCCTTTAGGCCAAATTTATCACTTACTTTATTGACTATTCTAAATTTAAAGTATTCCTTTTGCGAAAAGCATTCAGTTTTATAGATATCCTATTAAAAGTAGTACATATTTAATTTCGAAATTTTAGAATTGAGCAAAACGAAACAGTTATATGCAAATAGGCAAACACAAATGACTTGCAAGTACGTAAGCAACATGGAATACCGTATAGAGAAAGATATCACGTACTAGAGCTAGTTCTTGGATCTACAACCGCTAAGTTTTCCTCTATCGTCCTCCCACTTGCGATACAGGCCACAGGCGCCGCGTTAATGTCCGTAAACAACTTAGGAAGAGGAACCAGGAACCTAACCTACCAAAAAAAAAAAAAGGTTCTGAAAGATTAAAATGTCTGTGGGCTCATTAGCAATTGTCGTCAGGGGTCGTAGCACGTACGTAGGTCGAACGGTCGAATCCTAATGATGTTTGGCAGTTTAGCGCAGTAGTTTCACGCTCTCGATCTTTTAATAATCAAATTAGGTGCCCCCCAACAAGTGAATTATTCAAATTAGGTAATGGCATAGAAACGCTATGACATCATCAATAATGTAAAAAAAAAATCGAAGGCGCGCGAGTGTCACAGAAGTACCCACTAGCAAAGAACGTAAGCAACGTATACAAATAGCGTAGTTTGTTCGTTGTAGAGAGTAGTTGGCGATTAGAAAAACATCAAATAAAGTCGTTGCACCACTTCCTGAAAAAAAAGTCTAGACCTAGAAGGTTTATCGTTTGTTTAGCCTAATTTTAAACCCTCAAAGCATTTAATACCTCAACGAGGAACTCTTTAAATATTCTATAAAAAGGAATTAAATAATTAAACATTTTTTAGATTCCCTGAATAATGCAAAGTTCTGTGTTTAGTGAATATCGCCGAAAGAAAAAGGCTTTGACTGACTGCTTATCCATATGTAAATATTTTTTAAAGGGGCACTTAAGTTCTTTACAACATGTTATCATTATGTTATAATATTATTTTTTTAGTTAATTTTTTTATTATTTGGATTTGCAAAAGCGATTGTTTGCGTAGATTTTGTAATTTGATTTCTTAAAGAAAATCTTATATTGGATAAATTTACATTTTTGTAACGCGTAGAATATCTTCACTTTCAGTTTGCACAAAGCCTTAGTGATGATGATATAAATTCGCCGCGTAAGTTTCCGCTAATTCAGCCTCAAATTAGAAATAAGTAACTGAACAAGTCCGATGTTGATTAATTACTGTATTTTAAAATAAATGAAATCAAGGAAATACGATAATTGTATTTCCTCGACGTTGGTCAAACTTCGAGTGAATCACGAAGTTTAATCGGACCGTTTCGGGTGGCGTTGGCAGAACTCATCTCGAGCCGTACGCCGTTACTTCCGGTGGAATTCACAGCAAAAGACTGGACCTTGTGCCAAGCGAAATAAATTCGAAAAAAACAAAGCTCAGGTAACTCATTCAGAAAATTGAATCCTGACAAGACCCGTCCATCTTTTGACAAAACACCGTCGATGATAATGAAGAATAATCTTAATTAGAAACAGACGGTGTTAATTTGCTGTCGACGTTTAGCAATCATGATAATGAAGCCGATACATCACACGCGCTGAAAGGCCTGATGACATTTAATTTTTCCCCGCCATCACCCCCGGATAAAATTAACACAGGTCATTATACCGTGGTGCACCGACGAGTAGATTCCGTTGGTTCTCCAGTGCCACGTCAAATCAGTGAAGCAAGAAGAAAAAAAAGCGTTAGAGGTGGAATGCTAACACTTACTCGTGTGGCACCATTAATATTAGCGTTCCTACCTATTATGATTTGTCTCCGAGCGGAAATGGCTGCTCCACTCCGTTCTGATTATCTTCTGTCGCCGCTTAATGAAACTTTCCAAATACTTTTTTTGGGGGGGAGGGAGAAGAAGAAGAAAAAAACTTCTAAAAGCGGCTCCCTCAGTACCAAGGGAGTCGAGCCGATCTCGTCAGCGAACAGAGTCGCGTAGGTGGAAATGTTTGACAGAAACAGATAATGAAAAGAAATCTAATTAATTAGAGTTTTTACTTAGACGCTTAACCCTAGCCCCCCCTCTGTGACGGCAGCTGTAAAGTTCATCTTGGTTATATCGAGGCCGGATTTGAAGCAAACCACCAGTTTTTGGACTGTGGTCCCAACTTCCTTTGTATATTGGGTTAGGCTACAATGAAGATGATGTGAAACACACAAACACCACGCACGCACGCAAGTAATTCATTCAGGGAAGTTAAAACGTAGCCCGGTGACCGGATATCATAATGCAGATGCTATTGCGTACAGTTTTCACTTGAGCACCTCCACTATGTAGGCTTGAATCTAGATTTCAGGTGAATGCATCAGTATTAAAAGCAGTTATATTCTAATAGCGAACAGAGAAGACTTTACTAAGGACCAGAGCCAGGGATAAATATGTGTTCTAGTCGTAGTCTGTCACTCACTGTTAGTGAAAAACTAAAAGAATGTAGTGGAACATGCAGGTGAAAGATCGGAATTATGCAGCTTTATTTCCATTTATTGGCCTTCGTTACAAAATCTCTTCACATGATGAATTCTTTTTTTTTCTCTACTTCAAAGAAAAGCACGATCCTTTTCAAATCCATGTTTTATTCGCGAGTTCGTAAGATCCCGTTAGTATTGTGGCAGGGTTGGGTGGTGGTGGAGAGAGGGAGTTTGGATCCCTGTTCGGTACCACGACTCGTCTTGGCGTATCTCACGGCGTGGTTCTTCTCGTTCTTCTGTGCCAGTCCGTTGTTAAGGATTTCCTCCGGCAGCTAAAACAGAGTTCTAGTAGGAACATCCGCTAGATCGGTTGAGCTGGTAGTACACAAAACACGTATGTGCCGGCCAATGTTTCTGATGTACCCTGATCCCATTTCCCGTCCGAAATTGTAACATTGCATAACGCTGTAGTTGACGTATTATTTGCACACAGAAAGCAGAAGCAATCGTGAATGACTTCTTAAAATTCAAATGATAAACAAGCTATTATTCTGAAAATTACAGCAGCATTCGGTCAAATGAAATATTTGCTTTCACATAACTGTTTAAAATACAGCACTCTATTCTTGCTATATGGTTTAGAATTGTTTACAATGTAACTTAATCTGCTGCTGACCTTATACAACCTTCATTTCCTGGTATTTGACAATAGAGGATACTTCCACATGACGTTTACTGACACGGCGCATCCACATTTACTCGATGCCTTTCTAAAATTAAGGATAAGTAGATTTAGAACCGTTTTTATATTTGTTATTTACATTTATTTTTAAAGGGAAAAGTTCTTTTTATTTTTTTACAGATATCAACAAATAAGACTATTTAAAAAAAAATTTTTTTTTAAAATCAGATTTGCTCGAAGACCTGCTTGTTTGTCTTGAATAGATAAGTTACCTTTTTATATCGGCTCTCGGTTAACAGTGGAACACTTCCGCTTAAACTTACATTTACCACACATTTTTTTTTGGGGGGGTACAAAATTAAAATGGGAAACTGCTTTAAATAATATGTTTGCGTCAATATACTGAACCCGATGCCGATAGTAGAAGTGCCAACTTATCGGATTTAAAAGAAAAAGAAGAGGAGAAACTTCCAATAACTCTTACTTTTTTCTTTGAGAGAAAAATAAGTAACTTCAATAACTTAGCGAATTTAGAGATCTGAGAATAAGATTCTACTACCAAGAATGTCATCGCGATGCTATGATTTGACGTCATTTCCTAATTGGACATAGTTGTTCTTTTAATAGAGCTTAACAATTATAATCAGTGGCAGTGCATAGAGTTTGGGGTTCTATAGAGATTCCCATCACAGTTACACGCTTTCTGTTTTACAAAATAACTGTTTGTCTTAAAAAAAAACACATGATGTTTCATTGCAGAATATGGAGTGCCAAATAATGGACGAGAAAGAGAAGAGTCAGGAAGCGATCATGAACGAGGGAAAAACGAGAGACAAGTTCAAAGAATTTTGGAATGACAGCTGCTCAGCCGAGGACCAAAACTGCCAGGAAAACGCCAGCGGCTCGAAGGAGAACGAGGTTGGGGTCGTGGTTCTGTTCGGAGTTCCCATCGTGTCGCTTCACGCCGACGGCAAAGAGCGGCTCTGCCTCGCGCAGATCTCGAACACACTTTTGCGAGATTTCAGCTACAACGAGATCCACAACCGGCGAGTGGCGCTGGGCATCTCCTGCCTGCAGTGCACTCCGATGCAATTGGAGATTTTGCGGCGAACCGGCGCCATGCCGATATCGTCGAGAAGGTGCGGCCTGATCACGAAGAGGGAGGCTGAACGTCTGGTGAAATCGTTCCTGCAGGAAAGCTCTCCTCCCCGACTGCCCTCCAATTTCTCGTTCAAGGTGCAGCACAACTGCGGCTGGGGCTGCAAGGGATACTTCGTCCCGTCCCGTTACAACAGCTCCCGGGCGAAGTGCCTCAAGTGCGAATTCTGCAACTCGTTCTTTTCGCCCAACAAATTCATTTTCCACTTCCACCGGAACGCCAGCAGCGTTTACAGACACGCGGACGCCGCCAACTTCAACTCGTGGAGAAAGCACCTGCACCTGTCGGAGCCGCTGCCCAAGGAGAACATCGTTCACGCCTGGGAAGATGTCAAGGCGATGTTTAATGGCGGCAGCCGGAAGCGAATGATGAACGTTTCGAACAAGCACTTGTCCAAGGACGCTTGCATCGACCTGCAGATGGGCAATTTCAACAGACAGTTTTCTCCGGTCGTGAGCAGTTATAATATTCAAAATTCTTTCATGGGGAACCAAGGGCAGTCCTCCCCTGCTTTGCTAAACGCGCATCCGGCCTTTCCAAAACCATTCCAGGGACAGTACTCGACGACCTATGGAGACTTCCTCCGCTCCCTCAGCGCTCCGTACACCATGTGGTGGCTGAAGTATGCGCCGATGACTCCGAGCTACGCGATCAACAACCTCGATGTTCTGCAACCAGAGTCGGCCAGCGTCGCCGCGGTAGCGGACTGGTCGGCGAAAAAGGGCTTCGGCCTCGACGGGAATCTGAGAGATAGCGAAAAACACTCGGATGGCGCCAGCAGCAAGTCTTCGAGCGAAACGAGCGCCGTCAGCCCGCGAGAAGAAGCGAGTGGGCACGACGTTCAGGACTCCAACAAGACGGCGAACGACAGCATTATTAACGTGGAAGACTCTTGGACCGAAGAACTCGACTGTCCGATGAAAGAAAGCCAGACGAACGTTCTGGACATAGAGAATGCGGATGCACCGAGGAAATCACCGTCGCGCCCAGCTCCAGCAGGCGGAAAGGTGGACGACGGGAAGGCTTCAGAATGTGACGACCACCCGTCGGAAGGCAGTCAGGTACAGTCGAAGAATGGTGAACGCGACAGGTGCCCTGTAATACAAGTTGAGGGTGGAATCCCAACTATAAAAAACGTGTCTAACTCTGATCCACCTGACGAAAATATGCATAAAGGCTTAGCTTTAAACGCAGCTACATACGTTAATTGTTGTGCCCTGAAAGCGGATGTCCACAAGAGAAGCAAGGTAATGGTGGCAAAGTGCAGTTTGTTTGTGTGACGCCAAATTTCTCTGGACTTTATGAATAGAAACTGTTGTTAGAAATCGAAAAGAAACAAAAACAGAAAACATACGAAACGTTAACCACCAATTAAACCAGTACCAGTAACTAGTAATTGATCTGATCATATCCACTTAGCGTAATTTTTGTTTACTATTCCGTTTTTATATACATGAAGTAGTGGACGAAGTACTCGTAATTGCATCACTCAAAATAATCAGGCTTTTTTAAAAAATATAATTATACCACAACTGTTGCATTATTTGAGCATTTGATTTATATCTGATTTATCGTTTACGTATTTCGTTTGTTAGAATAACATTCTTTTGGTCAAAAAATATTTCAAAGTCCGCTTTTATCAAACTCTACTGTATTATTAGTCTACAGCTGCATCTCCAGAAGAAATTAGTTCATTAAAGAGGTTTACTAGAGAACTTATGAATATCAGATCAATGGTTTTATTATGCTACAAATCGATTTCTACATCATAACGCATACAATATTTTGCGTGAAAACATAAGGTACTACAGCCATTTTGAACACAATTGTAATCATATGTATAGTAACTTACTCTTTATTGCATCCTTTAGATTTTGTTCTGTTGTTCAAGAAAGTTTAAAATTTAGTAGAAAAAAAAACAATCTTGTCTAAAAATGTTAAATGTTCATAAACCTCATGGTAATAATAGTAATTTTAAAATGCCCGTTTTACTGGATGATTCCAAATTAAATGGTGCAAAATATTTTAAAAAAAAACAACAAAAAATTCCCACAATCAACATTCGTGACTGATATAAACGTTCAGTGATACGTAATAAAACTTAAAACCTAAAAGAAAATTTTTTTCAGAAGCAGCCAAGTCAAAATGTAGGATTCCTCCGGTTAACACTTTTGTTATTCAGTCCTTCGGGGAACCCAAATGAGGAGAATTCACTTGGAAAGAATTCAAAAATGATGTATGGAGTTTAATTTAGAAAATTGATTTTGCTCCGGAAGCGTTTACTGAAATAATTGCTTTCTAAAACTAGTTGTTTTATCTTCAGCCAAATAAAAAAAAAAAACATCTCTCGTCGAGCATTGTGTAGATACAAAAATATTAATCTTGATATTGTCCATTGGAAAGCTTTTTTACTCTCTATCTCTCTCTCTGTGCACTGACGTCATCTCTCCCTCACACACACACTCACACACACAAAAATAATTAATGAACTTAGTGAATACGAAAGAAAATCTTACAGATATAAAAAGTATGGAATTAGTTTGAGGAGTCCCCCATCATCTTGTCAGTAATAAACAAACAAACAAATAAATCTATGTTTCAGAAATTCTTCTTTGTCGCTGTCATCAGAGTTTATCCCTATTCTAGACAACAATGTCCCCGGTGGTTCGGTATGTTGGATCGTCGGTCAAAACTACATCAAAAACTTAGCAAGCAGCAATCGGTTGTGGGTTCAAGATCAGCTCAGACCACTTGTATAATGGAATAACAAACTAGAACCCCCCCATCGAAAAATTTCTGCGACAGCTAAACTTGACTGCATCACACAGTCTCAGGATTAAGTTCTCATAATGACATCAAAGACTTTTCGAAGCGTAAGGTTCATCAGTCAGTTTTATTACTCTTATGCCAATGGGAAAGCCTCGAACTTGTCTTCCACTTTCCAAATCTTAGGTGTTTTATTTTTGCTTCAAATGAATTTAAACCGAAATTTTTTAACTCTAATTTTCTTGCCTCCTGGATTGGCATTGAATTCGCACCTCTGATCTTTAGCGGTTTATAAAAATCTGTTTAATTACTGCGTTTTCTCATAGCCGAAATTTACCATTTGCATGCTCCCTCTGTGCCGCTGCTACATTAGATTAGTTAGAACAGAACTTCGAGAAGAACAAGAGGTTTGTGTGTCAGCCGGAATTGGACAAATAATATCTCTTGTTATAAAACACAGGAGCCGCTTTTCGTGACCAGCAGCAGAATATCTATTCAGTAAGAGCAACTTAACTACGCTTAAAAAAAAAATTCTTTTTTTATATCTACTAAGAAAACATCTCAAAATGATTACAGATGTGACGAAGATTAGATGCATTCATTGAGACAACTGGGACCGATTGTCTAATAGTAGAAGTTTAAACGCCAAAGGTGTTTTCCAGATGAGAATCTGCTACTCTTATCTTTGTTTTGCGCTTAACAAACTTCATTCTGGAATAAAATCCCCCCCCCGCGCGGGGCCGTAGGTCGCACGGGGCCTGGTCTAAAGCTACGAAAAAAAAACAGACGCAAGTACGTGGAAATGATCCCTGATAGCAAGCGAATTTAAATGGGAGATGGAATATTGGTTCTAAAGGCCGTTTGCGGTAAAATTGGTAGGTAAAACAGTTTTTTTTTTTTTTTTTTGGTCTTATATTTCCCCGGGAACTGAACGGCTAGCGAGCAGAGAGACCTACTTGATTTGCCTACAGCCATGGACGAGTCTTTTTTTTATTTTTATTATTATTATTATTACCTTAGAAATGGCAACGACAAAATCTGTCTTCGAACCATTTCCATTATAACTCGACACCGTGCCCGAGACCACTTCTGATCGAGTCAATTCTAATCTATCTATCAAGCGCAATTGGAAAATTCTAGAGTGGTGCAAAAAGACATTTAGCCGGGGTCGCGGTCCGGGGGGGTCTGATGGTTTGCGAAGTAACTGACGACTTTACAGCGAGCCCACTTCCGGTCACCCGCAGCTACCGACGCTGAGCGTCTCAATTATAAATTATAGGCTGGCTCGCTCAAGTTTGCAAAGCGACATGATGTCAGAAAAGAAAAAAAAAAAAAACAATTTTTCGTTTAGTTAGTAGAACTGTAAATGAACGAATAACGGTAAAGCTGCTACGGTTTGTCATTTTTCCTTTTTTTGTGGGTGGGTGGGTCCGTACCGAATCCACGCTTCCTCTTTGTGGCAACTAAGCTAGCTGTCTGTGCCCAGTCACTAGACGCAATGGGACGTAAACGGTGAGATGCAGAAAGTATCCGGTAAAACAGAAACAAACCAAAACGGTGGGTAACCTTCTTTCTTTTCTTTTTTTTTTTTTTTAATTATTTTTTTATTACGTGTTTATTATCGCGTAACAAGCAAGGGAAATACAGTCTACTTCAGACTGGCCGACTACAAATAGCTCTGAACCCTGGCGATCATTCCGTTAACGTCTCTGTTCTTCAGTCCTCTGGGAATCCGGGTTTGGAGAACGCATTTGTAAATTATTCAAAACTGGTTGTATCGAGGTTTAATTTTAGTAAATTGACTCCCCCCCTCCCACCCTGAAGCGTTCGCTTAATCGTGCCATTTTGAAAAGGTCATCTTGATGGCGCAAACTTTCATGACCCAGGCTAAACAATCAGTGGATTATCCATCGCTGAATTATTATTTTCACACTAGATTCAGAGATGCTGCGCTCTCCCTCTCTCTCTCTCTCTCTCTCTCTCCATCTCTCTCTCTCTCTTAGTCAATCAAAAGTCTTGAATAATGACACTTGTGACGTTTTCGGTTGACGGTATCAAGACGTCAGGTATCTCACATTCTCCTAACCGCGACATCGAAGTTGAACGGGAAAACCTATTTCATTACATACTGTCTGCCCTGCATGCCGTCAGGCGTGCAGCCGGTGTGAGTGCCCGACGCACTCGAGCATCTTCCATCCACTCGTACACGCGTGCTCCCACTAACATATCTTTTGCCGTCCTCGGGGGTTATGGCTGTACACGGTCACATCTTTACGCTGTTTTATTGAATGTTGTCAGGCTCAACAGCGTTGCAAACGACCTGATCCACGTGTAAAGTCTGTAGAATTATCGCGGTCACCAGAGCGGCGGCGGCGGGGAGTTACCTGCCATACACGGTTGGGTGGCCCAGGGATTGTACGGATCACAGGACCGTGGCGTGACTGTCGCACACCACAAGGGAAGGAGAAAACAACAATAACAACAACAACAAACTCTGGCTGCGGGCGATAGCAGGTGTGGAAACCTCATTTAGAAAGGAATGTTAACTTATTAGAAGGAGTCCGACATAACCTCATTAAAAGTTTCCAGGTTTTGAACATTTAGAATATGATGGATTGCTTAAATATTAGGTGGTTAATCTATAAGCAGTTCAAGGAGATCCCTGATTACGGTTTCTCAAAATAATTAGGGGCAGATGAACGTGCACAGGAGAATGGATTTCCAGAAGTCACACTCACAGAAGACTATTACCGTGCGGCTCGATACCGGATGGGTGGGTTAGGGTGGGGGGTGGGGGGTGGGGAGAGGATAAAATAATAATGGACCTGTATAGGAATGGGATAAGTTACCGGCAAATGCGGTCAGTGGTGACAGTATGAATCGGTCTAAAAATCGTGGAGCCGTTAAAAATTCCGAAGGGCTCTCTGACCCCTCGTTGCCACTCAGGTGAGGAAACGAACAAAGCGGCTTAACGCGTATGACATTCACGCGGTTTTCGTGAAAAAAATAAAGGGGGGGGGAGATGGAAATATTTAAAGGGCTTTTCCGTGTTCCACATCGGTTAATTCTCAAATTTGCGCCGCCAGGGGAGGGGAACCCAAAACCCTGAGTGTAGATGTTCCACAAAATACAAGAATTACTCCACCTATGAAATAAGGGATTCCCTTATGATATTTTGCTAAGTATCGCAGAAAATCATCCGCGTTCTCTTACCTGTGAACAAAACAAGAAACACTAAGCTCACCGTGCCTAATTGAATCAGCCGAGTTTGGACGCAAATGATTATTCCGGGGCTGATATAGAATCTCACTAGAAACTTCCAATTAATTGCTGCTTAGTCGAGCTTCTTAATTTTAATCTGCCGCCGCGACAGTCGGTGTCCTTGATTGATCAGATCGATATTATCGTCCGTCTATATGAGTCTGCAAGGTTCTTTAGGGGATGGGGACTGTAGCCAAGATTTGATGTGTTTGCGAGCAAGATGCGCTGCTGCTGAATAAAAGTTTCTGGAGGTTTTCTCGGCACTCATGTTAAGCACCGTGATTTAGACGCGATTCCGAGAAGTCTTTGATTACGTTCCGCTAATTGTTTCGGTTCCATTTATGACGAGAAGCGTGGAATTTTAGCCTCAGACTCGAGGCGGATGAAATAAGCTACAGAGCGGGCGAGTCACGTGCACTTTATATCCCACCGCTAGCCGACCATCTTTGGTGCGCGGAAGTGTGTAGAAAGTTCCAATGCAATCGGTAAAAAATTACTTACTGACGAAATACACTTAAGCACCTGAACCCTTTGAGCCAAATCGACTGGTCTGTACTTTCAGTTTTTCTTTTAGCAACATATAGGTTCCAGATGCCTAAGATAATCTAAGCCTTGCTAATAAGCAAGACCTTCCCTAATAGAGCAAAAACGGTAAAATGAAAGTAATGCAAGATGAAAACAAGCATAAAACTTTTCGGTTTTATGCAGAATATGATTCTTTAAGAAATGTATCGTCAGATATTGTATTAGTTTAGCGCTTTCAACTTCATATATAAGATCGCTAACAGTTGACTAATGTCTTTTGCTTGAAGAATAAGAAATGCGTCTCGATAAAGAGTGGTCGCTCTTTGATATAAAAGCTTTTTATAATCTGACAGCGGAGAGGCGGAGAGATGGCATCAGTTAGGAGTGTGGGCTCAAACATTTTGAGCCATCTTACGTTCTTGATGATTTCGCTATTGACTCAGGATGATGACAACGTTTGATGTAGGGTCCAAGAGTCTGAATTAACTTACACTTTATTAATAATTAGGATGGAAATTTGATTATGCCGTAGCATAGCATAAGTGCAATTATACCCAGATATTGAATTATGTTTGCGCAGGGGCGGCTTTCGATCGGGACCGGTGAGGGGGGCGGCTATGATGTGCCTGCGTCTCTTCGCAGGAGGAAGGTATTTAGGGTGTCCAGATTGGAGAGCAACTCGATTCCGAGTGGACGATGAGATGGTGGTTTGCTCCTGTTGGACTTAGTGAAGGGGTTCAGTTTCTGCAGCTGGGCCGCTTTTGTGGGGATGTCGAGTGGGAGATAGTTCTTTTTCAGTATTTTTCTCCACATTATTGCTCTGTGTGGGCTGGCACTATTTTTCTTTTTTTGAATTTAACAGTTAACTTTGATCTATCTTTCAGGAAAGCTGCGGGGGTGGCAGCAGTGCGTGGTGGGCTTTGGGTAGGTTCCAGTTGTGCATTTCTTGGTCGAGTCGATCGCCAAATTATTATTATTATTATTATTATTATTATTATTATTATTATTATTACTTTTATATTAATTTTCCCGAAATGCTTTGCTTTTTCTTCCATTATCGCAGGGAATGAGGCGGGGTGTCTTGGCAGCGTGGTTGAGGAATTTGCAATAGGTGAGTGTATTCCTCTACTGGATTCTATTTGAGCGTTTGCGGGTTTATCGTTTTCCGGCTGGGTGGTGCGCTCGGTCCCGCCCTGCGGCTCGATCGGCGCTATTGGAGGTGCTGCTCGTCGTCGCTGATTGGCTGGGAGAATGGTCGCCGCTGGCAGGGCGAGCTTGGCGGTGCACTTCTAGGAATTACGACTGACGCGAAAACTCTACCTTTCGGTCAGTATCCCATCTTATATAGTGCTCACCAGGTTAAACTCTATGACGCTATCAAGGTGATCATCTCTGATTGGCTAGGAGAACTTCCGTTACCTGTTACTACAACGTCAGTAACAGAAACAAATATTATGTCACATAAAGTCTCATCGCTGATTGGTCAATAAGATAATTACGTCCCAAAAGTAGGGCAATATTTGTAAATGTTCGAAATATTATTTCATTCATAAGAAACTGAAAAAAAATTAGAAAATGTAAACGAGGTAAATTCCTTAATGCGATAATATTTACATAGTAACCGTGGTAGATACAATGTCACGGTATTTACCATGGTAACCGTAGAAAATTATAGTATATTGTAGTACCTAAGCAAGCAAGGTAAATTCTTTGTTAACACGACATTTAGCATGGATTAGCATTTTTATTGAGCAGGCCAGGGAAGTATGAAACTTACTTTTATTATACAATGCCGCGGACACTAGAATCAAAATTTTACTGCAGTTATTATTTTAGTTGATTTAAATATTTCTTTTCAACTAACAGAGGACCTAAAGCGGATGCTCATTGAAGCCAGGAAGCAAAGAAAATTGACTGAAAACAAGAAATTCCGCCTGACAGGTAGTACGTTTTATCCGTTCACTTTACCACCTTGCTGTCGACCGTAGGGGGTCGCCCGAGTCCTAGCTCCAAAGATGTCGCCATGGAAGGCGGTGTTTGCCGGGGATCCGCTGATCCCGGCGGCCTGGATGAGACTAGAGTCGTGTCGAGCCCGGCTGGAAATAGAATTACCGCTGACTGATCTCGAGCAAAAAGACATTTTAGCGACCACCCTTTAGAGAATTAACAGACGAAAGAGTCGGAACCTGTCTGTTTCAGAACTTTAAAATTTCGTCTCACGGTTTACAATAGTAAGAAATCGGCGCGGGCAGCGAAACGCACGCGCTCTATTACCATATACATACTTACAATAAATTAAGTAGACGAGCATCTTTAATACCTGAACCGAAAGTCTTGAATCCCTGAAGACAGAGACAAAAAAAAAAATATAATTCTTGCTTTTTAAAAGATTTCCATTTTTTGTTGTTTGTTTATCCGTAGAAAATCTACAAGAAAAATTGAAAACTTCCAAGGAAAGCATCGAAGAGTTTTCGAAGAAGACTAACGCAATAAAAGGTTCGTATGTCCGGTTTTACGGAGCAATCCACAAGTTATTAAGTTTTACTTTGCCTTATGCGAATAAAGAGGAATCCATACAAAGCTGCCCCCCCTCCAAGGTTAAGGGACTTCGAGCTGTCGGTACCGTCGTTAAACACTTTTGATTCCGTACCTACTAAAGACCCATCCGGCTAATCTACACTGTTTCCTTTATCGCGGTGCACACACACACACACATATATATAAATAAACGAAGCGATGAAAGCAGAATAAAGAGAACTGCAATCGAAATCACTTTGCGACTTTCTGCCAAAAAAAAACAAAGCGCCGTTTGACTGCTCGTCTAATGACGTCATCGCTACCTGAGTCATGCGCTGTTGTGTTCCCGCTTGTGCTCCGTCAAAAAATTAAAGCCTGCATTTTCAAACCCCTCCCTAGAGAGTCAGTCAATCGGAAATTCTAAATAAAAGTAAAGGAAAACGAGTTGGGTTTTGGTGCGAAATGAAAAAAAAAAAAAAAAAAAAAATTGGCCTGAATGCATTCTTTTTGAAATTTGTACGGCCCCGTCCCTGTGATGATGGGTGTAAGGGCCTCCTCAGGTAGCCGAGCTGTCTGCAGGGTTTCGCTGCATTCAGAAAAAAAAAGATCAGGCAGCAAAGGTGTTACTGACATCATTAAAACGTCCCACCTCGAGCAAAGAACGTACAGAAGACCATTCCCTCCAGATCTTTAAAGTAAGCAGACAGGTAAAAAAAAAACTGAGCTAATTACTTCCACGTATTTACTACGTGATAAATAACGTTTTAGCCATCGGGGAACCGCATCCTGGTCGCAACCCGTGCTATGCATAAAACAGTCAGAGAGAGAGAGAGAGAGAGAGATGACATCACTACACAGAGAGAGAGAGATGACATCACTACAGAGAGAGAGAGAGATGACATCACTACAGAGAGAGAGAGATGACATCACTACAGAGAGAGAGAGAGATGACATCACTACAGAGAGAGAGAGAGATGACATCACTACAGAGAGAGAGAGAGATGACATCACTACAGAGAGAGAGAGATGACATCACTACAGAGAGAGAGAGAGATGACATCACTACAGAGAGAGAGAGATGACATCACTACAGAGAGAGAGAGAGAGGAGAGAGAGAGAGAGAGAGTGTGTGTCCAAACAACCTTGTATTTAGAATCTCTACTCAGCACTTCACTACTCGCTTATTCTTGTACCTAAAGAGTCTGTTACCCTCAAACCTAGTCAAATGAAATTTCCCTACAGCTAGCGATGTGTTTTATGCATCTTTTCTTTTGCACAATAAGTAGCAAAGATTTTAGTATTGTCATTCAAAAGTACATTTCAAGAAAGCAATGCCGAGAACACCAGTTTTATTTTTATATAATCTCTCTCTGGCTGGTTAGTAAGCTGTACGAAAAGTTTGGTCACCAGCTAAGTGTGCAGATAATTTATTACTGTATTGCAGTAACTCTTATGTACTAATTTACGGTAAACTACATCCAGACTTCATTGCTCTTCCAACATCCGTTACTCTAATGATTTTCACGAGCATTATGACCAATTCTCATTTAAAATATTTCCCTCAATCTTGTCTGTCTGTTTCCTTATTACTGTTGTCATTTAATCTTCATGCAAATAATAATATTAAATAATATCCTATTTAAAAAAAAATTTTTTTTAAAAATCTTTTAACTAATCCACATTTTAAATAATTTTATTTAATATTTTAAAAATAATTTTGTAATCGTAATGAAGATTATATTAAAGGAAGCGCACAGGTACCGCGAAGTCCGGAGGAAGTAGACTGCATCTGGCAGAACGTTTGTCATGAAATCAATGAACAGTTTCTGCTTATAATAGTTTAGCGTTCGGAAAGAACATCCACAGGCTGCCGTCATTCTACCGCAAAAAAAAAAAAAAATGATATGTTGCAACGTGAACTGTGTGTTTCGGTCATTTCTGTAGAAATGTGACGTAGTCTCCACCAGCCTCCCCCCCACTGGGTTTTAAAACAGCACTGAAAGTCTCAGTTTACTCCACAGCTAAAAAACACGTTCTGTAATAACTCCCTTAAGTCGTTCATTTTCCAAGCTTGCTCCTGTCAAGGCGACCACGTTTATCATTGCTTTCGGCTGCTCGTGGTGCCAAATGGTGCGCTCGTGTGAATTTTAAAGTTACCACTTATTCCAGATGGCAGTACCTGAAGTATCAACGTGATAATGTACGGTTATTTGCTACAATTTTTTTTTTTTGCGGATTTTCGATTAACGTATATCGCTACAATTGCCAAAGCTGCGACTTCAGATGCCCTTTTAAATGACCGATTACTTACCCCCATTGGTGCGTAATTTTAATTAAATTATTTTTTTTTAAAACCAGAAAACAAAAGTGTTTTCTTAAATTTAATATTCTAAAGTGGTCAGCAATTTTGAGTACGAGGCATCGATGGATATAAAAAACACAGAGAGCTCAGTGAGGAGAGATAACAACCACCTTGTAATTAATAATTTACCAGCAATGCATTAAAAAGTAGAACTTTATTTATCTATTTTTTTCCGTTCTTGCTGACATTCTCACCAGCGATGATAAAATTACCCTATAAACCTTTCGACGGTCTATGAAGTTCACCATTTACCAGCACAACACAAATTTCGTACAATTTTTAAAACACGTATCTCTCATTGGAACCATATCTTTTCTAGATTCAATGAACGCTGAAATAATGAAGGAGAGGCAAACCAAACTTCTCATGGAGGAAAAATTAAAAGGTGAGAGAATTTGCTTTCCATAAAAGCAAATTTTGTTGTTGTTGTTGTTTTTAAGTAAAACACTTGTAATTTTTAAAAGAGGGTAATCGATCTGACCGAACCTACATTCGAATTCTCTATAGTATTCAAAACAAATACTACATCAGTTTGTTTCGGGTGCATGTGCAGTGGTAGAAAAAATTATGACTACCATACAGAAACACTAAATCTGCCTTTTCAACACTTTATAATTAACGAGATAGGATGATTCCAGCAAAAAGAAAAGAGAGGAGTAAACGTGAAAAACCATCAGGTATTAAAATATATAGCCATTAATTTTTACGTTGCTATAACTTCAAAGTTTCTTCGTTAATATAGACACCTCTCATGTGAAAGCGGTTCAAAAGGCTCTTATCTGAAGCACATCTTGGAAAGAAACCACGAGCCGGCCGCTTGCATTACTTAACTATTTTGAAGCTTGTAGTCATTAAAAAAATTCCCTTCAATTTTATCGCCGGCGAGAGAGCCCCGTTTCCCGTTAGTTTTGCCGATCTGACGTGCAAGGAGGCTCGGTCTCTAATGGCTGCGCTCGTCCACAAGGTTTACGCCACTCCTATTCGGAAGAGTTCTAGCGGACTTTCTTCTCTCCGATGTCTCCCGTATTCGGGCACACCTCAACCGAGGCAATCCTCACACCTACGGGCAAAGCCCTTATCTTACAATAAACGACAATATAAATAACGCAAATTGTTCTTACGGTCAGCTACCGATAAACGTAAATAATTTTCTCCCTGTTTCAGAGACTCGGAACACTTTGAATGCTATTTGTAGCAACATCATGATTGGCCAGCGTCCGTACGAAATATCTGCCACGTCAACCAGTAGTAGCTACGACAACAACACGTCATGAATATGCATGAGAGTTTCAGACAAACCCAGATCTACCTGGAATTAGGTTTTGCAACACCGTCTGTCAGTAAGAGTCACATCTAAGTGTTTCTTATTTCATTAATTTTTTTTTTATTTTTTCCCTGGGAGTGGGGAAAGATCTGACATGTTATTGAATGTTGAAAATAATTTTGCACCATATTTATTAGTTCCTGAAATGTATCTATTAACGGCCATTAAAATATTTTATATACACAGAAACCTCTCAAATCTTTTTGACGAACGAGTTCTCTCCCCCGTTCGGTAACCGCCCAACGCTCACATCCTCACAGGTAATTCATCGACGTTAACTCCGGTAAGGTTCAGAGCAGAACGCAATTCTATGAAACAGGAGGGCCTCCCGCACGATAACATCTACCTGAGAGAACTGATTCGATCTGTCAAGTGAAACCTCATACTTTGCGAAAATAAATTATTAGAATTTTTAAAAAGACAGTATTCCAAGATGGTTAATTCACAGAGTTTTTTTTTTTTTTTTTAAATTCCCTTTTCCTTTCCGGAAGTTTAAATTTTAAAAAAAAAAATTAATTCTAAATTTCTAACAAGAAAAACAACAAAACACCTGATAAAAGCAAATTAATACTCAAGTACTGTTGTCAACAGCGAAGAATACACCTTTACTGATGATAATACTGATGTTGCTTATTTGGTCGAACTGTAACTTATATTATTTATTGAAATAATGTATCAAATCCAGTTTTTGCATTTTATTTTAGGATACGACATATTACCGTATATTATTTTTTAATACAATGTATTATTTGCAGATTGCTTCTCTCTCCTCCTATGTGTCTATCTCTCTTTTAATGTCAAGGTTAGTCTTGACTTAAGGTGTTTATTATTTCATTTTAAAGCTATCTAGTTACCATTAAAGTATCTTGTAAAATGGCAAGAGAGCAGCAACGAAATTTAATCGATCTGGACAACAAGTTCACAAGCACACATTAATAATAGCAAAAGAAACATTTTTACCTGTGGTATTCTTATTTACCAGATTGATTTTTTTTTAAAAATTGCGGCTTCGTGGAAAGGTGATCAAACGGCATAATCCACGCTAATATTTCTATAGATATTAAAATAAAATCAATAAGTCATAATTAGCAACTCGGATAAGTCTCTTTTATTCTAGCGAGTTGTAACAACTATCTCATCTTATTTTGATCTGTCCTCATAATTTCATTAAATATCATACGTTTAAGACAAGCTATCCGCCTTAATCCGGCGGGTATTGAATACAGACATTTCTGTCCGTAATCCTGTTTGAGATTTCAGTAACTTTGATGATTGCAACTACACGTAAAATAAAGAAAGAAATAGGATGTTCCTGACAGTTTTTCCTGACAATATATCTGTTTTAAATGCTGACAGATTAGATCAAAACGTGTATCGATGAAATAAAAACAAATTTATCTGACAGAAAATCCAGTAAGGATATAAAGAAATATTTAAAAATCTTTTAACCGTCACTTGTAGATTAAAAACAACAGCAAACGACAAGGTTGTATTTTTGTACACGGGCTACATCCTTACCAGCACATCTCGTTATTCGCTCTCTCCATAACTTCGTAATTTCTCGTATGAAATAGTCTGACGTTTTTCTTCTCAAATTAACCCCCCCAGCAAACCACAAAGGCCAAACAACTGAAATTCAACTCCATCATTCACTCTCTTTCGAGGCAGAACGTCATTTGCGATTTAATCAAAATTTAATCCGCATTAGATTTGAAGGATTGTTCCAAGCCGCGCAATGAACGGATTTCTAGGTACAGAACGTACATTTTCACCAAAGAACTAAGACCTCTTCCGTCATCAATTTTAATGTTATTTTTCAAATTTACAGACAAGAAAACTACATTTTAACAAAACCTACCTTCTATTTGATCAAGTGTTTTGTTTTTGGATTCATAAAACAGGAAAGATTTCAAAAACTTATATTGTTGTTGTCCCTTCCCCAGTGGTGAGACGGTTTTATGATTTCCAGGAGCCTATAACTGTATCTATTGCTGCTCATCCAAATGACTTCCGGTGAACAAAGTTCGTGAATTGCCATCGTAAGAAGTTTTCTCTTACCCGTATTAGTTTTTGATTCGCAAAAACTGGAAAACTTAGGAAAGCGCACGAAAAGAAAAAAACGTAAAACGGTCAAAAAAGAATATGTGAAATTTCAACGGCACCGCGTTCAGATCATAAAAAAACAACAACAACATTTCTGAGGAACAGTTAAGAGAAACACTGCGCTATCGTTCATGAATAATGAATAAACTCGCGAGATTACCATGGCTACCGTAAAAAAATCAAAAAAATCACGCGCCCGAGTTGTCGAACGTCAAGTATGTAGGCTTTCTCCCAAGATTAAGAGTTTTCCAAAAAGATCCCCTTAGATCATAACAGTGTCCAATTAAGCGGCTAATTTAGCCAATTCAAGGCGAGACGTCGTTTTATAACGTCACCACCCCATCATCATCATCATCATCATCATCGGTCTTAAAGACAGGCATGAAGTCTGCTGCCGAGTGAATGTCGGGTAAACACCCTCTCCAGCGCTAAAGCTTTCACGCAGTCTGATTATCTCCCCCTTGCCGATTCGATTCGCACTAAACAGACTCGATCCGAGTTTTGCTCGTGAGATTCGTCTCGGATTACTGAAGAATTTTATCGTTTCGAATTTTTTTTTTTTAAATAAATAGTTCATGTTCTTTTTCTACCCCTCCACCACCTCCCTTAATTTTTTTCTTTTATTTTTACGCCAGGAGTCGTCGCGGGGATGAACACAAAACGAAATCATCCGACAAAAGCTAAGAATTAGTTCTTTTCAACGAGATTCAATAACTCGTCATTACCAGCTCACTCAACGCGTTTTTGCCGCCTGGCCATGAAATATTAAGGAGCGAGCTACAGACATTTCCCACGGGTTCTAGCCATCCCCCCCCGGACACGAGCTTTTAAAGTATTTTAAATATTTAATTCGCAGATAATGTCACAGGCATTACATATGACTAAACAGTGCTTGATCACGCAGTCGTCGGTTATTGCGGTTTTTTCGCTCTGATCTTTTCTATCGGACATGTTGGCACTAAAAGCCTTTAGTTCTGAAACAGTAAACGGTACTCAGAAAAATGGATACATATTTCTGCGGGTTGTTATTAATGTATGCGTCCTTCAGGCCGATGTAGATCGTGGATTAAATAATCAATTCGTACAGCTGTTAGCTGGCTTATGGCAAACCTTAATTTCCAGTTATACTACACCATCACGCGTGCTTTTTATCGGCCAGTTTTAAACTGTTATAATGGTTTATCCATATCTGTATAAACAGAATTGGTTGGTGGGGGGGGGAGAGACTGGTGGTTAGCTGTATCCAGTTACCTGACGGAAAACCAACCAACAAGTTTCTCCATATGATGTTACCCTCGCTAATGAAGGGAAACGCGAAATAATCGCGCAGCCAGGCTGATTTCTAGAGTTCTAATTCCTGGCCGAAAACAGAATACTCTATAAAAAGTAGCCATTCTACAGGCATTTAATTGACATCGGGCAAAAGCTCTGGAATGGCTGGGGGCGGACATTAACAATTTTTCCTTCTCACGATTTTAAATCCGACTAGCATCAGTATCCAAGAATTACTTCGTTTATCAATTAACAATTTAATGCAATACATCGTCCTGATGTAGAACCAACTAACACACACAGTAACAAATTTTGGATAACCCTAGAATTTTTGTAATTTTGCCCGGTTAAGTTGAATTAAACCTGCTGGATTTGCATAATACTGTTGCAGTAACGTATTAAAGTGCATGCCGCTTTGTAGTTTCCCCACGTACTTAAAGGGAAATCGTGACGATCAGAAGTCTAAAAATGCAGAGATATACGATTTCCCAAAAGAGTTTCTACATCACGAGTGCGGCTCAGGTAAAAGCGGTCATGCGTACAGCATCGAGTTACGTGCTGAAGATAGAGTTTGTTGTTATCTCTGGCGTGACACGAAACTTTTGGCAGAGACTTTACCTACCTGATCTCTCTCTCTCTGCTTTCTAATACAAAAAAAAAAAAAGAACAGGAAAAGAAATATAACCAATCGTATTCTAATTTAATGCTGTACAGAAAATTAATCGAAGTGTGTGTGTGTGTGTGTTCACAGCACGACAAATATTATTAAATGGTGAATATTCTCTTTAAATTTTTTTTAAGTAAACGGAATCAGATACAAGTTCACGAGTTTTAGAACTGCGCGCTGCATGGACAAATATCCAGGAATAACACATCATCAACAATTAAACAAAATATATATTTTCTAACTCGAAACTGCAGCTATCAGGCAAAAATTACGCTTGTCATACAAATCCAGGAGGATACCTCAAATAACGGATAAATTCCACGAATCTAGCGGCGCCTTTACCGTGTGGACGAACGAGAGTAAACGATGTGCTGCGGGTCTTTAGCGATCTTCAGCGAAGTTCCAGCGACCTTCAGATGAGAATCACCTTGACGACGGAACCGCGCCTTCTCTCGTCGGGCAGCATCCGGAACGATGCTGACTCTTGGGTCTCTCTCTGGCGTGCGCGCGCGCACACACCCACCCACCCACGTCCGCCGCCGGTCTCGTTGAGCAACGTTCCTCTTTCTCCAACTGAAGCCTTGGGAAAAGTTAAAACAACAGCCCCAATTATGCTTAGTCTAGCTTTGTTACGACTGAAAAAAAAGAGAGAGAGTACTAAATAGTCCTTGTCTTTCGTATAGGTTTTTTTTAAAATTTTTTTTAGAAAAAAAAATACTATTTAGTCTGCGTATACAGACGTTCAGGAGGTCGAAAAGGAATAGTGACACCGCATCTACGGAGTGAAGACGGCTTCAGATTAATCCGCCGTGAACGTACAAACCATAACTGGTACCAAAAAAAAAAAAAAAAAAAGAATCCAAGCAAATTACCGAATAAGATATTTATAATACTGCACTCTTCAAAGTGCCATTAGCAAAATGGCCTGTCATTCATTGTCCAGAAATCGTTCGTGTAGTTTCAGGGTCTCTTTTCATCAAAAGTAATTAGGCATACACACAGATCTAATGGACAGTTGTTTTCTGCCGTCTGCCGAAGAAACGACCCATCATTTATTAATGTTTGAAGCCAGTTTGTTTGTTGTTTTCGACAGAGATTGTGTTTGTGCTTCCATCTGGCTGCCGTGGCGTCAAATGCTTTTCGAAGCGCGTCAACAGACAGTTCACCCCAAGGGGTCTACTGTCCTGGCGGGTAGGGTGATCACAGTACACGAACAAGATTTTCCCATTTGCATAATTTTCTTCCTCTTATTCTTCTTCTTTTTTTTTTTTTTGTAAATGAATGTACTTTACGATAATTACATACATTTTTCCAGTCATTCAACAGACGAGCGGTTTAGAAGGTGGGGATAAGGATAACTAGATTTCCTTTTGAGAGAGAGAGAGAGAGAGAGAGAGAGAGATATGACGTCACTACAGAGAGAGATATGACGTCACTACACAGAGATATGACGTCACTACACAGAGAGATATGACGTCACTACAGAGAGAGAGAGAGAGAGATTACAACAAGCGAATTACATACGGCATGCAGCGGCTACGTCTCATTGTTAATAAATGAAAATTATAGATGATTAGCTATCATTATATATTAAAATGCTGCTCGTGTGTAATCGTGAAATCTGAAAGTTTCAGAGTTCAATGCGGACGACACATGGTGAGCGCCTGGCTGGAACCAAGGGCGGAGAGAGAGAGAGAGACAGACAGACAGAGAGTGCTCCCGATATGAAACTAGGGGAAGGGGGCAACGTATCTAATTTGGCTCGCCACAAAAAGAAATACAACCACTGCTCGTTTAGCGACCGGGTTCCGTTCCACCGACCAGGTCGTTAAGCGAAAACGGTCGCTAAGTGAACGGTCATGGCAGACGTTGGGTTATAATGCTTATGGATTTATTTCAGTCTTCCGTACTCACCTTCTCTTATCCTTAATGAAGTGTCGACATTTTAAACAACATTTTGTATATTCTACTCCAAAGATCTCCTTAATTCTAACATATTTTTGCCATAATTTATTACCTTTTAAATCTTTGCATGTCTTTATAGCTTATCTTTTAGCATAAACCTTAGGTTTGTTTTTCTACTAATTTCATCTTTGCATGATTTTTTTGTATACTGGTAGCCTAAATAGAAACATAAAGGTTAAATGAAACTCAATGTAATATGAACAGTTGGTTCATTATGTACAAAATATACACATAATAATATTTAACACACAAAAAAAGACAAAGTAAAAAATCAGATTTTACAATTAAGCATCAGTTTAATCTGATATACATCCTTCGAAGTAGTCGTCCTTTTCCGTGTTTTGTTCTGAAACATCGGATACGCTGGCATTGCTGGTCGATGACTGAAACTCCTCTGCTGCTTCTATGCTTGTGGCTGGGGTTGGCGATGGTGAGGGAAGTGGGGGGGGTGTGGAAGGAGTAACTTTCTTAAAGAACCCACTAAGTTTGGTTTGCACAGGTTTTTTTTTCTTTTTTTTCCCTTCATATATTTCACGATAACACCTTAAGATTTCATGCATTTGCCGATCCAAAACGTTCTACATTTGGATCCATACTTTCTAATTCTGATAAAATTCTGTTACCATCCGTGAAAACATCAGCCAATCGTTTTGGGTTCATATTCTATTTTTCCTTCTTCCTCTTCCGCAACCCTTTGTGCTTCCAAATCGACCAAATCTGTCTGAAAGCTCTCCCTCAGTGCAGGCTGTCAAATTTTTCAGCATCGACTTCTAAATCGAGGGATTTGGTGAAAGTCACAACTTTTTTTATTTATTTCGTCCGTTCTGGTCGAATCCTTCAAAGTTATTTTACAAAAACAGAGAATCGTTTTAAGCACTTTTCCCAAATCCCTTGCATGCTGCTGCGATGTTTTTGATACAATGGAGGATATTGTATCCTTTCCAAAACTCGCGCAATGTTTGCGTATTATCCTCGGGTGCGGCTATGGCTTTGGCAAACGTTGCACGTAAATAGTATGCCTTGAATGTTGCAATAGTTCCCTGGTCCATAGGCTGCAGGATATAGGTGGTGTTTCTTGGTAGATAAGCTACCTTTATATCTGGGTGGAGATCGTCGAGGGTCAGGAGAAATTTTAAACGAATTCCCCTTTGCAAACAATATTCTTTTACTTGGAGTACGAAACAATTCACAATCCTCGAAGAAGGCTTGCATCATCCATGCCTTCGGATTGGATCGGTAGTAAACGGGCAGTGTGTGCTTGCTTATGTTTTTGAACTCACGTGGGCTTTCTGAATGGTAGATTAGAAAAGGCTTCAGTTTGAATCCGGCGACGTTTCCTCCCAATAGCAAGGTTACTCTATCCTTAAATGCTTTAAATCCAGGCATTGATTTGGCCTCCTTGTGTATGTAGCTCCGTTCTGGCACTTTCCCCCAATGTAATCCTGTTTCATCGACATTGAATATCTGCTCAGGCAAATAGTTCCCTTCTGAGATGATATCGTCAAATTCATCCAGAAAACGTTCGGAAGCTCCTTCGTCAGCACTTGCAGCTTCACCACTTATGCGTTTGCTGTGGAGGTTAAATCTTCGCTGAAACCGCATAAACCAGCCATGGCTGGCAGGGAATGTTTCGGTGCACTCCTCACCTGCTCGTTCCTTCAGTGTGTCGAAAAGGCTGCATGCCTTAGCCTGGATGGTAAGAAGGCTAATCGGCATCCTCTTTTGTATCTGATCCTCGATCCAAATTATAAGCAGATTTTCCGTTTCGTGGATGAGGCCTTTTCGCTGTCTTGTTATAACTGCTTTCACTCCTGGTGATCCTTTCCTTATCCTTCAAAATGGTGGAGATGGTGAAATGGGCCAGGCCTTCATCGCGTGCTATAGCGTTCACCTTCTTCCCGGCATCATACGCTTTGATGATCATCTTCTTCAAATCGAGATCGATGGATCTCCTATGCTTTTTGCTAACTTCCTTCAGCTGAACTGGTGTTCTTTCTCTTTGAAGACATCTTGGTTTGGGGGTAAAATATTGCGTAATCACCAAATAAACAGGTGAGAATAAGAGCGGGCTATGTGCGATGCTAACTGTAACATCTTACCCAGGTGAAGCTCTCATACAACTACGCCAGCGTTACTCTCACTCGGCCGTGCGCTGTTGTCAGGTGTACGAAATTTGGTCGTATTTTCGAATGGTCGTTAACCGAAGGGATGGCTGTAATTCGAATTTCAGGGCATCACAAACAAACATCGAGTCTATATCCATATGCCTGCTTTTCAGCCGTAAACTATCTTACATCCTTCAAATTTTCTAGTTAGACATCAAACTGTAGACAACGAGAACTTGGGAACGTTTGCGCGCGATATACAACTGGTTAAAAAATTGAGGCAAAACCCGCGAACATTTGTGATAATATTACTCTAAGAGTCCTGGCTTCAATTCCCGCTGCTGGCACATTGTTGTGACCCTCGAGCGAGGTACTTTACTGGCATTGCTCCAGTTGCTGCTGGGGAGTGGCCTGTGTAGGCACTCAGACAGAGGAACCAAGGGGTGGGGACGCTCTATAGCCGTGACAGAGGCGAGTCTTCTATGACGAGGAAAAGTCAGAAGAATAAACCGCTGATGAAGACGGATGCACCGGGCCAGAGTGCGCATAACGACGGTGCAACGCATCCCACTCTTATGAAACGAGTGATGGAAGAAGTAGTAGTTTAATGCTCCGGAAGTGATAAATAAGATATCTAGTGCAAGCTGAAGTTAATCAGAAAACCATTCACAAAAATGTCAACAACTGGCAGAAAAAAAAAAATAAAATTTTTTTCGCAAGAATAAAAAAACATAAAACTCATCATGATTCAGTTTTACCAATTTTGTTGATAAACAACAGAAATATTTTGATGCAAATTCAGCAAGCATTTAAGGGAAAGACAGATTTTTTTTTTAAGATGCTCGTGAAAATATTCACTAGTACTAACTTAACTTGACAAGATCTTACAATATGTGGCTACCATCAGAACCTCTGGAAATCTGCACCAATTGCTCAGATTGAGGGGCAAAAATGATCTTGATCTCAAAGAGTGGATGGAGAAAAAAATCAATTGGCTTTCACCAGGTATATATAAAATGAAACACTTGAGCTGATGAGTCATCAAATTCTCAGTCAGTTTGCTTCAGATGTCAGAACAGCCCAGTATGACGTTCTTGCCAGCTGATGTCAGCAGAACAGAGAAAATGATGTCCTTATGCATGCAAACTGTCAGATGATCTGGAAGTACAAGAGTTAGTGTTGAACTATATTCATTAGATCAGTGTGATTCAGGGTACATCTTCACCTTGATCGAAGATTTCTCAGTGCGTTCAGTGAAAACTATAAGGTTCAGTGCTGTGATGGTGCCAAAGCTTTTCAAGGAAAACACAAGAGGAGTTGGAGCTCGGTTTGAATTCGAGAAAACCAGAGCAATAGGTGTTCATTGCCAAATGCATGCACTAAACTTAGCTGCTCAAGACTATTTCTGGAAACTCCTCATGCATGACTTTTTTTAGTGTTTATACAAAAACTATGCATGATTCTCCAAAACATCTAGCAGCAGTTTAAAATCATCTTGCAATATCCACAAACACATATGTACAACAATTGTTCCCTACTCATTTCACAGTTAAATTCCATTTACTAGAAGTAATAGAATCCCAGCTGGATATCCTACCTGAAGAGCTGGAAACTATGACACCTTTGTCATATTTAAAACTATAAGCTTTCAGGAAATAATTGCAACGGTTCATTTCTTTCATATCTTTGGGGATTTTCTTTTTTTAAAAAAATCACTGATAGGACCAATAAGCATATCCTTCCTGAAAGAATGTTGTGTGGGAAAGGTGTGACCTTCATGCAACATGCAATTAAAAGCTTGTCTCTGTAAGATGACTTTGACTCATTTGAGATAATGGAGTTTCAAATTCTGAAAAGTTGCACTGCTACTCTGGCAATCAAATACTCCTCACTAGTTTCAGTAATTGTGTGTCTGCAAATTTTCAAACCCAAAAGATAATTATCAAGTTTCTTCATAAAGCTAAAGACATGGCTATCAATTCAATAGAATCACATAAATAAAATGATACCCATTTTAACATTCAATGTAAAGCTCCTGTTGCCTTATCACTAGGATACAGTATCAAAATTCAAATTCAAATTAATTTGTGAACATTTTGAAAACCCATCATTACTAAAATCGCACATCATCAGAGAGAACAAAGTGAAAGTTATGATTCTTCAAGTTGTCCAACTGTGCAAATTTTATTTGCTATCACTCATCACCAAAGCTGCTCCAGCGAGCTTTTTGTCAGCTCACTGAAAAGATTATAAACTTAGTTGTGCAGCATCAAAGACTCAATAATCTCCTCATTTTAACACCATATCTAGAAGTTGACAAACTTTATCTTCAAATATAAAATACTTGTGAATCATTTTATTTCATTTCATACGATAATACCAAAGTGTAATGCTTTTGCAATATTGGATATGTAAGTGTATGCTTTTCTTATTTTAACTCATCATCGTTTGTGTTAATGCACTTAATAAAAATACTTATGGAAATAGCCTTTTCATATTTCTATAGGTAAATTTCATTAAACTTTCTTTCTGAAAATTGCCAAATATTGTTAATTCCAAGCAGACTTTAAAATAAACTTGATTTTTTAAAACTTTCTTTCATCCCATATTCAAATGGTTTTTACATGCTTGGTTGGAACCATGCATTTATTTTCACAACAACAAAAAAACTATGCATTTTTAAGTGAAACATAACTACTTAAGTGATAATTATTACATGAGAAAGGATGATTATTTATAATTTTACTACAATTTTTAAGTATTTAAACAAAGTGTTTGGAGTTTGGGTAAAGAGCTGTTTCATGTATGTTTGTAATTCCTTTTTTTAACTATTTATTTGTCCTATTTAAATGATAATAATAAAACCTGGTTATTTTGTTTTTGGGGATACAAAATTAACTTCTTAAAATGAAACCCAGATTTTCTGATCTTGCAGAATTAATCAGTTGGTTTCTCTCTCAAACCAACAACAACAACTCTTCTCTCTCACACACACGAGGAGTTATCTTCCTTATATTATTTCAACTTTTCTTTGCTTACATTATTCTGTTTTGTATATTGCTTACAAAGCTCACAACCCCACAAAAAAGAGAAGAAATATGCATCAATATTACCACTATTAACTATACTAAGTACTGAAGAAGTTAAATTTCAGGTGTTAAAAAAGTTCAATTTAATCAGTCAGAATAGAATTTTCACGGTAGCCAAGATAAAAATATTTTAAAGTATGCAAGTATTCAGCAAACAACCTTAATGAATACAACATTTCCTAATTAATCCAATTATGTTTTGCAAATACAATTTAAGTTTAACATGTTGAAAATGATCTCTCAATTTCAATAATTGCAGGCAAATTAATAATTGAAGTCCAACTTGTGTTCAGCCACAGGTTTTAGAATGAGATTTTTAATTCTAATTGCAAAGTTCTGCTCTTTATTATTTATAGGAGATAGGAAACCATGTTTTCAGTCATACAATCTTAAATATATGACCATTTTGTGGTAAGTACTCTTGTGTCATCTCAAAACACAATACAAAATAACATGCAAGCTGCATATACCAACAGTAAATCAGGTAGAGTGTACATTGCTCTTCATGGCTTAGAATAATACAGATGCGCTGAGTATGAAGGATGTATCATTACTAATACACTACTAGAACCTTCACTGGCTACAATCTGTCTGGTTTGGTTTTGCTGCATGATAAAACCATCTATTTAAACTTTAACTCTGAGGCTTTAGTTCTACCAAGATCTGCTAATAAAATCTCCACAATCATTTCATATCTTCAGTCTTTTTTTTCTTTCCTTTTCTTCAGCTCCATTTGCAATGAAGACATCATATGCACCGTTACCTGTTGTGAACAGCACAACACAGTAATTCATCCGACTGACTTACAGCTGTGTCCAAAAACCAGCACCAGAGTCAATATTAGCGGTGACATATTAATAATCAAACAAATAACAAAACATTAAAGCTATCACAACTGAAGACTAAGGGTTAATTAATCAGCTCATGGAATTTTAGAGCAAATGCATTAAGAATAATTTGACCTTAATGATTTTCAATTTGGCCAGTTAGAAATCAGCTCAATCAATCATGTAGAATAACCACAAATGCAATGATAATTTTCTTCAATTTTAAACAGCTTACCAGTTGATATTATGAAAGAGGAAATATTGCTATTAAATTTAAGTTGATCATTATGAATACAAATGTAACTTACCCCACCATTATGATTTATATTTAAAATACAAACAGAAATAAAACCTAAAAGTGGCACTCAAAAAAAAGAGAGTAAAACAGCACTGAATGAAACTGAAGGATTTCCTTTTATCTCACATAGGTAGAACTCTAGTCTGTGAATCCAAGTGTGATAGCTTACTGCTTGGATGAGTACAAGGTATATGTGTGTCAGCATGAATAAAGGAAATAATGAACCTCATGTGTTATAGGTAGGCTCTAATCACAGCATGTTGCAATCTTGAAATAATGACTTCCATTAATCTCTGGTATCCGACAGAACCACCACAAAAGTCAATGATGTACCACAATTATAGGACGGAAAATCGAACTCTGACAACACTGACTATAGATAATTATAGCTTTCGCCTCTATTTTCAGTGATACTGAAATGAAACGTAGATGTGATGCATAAAAATAAAGGCTAATAGAAATTAGGCAAGTAGTGAGACTGCAAAACACCTGCTTCTTTGCAGGTAATTAAATATTGTTCAGGGTTAGTCTAACTGAAAATAAAACAACAAACAGTGGCACCAAGAGATGCAAATCTACAAAATTTCAGTTGTGTTTTGAAAGTTATTTAATCAGTAGTTGGGTTTTGTGTAATTTTACTAGGTTTTAAAAAATGTTCCACACTGGCTTTCATTGATGTGCTTATAATGATAGTACATAAAGTCGTCCCTCGCCTTACGTCGTTAATCCGTTCCAAGACTCGCGACTTAAGTCGAATAAACTCTTTAAAAAAACGACCTAGACCTCCTACAAGCCTCCCCCCTATAGATGACCCCATAAGGTCGCTAATAACACCGGCCGTTCGATAGTCTAATGTAAAGAAAAAAACAAAAAATAAATTTACCTGGTGGGTGACATCGATGCGCTTGATGAGCCGGAGGTGGAGGTTAGAGGAGAAGGATGAGACTACGTTGACGGCTGAGGATCTCCAGCAGACGATTCAAGTTCTTCCTGTTGATTTTAGATGCGCTGCTGCGAGAACTGGTCGAGAGTGTCCTGTCTTCTAGGATGATCCTATAAGGAACAGTAGTGTCGTGAACTGCCCCCATAATCTTTGCGAAGCGTTGAGCATTGGGATCCATCCCCTCGGAAACTGCAAGCGCTTTCTCGATGTGAGCAAAGCCCTGCTGCTGATGGTGGAGTGTCGCGGTTCTTGGGGATTTCGTATCCCTTCCAAAAGTCACGGAATGTGACGTCGTCATCCAGTTCCATTGCAGCTACAACCTGCCTAAGGTAGCAGCGTTTGAAGGTGGCAATGATCCCGTGGTCCATCGGCTGCGACAGAGAGAGAGAGGTGATGTTGGTGGGGAAGGTAAACGATGGTTATGTTCGGATGAAAACCGACGGGGTTCTGCGGGTGGCCAGGAGCGTTGTCTATAATGAGGAGGATCTTGAGCGGGATGCCCTTCTCCACTGCTGGTACAAAGTGGTTGAAGAACCAATCCTCAAAAAATGGCAACAGTCACCCAAACCTCTGGGTTTGCCATCCATACAACTGGGAGAGAGGCCTTGGGGGATGTCCGTCAGCGCTCGAGGATTCTGGCCAAGATACACCAGCAGCGGCTGTAACTTAAAGTCGCCCGGGCAATTGCCTCCCAACAGAAGGGTCAAAAGGTCTTTTGCGGCCTTGAAGCCTGGCATAGCCTTCTCCTCCTCGGCTATGAATGAACGACCTGGCATTCTCTTCCAGAAGAGACCGGTCTCATCCACCTTGAACATCTGTTCTGGAAGAAATCCGTTCTCCTCAATAATCTCCGGGAGTTCCGATGCAGCTAATTCGTCGGCCGACGCACTCTCGCCCCGGGTCTTGAAGGTTGTGAAGACCGTGTCGCTGCTTAAACCCCATAAACCATCCTGAACTTCCCTTGAATTCTGCATCTCTCTCGTCGGGAAACTTCTTCTCGAGGTCCTTAAACAATGACAGAGCTTTCTCCAGAATCGACAGCTGGCTTATGGGAATACGCTGGCGAGAGTCTGCCGGTCATTCCAAAGAGAAAGATGATGTTCCATTTCCTCGTAGACCCGGCCCCTTTTCTTGCTGATGACGGTGTTCTTCATCGCTGGAACATCATCTCTGACGTGGGTGGGCTAAAACCCCTGCCTTACCACGAACGATCGTCGACACCGCCGTCCGGTCCAAGCTAAAAGCACGAGCAATGGCGGCAAACCTTTTCACCATTTTCATGGCGTTTTATCATAGCCAGCTCACCTTCCAACGATATAGTAGCACCGGCATTAGGGCTATCAGTAGGAACTCTCTTCGGGGCCATGGGGTACAAATAAAGCCACGAATTCAACCGCAAACGAGACGCTGCGAAAAAAAAACAAACATGCACAAGCACAAGTTTGAATCAGCTGACAAGAACTACGGCGCCGCCACGCGGCGAACGCCGGAACTATAGGTACCGAACGTCATGTAAATTAATAAGCGTACTGTACACAATATTAAAAAAAAAAATTTTAAGCTTTTAAATAATTTTATAAATTATTTTACACGTTTTAACATTTATTTTTATGTGATTTTGCACTTTTTAAATTGGTTTTTTTAGGTGATTTTTAGAATTTTTACGGGTTTTTGTTGTGCTGGCTGACTGACGTAACGTAGAGTTGCATAAGCTGACGTTAGTCGACTTTAGGGTTTTTCCTAATATTATCAACAGAAAACCGACGTAACTCGGGGTACGACTGTAGTGTATAATCCTTACTATCTTAATTATTTAAGGTTTTAAAAATTAGAACGGAAAATGAATTTAAAGGTGTATGTATAAAAATGACTATACAAACTCTCCCTAGCAGCCATGAATGGACTCACTAATGAAATATCCAATACATCAAATGTGTATAGTGAAATTAGTAACGTTTACAGCTCCATGCATATTAGCACATGCCCGCTAGGAAATACATCTGCAACAAAACATGCTACAATAGGTTTTTATTGCAACTTCACACAGCCTTTTCACCAGAATGCCCTCCTTTTCAGTTGAATCCATAATTATGGTTATCACTGTATATTGTTACCACGGTGATTTCTAATGATTGTATTCACTTCAAAGCAGAAATTTTTGTTTTCCCCTTTCAAGCTTTTGGTGGTGAGGGTCCCCAAAAAAAAAAAAAAAAAATCACGTTCATTTCCATAAGCTCCAGTGCATATGGAATTTTACATCTCGCTCTGAATGAGCTACGGGAGGATAGAAGAAATCCAAGCAAAATGGCCAATTAAATACAAGTAGTTCTGTTTAATTAAAGCCTCCCTGGCATTTAAATACAAAATGATTACTAAAGATGAACTAAGTTTTTGATCATCAACTAAATGCAGAGAGAGACAGACAAATGCTACTGCACCAGCTCGACTTTGGTGTCTTACTATGCAGCGGTACTTAAAATAGACACACAAACTGGAATCTTTTGAATACAAGGTTCCGTTTCAGTAGAGGGGTGAACTGAAAAGTTACAATGCGGCTTACCTCGAGACTGCCCTCCCCCACTCTTTTTTTTCAGTGATAGGAACCCAACCCTTACTTTAAGCATGAAACCAGCTCTGATGACAGCCGAAATCATACCAGTGTTACCCATTTTTAGAGCGGAGGAAATTTATCAAAAAGATTGAGAAAAAAAATTAAAAAAAAGCACCACCACCGGGAAACTGCTGAACTGGAAGCAGAAAAGATGGTGAGAATAGAAAGCATTCCCTTGTTCAGTAAATTATTTCAATAAAGTTAAGCAACAATGAACTATAAATCTGGTAAATCTTACACCAAGGTACAATACTTTAAACACATCAATTAAGTTTCCTTCACTGTCCAGTAAACGCCCTTAAATACTAAAATGTAATTGGAATTTACATGAAAATGAATTCATAGTAGTAAATTTTAACTCTGCAAATTTCAAATTTTTTTTTTTCCACTGTAGCTAAATTCAACTCAAATCTTCTATGTATTTGAAGTATACATTGTAATTAAAATTCTAAATTCTTTTTATAGAAAAAATTAAAAGTATTTAATTTTTATGGCTACAATTTGACTTTGCTAACAGAGTCATTTACTCTCTAGTGTATAAGGAAGTCTATTTTGCTTTGAAAGGGTTGTTAAAAATATCAATGTGAAATGACTACCTAAGAAAGAATTCTATGGAATTATTGGTGAATTTACTTACCACATGAAAATTATCTTTTATAGATGTTTTAGTGAACTTTTCCATTCATCTTAGTCAAGATGAATGTGATTAAGGAATCTTTGCATATCACCACCATTATTATTATTCTGTATATCCTGTGCATGTCAACTTAATGAAAAGTTACTTGTAAAGAAAATTTAATGTTTGTGTGGCCAAATGAAACACAAAATGCTACTTAAAGATGCATGCATCCTTAATATCTTCTGGCCTTTCTGGGTTTACATACAAGCAACGGGTTCTTCTAGGCCAATACCTATCCTGACTTTCAAGATCTAAGGACATGTCACAGTAGTGAGCTAGACAGGTGTAGACATTAGCCTTGGTGACCAAGTAGTTAATAGGCACATTTGAGCAGTGGCCACCACCTGTACCAAAAAAAACCTAGAACTTTTCATTTTTAGATGTGGGAGGAAACTCAAGTGGCTGGTTTGTGAATGAGCACAAAACAAAACCATGCCAGAGAAGTATTTCAAGTTGAGCCAGTCAAAAATGGGATTTGAAGTCAGGGCGGCAACCCTGACGGTTCAGTAGTTCAACCACCAGACCGCTAGCTAATGCAATGGGCTAAGCATTTAAAATTAAACACTAAAAATAACTTCTGCTATTCAGGTATCTGAATGACATCATTTTAGATGATTTCACAATCACCATCAACATCCTAGCAACTAAATCAACATTTCTCAGTTACCAGAAGCATCTTAATAATAGAAATAACAATTGATAATAATGGCAACAAAACAAACTTTCAAGCTCTGTTTTCATATTGCATGAAAGTGGTGGCTTATTTCTTTGCCCTATGTGAAATCAAACCATATAAGTATGGGGGACATGCTTAATACTTTAAACAAAACCGTATTAGTAATAAAATTTTACAGATAGAATATCCTACAAATTAGTATTTTATAGAGTATTATTTCAGTTGTTGAAGTTAACACTCAAGTAGACAATTTGCTCATCAAATGATTACTGGTTATAATTTTTTGTCACCAAAATAGCAGATTAAGACAATTGTCTATGGATTTAGATAATAGGGTCCTAACTACTATTGTGCAAGATAAATGTGTAGCTTGGTTTATATTTGGAGAATAGTTATTATGAAAACTAAGAAATAGGTGTTGATTGTAATTTTTGAGTTTAAAACAAAATGTTGGTACAAACACTTAAAATTTTGTTAAGGTGATGCAATGATTTGGACCATGACTGTACACTATCTACAATCAATAAACTTCTTTTTTTCTTAAAATGGCATGTAATACTTACTAAACACCCATAGTGCAAAAAAGATAGGTTTAGTATTTATAGCAGAAAGATTATCAGACCAAAGGGGCAGATTTAGTTTTGATGATTGTCTCCCTTAGAATAATGTCCTAATGAACTGGATAATGGTTTGTAAGTTAGTACCACTGCACAAAAAAAATGTATCATTTCAAAAAAAGTTAAAAGCAAAAAATGTTATCAATATTCACAACCAGTATAAGGTACAGTAAATATTTGTAGGTGATTTAAGTTTGAAATATTTTTTGAAAATATCTGATTTCCTCTGAGCAATTTTGTAGTAATATAGTTGAATGTTTCTAGTAGGGACTTTCTGTAGTAGGTGTGTGGCTAATAGTTGCACCCTGTTCTCCTTCTCCATTTAGTTTAGGAAACTGACACCAGGGGTCACCAATATCGACGTGCAGGTTCAGAGAAGGTAACTGAATATAATCTTGGAATTGCAATCACACTGACAAGATAACAATAAAAAATTTTTATTATTCATATGTTTTGGCACTTGTTTGAAGATTTTAAAACTGTCAAGAATGATGCGATTTCCGATGCTTCAAAGTTTCTGTTGTTGTGAACTTGAAATCCTGATTGCAGACTGGACAGTGGTAGGCCTTCCTCATGCAGTTCAACTGATCATTCCTCACGGCTGAAAGTTCCAACTCTGAGTTTTCTACCTTTGCTGCAAAATATGTAAACACACAGAAGGTTGAAAAAATAAAAGTTTTGACCATTTAGTTTTGATCAAATAAAAATAATAAAAAACATGACTCTAAACAAGAGAGAAAATAATAAATGCAAAAACATACTAAGTAGAATTTTAAAAACTAATTTATTTTCAGTCATATGTAAATTTAAATGAACAGTGATCTAAACTGTAGGTAAAATAATAATTAAATGCCTGTGGATTTAAGGGAAATAACCAAGACTTTAATAATAATAATAATAAAAGACTTAAAACACTAATAGAGAACAGCAAACTTTGAATGTCTACAGGCTCTTATACCCAATATAGCTGTACAAGAAAAAAAAAAAAACTCGTATAATATGTTATAAGCTAAAGCTATAGGTTAGTGAAAAAAAAATCAAATCTGAAAAACTTAGGAAAAAACAACAACAAACATAAGGAAATCTCTTTGCCAGAAATTAGCTCATTCTGGGCAAAAGTTGTAGAAAAGGTAAAACAAATGTCTAAAGTTTATTTTTTAATCAAACAAGATAATAAAAGTTAAATAATAACATATCTTTTTTGTTCACAACACAACTGTCAGCTTAAAGGACTGTTAAACTTACAAAACATACTATGTACTGGTAGTTCTGTAAACAAATGACATATTTCAGATCTCTATTATATTCACTTTTTGTCCCTGTAAGTTTCTTTTTTACTGTAACTCAAGAAAGCCCATTGATAGTTGTCTGAAGTGCAACAAAAACTAGAAACTTTATTCATGTTTTTAAAACTGGCTTAACTTGTTAAATTTTAATTCTTTTTTAAATGGGTTGCATGTTTAAGCAATTGATAATTTCCACACTGCCATTAGAGACAAAAAAAATGTTTGAGAGCACCAGTAACCATAGCCAAGATTTTTGAAGTCTTTGTAATTAACTTCATAAACAGGAGTGGCACACAAAAACTGTTTGTTAACCCTAGCCAATGCCAGGCTGGCCATGTTCCAGATACAGAATCTATATCTGCTTGGCAGGCTTTGAGTTTTTAAGCCTGGAAAATGAATACAAACCCAGTAAAGCCAGAAGTAAAATTCAACAATAATCCGTCTATTAAGCTACAGTATTTCAACAGAAAATACCATTTGCTGTCTGATTGTGACACACTTCTTGATGCTGTAACCTTTCAAGTACTGTCATAATCATGCTGGTGTCACATTGTGGACAGGTCCAGTGTTTCTGCATGTTAGCTGTGTATTCTCCCCAAACAGCAGCTGATGCATCATCTAATAGGCTGCAATAACCAATAACAAGAAACATAAAACTTTCACAATTCTTATAGCAGCACCCCTTCCTAATGTCATGATACACTAATGATTAAGCACAAAATTTGACAATGTTAGAGTTAAGTGTAAGGCATTTAAAGATGCCATTATCTGAGGAGCAGCGACTTGTTTAGTTTGATGCTACACCTTAACTAGGGCATAGTGAAAGAGAGATAGATAAAATCATTTAATAGGTTATGACCAAGTTGCAGGTGTCTACATTCCAGGGAAATGGGAGGAAGTAAAATGAAACGTAAGAACAATTTACAGGCCAGGCCCTTTTGGCAAACTAATGAGATAAAGAGAACAACAAAACAAGTTAAAATCAGTCAAGAAAAAAGCGAAAAAAGTACTGTCTACTGTGAGGATGGACAAGAGGATGAGATATGGAAATGGAATGAGTGATGGTTTGGTTTTTTTTAAACAAGAAAAGCATCTCTTCAACCAAAAGATAAGTGTCCTCACCATATGACATCTGTATGAGTTGTTGCAGGGGAGTGTCTAGCATCATTGCTCTCCTGACACCTACCAAGACCTAGTGCAACAAGGAAATCACCCAGTCTGCTGCTTATGTGAATTCAAGTGGTCACATGCTGTATTTTGTGATTCTTCAGAACTAAAATGCCATATGAGAATCATATGCTATTATTGAGTGACAACCATGATAAAACAGACATCACTCCCAATACAGTGGCTGCCCATGGTGAGTTCAACTTCCTTATAATAGGACAGACAAACTGCACTCAAGAGTATGAAAATAACAGTAAAACCCACAACATTGGACAAGACAAGACATCCATTTATGCTAGAACAAAGCACAGGAAATTATCCAAAAAAAAAAAATGAAAGAACAAAATTCACAAAACTCTACATCTCTTTTGAAGTCACTCTCTAATTTTGTGTTCAGCCAGTTTATAATAAAATCAGAAATACATAAATAAAAGCCATGTTGATATTGTTTAAACCTAGAGGTTGAAAGTAACGACAAAATAAACTTAAGTCTCAAAATTCTGCAAATTGTATAACATATGGAGGTGTTGTGTCATCTGTGGATTTTGAGAGAAACAGAAAGTTATAGATATTTCACAATTGGTTTCAAGAGAATTCTGGAATGTGAAGTATAATATAGCATCTTGAATAAAGTGTTGTACCAAATAGTTATTGTGTAACTGCGCATTGCTAGCAACTCAAACTATCATTTCAAACACTTGATGTTCCACAACTATACTCTCTAATGGAATTACTTCTATTCACCTAGATTAAACTTCCAAAATTCTTAGCATGAATTTATGGATCCTAAAGATGATGCACACTAGTAAAACCAAGCATCAGAATAAAAAAATCTTTTTTTTTTCTAAATATCTATCAATTATGCTAAAAGTTTAAAAATGGAAAGAAAAAAGAATATAACTAAAAATGCATTTTCTTTTGTCTATCCTTTGTTATACTGCAAATGTGAAGTGCTAAACTTCCACAATAACACGGCCAAACTTTGGTCTGTACCAAAATTAGTTCCACAGTTGTGAACTGGCAGAAGAGGAGAAATATAATCTTGGTATTAGCACAATGAGCAATAGATGATACATGTCACACCCAATGGTATAACAAAATCCTTGGTTCATTCACATCTTGAACATCCTGCACAGGCATGGAGTCTTTATT